>CM056823.1:7532500-8260000 GCA_029853015.1 Chelidonichthys spinosus | reverse complement strand
GCTTTGTGACTGCAATTAAAGCAGATTAGGGGGAAATCTGCTGCTGGGATTACAAAAAAAACACCTTTAAGTGGGGAAAATGAGTGGAGATGCCGTTTAGACCCATTGCCTCCAGCTAACATGGAAGCAAGAAGTTAACCTTCGCTACTTCCACCCTCCCTCTCCACACCCCCCACCCCACCTTTCTCTTCCTTTCCAGTTAAATTAAATTTTCCCCTGATGCAGGAGGGGAATGGGGGGAAGGCTGGATGGATGGATGTAAGTCCAGTGGTCGTGCATACGGTGTATCACATTCTGCTATTTTCATTTGGCTCTTTATTGCTCCCAGTTGTTGGGTTAAACAAAATGGGGCCTAAAAGAAGAGAGAGGAGGGGGGGGGGGGGGGGGGGGGGTCACTGCGCTTTGTTCCCTTGAAGCACTTTTGTTTGCGAGAAATGTCACAGTAGCTAAATCAAGCCGAGCCCCAGCTACGAGAAACAGACAGAGCAGATGGAGGGTGTGTGTGTGTGTGTGTGTGTGTGTGTGTGTGACCAAAGTCGATGCAGAGAGCACATTGAGATGCTTTTTTGGAAACAAATCTAAATGTTTTGAGAGAAGAAGAAAGAGTGGGAGAAAGTGAGAGGTCGTGTATGTGTGGTGTCTGAGCATTGGTGGAAGCGTTGGTTTACTATGCTTCAGTATATGCAGCATGTGTGTGTGTGTGTCTGTGTGTGAGCTTAATCGCAGGACTGTGATGTTAAGTATGTGTCTAAAACATCCCATGTGAAGACTTATCTAGGCAGACATCCAGATGTTTGTTTCTGTCGGTCTCAGGTATTTGACATTCTCACACACATAAACACACTTACAGTCCTAAGGGGACAGTTGGCTCAGACTTCGGGCCGTGTGTTTTCCGACGCGGGGAGAAAAAGTTCAGAGTTAGCTCGCAATACAGCGCTCCAGGCGAACACGTACACACAGCCATCCGCTAGTTAATTTCCCCCCGCTGTGTGTTTCTGAATGTGCGTGTTCACCCTCTGTTTCCAGTGAACTCTTTACATCATATTCGCATCATATACGCAGCTCTGGATGTTGTTTTCTTTCATTGCGGCCTTTATAACACCTGTGAGAGTGACGGACGACCTCCTGTCTGTTAAATCTGTCTGCTTCGTTGGCGTCCTCCCATCTGCTTTACATTCTACAAACCAACAATTCACCCAGAAAGAAAAAACAGAGCTTTGTTATGTCCAGTTGTGTAACCTTCGCTTGATGTTGATAACCTTTGACCTCTGGGACGACGGCAGGGAAAGGAAGTCAAAATAAAGATAGAGCCCATTACTGTGTCATGTCAAACATGATCCTCCAGACTGTCTCTGACTGTCTCCAACGTGCACACCGTTTCTATTTCCGTGTGTTTGCGTGACCTTTCCTGACCCCGGGGTGCCGCCACGACACAGGAAGTGAAGGCTGACACCTGAGTCGCGTCATGTGTCGACGTATTTGCGTGTTTGGTGTATTTGTTTGTCTGTATCTCGGTGGACATGTGTTCACTGCTCTCTGCTGAAATAGGAATCCAAACTGCACACACACACACACACACACACACACACACACACAGGCTCTGCTCTCCAGCGCTTCTGTTTTTCCCATTAATACCTCCAGTCAATAGCGTCCTACATCAGCTTGTCATCGGCCATCTCCACTCAGGACTAATCACGTGCTCGACCTGTCAACGTGCCGGCGCCCTTTTATGTCCCAAATAAAGAGGTGCAGGTATGCCCCCCCCCCTTCCCCCCCGCCCTGTATCTTATAATATATATCCTGTCTTAGGAGGCTGATTACCATGTTGTTCAAGGATTTTTAAGAGACTGTTAAGCCATCCATCCATCCTTCCTTACTGACTCCCTTCATCTTTTTTTTTTTGTCTCCAACATATCTGCCCCTCCCATTTCATTTTTCAACCCCCACTGTCCTTCCTCCCCATCCCGCCACTCCCTTAGACATTCCTCTCCCCACCAAAGTCCAGCTTGTCCTCCCCATCTCCCTCCCCTCCAGCCCCGTAGAAATGCTGTCTCTGCAGAGGCCTCGGCCCGCGGTAGAACGGCTTCACGCGGTTGTTTATGGCTGTGGGGGCTGAATCAGAGGAAGTACAGCACACTAGGAATATGGAGACTATTAATGTGTGTGTGTGTGTGTGTGTGTGTCTGAAGGTGTAGAGGTGTTAAATGATTAAATGGTTCAAACATACATTTTAAATGAGAGGGAGTAGGTGCACAGCTGTACTCATTCTCCATTTTAAATTGTTTCGTCTTGTCGCCAATAAAGTCTGGCGGCGGCTTCAAATGGCAAACCGAAGCAGATAAAGAACAAGAAGAAACAGTTCTTAGGTGAACTTCTGGTTCACTTGGACACTGCGGACCGTGCCAATCTTCAAACTTGAGCACAAACAGCCGATAACTCTTTTTTTTTTTTTAATATGTTATTTCTCAAATCCTTCAATTCCAAAGTAATTGATAGCGTATTGCTGTTGCATAAAGGAGGGAAAGAAGGATGAAAGAGGGAGAAGGAGACGGTAGAGGGAGGTGGAGGAGCGTGATTGAGCTCTCTTTGAAAGGGTTGGCAGAGTCAGGAAGTGATTAGGCCACTACAACAACTCCAATAATGACAATAGGGAAAACATGTCTGCAGCCACAACCACTTAGCATCAGGAACAGTCCTCGGTATGGTTCCTATTCCAGGGGAGTTTCACGAGTGTGGGAGGACGGGCACGTGGAAAGAAGGAGAAGAGGTAAGGTGTTAAAGGGTTTCAGGCCAAGAAGAAGGTTGTAGTTGCTGCAGTTTTTCTTGCCTCACACGTGCATTTTAACAATTTACCTTAACGTGTAGGAACATTGTGTCACACAGAGACGGACCAAAGCAACCGTCTCGATTCTGGCAGGCGACTGTAGATTTTGCCAGCTGCAATGACAACTGGAGATGTTTATTGTTAGCCTCATGTTGCTTGACAACCTCAGCTGACCCGTTGTGAGTCCTGTAAAATGGTTTTAGGTAGAAATGATACAAAAAAAAAATAAACCCATAAAGGGTGAAAAGACATGACGTCCAAACTGTTAGAATAACATAATATAAGATCAAAGAAATGTACAGTATGGAAAAATGCAGAACGAATTTGGAGTATCCCTCTTACGCCAACACAATGCAGACAGTTTCAACATAAATCCAAAGGCGAGCGATCTTTTACCCTGAGCAGAAAACCACCAGGCCGACACTGACGCAGATCGGTGGCGTTGTCGAAATGATTCATGGTCCTGTAGCAGCATGAGGTCCGAGCCTCTCCCCGGCCACATCATCTCCCGGTTTCACTACTGCCCTCCCGCTATTCCTTCACCAGACCCCTCCATCAACAGCAGAAAGCGGTTTAGCGGAAAGGTGGCGGTACCAGCTGCATCGCTGCAGGATCAGAGGAAGGTGGCTGGACGGAGCCCAGGCAGACAGGGTCCCATGAACCTCGTGAACCTGATGTTCCGCCAAAAACGAGGGGAGGATCCGACTTTAAAAACTAAGATCGTTCTCGCGTCTGTCCTTGCGTCACTTAAGCACAGATGTTCCCGTCCCGTGCCAGCTCACGCGTACTTAACGCCAGGCAACACATGACCACCAGCAGTGAAACAGCAAGCGATGCTCACTTGTTCTCCACTCGTCCATGCAGCGCTGATTTGGGTGATTTACTGCTCTCTGTGTGTGTGTTTTCACAGGGCCTCCGGGAAAGCGTGGACGGATGGGAAGAAGAGGCGAACCTGGTAAGTGACACCCGCCACCTGCTCCGTTTGGTTCTTTTTCTCTACTCTTCATCTTCCCTCCTCTGTCTCGCTTGCTCCCACGCTCCCTCTCTTTTCTCGGATACGTTTGCAGGCTGGTAAAAGCGATGACCCTCGAGTCAGGCCAGTGGATGACGGGCTGCAGTCGGCCCTTCTCCCTGTCCCTCCCCATTTGCGCCGACATAACGCTAACCTCTGCCATGTGGTTGCACTAACTTTGCCCAGATGTCAGTCGTTCTCGCTGAGCGGTAGCAGCTGCAGTAGTACGGGCCTAATGAGATTCCCCCTTGCCAACATCACTACCCGCCATTATTGTGTTTTTTTCTCTCTTCCACCCAGACCGCAAAACACTCAACACAGACCTAAAGCGGCCTAGAGACAGACATAACTCTTGTTGTCATGGCAGATAGAGCGGATGTTTTGAGTCACCCTCGTTTTAATCGTTTTCTAAAGTGTCGACTCCACCAAATTGTGGCGCAACACCGTTGGACGATTTAATCAAAAACCTGCAGGGCTGCAGTGGTTCTGCAGGATGTGTGTCAGGCGGGAACACTTCCAGTCTGGTTGTGATTCATTGTTGTGGATACTTAGTCGATGAGATCTGTTCCTGGTAAGATGTTGTCTAAGTGGAAGCTGAAGTTAATGCATCCTTTCAAAGCAATATCTTACATTGGATACTCAATGATGAGCTAAGGCTATTGTGTACCTTTTTTTTTTCTCTTTAAGGATACGGCTGGAAGTCTTATATTTTCATTGTCAACAAGGCCCATAAAAAGGTTTAAACCAACAATATGTTGGTCAGTCTCTTAAAGCCTTCTCACTTGCCTGATTGTGGCTCCAAGTACCAAGGCCATTTATTCCAAAGATATAAATCTTTAAATATAGACCACAAATATGTAGTTCCTTTAAAAAATAGGCTAAGTCATTTTCTAAAACAGCTAGGCGATGCAGTTTTTAGCAAACGTTACTCAAGCAGAAGTTAAAACTGTGTTATCCGGGTGGCATGACACCGTATGTGGGACCGACCCACTGCAACAATGTGGCTCACCGATGTGTTTTTAATAGTTTCTGCCACAACAATGGCGCTTGGTTTTGGTTCTTTTTCATGGGATTCCTTGACAATAAGAAAAATAAAAGATATCACCAGACTTGCCCTTTAAATCCCGGCACCCTCTTTATTATCCAACAACCTCTAATTAAACATAGATTGCGTAGATCACCAAGTAAATGAGCGTGTTTTCCATTCGGGTGTATTTTGGAGGATTATCGTTACTGTGGAGGTTTTTCTCCCCGAGATGGGACGCGACACAAGATGGGTTGTGTTTAGGTTGTCTCCCTTGTTGTTTACTTTTGCGTCCTCAGGTTGCAGCCTGGGTTGTGTAGTGAGGGGGAGGTGGCATGGACAGAGTTGATGATTCCGGGACTTTTTTTTTCCTTTTTTTTTTTTACAAGAGCAGAGGTTTTCCCCCGTTCTCTCAGAAAAACAAATGAAAGTGGATGAAAAAAATAGAAGCATAAACGTGAATAACAGGAAAGAGGGCAGACAGAGTAGTTAAGAATCTGTCCTGGTGTCTCCTGCATCGACCCTCGCTGTGTTTTTTTGCCCTCTTACTTGTTTTTCTCATTAGTCTCCACACTCAAGCACACCTGTCTCAAGTTCACCAGTTTGCGCTCCCCAACCAATTTGTTTACTGAACTGTCTGGCTCACGAGGTCCTTGTCCCCGGCGTCTAGACGCAGCAACGTTTGATTGACTCGGTCTTCATGCCTCATAAACCTCAACACCTTTTTCCCTTTCACCTTCTCGCCCCAAACCCCCTTCATTTTCCCATCGCTCTCTACTAACACCTTCCTCACATAGACTCTGGTCACATTAGCATGCCTTTTTTATGTTTAAATAGTAACAATGCACCACAAATAACCAACTCTTCCCCAGAGGAGGTCTGACTTTAAGATGCTCAGCTGATGAGCTGTGTTGTCCCAGGACTGCAGTGGTTGCGTAACTCAAATCCAAATTGAATGTAATCGTGTTAACGATCACATAAATCTGCATTCGTATTGGTTTTAAATTTAGGCCAGATAAATATGAACCCTTCCCTAATATACAATATTTCAATAACAAAATGATATATTCACTTTGAAGCGGTTTGGGTGGTTTATTAATGCCCTCGGCCTTAGACGTTTAAGCCAATGTTTTTTTATAAAATATTCCATTAAGACCTCTAAAGTCTTTTGATCGTTACTGTTGTTTTTGGTTCGGCTAAGTAAGAGAAGCAGAATGTCCTTTTTTTTTCACTGCTGAGGCTCAACATCAGAGCATTTCAATCAGATCTGAAAGAGTGCCCTCGGAGAAATCTCAGAGACATCTTTTTTTTTTTGTACTTTAAAGGGACGCACAGTTTGCCAGCACACCCCCCGACCTTTCCCGCCGCCTGTTTGTCCTCCATCTGGTACACCCATATCTCCCTAGGAAACAAAGTCTTGACATGACTTCATGTCCTAATGCAAAACATGGCCCATTATCCAGAAGTCTGTTTATCATAACAGGTTCACCACAAGCTCCGCTGGCAGCGGCTCTAATGAGCTTGTTCTGTACCATGTTTAGGTGGTTAATTACGGTCATCATCTAACAAACCGCATTGGCTGCGCCGTTTTTTTCCCTGCACACCAATGTTCCGAGGAATTGATTGCTGCACAAACCGAAGGTTACCGTAACTCGCACATGCTGTGCTTCGTATGTCAGATGTAGAGAAGTGACTTTTTTCTAATGCCCCGATTTCTCTTTTTCTTTTGCAGGACCTCCTGTAAGTACAATCTCATCTCATCCAGGTAGTATTAAAACCATTTAATAAGTTATTGAATGTAGAGCTGATACAGGTCTTTCACACACGCACACACACACACACACACACACACACACACACACACACACACACACAGAAGCACATATATCATCCTATACAAACTGTTTTTTTCTGCAGTAAAACGTGAACACACAGACACACAAACTCACTCACACATGCATCCACAGAGAGCAATAAATGGACCACCTAAGGAGCTGCGTGCGTGTGCACATGCACATGCACATGCACATGCGTGCATGCATGTTCGTGTTTCATGGTGATGGTTAGGGAGCAGTGACTCTAGTTCTTCTCCTCTGTGGGACTATAACTCCTGCTGACACTTCATCACACACACAGCAGATAACACACACACACACACACACACACATACACAAAGACCTGTACTGGAGACTGCTGCAGCCTTCAGGTTTGAATTTTCTTCATTTAAAAAAACAAAAAACGTTGTGACCTGCCCCATAAAAGTGATCCTTTTTCTGATTTTGTTTGAATTTTTTTTTGGGGGGGGGGGGTCACATTTGGCACAGATCAGATATGCAGAGGCGCGCCTTACACACTAAGAGAACACTGTGTGTGCAGCTGGTTTACACTCAGTGTGTGTTTCATGCATGTAGAATTTATTTCCTAAACACACCCAAAGTCCAGCCTTTAGCTGTAGTTGTAGTAAGAATCTGTCAGAACAATTTGTCAAGAATATCACCTGGAAGAAAAATCACCAAAAATATGTAGATGGCAATTTGTTTTCTAATTAATAAGACATGGCTAACATTTGAAAGCAGGTGTTTTCCTAGATCAAATGTAGGCCATGCATTGTTTAACTGGGAGTCAAACGTAGTGTGAACATACTATAGTGAATTATTAAGTCTTCACTCAATTTCCATTAATTTTAAGCTTGTAGAGTCATTAAAATTGGTATGAACCAGTAAAAACTGATCCATGACCCTATGTACCATTTAATACTTGTCTCCTTTAGAATAAAGTGTACCAGGTCATGTGACCTGAGTTAATATATGCATACGTATAGCTGTTCTGTTCTAACATGTCTCAATGCTTCATGCTTTAATCTCTAACCTCACCAGGGCAAGGCTGGACGGGATGGATACCCGGTAAATTTGATTTGTTATTCATCCTGTCAATCTTCAATTCACCCAATCACATCTCTGTTTTCCTTCCTTTTATTTCCTCTGGATTTTTTCCAAGTCTTCCCACAGCTTTATTAGGCTTATTTTCTGTTTGTTTCCCCCCCTCTCTGCACTTTCTGAAGAAATTCCATTTACTCTAATCATCGCCCATTTCCTCGCCTCTTTATGCTACTCCAACACTCCTCACCGATGATGCATCCTGCCCCATAACTGAAAGTGACTCAAACACAAATACAGGTGTATTTAAATGCAACCAGACGTAGAGATTGCCTGGAAAACATCACAACTGACTGACTCAAGTGTCATAACACATGTATATTTAGCCCATGTGTGAAAATGAGTACACATGAAGAGCAGTAAACATAAAACCAGATCTTCTGAAGGTTTCATCTGTAATCATAAACAACAGGAGTGTAAACCAATCCAATGGAAACGTGAAACATTCATCCACAAGGATTAAAAGATGGTCGCCTAAAATGGGGTTTACTAATGTTGAAACAATACAAGATTAGATATACTTCATTGTCCCCAAGGGGAGGTTTTGCTCAGGCAGTAGTGCTGCACAGCTGCAGTCAGCTTACAAACAATACACAATGCAATATATACACAAAACAATGTAACATACATGCAATAATATAACAGATGTGTAAAAGCTTGCACATGTGCTGAGAGATGAAACGATAGACATCATAAAACATATTAACCCATAATGCATAATACATGAAAAGTCAATTCAATAACAGGGACCATCCATGGCTGCTGAATGCAAGCAGATCACTGTTTCCCCCAGTGGTGGAAATGTGCCATTGTTACTACGTACTTCTACTTCAAATATTGCACTTTTTGCTTCACTTCATTTATTTGGTAGCTTTAGTCACCTGTTACTTTGAAGATTTTTATTATTTTAGAACATGTCAACTGTTAAAGGAGAATATATGATCAAAGATAAGGTACTTAACAGTATGTACAGTCATTTAAATGACTCTCACCTTTACCAGCTGCAGCATTAAAGTGATGTTATTGATGCATCAATTACTTACTTAAGTAAAAAGAAAAAAAAAGATGTAAATACTTCTTACCAATGTGAGTGCTTGTGTTATCCAGAGATATAGCGGCCTCTTGTGGCCGGTCACACTACTGACTTCCTCCACAACTGCTGACATAAAAACGTCTCATGGTTCTGTTGCTGATTTGTGGCGTAGCCATCGTCTGATACAGATAGACCCTCATCGGTCCAGAGCTCAGGTTGCATGAGCAGATGAATTCATCCGATGTGGACGTCTGCATGATGAAGCATTAGCATGTGCAGGCTCTATGTATGATCCCCCCCCTCTCTGTCTGGTTGACACGGCGACGTGCAGTAGTCGGCCCCGGTGTTGTGTTCCACGGCGTCTTGTTGGTTTTGTCCTTGTCGAACTGGGAATTTTTGGGAAGTTCATTACCCATGGGGCTCGCTCCCAGTCAGATTCCCAGTCTGCCTGGCACTGCGCGGCCCTCCTGCCGGGAAATGCCTGCTGCTAATTACAGACAGGTGGAGCCGAGCGCACAGAGAAGTCTTGACCATGCATGTTGTTGTCATTGTCTTCATTAGAAACCTCAATGCTGTGGCTCATTATAGTGTTGCTGTTTTGAACTCATAAAACGGTGTAATGTGAGGTGGATACTCTGTCTAGTCCTTAATATGAAGGTGAAGGAGCAGCCCTCCTGTTATGATGCCCAGCAGATTCGTGGCATGATAATGAAGGGAGCGTGTATGAAGTTACAGTGATTAATCATGCAGGCAATTAACATGGACAGCACATTATTTCATTTGAGCAGCAGAGATGATCAAGTTTCAGGCAGTGAAGCTGAAGAAAAAGGGCCGTTCTTCCTGTTGGGTAGCGGTGTTTGTGTATCTGTGTCCATATGTGCAGACGGGAGTGATCCATCCCACCACCCAACGTTTATGTCGGTGTGTGTAACAAAGGCCAGAGCCGTGGAAGTGGTCAGAAGGTCTGTGTGCGCGATACGTTGTCACCAATAACTTCTCTCACATGCTCCACTCATATGGAGAGAGCATGCACACATCAACACAAATGAGTGGAGTCAGTTTCCGGAGGCTAACTTGTGTTGTGCCAGTGACTTGTGCCAGTAACATTTCTGTCTTTATTTTCCCATTGTTAAAACAAACAGCAGGATCATTTCCCAGCACTTTTTTTTTTTTTTTTGTGCTTGCCCTCTCTCTTGGATTGTTGAGACATACTGTCTTAAAACAATAAAATAGAAATCCAACCCTTTAACCCTCAGCAGGCACAATTCACAGTACAGTCTAATTCTGAGACTGTACAACATTAACACAGTATTCAATGGTATAAACATAAGAGTGGTGGGAAGTAACTCATGCATAATTTGGGGGTACTTGTACTTGAATATTTCCCTTATCTGATAATTGATTTGAGTCAAATACTGTACTTTTTTTCCCTGCTACAATTATTGCCGACATTGCAGATTTTCTATTATAAAACAGAATATAAAATATAATCAGTGTCATTAAGATAATACTTTATTCGATCCCTGCAAGAAATTCACATGTTTCTCATCAGTATGTGAAGTCATTTGGCTACTATTAGTCCCACACACATGAATGCATCAATAATTATAATGTTTATTATTCTGCATAATAGCTTTACATTTGGTACTTTAAATATACTTTTGCACTTTTACTTGAAAGCACACTTTTGACTGCATGACTGAGAGTATTTCTATTCCAATTTTTTTTCCACCAAATTTCATATAAGCTATGTGCACACACACGTGCATGCTTGTCAGTGTGTGAGCGTGCATTTGCTGCACTTCATTCAGGTGGCATACACATGTCTCACAGTTGTGAGAGTCTTAGAGTCAAATGCATGCAGCAGTCTGCTTCCATTGAAGCATTAGTTATGTGGTAAACAGTGTTTAATGACATGCGGCCCGTGTGCATCTCAAGCATAACACTATAAGTGTGTGTGTGTTTGTGCGTGCTGATGTGTGTTTTCTCTCCTGGTGTAATCCCCGTCACTTCTTCCTCTCATAAATCACAGGCGAGGGGTTTGAGTTTCAGGAAAAAGAGAGGAGAGCCTTCCTCACTGTCAAACAATCAGAGTAGGCTGACGGATCAGTGCAGAGGGGTAAACACACACCCGTTGATTTCTCATTCAAATGTCCAGCCACTGGTGTGTTTATACCCAAGTGCCAGTCTGTGACAGACAGCGGCCCTCGCTCAGCATAACCCAGCCAAGGCCTCTATTGTTTGGCTTTCCAGGCCACTGAGCGCCGATTAAAGCCAGACAGTCACCCGGCAACATGTCAGTCACGTTCTGTCCCAAACACACACACACACACACACACTGTGGTATGCTCTTTGGTTCTGGATGAAGCCACTATTATTATTATTTTTTTAAGATGTCATATATCACATGTTATTTTCATGTAGCCGTGAGGTTGAGTGGAGCTCTGTCGCCATGGAAACAAGGGAGTAAATGGAGAGGAGGGACTGAAGAGAGGAAACGCTACTGATAACATATAAAGTGAGACCATGGGAGTGGAAAGGGTTCTCCTGCCCTTCGTTTTGACGTCACGTAATAAGCTCAATGAGGCCTAATGTGCGCGACACACTACCATGTGTGTCTCTAGCTGAGACGTCTGCTCTGATGTGCAGACACCAGGTTTTCAGGCAGCATCCTCAACAATTACACCGTGCTGCATAATTAGCAGTCTGCACCATAGGGAGTACAATAAAGACAGCAGAGACACCCCTCGCCCTGTTTCATTAGCATTAAGACACACACACACATGCATGCATGCGCACACACACACACGTACACAAACATAGACAGAGACATATGCTCCCCTGCAGGCCGAGTTATTTTCCAGAAATGTGTTTTAAAGCCATCTAATTGGTGGGAATGCTGAGTTGAAACTTTTTTTTTTTTTAATCTACTGAGGGACGCTGCAGGACAAGATGGCGATGTGGACTAGAAATACACACAAAGAACCACACGTTTAAAAGCTGTTGCTGTCCCCCCCCCCCCCCCACACACACACACACACACACACACACACATTCACTTGAGGTTTTGGTTTTGGTGGTAATCTCAGGCCTATTTTATCACTTTTTGTCAACATGAATCTCCCAGTTTTTTTCTTTTTTTTTTCTGTGTTCCTGGGTTGTCCTTTTATTCCGCGACCTGATCCATTTGTGGTTTGAGACGAAAAGATAATGGCTTTTATTCGTTCGGCCTGTTGTATTTTTATTTGAATTCCAGCTCTTTTTCCCAGCTTTTCAGACTTTTGTTGTGCACGGCGGGTTTGTACCACATTGTAGGTGCAGCATAACAATGTGGCTATACAGAGAGAATACATATATCAAGAGCCACACATTAAAATCCAATTACCCCTGGCTCCATGTGTCCCGACTTATTCCTGTCATCGGCCCATATCCCATTTAAAAATGACTTCTGACCTCTGTTGTTGATTCAGGCTCATGTATTTAAGTGAGTAAGTATCCCATCTTATCAGTCATAGAAGAGCTCCCTGGACTTCTGTATTGGTGGTTAAATTATTGCTCAGGTAGCTCCAGCAAACCCTGGGCCTTATTTTACTCCATGTTGGATACCAGTGAAGAATGTAAGGTCATAGAGGTTACGCTATCTACAATATACCACTGGTGTATGCAAACTGTCAGCTGCTCCGATATTAGATACAGGTTCTATTTCTGAGGATAAACCCTCTCTTACACACACACACACACACACACACACACACACACACACTGTGTGGCTTGTTAGCAGCCATAAATCAGTCTGTTTTTGCTCCGGTTCAGACATTGCAGCAGCCGATGACCTCACCATGTACACCTCTTGTGCTCATCCTGACCAGCCCGTCCTTGATAAACGCTGCCAGATGCAGAGATACCACAACACACACACACACACACACACACACACACATGCATGAACAGATCCACAGAAGTGGACACAGATAAAAGAGAACTCACTGTGACATTTGTAAGCTTATTTAAAATCCTGCTGTATGTAATAGAGTGGTGAAACCTGTCCTGTACTGTATGTAGCATCCAGCATTACATCCGTACTCTTCACACTCAACTTCAGTCAGTCGGGGTGAAATTATTGCCATCCGATTGGTCCCAGTCATTTGTTCCACCCTCGTCTCACAAGGGGCCCCTCGATCAAAAAAGACATCAGGAGCCTCAAAGGCTTTATGCTGTACTTTTCTACCTCTCTTTAATACAGACTAACCACTTAAGAAGGGAGCTTATGCCCATTACTTAAGCAGCAGCAAAGAGGTTATTAATGAGAGCAGCTCCAAAGCATCCTTCCCTGCTTCCTGCTGCTCCTCTTCCCTCCGTCCTCATGCGCCCGCCGTCCATCCATCACAGTAGGCGGCGACGACTACGCGGTAGGTTTTTCACTGCAGTACCTCGGCCTCGTATAGCACCCACGGGGCCGCTAAGGCAGGGAGATGAAGAGAAAAGCCTAACTTATGGAAGCCCTCCAAGGCCAGAGATGACGATTGTTAGTGATGGTTTCCAGTCTGCAGAGCCACCAGGACCGTGAGTGTTTGAGCAACCGACGACTCAAGGGAGCCTGTAAAAACTGTTAGCTTAACTTCAAGAACGGTCATTAAGGAGGAAGTCAACGTTGGCCTTTCCCGCATACATCACCTTTAAGTGTTTTTTTTTCTTTATCAAACTGTTGCTTTTATGTTTAAATAGGGATCTAAAGGTTTGTGCCTTTGAACTGACTGTTGCTTTGCAGAAGAGGTTCAATGACTGCTCGACTGTTTTTATTGAGGATAAACAAAGTGGACGACTCCAATTGCTGTTTCGGCACTTGGGTGAGGTTGGATAGGGACTTTAAACGCACTTAACTGCCTGCTGGATTCTCTCATCACCACAAAAACACAGAGACACTGTGGATGTGGGGTTTTTTTGTGGAAGATTAATAGCTCCCAGAGCCACTCTAAATCCTAGAATAATTATAAACCACCTGAAAACGTCTTAATATTTGAGTCTCACATGTGCACGGAAACACACACACACGGTCAAATGGGGCAGGATATACGTAGAACCGTTTTTTAAGTTCTTAATTTTCCTACTTTCTCTCCGTCGTTCATCACTGTCCTCCCTCGTCTTGCCAAATCCACTTCACTGTGTTTCCTAAGCCGAGATCACTTATGTTGTTTCTTTAGAGATGCGGAGACAAGACTCAAACATTATTACAGAACTAATAAACATAACAGCCGCTTTGTGTTATTTTCCAGGAGAAAGACGGTGGCGTAAGGGGATTTAAAACAATAGGCATTTTTGTCATTAAAGGATTAGTTTGCTATTTTTTGGAAAATGCACTTATTCACTTTCTTTCTGAGATCCGGATAAGTACAAAAGCTGAAACTGAAATTGTGGTTTTACGGAGGACTGCTAGGACTTTCTCTTTGCCAGTCACAGTCATTAGATGTGATCTGGCAATAGTATCCATCTCCTCCAACTTCTCATGGCAAGAAAGTGAATAATCATATTTCCCAACATGGGCAAATTATTCATTTTCTCTGTCGGTCTCTTTTGTCTTATTTCTCTTTATCTCTCCTCCAACAGGGTCCTCTGGGCTTGGATGGGAAACCAGTGAGTAAATTCCCCAAATCAAATATGTAAAACCTGCTTTAGCTGATAATAGTTTGATATGAACTGTTTTCTCTCCTCTCAGGGAACCCCGGGTCCCAAAGGAAGCCAGGTATACATCATAACACACCTTGTCTTGTTTAGTTTTCTAATAACACATATCAATTACACTGAAGCAATTCATTCTCAAAGATTGCCTCCACATCCAGGTGAGTATTTGGCCTCTAAGACAGGTGATGGTTTGCCAAACGTCATCAATCATCTTTACTGCTCCCAAGGGGACGTTACAAAACCACGGTAGCCGTCTTGTTTCTTGTTCCACCTCTTAAGTTATCACGGGGCTCACAGCCACAGGGGACTCATGGCTTAACTGAACCGGGTGCTGAAATCCCCTTTGCACTTCACCCCTGTGTCCCATCCATCACTCTTCCCCTGAAACCCAGCCGGGCCCCCGGACACACCCAGGTGTAGCGTGGAAACAGGCAAAGCAGAGCGAATGGGTTGCACACCAGCGGGAAAAGGGAGAGCGAGAAAAGACTTTATAACCCCTACAGAGGCTCTTTAAAAGGGAATTATAGTACCCTCTCTGCCCCCACCTCTCTCTGGTCACTTTGCCCACGAGAAGGTCGAGTCATCTGCTGAAATGTAAACCCCTCACAGCAGAAGGAGAGCTGTTTGAAAAGCTCCTCTCCAAACACCATTAAGCTGTTGTTTCCTGCAAAAGGAGACCTCAAGCTGGGTCCGTCCTTTTAAATAGGACTCTCCCCATCGCTAGGGTCTGCCATAAAACCCCAGCAGGTGTGACGCAGACCACATGACCGGAGTCTCCAAAGTGCACAAGCGATGTGGGGTGAGATGAAAAAAACCAAGAGAATAACGGGTGAAAGCCGTTTGATTTGTGCATGGATGACAGCCAGGGGAGACAAAAGGCAGAGGGTTAGCCTCCGGGAATGAATCAGGTTTAAATTAACACTGACAAAACAAATCAATTCTTTTGAAAAAAGAAGAAAGAAACTTTCTGACACATCTTGTGGTCTTCATCAGTGGATGGAATTCCTTCAGTTGCTCTGAAAATTTGCTTTGTCAAACTTCCAAAGTCAATAATTAACTTTATTTATCTGAACATGAGTAGCAGAATATCAATGTTAAAGGAATGGAAGCGTTGTTAACACAAAACTCTGAAATCAAAAATTAAACATTTTATTATATATTGAGATGAAATAGTCCTAATTCTTACTCATTACTGCCCAGGTTCCTCTTGGAGTACTTTAAGGTGGAAAACCCATCTTCTTCCTCCTCAGTGTCTGTCACAATGTCCTATCAGCTTGATCCAGCTTTTCACTGATGATGTTAAAATATCCAAACTTCTTTTCATGGCTGCACTACTGAATCAAATGGAAATATTCTCAATGCATAATTCATCAATTTACACGTTTCAACATTGATCCGCATTTTGATCTCCTTCGAAACGTCAAGATCTCGACTAGAATTTAAAATAAAATCGGCTTAGCCTGAACTGAAATTGAAAGATAACTACACACCTGCAGGAGTAGCGGTGGGTGTGTTGTCACTTCCTCCTCCTCCATCTCTTCTTTCCCTGAACAGAAGGAGATACGCTACCGTCAGTCTGCTGTCATCATGTGGCGCAGTCGCATTAACACAACAGACATGAGACAATGTCAAAGTGCCCAACACACTGCCGCTCACGTGCATAGTCTCACACACTATACATGAGAGCATATAGACCCATTGTGTTCCTGTGTTTTCAGTTAGAGTTCCCAGTATTCCACGTCTAAGACATCTTCCCCTCTGAGACAAAGACTTTAAGAATGATCTCTTAGCAAAACAGCTTTTACCTTTCAAAGAGAAGTCTTGAAAGGGATTCACACACACACACAAGAAACTTGTGATTGAGCAGTCTCGGCTGAATTACCACAGTGTGATTGAACGCTCCCTGCAAGCGGCCAGCTTCAGATGTATTGTGCTCTGAGATGTATTAAGCTCTGTGTGATGCTCGTATGATTTTTGTGATTTATTTTTGACCAACTGTCTCCGATTATCTCCTCCCTCCAACAGGGACTGGCCGGCCCCAAGGGAGAAAAGGTATGCTTCTTATGGATTTCAGCCGCTCTGCCAGACAAGTCACTGACCGCGCTGTATGGATGTATTTCTCACATTCGTTTACAGGCGGGCCGCTTTCGTTAACAGACTCACACAACCTGACAGGTGTTCCTCGACGGGCCCTCCCACGTTCACGCTTTCCCCAAGCCATACATCACATGTAGTCGCATGAAGGAGCTCGCAACTCTCCGCACATTCTCACGTCAAGGCACTTAACAGGTTTACGGGTCTTCCGCAGGGCTCGATGATAGCCAGATGTTCTCCCGCTCTGTGAAGCTCTGCCCAGCCCGAGATCCAAGTGACCGTCGGAGCCCAAAAAGGAGCTGGCAGGGAACGGGCTCGTGCATGTGGTCGTTTTGCGTACAAACCGATGGGTTACTTTGCGTGCGTACACGTTTTTGCACTCGAACGATAATTCCCCAAGATAAGCGCAAACCACAAGAACAACTGCAGTAAACATCGTGTGTCAGAGCGTGGTTCAGCCTGACGAGCGGGGATTGCAAAAGGCCGATGCTGCTGGGGTTTGGAAATTTGGCTCCCTTCGTGTAATCATGCTAGTAGGTCTGTGACGAGAACATGAACTCATCAGAGACCCAACAATCAAGCAGCACGCGCGCTCCCCACTTTTGCTTCCATCGCATCCCATCAGATTGTGGCCCATCAAATGATTCACGCAGTAAATGTTCACTTCCTGAGCTTGTTTGGGGACAGATGACCTCGGAGTCGCTTCCTTCCCGTAAATAAGTATTCGATTTTAAACCTGTCTGTCACAGCTGCTCCACGGTAGCAGGGTTTTCATGGCATGCCTTGTAATGTGTGCTTGTACAGTAAAAGTAACTGCTGTCCGTTTTTATTTTCCTGTTTTTCTCGCAGGGTGACCAAGGAGACGTCGGGCCAAGGGTAAGTGGTGTTTTCTGTCTTTGCCTGGAAAGTTGAAATGAGATGTTTTTTCTGTCTTATGTGCATTTTAGAAGCTATTTTTACTGCAGCTGACCTGGCTGAATGGACCTTTCCTTCAATTGTGTTTTGTTCCACAGCAGATCTTCACAATTTAAAAATGAGCTTCCATCTAAATCTTCCTTCCAGTTTTTGTCTTTTTTTTCCGTCTTTCTTTGTCTCTGTCAGTCTACTTTTTTGCTGTGCTTTCCATTTTCCAAATCTTTGCAGTTTCCCTTTACATTTTATATTCAAACAACAACAATATCACATCTAATTTAAGGACATAATGCGAGAATGACGGGAACATTTTGACATTTTGGGAAAAACACATTTAGATTTAGATGAGAAGATCGATATAGTCTTAGGACTGTAGGAGGAAAACTACGCCGACACAGGGAACATATGTCGCTTTCAGGAGAAGGGCTGAGATTCAAACCCAGACCAGACAGACTAACAGACCATCACAAATTGTAAATCAAAGGAGTTTATTTTACATCTGGAAAACTACTCATCATTTCCTTGTTGTCACGCTGGGGGGGACAATGTGCAAACAGACACATGTAAAAACACTTCTGATCACAACTTTTGGAACATGTATGTCCCACCCACATAACAGTCAACACTCAAGGCTTTATAATAAACAATATTTCAACGGAAAGTGTGTTTCCCCGGCAACTGCCCCAGCAACACAGTCCAGCTCCTGTGATGAGGTTTGCGTTGCCCACATCTCCAAAGTCGGAGATGAGAAATGATATTAAAGAACGATGGAAATACTTAAACGTCACCATCGAAACCCCAATGGTTGGAGCAGTGCGCCAAAGCTGCCATCTAGGCCCAACCAAGCTATGTTTTTTTTAATATTACGGAGTAACCTCACTCTGCATCTGGTCCATGTTGTCAGTGTTGTCTTTTCATGTGATATCATTCCACCCACCCTGAGATCTATGTAATTATCTCCCGTTTTGATTCACTGTGGTTTCTGAAAGAGCCCCGTGTGCTTTACATGGTGAGCGGCTTGAATTCTTTGAAGAAGTCATGTACCCCATGAATCTTGAATGTTGTTTCTCAAGTTTGATTATGTTTACAATTTAATATCAGGTCATGGTCGCACAAAAAAAAACGAGGGAAATGCAAAAACTGTTCATATCCATATTGGCAGTGTTTTGTCTTATGGGGACCATAACTCTGACTGTGAGCCCCTTCCAAATTCTCACACTAAAATATGTGTCAAAACTGGAGATTTTCCTCTTTAAAGGCTTTTGTAACCAATTTCTGTTTGTTTTTTATTCTTGCTAACATTCTTTAGAAAATATCCAACAAATGAGGTTCAGAATAATAATTAGAAGTAGATGTTTAGTTATAAATCTTGTAGGAGTTGGAGCCTGACAATATTGCCATAACAGTGTGTGTTATGAGTATTGGAATGACTATTGTTTTATAGCCAAGCACAAATGGGGTGTAAATTTGACAGGGCTGCCCAGCAGAACAGTATTTATGATGCGGCTCAAAACATTACAGGAATGCCTGATTCCTGTCAAGGCGTACGCCATTTGTTTTCCCCAGCTTATCCCTTCAGATTTTTGAGGTAATAGTTTGTGCAAGAATTAAATCTTTTTGGCCGTCTCAATTGCATATTTCTTCCAAGTGGTAAATATTGCGCTTGGACGAGGCTTATGGAGCTTGGATGACGTTGGATAAATCTGCAGCTGAAAAACCTCAGAGTATCGCTTAGAGACACAGGCTTGGTTCAAAACCAACCCTGCAACTCTAAAACTACTGTATTTGTGAATGAGGTTTGGCACCGGGGTGCATGTTCATAGATACGGCTAGATAGGTTTCGCAAATGAAAAACGTTTGGTCTTTGAATGTTTAAAACATGATTTTCTCAACATCTTTGAATCAACACCAACTGCAGATGAAAGCCTTCAGTAATCACTTTACCCCGATCTCAACATCGTACATGGATTTTCCTCTGAACCCCACATGAGAACGAGAGAAGGCATGTGAAAACAGGAAGTGGCCATGAATCTATGTCAACCTGTGACTTCCTGTCAATTCATCATTTTCAGTGCACTCAGTGCTGAACCTGGTCCCAGAATTACAAACACAGGATAGCAGAGGTGTTAAAACACAATCAGATATCATGGAACCACCAGAATAGCGTGACAAAAGGTCATGTGTAGCGTTGCATCTTTTCTCGAAAAGCAACTTCTATCGAAAGGCATATTTTCATCCCTCCATACATCCAGGATGCAGGATGTTGCAATGGATGTTTAGGTTTGTCTGGCAACTGGGTTGAAAGACAAGCCACGGTGGGAGTTTCAACTCCAGCCAAAGCCTCCTCTTGCCTCCCCCGGAGCTGCTACAAAAAGGCCATGGTTAGATGGGGGCTCCCGAGGTTGTAATGGCTGTTTGTCTTAGTATCGGCCTAAGGTCTGATGAGAACAAGGTAAAGGGGAGGCCCACTGTGAAACAGCCTATTCTCTGCTGAGATGTTTAAGACGCATATGCGTACAGTATGTGGTCTCCATGGTGGGAACGGTGTGAATGAGTGAATGTGACATCGGAGAGAGGGGAGTGTATAGGCAAAGAGAGGAGGAGGAGGGGGGTCTGCGGTGTCGGAAAAAAAACCTCAGCTATCCAACGCACACCGCAGCCTGTTAACAGAAACCTCATGAGCTAGCATCTCCGCTTCTTTCTCGCCCTGCTGTCCTCCCCGCTGTTCTTCCATCCTCCTTTCTTAGATCTTCTCTCCATCCTTCCTTTCACTGCGTTTTTTGGAGGGAACTCAACCAGAGAAGCAACACTAGTGCTGCGAGCTCTGTGGCGGCAGACAAACTCTGCTCCTTTCAGCTTGACAGACAATCATCACAGTTGCTGTCTGTCAGCTGGAAAGGGCCAAGCCACCTCTGCTTGGTTTGGTCGCCAAAGGAAAGATGGGAAGAAATGAAATGGAACACACACGCAAACAATTAAACACATGTTTGAGTGAGAGACCCATTGTACAGTTTCTAAACTTTAAAATTTACTGGGTCTTAGTTTGGATTGAACAATATTTATTCAATTTATGAAACTTACGTCTCTCTATATGCAGATGATGTTTTTGTGTTCATTCTTAAATGCCTATATTGTCCTGCCTTTTTCAACCGCGTTGGTGTGCCACAGTAATTTCCTCAACCTTCCCATTGTCACTTCCTCTCTTCAGGGTCCTCCTAACTACTCATACGCAGGTCTGCACAGTAATCAGATTCTCACCGTCAAGGTTTGTTCCTCCAAGTGAACTCTTCCGTAGTGACTCCCAGCAGTCTCTGCTCTCTGTTGGGCTACTCGTCTGTCACTTTCCCTGCAGATGGACAAGCAAAATGCTCTTCTTGGGCGTTCTCTCTTGGCTTCCAGCTTTACAGGCTGCTGAACTGTCATCTGTTTTTCCCACAGCAATTACCTTCCCTCTTGTTTGGACTCTCATCCGCACTCTCTTAATTAACTCATGTATCTCTTTCCCTTCTCCCTCTCTTTTGTCCTTCAACACGCTCCATGTCCTCCCCTCTCTTTTTCCCTTCTATCCTTTTTCTGCTGTATTTGTCTACTTTTTGTCCCGATGGCACCTCTTGCGTCTCAGATGGTCTTTCCCAGATATGACCATGGCTTTCTTTCTGGAGAGCAGTCGGTAGCTTTCAGAGACGCTTTCTGAAGGTAGACCACAACTAACGCATGGGTGCTTTTTTTAACACTGCAACCAACATTTGTTATGCATGTTCTGAACAACTATGCATCTCCGTTCTTTTGTACTAACCATTTTTTCCAATTGTTTCCATTGTGTAATGGCTTGTTGAGTTGCATTAACCTGACGTATTATGTTAAATTGTTTCTAAAAGTTCTAAAGCATCCAGAAATGTAGGAAAAGTCTTGGAAGATGATGAACCACACACATTTCAAAGAGCCTCCAGATATGGGTGCTTCGCATTACATGGAGAATAAAAGAGCTTTGTTGGGGACAGTTTAGTTGAGGCCTGAGCTTAATAGAGACATTATAATTATCAGCACAAGGAAAATAATGTTTTAGTTTTCTATTTGAGGGTCTTGGTAATATCACTGTCTTGAAATGGCTTGCTGTTCCATGTTGCTTGCCACAACAAAGCAAAAGCACCACATGTCTGTAGAGATGAGAGAGTGCAGAGGAAATGCCATCATGTGACTATAGAGACAACACTGGGCCTACATTACATCCCCTTCAGTGGTGAGCAAGATGTTTAGGGCATTAATGATTTCTGTTTGGCATGAGCATGAGGGTTGAAGTCATAGACATGTTAGATCCAGGGATGAAAGGATCTTTAAGAGAAAGTCAGGTGACGTCCTTCTTCCAAAGCATGAAGAGAAAATGTCTTGTATTTCAGAGTGCAATTGTCAGCAAGGGTGTGTTTCACTTCATGACTAAATATCAGTCTGACTCACCAGTCTTCCTGTGTTTCTTCTTATGTCTCTGTCTATTATAAGAGCAGCAAATTAAGCTGTCTCTTCATGCTAACTGTGGAAAAGTTTATTTTGGATTTTGAATTATGCCAAATGGCCTACAGGATTCAGTCTGTGGATTGTACTAAAGATATTTTAAGCAGCTATAGCCAATTTCTATTCGTCGCTCATTGTGATGAACCCAAAGTGGATTCTCCACCAGACAAACCCACAACTTGATTTTTTGATTGACTCCCACTATTCTCATAGGATTGTTAGCTTTTTTCATGGAAAAATCTGTAAACTCGCTTTATGTTCAGTGCAAAACCACAGATGGACAAAGTTAGCAACTGGCTGGTGAAGTATTGAGCAGCAGAACAGCAGGTTTTTTCGGAGTTAGAGAGACAAAATATTAGGCTGAGGTGGACGCGAACATGGCTCCAAGTGAATGCTAATGTTGCTTGCTATCCACTGAATGTGTAAAAAGAGAAATGTTGACTATTACAGCACTAATGTTTTGTTTTTTCATGGATGAAAACGATGTATTTCTTTATTTATTTCCCTTCGTTTTCATCAGGGTGACCAAGGCCAGGCTGGAGCCGCTGGTCCTCCCGGTCTTCCAGGTCCCCCAGGTCCCAGAGGCCCCCCTGGGAACACAGGCAAGGACGGTCCCCGTGGCCCTGCTGGCGAGCCGGTGAGAGCATCCCCTTATGCATCACAAGTGCCAAATGTACAACCACTTCGCGGAACAATGTGCCTATACACACCCAGACTTTGTTGCTCAACCTCCTCCATCACTCCTTTTCCTTACCCTCCAACTAAGGTTACACTACAAACAATGCAGTCACATCATAGTCATCAGGGCCTGCCGTTCCCCTGATTGTGTTAACCAGGTGGGGTTCAACCCCAGGGTGTGGCAGATTGCAAATGTTTGTGAGAATGTGCATTTATACACATGTATTAAGGGACCGAACCCATATTCCCATTCTTCCGGATTTGCCAGTGAGCTGTGGTTTACCTAAAAGCTCCCAGAATAGCAACTCTTCTCCTGGTTTCATCTGGTTTGTGTAAGACAGTGGCCACAAAGTTCTTAAACACCACCCCCACCCCCACCCCCCAAAGTTCTTACACCCACCCTCCCACCACGACTGTCGATGTGCACCCCTGAAACAGATACGGCGCTGCGGCGGGTTCACGGGCAGTTTGCCGGCCTCGCCAAACAATAGTTGTGCTCCTCCGCCTGAGGCAGTTTATGTTTCTCGAAAATGAACCTTCTGCTTCCCAGAGTTGAGCTCATATGCAGCGACAGCTTAGAGCTGCTGCAGCGTGGAAGAGAGTGAAAAGAGGCAGCGAAGGTAATTGTTGTTTAACCGAGTGAAGGAATGAACGCTCTGTTGCCCTCAACTGGCACGGGACAAAAATGTTGGTGTCCGTGTGGGTGAGTTGAGAGCTTATGCAGAGCAGACAAAAGTGAAAGCCAGCACAGCTCAGAAAATTACCAAAAGCAAACGGGTCTAAGCGAGGGGGGCCCGTCCTCTAACCTAGTCAATTTCTAATGTATTCTCCAAGTTGATTAAAGGCGTTGCAAAAAAAACAGCAAAACAAAGCAGAGTGCAATTCAGATCTGCTCCATGTTGTGGACAGATGTCTGAGAGGGCTGAAGTGGGAGAAAGTGAGCTCGCCTGCCGGAGTGGGTGTCCTTGAACTATTGTCGTTTTTCTATCCGTAAAGGGGAAAGTAAAGGAATGACAGCTGAAACAAAGTTGCAGCTAGTCTGTTGTGTGGCCACATGAAACTGCTGTTTTTATGTAGTAGTTGAGTATATTTAGTGTTGCTCATAATAGGAAATGCATCTGACATCTGAACTGGTCTTCATCCATCCTTTTTGCCTGCGCTCAGGATAAAAAGAAGTGCTAAAAATTATTTGCAACGCTGATTTGTTTCCCGCTGCTGTGTGAGGAAAGATCAAAAGATGTTGAGGAGGTAAGAGGGGTGAGAAAAGAGGTTAAAAAGCTGCTGGAGCAACTGAAGGTGGAAATAAAAGAGGATCCAGGATCAGGTTGACAGTTTGTATGTGCTGGCAGAGACCGGGGGGGAAGAGAGCCAGCTGGGACATATCTAAGTAGCTTCTGCACATTATTGTTAAATATGAGGACAGAGCAAAAGGCTAATAACCTGCTGTTAATATTGAGCATTTTATTACAGCGCACTGTAAGTGATGAAATAAACAAACTACTTGATAGTGTGTGAACGAGTGAGACAGAGAGCTCTTGCTCAAGTTCCAACTAAGCCGCCTCTGCCATGGATGACTTCATAGCAGATGTGCTCCAAGCACACGTTCACCTGGCCCTCACAAACAGCCGGGATAGGTCTGTTTACCCAACTAAGCCAAATCCTTTATACACCAAATTCTGGCCACTGCTCCATAGTCATCTGTTGTGTTGGTGTGTTTTGATGGTGGTGTCTAAACCCCCTCCACATCTCCCATAGGTGTTCAAGTGAATCTGTGTGAGTGTGACAGACATAACATATGAAAGCATTCAGGGTACGTTTGTGCCCTTTGGAAGCATCTGTATTTAGTTTTTCCTTTGTCATCTGCCTGTAGGCAATCAAATCCAGCTCAGAATAAGTGCTTTCTAAACTCAAGTTCAAGGTCTGGTTACATGTCACCTATCTTCTTCGTGCCTCATGTAGCGCATAAGGATGTCACAGAGTGTTTCCACCGTGCCTGGCCTCAAGGTCGGCATTTTGGCCACCTTGGTTTTTGGCCGTTGGCATCTTGGCTTTTTGTAAACAGAAGTGATGTTAGAAGGTGGAGCTAAATACGACTGAATAATAATAATAATATCATGAACTGAAAACACATTAGTTCTCCACATCGTAGATGTAGTGAGAAGTAGGGTAATTTTCTCAAATACTTTTATACAGTTGGACTTCTTTTTGCAACCAGAGGAGTCGCCCCCTGATGGCCATTAGAAATAATGCAGGTTTAAGGCACTTCAGCTTGGCTTTACTTTTCAGACCGAAGGTTGCCGCCTGGTTTCATACATCCATCCACTAATCATCTCTTAAGACATAGGTCGCCAGTCTATCTAGGTTTATACAGCCTCAGCTTTGTTCTTCTACGACTGGTCTTACCTTGTTAAACACTGCCATCTAGTGGCTAAACATGTTTGACTCTTTAATGGGGATTCATCTGAAGTCAACTAAGTTTCTTCTCTGTCCTCCTCAGGGTTTCCCAGGTCGTGACGGCGTTGAGGTGAGTGCAGTTCAAATACAGTTTGAGCTTTCAGTTTTTTTTTTCATGAATCAGTATAATAAGTCTGCTCTGATATTTTGTCTTTCTCTCGATAATTATGGTAACCAAATATATTTTTTGCCTCAGGGGCCACAAGGATTGCCTGGGAAGCCGGTACGATCATTAACACATTTCTGACCTTGAACTTGAACCTTCAACTCAATTTCCTTACATCTTGTTTATCTTAAGTGCCTTATTACATTCTGCTGTTTGCTGAAGAAGTCTCATGCAACCAAAGAAATTACACTTTTTTAACTTTTATTGACTTTTATGAACTGAAAGGGAGAAGATGGTGAGCCCGGATATCAAGGAATACAGGGCCCTCCAGGAGCTAAGGTATAGATGAGTGTTCAGTTAGCTAGCATGCTGAGTATTCTAATGTATCTGGTGTTTTCATGCATTGATGTTAAATGTTTAATGTTGTGTGTGAAAACAGGGCGAGTCAGGTACGGGAGAAAAAGGAGAGAGAGGCACTGATGGACTCCCAGGATCAAAGGTAGAAGACTGATTTCTAAATCGCATTGAAACAATACATCAATAATGTGTGCTTTTCTGAGTCATTCCATTATTTCTACACTATATCAAACATTATAAATATGGATTTCCGTTCAAACAGGGAGATAAAGGGGAAACAGGAGAACAAGGAGAGCAGGGACCCATGGTATGTGTATAAAACACCCACAATCATTCAGTTCTAAACATTTGTATCATGATTGTCTTCAGGTGTTTATGTATCTCCCATCCATTTCCCTCTGTCTCTGCTTCAGGGTTACCCTGGAGAAAAAGGCGCCACAGGCTCCTCAGACATCATTGACTTCAATGGGAAGCTTCTAGATGCTTTCCAGGTGAGCGATATTAAAGCGTCAATGAGGCCAGATCTGTGGTTGCATCATATATTCCATCGGGCATGTATCACTCAATCTCAAGTTCGGCATCTGGGGAAACTTAAAAACAAGCCCAGAAATGTTAGCGTCTGAATATTTAGCCATTAAAAACAGCAAAACTGAACGTGTGACCATTTTCTTCTCAACAGGCCATCGACACCATCAGTGTTTCGGTAATCTGCTGTTGTTTCTGCATGGTTTTGGTGGTGTGATCAGTAACTAACGCCTATAGCGACACTCACGCAGACTTGTCATCGGCATATATACGCCGTCTGCGAATTCGCACCTTATCCCGTCTGTGTGTTTTCGTAGATGCCCTCTACCCAGAGCCACATACTTTAGACGTATTGGATGTCACTTTGGAGGCCACATCCAAAGAGTAATGCGGGTTTACCAGGCTCTCTTGTGTATACATTTGGGTTAAAACACACAGCCTCGGAAAATATAGTGCAGCTGTGCTCTTCTATCAGATAACATGTAGCCTAAAGAAGCATGCTTAATCATGCGGAAAAATCAACAGCCTTTTGTTACATTGCGTTTTCATGCCACGTTTCTAGCGGGCTTCACAAGATATGAAACTTGCTATAAGGCGGCATGTGTTTTTTTTGTTGTTTTATTTTATCGATGCATTTGTGTTCCACATAACTGAGTGCACAAGGGGAATGCATCTGAGAGGATGTGAGTGGAACCCCTCACAGTCGCCACAGTCTCAATTTCACATCCCCCCTTCATACATATGACCCTTTGATTCTGCCATGATGCGTGCTACATGATAATAACAGATGACTATCGCTGCAGTGGTGTGTGTATTTGATTAAAAAGCACTATGCATCAGGTCGCCTCGAACCTGATCTGAAGTGGAGTCCTGCATGCAACGCTGAGATGGTTACAAAGGAGTCTGTTAAAACACGAACGTGAGATCCTGTCAGGAGCCCAAATCCAGAGTAACATCTGCTTGTTTGTGTGAAAAGCTGCATCGGTTTCATCTGCAGCAACATTTTAAGTGATGATGAATTTGGTGTAAAACCACACAGAAATGTGTTGTTTGTCATTGCCATTGTTATTGTGTAATTATTTGCATGAGGAGCCTTCACTTTTCATTGATGGAATATTGAAATCAAAACGTTGTGTGTAAACACTGGTTTCCATCGCGGAAGATAGAGGAAAAGTTAGAAATTGGAAAAAAAAAGGGAGGGTATCAGCGTGTACACCTCCGAGAGGCAACATGGGTTCCTTTTATTATGACTTCAAGATGTCCGAGGACTTCAGACAGCGGGGTAATAAGTATAACATTGTGGACATAGAGATTAAGTGGTGTGATTTAAGAGGCTGCCACTCATCATCCAGCTTAGAAGACGGCATGGGATGGATACCATATCTATAGTTTTTATTATAGAAAGTCACATGACTGGTTTGCTTCGGTCTCATCCTGCATCAGAACAATCAATAGCATGGACCCCGATGCCAAGCTGTAATTGCAAACCACATTCACGCAGCCTCTGTGGGATCAAATTGCTTCAAGTTGTTGGTGATCAGCGAGTGAACGGGCGAAGTCATCAGCTCTGTTTACTCCCAGGCTTGTGTTGTGAAATCAATCAGGCCTTGTTGTTTTGTTGTGTGTTGGCCCACGTTCAAACCCCGTGGTGGAGTTCCCTGATTCCCCCCGTTTTTCCACCGCTGTGATAAACAGAGTTAACGGCCATATATACACAACATGTCTGAAAACGACCGATGTAATTGAAGTGGCAATAATCTGTATTTTATACTTAGGACGGATCATGTGACTACTAAAAAAAATGGTTCATCCACAAATTTTTATTTTAAGAAATATCACTATGCACATTGCCTGTATGTATGGAATAAAATGACAGATCTTTTGGAGATTTAAATTTTGATTCAACTCAAATGTCTTAAACCTTATGGCACACTGATTAACAAGGAACTGAACATCAAAAGGATGTCCTTGGAGAATGAGTGATAACTTTAAATATTGCACAACCAATATACCATATAAAGGTGGTGAGGTTGTGTTTACAGCTTGTTTACACTGCCCCCAAGTGGTCAAAACATTATGGCAGGTGCAGGATGAATCCATTTTAATCCAGTGCCAGATTAGACACTTCATAAAGTTTATTTGAGCATTATATATATATTACTCACTCGATTGCTATCTTTCCACAGGGTCCCCCTGGACCACCTGGACCCCCAGGCCCTTCAGGGGAAAAGGTAAGGGCCAAATCAGGAAAATATTACAACATTATTGGAGATGAGGAGTTTCTATCCACGTGATTCTAGTCAGGGTGGCATGGTGGTGTAGTGTTTAGCGATGTCGTCTCGCAGCTATGTTCAAACCCGGATTCATTCATTCAAAGGGGATAAATGAAAATCCAATTTAATTTTGTGAAAACCTGCAGCAGCCATATTCATAAAGCAAATCTTTTCCCTCTTTGTCATCACCCAGGGAGAACTTGGTTTACCCGGTCCAGCAGGAGTGGATGGGGAGACGGTATGGCTGTGAAATTACAGGCCGATTAAATACCTACAATTGTTTTTTCTTTTATGGTACTGAGGTAACATCTCTTCTTGATTCTTTGCCTCCAGGGACATAAAGGTGTCATGGGTGAGCCAGGACCAGCTGGTGAGAGAGGAGAGAAGGGGGAGATGGGGCTCTCTGGGCCTGCTGTAAGTCCTCACAGTTGATATGTTTCTCTCTTACTCAAACATTGTAAAGTAAATGAACAGCTGGAAGTTGATCTTGCTCTTTGTGGGTCAGGGTATGGACGGACTCAAAGGGGAGAAAGGCGACTGCAGGATGGATGACAACCTGGTTAGTGTAATGCACATGCAGTATAACATTCACTCATATATATATATATATATATATATATATATATATATATATATATATATATATATATATATATATATATATATATATATATATATATATATATATATATATATATATATGTGTGTGTGTGTGTATCAGATTAGATCAGTGCAGTGCTCTTGTCATTTCAGGTCCAGATGATTTCCCAGCCGGGCCCACCTGGTCCACCTGGGGTTCCCGGGTCGCCTGGATCCATGGTGAGTCCTCGTTATCACAATCTAAATCCAGGGAGAAACTATTCAGGTCAGGTTTGTCGTTTGTAGGTGTCACACTCACGGTACAAAATGTTTTTCAGGGGCTGCATGGCATGCCTGGTCCGAAGGTAAGACGTGCATCATCATCATCTAGTGTGATATGGAGGCTAACACGTGTTGTTTGGTACTCAGTGGTCCGGTCTTTCTCATGCAGGGGGAGCCCGGATTCGGGATGAAGGGAGAGAAAGGAGATTACGGTGCTCCTGGACCTAAAGTAAGTAACCCACTATTATCAGAATGAAACATGATACACGGGGACGTGATGCAGTGATAATGATGTACTTTGATTGCAGGGATTAGATGGTGGCCAAGGCCCAGCTGGGTCTGCAGGGTTGGTGGGTCTTCCAGGTGCAAAGGGAGAAAAGGTAAGCTCCCCATCACCTCCATAAATGATGCTGTATTGTTTTTTAATAAATCATACATTATGGTTGATGTCTGTGAATGTGCGTTTGCAGGGTAGACCGGGGGAGCCGGGACTAGACGTGAGTTCCTCACTGGGAATCCGTTTTGACGTTTTAAATAAAATAATCTTCAAATGAATCTAACTTGTGATAAATGACCTTCTGACCTGTTTGTGCGTCAATATCCAGGGTTTCCCAGGACTGATGGGAGAGAAAGGTGACCGAGGGGAAAGAGGAGACAAGGTTAGTACAGAAATATTTCATTATCTTCATTTTAATAAAACCAATTCAGTCTTTTCTTTGCTCAATATTTCTGTCTGACCTCCACACGTCCAGGGTGACCGGGGAGGAGTGGGAAAGAGAGGTCTAAAGGGCCAGAAGGGAGAGCAGGGACCTCCAGGCCTGGACCAGCCTTGTCCTGTGGTACGCCCCCCCCCACACACACACACACACACACACACACACACACACACACTTTCCTCTCACTTTATGCAGTATTTCCCTGCGTTCTCCTCTCAGCACTGTTTCTGTCACTTGCTGTGTGTTTCTGTGAGTTTCCTCCTCGATGCTGTGAGTGTGTAACTGGCTCTTGCCGACAGGGTCGTGATGCGACTAAAGCCGTGTCTGAGGGGGAAGGGCTTTCTTCCCCTCCAGCTCCTCCTCTTCCTCCTTCCGGCCCCGAGGCCCCCTGTCCTGTGGTACAGTATCTCTTCCTCCTTCCTCAACACATTCTCACTCCCAACTCGTCAATCGCTGTCAGACGCCTTCGGGTGCAAATATCAACCGTCTGTATTTGACTAGTTATGAGTGAGACCGGGTTGCCTTCCTTCTTATTTGCTGTTTTCTGTTCAAACACTTTGTTTCATCTCTTTTTCCGTCTCTCAGACCCTAAAATTCACATCCACTGTAAAAGATTACATTAACTTGTTGTTTGTCTTTGCCTGATATTTATCTATAAATGTTCAGACATCTTCCATGAGAGATGGAAGATGCCAGAAAAAAACATTATTTTGAACAAGAACTGAAAAGAAAGAGCTGGTTTGCTAAAATGCAGATGCAGTCGTCCCATAAATAGAATCATACAGAAATAGACACATACAAACTGATTGCCACCATAAAGGAGCCGTTCTCAACCTCCGGTTTTGCTTTATTTTATAATATCAGTTTGCTAATAGGCAGTGCACATGTTAGACATTATTACATTATTACATCGTTGGCTCATGACTGTAAGGTGTGTTTAAGCTGCATCGCGTGACATTGACGTTGCTGTTCTCTCCCTACAGGGACAGGATGGGATGCCCATCCCAGGCTGCTGGCACAAGGTGAGGAAAGCATATTATTGACTCATGAAATGAACAGCGTTTTATGAGGAGACAGCTGATAGTCAGGGAATTGTAAAAACAAAAAAAAGAGCTAACACTATGTGCAACTAAAGCATACATTATTACTCACTAAATTAATTGCTCGACTCTGATTTGATACAGGGGCATTTTGTAAGTATATGACAGTGTGTGAGCCTGTAATTGTAACGCATGAGTACATGAGATTAATAATTATTCATGTTTGGATTTTAATTTGATATGCTACTAATAATCGCTCCCTACCATTCTTCTCTTGCAGTGATGACTAACCGGCAGCATGGAATCTGTACATATTGATATGGTATATATTGCGTTTGAATACTACACCAACAACCCACTCCATTTCCCCGTCTTTTTTCATAAAACATTTTATATAATATATTGAGATCTTTTTTTTTTTTTTTTTTTTTTACAAGGACATTTTGGAGTCTACAGTATTACAAAAAAAAAAGTTTTTAAACTCTAGAGATCCAGTGTTGTTGAGAGTGCAGCTATGCTTTTGAAGAGAAGAAACTGAACTGGCAGTTGGACTCTTACTTTGAAGGACAGTCCAGATGACAGTGTTGGAGTGCCTTGACAGCCTATAACTTACAAAGCCTGATTTGCCTGATCGTAATCATGAACGCTGCACGGACATGATGGTGTGTGCGCTCGCCCGGTCTCACAGATGCTTGGATGGATGGATCTCTCTTTGGAGTGGCGAATGGAGGAATGTGGGTCAGTACTCTCTTCTCCTCTCTCTCTCTGTTTTCTAAAAGGAGGAAATGGCGAGACAGAAGCTCAAACGCAAGCGTCTCTCTCAGCCCTGAAAGGGGGGCCGTGGGCCTCGGTGGAGAAAGGACACATAGACAGGCAAAGGAGCACAAGGGGCAGTTTGGCCTTTTTACGAAGCAGAGAGAGCCATGTGACGCCTCGGTGTCACACTGAACACTCCGATCCTCCGTGATGGAAACTCTCCAGGAGGGGGTGACAGAGAACATTGGGAAACTGCATTTCCACATCCACCTGCGAAAGAAAAAGACACACCTGCGGCTGATCGTGTTCATAACCAGCTGAAGTCATTTGGGAGTCACTGGCACATAAAAAAAAAGGATTTTTCTGCACAGATGCATTGAACAAGTTGTGGTGGTCTCCTTTGTAAAGGTTTTTTTTTTAACGAATGAAATGCATGATCATAACAAGGCGCGGTGTTGTTTAGCATCCTGGCAGCTTGTATGACTTGTTACTGGAAGCTCAAACTCAGCTCAGTAGTTTTCATTTACTTTTAATAGTCTTTCCATTTGAACAAGCCACTCGGAGAAGTCAGCAAGTCTACCTTTTCTTATGGCTTGCACTCGTGGCAGTGGTGACTTGCGTGTTGTTTTGTTTTCCTTTTTGTTATATTCTCATCTATTTTTCTTTTTGTCCAGTTACATTTTGCATTCCCGTGTATTGCCATTGTTTGTGGAATATATAGCTAGCGACACTTCAAGGCCAGATTTGAAGGAACCATTTACAGTATTTGTAATAAACCAGTGTTTCACTTTGCCTTTCACAAATGATTGCCAATCAAATCATTTGTCTTAATCATTTTTGATGCGTTCTGACTGATCTTTATCTTTTAATCACTGATGAATACTTGTTTAATTACCGTTGCCAGTTGGCTCTGGACAACAGTGTAAGCTCTTGCTGCTGACTTAAATGTGTGTTGTTTGTTTTTATTCTGAATCAATATTAGTATTTGGACTGAAGGACTAACAGACTAAAGTATGAAATTGGAATCAAATGTATACACAACCATTGCTTTTTGACTATTCATTTTTATTCATCAGTACACCTTAGGACAATGGTTTATAACTGTTATATTGCATATCGTCTGTACTTTTTGTCATTTATCACAAAAACGTTTCAAGTCTTTGCTATCAGATGACTTTTATTGGTGTGTTTTGGTCTTTGAAATACATTTTTCTCAGATGGAATAATTTCTTGGTGCTTAAATACTCTTACATAAAGCTCTCCTCCATGTATCTGTATGCAAAACCACACACACATGTCCACCGTTATACATGTATTATTGTTTCAAGGAAAGATCAACATATGAAAAGGAAAACTTGTCTTTGCTGATGTACTATTTTTAACAAAATATGCTGCACAGGCCAGCGAGTCATTATTTGGTTCTGTTACATGGACAGAAATACACACACACGAATGGAAAACAGTGTTAACGTTTATATATTCTACATTGATATTAGTTGCACGTTTTGATACAGCATGAATCGCATTCAGCCATGCATATTCTGGTTAATCGCTAGGTGTGACGGGACAACCAATCATTTACAACATGCTCATTGTTAGCCCGGATATGAACAGCCAGGATGATTTATTGGTTGATTATCTACAGTCACCACAGACATGCAGGCAAAAACAAACACTGCAACACCGGCAAATTTCAAACTATGCACAAGATCTTCAAATTATGCAACATAAATATTTGCTATTCCAGTTAGGTACATTTTTCAAAGGGCAATGTAGTAGAAAGATAACAGCGTCTGTTCATATTCCCCACTGAATCCACAAACAACACCTTGGTAATGATGTCTTCCTCTGTGTAATTAAACACATCCACTAGCGGAGTGATGTTGCGATGCAATAAGCATGATGTAGGGCACATATCAGTGCAACGTTTATTATTGACATCACCCAACTGCATTAAATTCCATATCAGTGGGATAAATATGAATGTTTATACTTTAAAGGTGTTTTGAAAGATCAGGAGGCTACATCACATATTAAGCCTGCTCTGCTTCTTGGAATGTTTTCTATAAAATCTGCAAATGAGTTGCGTATCATTAAGCAAAAATAGATTAGCTGACATGCAATATGCTGAACGAGAAGTGAAACTGAAGGCACGGAGGTCTTTGCATTGTTTCACTGGAAGCTGATGGTTATCTGTCACTTAACATTATCATGTGTTTATTTCTTTTACAGATTCTGTCAGTTTCCGATTTAAGGCTTAGAGGGGTCAGTACAGTGTCTGAATCCAGTTTGGATCTTTAGTCATACTCGTATATCAAAGTATTAGCTTGACTAATGAGAATGTTTTTTTGGTTGTGTATTTGGTTGTAAAAGAATTAAGCTATTTTTGTAATTACTTGTGTAAAAATGTATAACATGAAATCTGGTCAACTAAACATGTAGACTGAAGTAAACAGTTTTATGTTGTTGTTGTTTTTTTTGGTCCATTAAATCATAATCATGTAAAAAAAATGTTTCAGTTTCATTCATTTTTGAAGATGTTTTACCATCCCTACTTCATACTGCATGTTTTTAATTAAATGCATTATGCAAAAAGTTTTTTAATCCAAAGATGGAAAATATTTGTCAGTTTTCTAAAGTTTTTAGAAAATACCCGAAGTAACAAAAAAGAGACATAACATTAAGAACAATATAATATAAGAAAATATGGCACTGTTAAGTTAAAGCTGTCCTATATTTACACAAAAGGCCAACACACCATAATAGGCAGCTGCCCTCTAGTTCATAAAATATATGCCTATTAGAGCAGACGGAAGCATAAACTCTTACAAGACTGAGAGCAACAGCGTTATGATTGACTGAAATAGGATCCTTTCTGCATTTCTATGGTTTAAAAATCTCTTCAAATATGTGATACTTGTTATTCTAACCCGGCAGATTAAGCATTTGACTTAATCAATTAATGCTACAGCCATAGCAGCTGTGTGAGGGTTAGGGTTAGCACTCAGGGACAGCAGTGCTTTGAGCTAAATGCTAACAGGCTCACATCAATGATACTATGATGTGTAGCAGGTGATGCTAACCAGGCTCATCATATTAGCATATTAGCATGCAAATATTTTCTAATTAGCACTAAACACAAAGCATAGCTTTGGATGGATCAGATTGTTTTTTATTTAGCAGGGAGGCCTATTTGGTCACAAACCAAAGTAATGGAATAATACATTATAATTATGATCTGATGATGTCGTAGGAAAAAAAAGGGGGGATCACCAAAGTTCTGATATTTCATCCTGATGGGAAAATGGACATGTCTGTACAGGTTTTATGGAAATGGGGAAATTTGGACTGTCTGGCTCAAATATGCCTAAAAGCACAAATATTGGATGTTTTACCCATAAGACCAATGAAGTGGGCTCTTCATTTCACAATGTTTATCAAAAAAATACTCGAATAATGCGCTCACTCGGAAAACCATATGTCCTCCATTGTTACAGTTGAATGAGCTTATTGTTACACGATTGGTTGCAGCTGGTGAGGAACACTGGCACAACATTAACATCTGGTTTAATTATTCCTTGTGACTATTAAATTGATACCACATTTATTGAAGTCATTGTCTTTAATGAGAATTGTTACATCTTTTTTTTAGGTTTTACATCTATATTGCAAGTATCATAAATATGTTTAAACTTTCTCCACCGAAAATTGATTGGGTTGATTGGTTAATTGATTAGTTAACACTCAAGGACATCACAAAATGATTTAAGCAATTGTCTATCTATGGATTAAAAACAAGATGTTTAGATGTTGGTGTTGTAAATAAATGGTTTTATTAAGATTGATAGCCAATTTGTTGGATTTTTCGCCCCCAAACACAACCATAAGTGCATATTACTAATTACTTCACCAGAGAATCTGCCATTATTCCTTTAGAAAGATGATCTAAATAAACGTAATAATTCTTTACACATTTATTTAAATAAATCACACGAATCAAACGTTTAACAGTGTCACTGTCGTCCATTGGACCACTCACAAATATATTTTTTATCGTGCAGCTTGAATAAAACGTTACTGTTGTACGGTTATGAGTATGAAGTCCACATTTCCCAGAATCCTCCGCGGGATGTTGACCCCTCATAGTTTTAGCATCCGGGTCTGAGCTTCCTTTTCCTCTGTGCTCGGATGCGATGAGGAGCTAGGTATCTCTAGACCTCAGAAAAATCCGAATCCATCCTTGTAGAAGGCGCCACTGAAACTCGCCAAAATGACCGAGCAGATGACAGTGAGGGGGACCCTGAAGGGGCACAGTGGATGGGTCACCCAGATTGCCACGACGCCTCAGTATCCCGACATGATTCTGTCGGCGTCCCGAGGTGAGGCTTCCCCCGCCAACATGGCTGACGTCAGGGTTAGCATTAGCTGGCAAGTTGGTTTGTGAGAAACGCGGCTTTAACGTACGAGAAATAAATAACGATGCTGGCGTGAGTGACCCGCGAATTGTGTAATAACGGTCAAAGCTGCGAATAAATTTTATGTTGCGTTTTATTGTACTTGTAGTAAACGTTTCGAGCTCGCGAGAAAGACGCCGGCTAGCCAAGCTAGCTAATATAACCGTGCGTTGTCTGTAAGTCCGACTCAAATACCCACATTGTAGCTGCGACACGTGTAATAACATACTAAGTGTAGCCTGAGAGTAGTGTATCTAACAATCCACTCGAAACCAAAGTATATTGAGCGAACAGAGGTGGATTGAGTAGCCAAAAAACTGTACTTGAATAAAAGTAGCTTCCTGTTGCTGAAAGTACGCAAGTAAGAGTAAAGGTTGTCAAATACTTTTGTACTCTTACCCAAAGGTATTTGGACAGAGAAAATACTTTAATAGGGAGTTACCCAGCAGGTGGCAGTTTACCAACACTAGTGAAATGACAAGTCATCTCCTGGTAAATACTTTTTCAAATGATATAGGACAAATAGATCAGCAACTGTGTGCAGAATAGACGGGCTATTGAGTCAAAAGGTAAATGTAAAGTGTCAACCTGCCCCAGTTTCCATCAAGACAGTAGCAGATCATATCCAGATCTGTCTTCACATGTAGACAACAAGATTAGAGAGCTGGACCAAATCGACTTCTTACTATTCTGAAAATGAAATTACTCATTTAGGCTATTTGGGTGATAATGTGGTCATGTTTAATCACTAAATACGGGTGTTCACTTTGACCTGGAGAAGGTTGTCTTTGTGTGTACATAATTTAGTCTGTCTCTCCATCACGTAGGTTACACCAATGAGCATAAAGATTTGAATACACAACGCTTGAATATTTGCATTTTAAGAAAGCTGAAATGTTTAGAGCTATTAGTTCAGATCAATGTTCACAGCTAGAACCTGCTGTTAACGGGTATTAAAATATTAGCTGCCTCTAGTGCTGCCTTTTAATCTAAGGGGCTGTTCACTTGTGTCTAAAAATGCCATCCGTACCACTTTCATCCTCTCTCACTGTGGCTTTAGCCATGCCACTTTAATGGTCATAGTAATATATGTAGCTGCAGTAGGATAATGGCGCGCCCGCAGACCTTGAACCAGGTAGTCTCGCATAGCCACACCTCTGCAGCGCTTGAAGAGACAAGCTGACCACCTGCCACTTGATCATGCATGCATAAAATAGTAAAAAGTTGCAACCGATGCATCCGAATGTAATGGACTACAAGTCTTATTTTCTCTATGAATGGATTCACAAACTGCTTGAAATGGAAATTCACACCCACCTTTTATAACCTTGTTTATGTAGTGTAAATATCAGCTGTTTACTGAATGTTTTTGTTTTTCCAGACAAGTCCATCATCATGTGGAAGCTGACCCGTGATGAAACCAACTATGGCATCCCCCAGCGCTCCCTGAAGGGTCACTCTCACTTTGTAAGTGATGTGGTCATCTCCTCAGATGGACAGTTTGCCCTCTCCGGTGCCTGGGATGGGTCCCTCCGTCTGTGGGACCTTACATCGTAAGTGCAGAGAGTAGAAATCTCCAAAGTACTGCTCAGGTGGTTCTACTACATTTTAAGTTTAGATGGTTTGTTTGTTTCCATGTGAAGGCTGAGCTGCAAAGTGTCCTCATTGTATTTCACTCAACCAGAATTCCTTCCAGCAATCTGACTTTGCTTATATAACTGTTGCAAGAAACAAACATATTTTTAATACCAGTTTCTGAATTCAATAATTCAATGACATCACAAACTTGGATGGGAGGCAGCAATGGACCTGGAGATCTTGTTTGGCTGTGCAAGACATTTAATGACCACACGTGTACCGAAAACATTGATTGCATGTTCTGATGGACAGGTACACACTTTGTTCTGTAGGACATTTCCAGTGCAGTTCCAGGCTATCCTGATTAGTGTTTGAGTGTTTTACCCCCAGTGATTATACCCATTCACTTTTAACTCTGATGTCTAATGATGACAGTCCTGCAAATATGAGGGGGAACTCGAAACACACTTATTTGAACATTAATGGGCGAACTAACTTTGCTCGTGGTAAATATGCAGTCCAGTTCTTGCTGGACTGTGTATTCTCAGCTCTGTTAAAAGGGTTGTAATAGAAATGTCTTGCAGTGTTGTGGTGCCGTATTTATGGATCAAGGATGATGCCAGTACACATCATCTTTGAATCATTGTAACTCGAATGATAATTAATTACTGGTGTACATTCTCCAGGATTAACTTTTCTGATGTAAACACTGAACAATTGGTTTAAGAAGAAAGTTTACTCTTAAATGTAGACATGCTCTCTTCTACTTTGGTGTCTTATCATATGCAACAGTTTAATGTTCTGAAATGATTGCTCTGGTTTCCTCAGTGGTGTCACCACCCGTCACTTTGTTGGACACACCAAGGATGTTCTGAGCGTGGCCTTCTCCGCTGATAACCGCCAGATTGTGTCTGGCTCCCGGGACAAGACCATCAAGCTGTGGAACACTCTTGGAGTCTGCAAGTACACCATCCAGGTGAGCTGCCAGATCGTGTTGTCTTGAGATCAGCAAGTCTGTCCTTTTTTCTTCAGTGGAACTAGATTTTGTTGTATTAAGGTAAAAGTTAATGACCTTTTTAATTAGAGGTTGAAACTTGACATCCCCTGTTAGTTGAATAAACAAACTGCCCTAAAGTTTTCTCAAATGCAGTTCAAACTTGTCAAAAGGAAACATGCTGGCACTATGCCTTTACAAGTCGAGCTTTGTATGAAAGTTTGTCATGTGATCTCTGCCATTCTCTAATATTATTAAAGAAATGTTTATAATCTAGTGTAATGTTGCAATATGCAGCCAAAAAAAGACTACAGTAGGACATCAGTGTACGACTCTCATCCTAACTGATGTATGGTCCATTAAAGCCACGGTGCAAAGAGCAGTGACGAAAATTCCAATGCCAACTGTATTTTTTGATGATAAAGAGGCTGTTTCTGAGCTCTAGCCTGGACCAATGTATACCTTAATTCATTTTTAATGCAGTGTTAAGATATCATCTTGAAGTTAAAAATCATAGCACTGGTGTTGGGTCGCCAGACTTATTTTTTTGGAGAATTACATGTTCCTATTTTTAATTTGCAGGATGAGGGCCATTCTGACTGGGCATCTTGCGTCCGCTTCTCCCCCAACAGCAACAACCCCATCATCGTCTCCTGTGGCTGGGACAAGATGGTCAAGGTACGTCTATCCTTTAAAAAAAAAAACCTCACTTTTGCAAATGAGTTCACTTGCAACTGTGGCATAAAAACAGACCTGAATTAAATTAGGCATAAGTCGTTTGACCCTGTCATTTCAGAAATGTATTACCCAAACTTTGCTAATAAATTTAGGTCTAATCCATGTTGATTTGTTATAGCCTTCTTACATTGTGAGTTTTATATCAAATGATCTAGGTGTGGAACCTGGCTAACTGCAAGCTGAAGACCAACCACATTGGCCATAATGGGTTCCTGAACACAGTGACTGTCTCTCCTGATGGCTCCCTGTGTGCATCTGGTGGAAGGGTATGAAATAAACTATTTTTTATTTTTTTTTATTTTAGACTGCCACAAAATGGTTTTAGATAGATTTTCAGCAGCGATGCAGACTCTAAAAGAATCTACTCAACAGTGATGAAGATGTTGAGTGTTGCATCCACTTAACATCTAATTTCATTTGTTAAAAGTATTAAAATGCACTGCAATCAACTCCCATAGAGGATAATGTAAATATCCTTGCAATTGGAAATGTTTTCAAGTATGTAAAAGTAAAAGTTTTCTCTTTTTTTTTTTTTTTTGCTAGGACGGACAGGCCATGCTGTGGGACCTGAATGAAGGCAAGCATCTCTACACCCTGGACAGCGGTGACACCATCAATGCCCTCTGTTTCAGCCCCAACCGTTACTGGCTGTGTGCCGCCACTGGCCCCAGTATCAAGATCTGGGTAAGACTTCATCCTAACTAATGATTAGTATGGTCCAGTGCAAAGAGCAGTGACGAAACATCCAATGCCAACTGTATTATTTGATGATAAAGAGGCTGTTACTGAGCTCTAGCCTGGACCAATATATACATTTAGTTCATTTAAATGCATTAACTTCTCTCGTTGACCAGTTGCTACTTCTGAGCAGTTACTTAATCCACTGCCTTTTTCCTTCCAATGTAGGATCTGGAGGGCAAGATCATTGTGGATGAGCTGAGACAGGAAGTGATCAGCACAAACAGCAAGGCTGAACCGCCACAGTGCACTTCCCTGGCATGGTCTGCTGATGGACAGGTACACACTTTGCTCTGTAGAACTTTGCCATTACACTTCCAGGCTATCCCACACATTGGTGGTGTAAATATTTAACCCCCAGTGATTATACCCATTCACTTTAAACTCTGATGTCTAATGATGACAGTCCTGCAAATATGAGGGGAACTCGCAACACATATTTAATATGCCTGGGCTAAATGTAGGACTATAAAATAAAATAATTGGTTTAATAAATGTTTCTCTATTCCTTTTCCCCTTTTCTTTACAGACTCTGTTTGCTGGGTACACCGATAACCTGATCAGAGTGTGGCAGGTCACTATTGGAACTCGATAAAAACTTGTCGAAGCTGCTTTGAATAAAAGATTTCTTTGAAAAGAGCTGTGCTGTCTTTCTTTCAAAACTGCCAATCAATACTTCTTGTACATAAAATAAGATATTTATTGGCACCAGAAGTACTCTTGTTTTATTTTTTATTTTTTACTTTCATACAACTTGTAACAGCAGACAACAGTTTTATCCAAACCTTGACAAATCAATAATAAAAAATGTTCGATAAACATGTAATGTCTTAGCAGTTATTGGAAACATTCTGAAGACCAACCAAATTGGCCATGCTGGATTCCTGAACCCTGTCTCCTGATGGATCCCTGTGCACATCTGGTGGGAGGGTATGAAATTAACTTTTTTTTCTTAAATTTGTAGGCGGCTGCAAAATGGTTTGAAATACTTGCCCACCATTCTGAATTCAGCTAAAGTATCGGTTAAGTTGAGCTGCAGTTTTCAGCAGGGATGCAAGTAGACTGCCACAAAATGTTTTTGATTAGATTTTCAGCAGTGATGCAGACTTTAAAAGAATCTACTCAACAGCGATGATAAAGATGTGAGTGTTGCATCCACTTAACATCTATTTTGATTTGTTAAAAGTATTAAAATTCAATGCAATCAACTCCCATAGATGTAAATATCCTTACAATTAGAAATATTTCCAAGTATGGTTATTGACGTGTGTATTTTCTCTTTTTGCTAAGACGGACAGGCCATGCTGTGGGACCTGAAAGAAGGCAAGCATCTCTACGCCCTGGACAGCGGTGACACCATCAATGCCCTCTGTTTCAGCCCCAGCTGTTCCTGGCCCCAGTATCGAGATCTGGGTAAGACTTTATCCTAACTAATGATTAATATGGTCCAGTGCAACGAGCAGTGACGAAACATCCAATGCCAACTGTACTATTTGATGATAAAGAGGCTGTTACTGAGCTCTAGCCTGGACAATATATACATTGTTTAATTCATTTTAATGCATTAACTGCTCTCATTGACCAGTTGCTACTTCTGAACAGTTACTTAATCCACTGCCTTCTTTTTCTTCCAATTAAGGATCTGGAGGGCAAGATCACAGTGGATGGTCTGCTGATGGACAGGTACACACTTTGCTCTGTAGAACTTTGCTTTTACACTTCCAGGCTATCCCACACATTAGTGGTTTAAATATTTAACCCCCAGTGATTATACCCATTCACTTTTAACTCTGATGTCCAATGATGACAGTCCTGCAAATATGAGGGGGACTCAGAATCATTTGAATATTAATGGCCTAAATTTAGGACTATAAAATTACAGAATTTGTGTAATTAATTTTCCTCTATCCTTCCCACCTTTTCTTCACAGACTGTTTGCTGACTACACTGACAACCTGATCAGTGTGGGAGGTAACTATTGGAACTCGATAATTTGTTGAAGATGCCCTGATTAAAAAAATATTTTTTTAAAGATCTGTGCTGTCTTCCTTTCAACACTTCCAATCAATACATAAACTAGGTTGGGTTTACTTTATACATATACGACTTGTAACAGCAGACAACAGTTATATCCATTTGATAAAAGTCAAAACAGTTGATGAAAAATGTTCTACATTTGTGCCAATACTTGTAATATAATTCTAGTGTAAAGTTTAGTGGTTTTTGTCCACATATAGTTTAAGACTTTTATTGTAGATTGACCTGCTTGCGTTGCCGTAGTTTTCTAATGGTATCCTAGCAACCCAAATAGACGACACGAAGCGGTGGTTTATGCGAGTGACTGCTCTCGGAACATTTTTAAACTAGAAGTAAATTTACGTAACTTGCGTACGTATGACCGGTTAACGTTAAATGGTTCATGTAACACCACTGTCGTGAATGTAGAGCTAATTACTGCCTAACGTTAGAGTTCAGTTGACGGAGAGTATCGTCACTTTGTTAGCTAGGCTACCTGTTGAAAGCTACAGAGGCTTGTGTAGCATGCAGGCGGAGATGGACCACACTCCATATCCACGCATCTATGTGGAAAAGACTCTGGCTCTTATAAAACCAGATGCCTTCCACAAAGCTGAGGAGATTGAAGACGTTATCCTCAAATCGGGCTTCGTTATCCTGCAGGTTTGTTTAAATGTCTTGGAAAAATCTGTAGTAGGCTTAACCTGACTAATATGACCGTCTGTATATTACAGCAGGAGTTTGTGTGATTATCTTTCATTTTAATACATAAACAAGAGCAGATTTATCCCAAATATATTGGTCGATGCTGTTGATGCAACAGAGAAACAGGAACCATTATATAGTTTGTCCACCAGAGAGCGCTAACAATGTCCTGCTCGGCAAATATGACAGTTTCTCCAAAACCAACTTTAAGGCATCTTTATCAGAAATGCTTGTAATTTACATGAAAAACAATATAGGGTGATGAATGATCTGACCTTGATGTATCATTGTCGTCATATTATTATTATAAAGTTAAGTACTAACCTAAAAAAATCCAGTTTAATTTGACACAAGTGTCCAATGCTTCATTCCTGTGGTAGAAGCGGAAGCTGCAGCTAAGTCCAGAGCAGTGCAGTGACTTCTATGCAGACCAATATGGAAAGCAGTTCTTTCCCAGCTTGACCGCCTTTATGAGCTCTGGCCCCATTGTTGCCATGACTCTGGCCCGCCACAACGCCATCGCCCACTGGAAGTCCATCACAGGGCCGGTCAACAGCACCAAGGCCAGAGAAACACATCCGGGGTGGTCAGTCTGTTAAAAACCCTCTACAGATGCAGATCTGCATGAATATGTAGTAGTAGTAGTAGTAATACTTGAATACTTCTGTGGTATGATACCAATCCTTTGGTCCAACAGAATCAGGAAGTGCAATTTGATGGAAATTAATGTTAAACAAACTAATGCTTTTGAAAAAGCATCATGATCAATCTCTGTTATCATAATTATTAGTTTTTACCTCATGTAGAGGGGTAAAGATGTTCAGTCTTGATGTGTAAATGTGATTTATTTTTCCATTTTTTCCACCAGCCTGAGAGCAAAATATGGTACTTCTGACCTTAAAAACGCACTCCATGGCAGTGAGTCCTTTCACGTGGCTGAAAGGGAGATCAAATTCATGTTCCCAAACTGTAAGTACAACCACACATGTTGTTTGTATGGAAATGTATTGAAAATGTATTTGCGTACAACATGTTCTATCTCTCTTGCAGCCGTAATTGAGCCCTTTCCCTCAAGAGAATCCATCGAAGAATACCTGAGCAGGAATGTAAACCCAACTCTGTTACGTGGACTCACTGAGCTCTGCAAGCACAAGCCACACAAACCGTGTGTAAGTATTTAATGTTCAACATGCTCAATATTTATTGCTGTTGCCATGTAATTTGCTGTTGTTGAGCTTTGGTTCCTAAAACATCCTACTCTATTATGCTGCACTTTTGTCTTCAATAGATTTGGCTTGCAGACTGGCTCATCAAAAATGATCCAAACAAGCCTCAAATATTTGAGTAACTGTGGAAGAAACACAATGACAGCAGGGAAAAAGTGGGACAAATACATCATTTCAAACAAATGCATCTCTTTTTATCTAGGATGATGAAATAAAATATATTTTCAGTGATAATCGTCCATTTTTATTGCTTTCTGGTAAACTACTTGTTCTTCCTATATACTTTAAAGGGTGTGATTTCATTTATAACCTAAGTTAAAAATCAACAGGTATACCTATGAACACAACTGGTCCAAATCAGCTAGTGGTTTTAAAAAGTGAATTTGATTTAGTGAGCATGATTGCTTGGATGAGTTATATTTGAAATTAAAACATTTATTAAGCTGGAGCAAACACTCAAACAATAACATCTTCTGGTCTACCTGCTTTTATCATATTCATCTCTTATTCCTGCTTTGGAGCTGATTGTCAAACACAAAATGTAAAGTTGTTGAAGAACCTACATGGGCACATATCTGTCTAACAAATATAATTATGAACAAAGTGACTTCAGTTGACCAAAATGAGCATGACAGTATTTTATTGAGGCTGCTTTGAAGTTGTTTGCATGTCAGCTAACAGACTGATTTTAGAAAATAATCTCAATTGACCATTGCAACCGGAGTATTAGGTGAAACTTTTCAAAAGAGATGGGAAATTTAGCACATAAAGAAGAATAATCTTTAATAAATATATACATATTAATTATTAAGACGTGTTTTGACTGCAGGTTATTTTGGTCTGCAGTGTAATTCTCAACTCGTGTGGTCAGAAGGCTGCTGGCCATTGGATATGCTCAGTCCCTGCAGTGAAATAAATAGACAGGTGGACAAAACATCAAGTGCATTTTTCCTTTGACGAACATTACAAAACATGTCACCATCTACTGGATCAGCTCACACTCTCCCACAGAGATGAATCAACACCTCAAAAGCTGCACATGAACATTACAAAATAGTGTTACTTCCAACCCAAATGTACTTGATTATATGTGTGATTTCATGGACGTGTGGCGTCGGTAGGTCTGTAATCAAATCCCTGTTATATTTATAGTTTTATGCCGGCTCTCTGTGAGTTTATCCATCATTTAATTTTCGTATATTTTCACGAACCTAGACTGGACTAATGTCGCGATTCACTACATGTTTGTCTGATTCGGAAGGAGCAGCAGTCGAGTAACGCTTTGGGACATTATTTAACCCACAAGTAGCAATTCATAATTTATTTATTTATTTTTTAATCGCCGAACAGTGAACAACTCTTTTTCATGAGACGCAGAAAGGGTACTCGGAGTTCCTTCCTTCCTGTGTGTTATGGGCGTGGACATCTTCTGTGAAAAGAAAGGGACTCGTATGTAATTGGTCGAAACCATGAATGACAGCAGCTTTCATCCAATCAGATGCTGTTCACGCAGAAATTGCGTTTTTTTCCTGCCGGTTCTAGAAAACCAACCACGAGTTGTCGTCGTGTGGGAGAATCCATCTTGAAGAGAGCTCTCCGGTTGTGTGACCAGTAAGCAGGTTTTCGTATTTCTTTAGCCTTGGGTTTTTCAGTATATTGTCACGTAAGTATTGTAATTACTGTAGGCTTTTCCTTGTTTTTCCTGGTAGATGTTATATCTGCCGTTACTAGAAAACGTACGGTTGTAGTTAAGCTACCGCGGCCTTTGCATTACGTAACTGCGAATTTGAGTCGTACAGTCCGGGCTGGCGTTATCAGTGTGATGCAGATGGTTACGCTCTTTTCAATCTTGAGCTCCGCCAAAAAGCACACATTAGATACAGGGCGGTTACTGTGTTGTGTACGTGAACGTTTTTTTCAGTTGCCATTAGCAGACGCTCTGCAACAAATGCGTATCTATGGATGTATGGATAGCCATCGTGCCGGCCAAAATGGTGGGAAATGCATGCGATGGCACCATTTAAATGGTGGCATGGGGGATTATATAACCGCTGAGATTTAGTTTAATTTCATGTTTTTTTCCCTTCCTTTTGGGGGTTTAGGTATAGTAGTGCAAAATGTCCGAGACAGAGCAGCAGTATATGGAAACATCAGAAAACGGCCACGAAGTCGACGATGATTTTAACGGAGCCGAGCAAACCGAAGAGGCTAACGAGGAGAGCGCCGTGAATGACTGCGAGGAAGAGGGCGCAGGGCCCGAAGCCGACAGCAATTCGCAAAACGGCGGAACGGAAGGCGGTCAGATCGACGCCAGCAAAGGCGAGGAAGATGCTGGGTGAGTTAAAAAAAAATATGCAATGTGACTCCTTTTTTTTGTTTGTTGGTGAAACCGACATTTATAATAAGCTCTCGTGGTTTGCCATGTTTCTTTGTTCAACCGGCCTTTGTTGGCGCCATATGCAGAGCGGAGGAGGGGGATGGGCGCTCCAGCAGGGATAAAATCTAGCATGTATTAGCTCGCGAGAAATGATACCAGGCGTCCTTATGTGGTGTCGCGACGACGTTTTTAAGTGTATTGCGTTAAATGTTGTAAATTAGCTTTCGGCTGTAGCAGCCGTAGCCTGCCAGCCTACGTCATTTGGTCAACAGATGTTCTGGAACAGTGTGTACATTTACACCACCCCCCACGGCCATATAAAGTTGGGAGTCGCAGGGCTGCCTGTAATGCTAAACATGTCCCCTTCTGCTCCTCTGTGCTCAGGAAAATGTTTGTTGGTGGTCTCAGCTGGGAAACGAGCAAAAAGGATCTCAAAGATTACTTCACTAAATTTGGTGAGGTGACAGACTGCACCATAAAGATGGACCAGCAGACCGGCCGATCAAGAGGCTTTGGCTTTATTCTCTTCAAAGACGCCATTAGTGTTGAAAAGGTGAGCGAGAAGTCAACTGTGACAGAGCCGGAGACTTTGTGTTTAGACAGGCAAGGTTTTTAATGTCTTTTTAATGTTTTTTTTAGGTTCTGGAACAGAAGGAGCATAGGCTAGATGGACGAGTGATCGACCCCAAGAAGGCCATGGCCATGAAGAAGGATCCAGTCAAGAAAATCTTTGTGGGAGGCCTTAACCCCGACACTACAAAGGAGGTCATTCAGGAGTACTTCGGCACCTTTGGAGAGGTATGGAATTAAATACTGTAGTTTTTCTAATAAGGAATTCAATTCTTATGATATTGGCTGCTTCAAAGTTTGTTTTTGTCTTGCGTAGGTTGAGACCATCGAGCTGCCACAAGATCCAAAGACAGAAAAGAGGAGGGGATTCGTGTTTATCACATATAAAGAAGAGACTCCTGTCAAGAAGGTCATGGAGAAGAAATACCACAACGTCGGTGGAAGCAAGGTAATTGCACGCAACACAATCTGCACGCACGTGTGGCATTTGGTACGTGTTCATTTTCATGTATTTTTTGCAGAAGTCACATCACACTGCATCATAATGTGCTCTTCTGTGTGGTTTTCCAGTGTGAAATTAAAATAGCCCAGCCCAAAGAGGTCTACCAGCAGCAGCAGTATGGTGCCCGTGGATATGGAGGTCGCGGCAGAGGCCGTGGGGGTAAGCACATTTTTGAGTGTATACCAGTCAAATCAAATCAGCACAACTTATTTTGAACCATTCTCAAAAGTAGACTTAAAATTTGTGATTAACTGACTGGCTCTGTGTGCTGGAGAGTTGTGACAAAGGCCTCACCTGTTGTTTCTAGGCCAGGGCCAGAACTGGAATCAAGGTTACAACAACTACTGGAACCAGGGATACAACCAGAACTATGGCTACGGACAGCAAGGCTATGGATATGGCGGCTACGGCAACTATGACTACTCTGCTGGTTATTACGGCTATGGGGGTGGCTACGATTACAGTAAGCGATAAGTGCCCCCCGGGAAAGAAAAGAATGAGAGAAACTTTATTTTCTTGGTCCTCCTTGTTGTACAGAAGAACTCAGTCCCTTTTTCTCTTGTCCTCCAGACCAGGGCAATACAAGCTATGGGAAAACTCCAAGACGTGGAGGCCACCAGAGTAGCTACAAGCCATACTGATCACACGTAGTGCAGGTATGCATTTTTGCATCATCCGTGGTAGTATGAGAACATAGCTGTAACCATTGGTGCCTTTTTGACCCCCAAAGATCTCCATCTACTCTAAATCCATTCAAGCATTGTGGTGGGGTTAGGGTAGGCTGTGTTGTGGGGTCTGTTATCATTAAAGATGGATTCATTCCACCTGTCAGCCATCTTAAGATGCATCTCTACTACTTGATCAATAAGGGTTGAGTTGGTGGTGGTTGAGATCAGGATTAAGGAGCGGTTCACCTTTCACCAGGGTGCCAGGTGTAATAGTTAGCGGTCGTGCCCCCCCCCTCCCCCCCCAAAGTATGTGTCCATTCACTGACTGTCAAACTCATTCATGCACCTGTCTGTCTCTGTGTAACTGCATGCCTTATTTGGTTTATTCTCAGTAACGTTAAGCACCGTGTTTTTCTCTTAAGGTCTAAAGTAAATAAGAAAAAGAGATCCATGGTCTGACCACAACCAACATGGGCTCTGGCTTTTCCTTTGGAGTTGGCAGAAATTTGGACTCATGCTCCATTTGTACAGATCAAGTGAGGAACTGGGGAAGCAAATGTCACTTTTCCACTTTTTATTTTATATTGTTTTGTGTCCATTTACATTTCCAGTGATGGAAGTGTTATTTTTACTGTACTTTTTGGTACCTTTTTGAATCTAATGTATTGTATGGTTGTATTTTTACATGTCTACTGGATTTACAGATGAGCAGGAGCAAGAGCTTTTAAAGCTCACAAATAAAACAAATTTTCTTTTTTTTTTTTTTTCTTTTCTTTTTGGTGTTTCTAGATCTTTAGTTATTTTCTCCCATGCTGAATGTTGGATGCGAGTTGCATGGCTTCAGATGTGGGGTGAGGTAAAATAAGGGATTTAAACTAATCAAAGGGTTCATTGTAAGCGTGTCACGTGAATGTTTGCAGATCACCTAGTAGACGAAGACAACCAGCATTTTTTTTTTTCGGCTTTTAAGGAGATTCTTCCCCCCCATCATGTCTGCAATTTTAAGTGGCTTTACTAGTGTTATTCAACTGAACGCAAGCCTGTTAATGTAAGAGGGTACTCCCTCACTCACTGGAAACTCATTCCTCTAGTGTCTTGGGCAAATTGGTAGAAATAAACTTTTGGTTTATATTACACACGGATCCTTTTGTTATTATTTGTAAAGTTAATGTTAAATGTTTTGTACTGTTAAATGGCTTGCTTGTTTTGTCTTGAGTAATGTTAACATCTCTACGGATGCCTCTTTGGTAAGCTGTGGGCGAGGGCTTCACTACCTGCAGGATAACTGGCTGAGTGTTAATACCCACCCCACTAGATGTGAAACCGCAGTACTTGAGCATTTTTATGATTGTGACGAGGAGGTAAAGATAGTGGTCTGGTAAGTGATTATCTCCACCATACTATGTATTGAGAACATGTTGCTGAATGGTGTTGTAAATTGGGGACAACTTAAAATATCGCTGCTGTGGGTTAAAAAAAAAAAAATAGTTCGATTTAAAAAAAGTTTTCAAGTTTATTAGAAACAAATTTGATAAATGTCTGATTCATTAGTGTCGCATTAGAATCTTGCTTATCGTGCCCTCTTCAGGTGGCAGCAATGCTGGAGCTGGCACCTCCAATTGGCTGGGTTTCATTAGTGAGGTGACTGCGTCTCATCATTCCACTGAAGTGATTCCTTACAATGGCACTGAACACCTGGGGGAGAGAGAGGAAATGGAATATGATCAACTAAAGGTTGCATGGCTGACTGCCATGTAAAATCTACTGCCACCGCTTTATTTCATAGATTTAATTTTGATAATGAATGAGTCATTTCAAAAACCATGAGTCCCCACAGTGGTCCCTGTTGAGTGGAAGACCAAAAGTCTTGTTTTAACTGAAATGAATGAAGTTGTTTTATCTACTGGAACCTTAAAGTATACACATTCACATCTCTACCTCTGAATTTTATGAATGTGAACATCTGACAATGTCTGGTGCAATTAAAAGTTTTTTCTACAGGTTTAACAAACCTTAGATGTCTTCCTTTTCCAGTTTTAAATGTCACTGGCTTCCATGTCTGAGAACAAGAACAATGAAGTTATTTTGACACTTGTGTGGTATTTATATGCATCTTTCACAGTGTTAATACTTATTACATTAAGTTTTCTGTGTTCAGTAGATGCAAATCTATAAGTTATTAGTTGGGAGCGGCTGTAGACTGAAGTTGATGTTTGTGCAACTGACCTGTGAGGATGCGGTCAATGCATTGTGCAACCAGTTCAGCGTCCTCCATACTAAAACACATAGGGGGTTTAAACTTCACGACGTTCTCCCAGGGGCCATCTGTACTGACACAGATCTTATCATCCTCTTTTAACCTGACGGAAAGTGGACAGATTTAAATCACTGTGAAATGTATTACTTAAACTATATCCATTAATTGCTACTGCACATGAGTCTGGTACCTCTTCACCACCTGTGCTGCTGTTTCTGTGGCAGGAGTCTTCTTCTCCCTGTCTGTAACCAGCTCAATACCCACAAATAGTCCTACGCCCCTGGGGGAAAAATAACAATTTTTCCAGATAGGGATTGACACTAATGAACCCTTCGTGATCCACCTAAACATGGAAATGTTTGATTTACATGATCTTGTTCAATTTGAGAGCAAATCCCTCTATAACTGAAAATTTATGAGGGAATAGTGATTAACGGAGAAAGAAAAGCTTGATTTGATTAATTTAGTATCCCAGTTTAATGAGGTAGCTCATACCTTCAAAGTAAGTTCTACTCATTGTTATATCATTTTGCCCTTGAGTTGTGGTCAGTTTCCTTTCTGAATTAATTTACACAAATTTGGACTTGACACAAGAAAAGCTAATGTTAATAAGTTAACGTTTCTTTTCCTAACACCTGTGTGTTTTTTACTATGGCAAGTCAAACAGTGACCTAATGCACATCTACGTAGAAAAATGTAATCAATTTAATGAAAAAACTGCCAATGCCAACATGTCTTGGTAGTCTCTACAATGCAAATTGATAGTATAATTTACAAGCTGAAATCATCGGAGGCCACCTTCCCTCAGAGGCCCTACATATCCTTGCTACGCTCAAGCCCCAGGACCCACTTTGAAAATTGGGAGTGGCCAATCTCAATATTTGAAGTTGTTCCACCACATTATTTGCAAGGAGGTGTTGATTAACCACTATGCATGATAAAACTGTCCTGACGATAGGTCCTGCCAGCTGAGATGACTGTAAACACGTGTGGTGCGTTGGATTTCCATTTACCATTAATCTAATTTATAGAATGGCATTTTGGGCCTGAATGCATTCGTCACCGCATCCTTACCTGACATCGCCAATAATTAAATGCCGTGTTTGAAGCTTTGTGAGCAAATCCTTAAGATGTGCTCCGACCTTTGTGGCATTTCCTCTCAAGTCCTCCTCCTCTATCACATCGAGTACTGCCAGGCCAATTGCGCAGGACACTGGATTCCCTCCGAACTGCATGAAGACCAAACAAATAATTTCACCTTGAAATATGCATGAAAGCATATACAAAAGCAGAAATGTGTTAATTGACTTTTGGAATTCTAATTAATGTTTTATTCAGCAGTTCAGTACTAAATTAAAAAGTGTCTAGACAACAGTTTTTTACCAAAAAAGACTATCTTAGTGTAAATAACATTATTTCCTGTAGTTTTTATTACTAGCTGGGCAACGTGAAGAACTCATTCATGCTGTGTTGAGGTTACTGAATAGTCACCGTATTGAAGTACTCCACTCCGTTGGCTGTGAAAGCTCCAGCTATCTCTACGGTAGTCGCCACACATGCCAGGGGATGCCCGTTGCCCATGGGTTTACCCATGGTCACTATATCTGGACAGAAACCCTCCCCTTGCAGCTGGAAAGCCCAGTAGTGACTCCCCACGCGTCCGAAACCTGTCTGGACCTCGTCTGCTACAAACACTCCACCAGCTGAGCGCACATGTCTGTGGGAGATGCACCATGTCACCACTGTTTGTGCAAAAAAATGTAACCTGAGGCTGCATCAGAACTCACTCTGCAACTTGAAATGAGTATCCTTGGGGCAAAATGATTTGCCCTCCAACACTCGGCAAAGATTCAGCAAAGAAGGCAGAGATCTGTTGGGAAAATGTAAATAATATACATGGCATGCATTGGTCGTGTTAAAGCATTTTACGTTATCTACAACAATAAGTGTTGTATAATTCAGGCTGCATGAAACTGTTGATGTGTACCTTACGACCTTTCCTGTGCACCTCCTCTATGAGGTCTTTTACTGTATCGGCGTATGCCTGGCCCGGGTCGGGGTGGTTCTCTGTGTATTTGCCTCTGTAGGTGTCTGGTAGCGGTGCCTAGGAGAACAAAACACATACTTTCAGATAGGCAGGAGGCCACTGTTGGCCAGAAGTTTATGTAATGATGGTAGCATGAATTTACACACCACATGAACCCATTCTTTCTGTCCCGACAGTTTCCGGAACTTGTAAGGGCTAATGTCGATGAGGGACATTAGGTGCCCGTGGTATGCACTGGTATAAGAGGAGAGTTTGTTATAATCGATGAGCAAGTGTGTTGTCAGAGTGTTGCAGTAGAACAGAATACCTACTGGTCAAGCACAATGACGTCCTGGTGCTGGGTGTACTGCTGTGCCAAGCGCAGGGCCAGATCGTTGGCCTCCGACCTGTCAGATCAGATAATCAGAAAATCTCTGGAGTGACACTTAAGTGACTATCACTGTGTGGGTGTAAAACTTACCCAGAGTTGACAAAGTAGAAGACACACAGTTTCTCGGGCAGGGTGGCAGCCAGGCGTTCTGCATACATCACTATGTTGTCGTGCAGGAATCGTGCATTAGTGTTGAGGAGGTCCATCTGTGCTGCAGCAGCCTTTGTGACGCTGGGATGACAGTGGCCCACTTCAAAATAAAAGCACACGGTTAGTGTAATAAAATGTGTTATATAACGAGAATGAAGAATTTTGTTTTTACCATGATGAACGTTGCTAATGCAATCCAGATAGCGCGAGCCATTTTCATCGTACAGATATTGGCCCCTCGCTCTTATTATTTTCAGGGGGTCGTCTGAGTAAAACAGTCTACACGATTGCCTGTAATCGAAGAAATGACAACGTCGCCATTACTTCACACTTGAATTGTCTGCAAGCGACTATCGAGAAAATGACGTCACAATAAACAAGTTTCACTTTTGCATACCCGATTAGGCTCTTCCTCATCGCGAGGGTTTCTTCTTTCCTGAGTTTTATAAGTGCCATATTATTTTTCGGTTCTTTTCGCGTTTGTGTGTAACAACTACTGACATTTGCAAAGCAGTCTGTGCATATATCCAGTCAGAGAGAGCTCGAACCGAAACGCACCAATGAGAGTCGACTTCCTATTTCTTTGTCACGTGGTTTTCACCACTGCCCCGGCCATTTAGGAGACGAAGAGGGCAGATCCTGCACTTTGCATTATTTATGTACTGGTATTTCACTTTATTTCATTGAATGTACAAAACCAAGACAAATAATTATTAAAAAAGGAAAATGTATTAAAAAAAGAACATCAAAAATCGATACAAACAGCAAATGTGGAGATGAAGTTTCAAACATTCATACACAAAGACGTTATGGAAAAAATGAGAAATTAAAAATTACAATAAAAAAAATCTACAGACGCGGCACAGGGGAGAAAGGTAAGAAACGTTAAAAAAAAGAGCTAGGATTGAGAAATGGGAGCAGTTGTTAAGCCTTATTGCTATTTTTTAACAAGAATGTCACCGTTTTAAAGTAACTGGCAAATAACCATTGTAGATGGGGAGTTCCACTTAGACGTATAAATATGACATTTCAGAGCTTGCCATGCAAGTTATCAAGTGTTAAGTCATTCACGTCAGTGGTAGATTTGGGTTAATTTAAGCATTCTGCAACAGAGGGGTTTTTTCTATTGCAAAATACCGATAGACTATCTAAATTGGCATGTTTTATAAAAAGAACGTAGAAAAAAAACGACTTTATCTGTTGTTTGTTCGGTTTTGAGCTGTGACTTTATTTGGAAGGGCTCAACTAAGGGGCTGTTAACCGGACAGATACTTCCAAAACAAGTGCAAGTCAAGTCGCAAAAAATGTTGTTTCAATTTGGAGCACGTGGAAAAATGGGTCATATTGGGAAAATAAATGGCAGTGTAAGTATTGTGATGTTTCCTCAAATCGCGATTTTTGAGGCAGTGTACTTAAAATACCTCTGTATTGGTATGGTCCAAATGCTATAAATACTCCGCTAATCTGCTCTCTGTCTGGTGCACTGTGTGCAGCTTCGGTTGCTAAGGAACCACTGAATGCAGGTAATACATCAGGACAGCTGTAGCATGCTAGCTTGCAAACGGAGTGCGTAACCAAGCTAATGCTACAGCTAATTGAGTTATACATTATCGGCCCAGTCGTTCAATGTACCAACGTCCCATTTCATGTTCTAGTGTAACGAGCCATGGCTACGACCGGGTGCAATGACAAGCCGTTAACCGGTAACGTTGGCAGACAGACTGAACGTAAGCAAACTAACGCTAGTAACGTTGTTATCCTATCAGCTAGCTAACAGCACGGGCTAATAACGTAGTGTCCCACGGGCTGCATCGCGCTGCCGAGCAAGCTTACTATATAACCTACATGCTATATACTTTGCTCACACGCAAAAGTATCAGATGTAGACAGTAAATCTAGCCCAGTGTTACGCCCTACGATGTCAATGACATACAGTTGCCCTGCAGCTAATGTTGGAGATAACGTGATTTTATTTGGCTAACAAACGTTGTTTTTTGTGTAGATGAGGGAAAGTTGCACGACACTGTCTTAAACTTCGGGTTGCACGTTATTAAACACGGTAGGCGTCCATAGGCCAGAACTTAATTAACCCAGCTAGTCTTAATTATTAGTGTTTTTCTGTTCAGGATGTGTCTCGCTTGTCGTTTTTAGATAGCATGTCATTCATCCGTCGTGACGTTATAAAGTTTTGTAGACGAGGTTGTAACGTGATGATAAAGTTTTAAATCAGCCGGTGGTTGACAGCACTGCTTCTGGCTCCCTTTCGAGCAAATGGATTATATGGGGTTCAGAGATTTTATCCACAGTGGCTGCTGGCCCCTGTACCGGCGAAATAGCATGTTTTTCTGGCATGTGGAACTAGGCTAGCAATGTAGCACCATGTTTGCCACAAGGAGGAAGGCCCTGGAGGCCACATCTGACTGCCAACAGCAAGTGTAGAAACTAAATACTTTCAGTGAGTAGGATTCTGCGTGTAAGAGTTTTGAATTTAGATTAAAGAGCCGTCATTTCAAGTTGATATGTTTCATTGCGTTGTATCATGTCTGGTTCGGATGTCACCATTAAATGTGCTCTAGATTGGTGCCCTGTACTTTTTAAAGAGCAGTGCAAAGGTTAAAACGCCATGTCACGTTTTAATACGCTGAATAGGCTTCATTGATTGGCTATCTATTGTAGTTTTGGTTTGCTATGGGTTGTTTTTTTGTGCTGTGCAAAGGTTTGCATGGATGGGCCAGTGTGGGTAAGAGGTGTTTGTGGATTGAGCAACCGTTAGATTTTAAAGCCAACTAGAAGCAAATATCAGGAACTTGAAGGCCCTCTGCTTTACAAGTTATGGTATTTACTTGGTAATACAAGCCCTTGAGACCTGGTCGTGTTCTTTTGCCCCCCTTTGCAAAGATACTATGGCATGCTTCCAACCCCTATTCTCATTCATTTTTCACACACTTCCCCCATCTTTTCCCCTTCCGTCTCTCCCTCCCCCTTCCATTCACTTCACAACTCACAAGACTTCTCATTTTGTTGGACCCAATCGATTTTGATTGCCATGACATTGCCCAAAGGGTTTTCACTTTGTACATATTCTGCGTTTTCTTTGAAATTCCATCAGCCCCTGTTTATAGTCCCAATAAGAAATGGTCAGTTCACTGTGAATGATGGAATGTGAAGTCTTTCTTTGTTCTGGGTTTCCTCATGTCCATGTGTGCTCTCTGCTTTTGTGAACATGAACTTTTGCCTTTCATGTGTGAATGAGGCAGGATATAGAGTCCAGCCTGGGTCTTGTATAGTAATAATATGGTCAGTACTTGAAACACATTTATTCAGGCATTGTGTTCTTCTGTCTGTAGGCTTTTCTGCACTACAACAGTTGTAACATGTTGGAGGTAAATCCATACGAGCAGATTTTATGCTCCTATCAAGGCCTGGTGGATCTGTCTAGCATTGTATAAGCTACTGGTTGTTCAATTCATTGAACTGCTTTCTCTGCCATGTGTGTGACTGTTTCATATAAGTATCTCCTCTCATCTGTCCCTCCTAGGTGGCATAAACAATGATGGTGGCAAAGTGAGAAAGCTGGTCAGTCTGGCTGGTTGAGGTGTGGAGGGGACACCACAACCCACGCCAGGATTCTGACAAATACAATTTCCATAGCCCTCAGTAAATGTCCTCCTCATCTCCATGTCTATCCCTGGATTGTAGCTACAAATATGGTGACGCTTATCACAGAGCAGCTCCGTAAGCAGAGTTTGGAAGAGCCTTATTACAAGGCTTTCTCATTTAACGTGAATGTGGTGAGTTAGATACTAAATCTTCTTCTTTTAAGGGCTTTTTCCCTCCATGTACTTGGTTTAATATTTTTTTCTTTGTTTGAATTTAAGTAATTGTATTTCGGTTTCAGTCATTACCTGCAGTGGGCTCCAGTCCCACGGTCTCGTGGAGTGCTTGTAGATCAACACAAGGCAAGTTTATTGAATTACGTACAGTATTTGCAACCTTTAAAGTGGGGAAATCTTTCTTACATCAATCTTTTGGTGTTTTCAGAGACCAGCTCAGCTACACACCAATCATCCAAAGCCAACCTTCTAGAAGATTCCTGTGGACTAGACTCCCCATGGTGTCCATCCCACTCTGGAGAACCTCTCAGGAGACCAGATGTTTTTTTCACAAACAAGGCTTTCCAAAGCTCACCTCCACCTCCTCCAAAACGCCACTGCCGGTCCCTCTCTGTTCCAGAGGACCTGTCTCGGTGTCGCTCCACCTGGCATCCTAGTGCATCCAAGGTTTGGACCCCGGTCAGAAGTGGCTGCCAAAGTGGAGGAGCATCTAGTTCAAGTTCTGGAGCCAGCTCTTTGCCACTTTGTGGTCCCAGTTCCTCTTTCACCTCTTCCTCACTACACTCATCTTCTAGTCCTACCTTCTTCAGCTTGGCACTGTCCTCCGACTCCCCACTTCCATGGAGCTTCTCCTGGGACCCCTGTGACAAACTGAAAGGAGCCTGTTCTGCTTCTTTTGCTACTCCTTCCTCCTGCTCCTCCTCACCAGCTCCCCTTGTTTCCCACTCAGTGCTGCAACGCCGCTTCTCCCTTTCCCCTGTGCACATTCAGGAGACTTCTGTGGTGCTCCTGCCCCCCCAGCCCTCCACTGCTTCTGCTTTGACATATGGCTGTCCTGGCATGGAGCACCCAGCCCTATCTCCATCTCCCACTTCAGCCTGCAGCACACCATCCTCCTCTAGGCGCAACCTGCACCCAGTGCTGCCACGATGCCACTCACAGCCCTGCGACATGCGAAAACCTCGCTTGAAGAGGCGCCATGACCCGGATGTTCTGCCCTGCCCCAGGCCAGGCCTAGACTTCAGCAAGATGACACAGGTGAGCATGAAGGTCCAATGGGCTTTAGATAGTCTCTGTTAATCTATTATATCTAATATTGATGCATATATTTACCTAGTTAAAGGTATCACTAAGTAATCCGCAGGCTTGGGTTCACTTCTGCCATGTTTTCCATTCTCTCTACCTTGGAGGGTAGTGGTAGGCCTCTGGCAATACCCCACCCCCCGCAACTCGGCACAGCTAAGCTTGGACCCCATGCCAGCAGCTCTTTATTTGTCAACGGTGTTTATGTTGGGATGGGTAGAGAAGAAGCGGGCCTCCCGATCTTTCCCCAAATGTGTCTCACTCGCATCAGTGCACTCAGGATTGGGTTGTGGGCTTTGGTTTTGGTGCAGACAAGTGCAGCAGTTTCCCCATCTCCGCCCCGGCTGGAACAGTGTTCAGTAGAGTGCATCATTGCAGAGTTTTCCCCGTCCGTAATTGGATTCCTGTCGCAGGATTTTTGGTTAATAAAGCAAAACTAACTTAGCAATTTTCCTTGATATGAGAAGTTTACATGGTTCTCCTGGACAAATCCTTTAATGCAGACTTGTTCTATTAGGACTGTTAGGAGACCTTTTTAAGGGACAGTTCACCCCCATATCAAGAAAATAGGTTTGTGGATTATCTTGAGATTTTGGTCATGATTTATGATTCATATGATTTGAGTACCATATAGTCCCATTATAATGGAAAGAAAGCAGACATCTTGACAGACAACATCTCCAAAAGTAGGTAATTCACACCAAAACAACTTAGATAAGCTAGCACTACAGGGAGGGATTTTGGGTGTGAACTGTCTCTTTTAAAATTCCCAACACATTCTAATCTAAAATAGTTAAGTAGTCTTTTTCATATTTAATTGGATTAAATGTGATTTATGTAAATTTACAAAATTTGTGCATGTGTGAAGTTTCCAGTCTACGTTCTAGGTCTATTCTTTGCTTGTCAGCCAAGCTCATTAACTATCAGTTAATCTATACTTAACCAAAGAAGCAGACACGTCCATCCATGCAGACTTCCTGGCAGTGCCAGTGATGTCATCACTGCATAGGTTATACATACATAGACATTTGCATATTTTTTTTTTAGGTTTGGGTGTGAATTCTGGAAATGTTTGAAGCTGCAAATTAATCTTCATTAGTGAGTGTTTGGAAACTTCTCAGAGCAAGGAAGGAACAAACTTTAACTGAGTGAGGTGTAGCTGGCCCCGCTGTAAGGTATGACATGTTATTTTAAAGAGGTGTCATTGGTCGATCAAAAGAAGAAAAATGCAGGCGATAATGAGCATAGAATTGGGGGGGGGGGGGGGGAGAAATTGATAGGCCTAATTATAGAATTTACTCTCTGTTCAGACATGGCTAATAATGAATACTATTTTATGTTCTGAACTTCTCTAAATAACACCATAGGATTACCTCGAAAGTAGCCTATACTATTGTTTAAAACACAGGCCTACTTGTAGAGTAGCCTATTCACATACTGGCAGTTCTATTTGTCCCCTTGATGCTACACATCGTTTCTTTTAAGGGGAAATTGCTGTAAAATATCATTATTCTCAGAACTTTCTTACAATTTCGTCAAGGAAAAACCTTTTGGGGTGCAGGTTTTTTGATGAATTATGACATAACTTGATATTCCCTTTTATGTTTCTTTTTTCTTCTGTGTAGATTGGTAATCACGAGAGCCTAGTGTGTGGTACAGGTGGCTGCATAGTTCCAGCTTCTTCCCATGGCGATCAGCACTCGGCCTTCTCCCCTGCAGAGTTCCTGGGACGAGCCAGCATTGGGCCACTAAGTGAGAGTGAAGAGGAAGAGGAGGAGGAAGATGATAAAAGAGAAAGGACTGCAATAGATGGAGGACAAAAGATTGTTTTTGAAAGAGACTGCACAGAACTGGACTTGAACCTTATAGAAGAGAACTAACCACTCCTTGACGCTCAGAGTGTGATTCATAACTATGTTAAGCACACCTGTAGGCTTTGTGCGCTCTTCTGGCAGAGTCCTTGGAAGCCTGCTGGCCTCCTGAGGCACATGTCCAGAGTTCATAATCAAGAACCAAGCAATTAGAAGCTAATACAATTACAATTTTACGATTGTAAGACTTGAGCTAGTTCACTATTCAACATTTCACACAAATGTCACAGTGCCTGACTATTCAACGCTCGATAGGGAATTGTGCATGAAGCAAATAAGGTAGATTTCATGCACACAGAATTCTGGCTGATTTTTCATATTGATAAAAGTCTTAATTTGCATTAACGATTGGTATGCAGCTTCATATCATTACATATACTCATAAAAAAACTAGACTGGAGTAAGCAGAATGAGCTTGTTATTTCCTGATAAGGGATTTGAATGCACATTAAAAAGTCAGTAGATTAATGGAATAGAGGTAAGCATTCCTCTGTGCCCTATTTGATACGGTCGTAGTCTACTTTTTCTATTTGGGTCTCTGAATTTGGACATGACTGTACTGTGTGTATGTGTGTGTGTGTGTGAGCAGTTAATGGTGCCCACAGGTCAAAATGATGAGTAGCCCAAACAATTCAAAACTGATCTCTAGTTAAATGCTCTCCTGTGTGTTAAACAGGATACATTCCAGGATTTCACTGCTGTTCCTTAAATCTTTCACAGACCATGAAGATGTGGCTATCTTTCCTGCAGTTTGTTATGAATTCATCTTGATATTTTTTTTGATGAACACTACATAAGCAGAAAGGACGGCTTCTCTTTTTGTTGATAAGTTTGTTTTTTTGAGTTTTCCCTAATGGCTTGAACATAAACAGACTTCGTCAACAATAAACCTACTCCTACTATAAACTGACCATGCCTTAAGCTTAAAACAGAGTTCTTGGTGCTCTGGTCTTTTTTCTTTTTTTTTCTTTTTTCTTTTCTTTCCACAGCCAGATATTTTCACAATCTCCATTTGCGCTGACTGAGATATTTTTGAACAGGTGGCACATGCGCTATAATAGTCAATTGAGTAGCTGAATTGATGCTGCAGCTGGACTCCATAGGGCACAATGTAATGTACTGTACAGTGGTTAGAGTGAGTACACATGTCAAGCCAATTCTGAGTGTATGACAAAGGTGGTAGTGATGCAGATGATTTGGTGGCCTTTCAGAAATGATTTTTCATGAGTTTTTAGTTAGTAGTATTACTGTTGCACAATTTATGTACAAATAAAGTTTAATAGAGAATGATATTTTTTTCCTTCCAAAAAGTGTCTTGTCTTCCATTAAATAATTCAAATCAAGTGAAAAAGCACAATGGATTAGGTCGTTGTAGTGACACCTAGTGGTAGTTTTTAGTATAACATGCAAATGAATAAAGTGTTACTTCCATTCTGACTTTTCTAACAGCGGATGTTAATGCAAAGCTAAAATTTTTACTTGTGGGTGAAAAAAAAAAGTTTCACAACCTGAATATAGCTTAGCTGTAAAAGAGTAACAATTAAGTATGTTTTTTTAGACGAAAACATGGTTGGATATTTTAAAACATTTTAACGGCGAATAAAAAAACATTTTATTTGTTTATTTGTTTTATATATATACGAAGGCATGTTGCACAGAAGAGTCTTCCATGTCTGCCGTTCCGCCGTAGAAGATGAGGGCGCTCCTTCCAGTCCACCGATGCTTTTTTTTCACGGACTGTCTGACCCCCCCACCAACAAGCCACTTCCTCTTTTGTCTAATTTCATGGCGATCGGGAGAGAGGGAACACCACCGACGCACGCACACTGTCTCAGCACTCTTGAAAGAGTTTATCCGGGGTAAATAACTGACATTTTTTGCAAGATTCGGTCACTGGGTTTCAAAGTAGTCACGCTTGGAGTTAGTCATGTGGACTACTCACATTTCCCTGTAGATTTAATCAATTGTTTAGCTTCTGGGTCAGATATTTCACATTGTAGCGCCACTCGCTGATAACAAATCGGACGAAATGGGCTCCCCCCTCCGCTTGCATCTCTCCCACACTCAGCGGCACGCTAGTTAACGGCGCAGGCTAGCTAACGTTAGCAATACAACAGACGCTTCATAAATGTAGCAACAGTTTCTTTTATTGGCACGTTTCGCAACTTAATCACAGCTAAATACCAACGTATGCTGTGTATACGCGGGAGTTAATGGGAAATTGCAGGTTTCAATAAAATGTTTGTTACTTAAAGTCCTCAAATGTTTGTTTTTGGCTGAACGTGAGCTAGCCTACATCGGCTAACTAGCTCCCGTGCTATGTAGTTAGCATCAGCCCAGAGCGCGATTCTGAAGTTAATACCGCAGAAGGAACATAATGATGGTGATAGACTAGCCACATGACAAGCGAAAAGTAACTTAAGTGTTGGTTTGGGTATATAGAGATATTATTCAGTGTAGCGGCTCGTTAGCTGAGAAGCGGGTTAGCTAGAGCCGTTAGCTAGTTAACGGTTACTTGGCTGCTAACGGGGGGCTTCGGAGCGATTTCACGCTGTATTCTCACCATTAACGTTGTTATCGTCAAAGTACCTTCACGTACTGTCAACTAACGTGGGCTGGTAGCGGTATTGCTTGGATGCACATCGTGTGAGAGAGTGGTGTTACTACTGTGAGCGAAAATAAAAGTTGATCACAAAGTTGTAGACCATGATCGACAACCCCAACAGGTTAAATGGAGGAAAATGTTAAAGTGTAAATGTAACCGCTAATGTGAGCGGGTATCAGCGCAGATCACATATTACTTTTGTTTTAATTTATCAAAGCACGATTGTCGCCAACGGGTAAACATAATAGTAGTTACACTTTATTGACTTCTCTGTATGTAATCCTGCAAATATCGTTAACGTGAAGTTAAAGTCCACTAAACAAGACACCTACAGTGATAATGCACTACACGCTCAAACTCTAAGATCAATATGCCTTTTCTTTTGTTTACAGTGTAAACTAAGTTGTCAATCTGACTGGCACAACAGACATTCTTCTCCAGGTGAGTCTACAGTCTGTCACTGTATTAATACTCCACTATAACTCATTTCGCTGGGTATAATTTGATGAAATTAAGTCATTTAAATGAGCAAAATATGATTTGTTTTTTTTCTTCATTGATGTGTGTGTGTGTGTGTGTGTGTGTGTGTGTGTGTGTGTGTGTGTGCAGGTGAAACTAAGTGGACAACATTAAAGGGGCTCCATAGCACTTGGATCTGTTCTCCTCTGTCCCAGGTTCAGACTGCTTGGTCTATGGCTCTGATGGACAAACACAAACAGGTCAAGCGGCAGAGACTTGACCGCATTTGTGAGGGTGAGATTCTTTCTCGTACTCAAAGTAAAAAAAATAAATCAAATAAGAGCTTGCATTTTTGAGATGTATTTTGATGAAGGTTTTAAATCTATCATAATACTTCCCTGGCCATCATAGTCAGAGTTGAGCTTTGTTGTGGTAATGAAAAATAATCTTTCATACCTGATTTAGTTTTTGTTGTGTCCACATATCCAACTGCAACATTTTCTTGTAGCTGTGTTAACTATGTAGACGGAACATAGTGAGGGCAGCTTTTTCCTATATAAACTAGAAAAACTAATCAAATGTTGATTAACGTTTTTGCAGTCTTTCAAACCAAATGCTGACAGTTGCATATTCTGTGTGTATAGTTTTGTTATGGAATGGTAATTTTTTTCTATACTTCCCTGCTGCTCTGGGATCATTGTGGTTTTAATGCCAGTCTTTCTTTTGTTTTATGGCGATGAAAGGCTATTAGTTGCCCTGTGGTATCTTAAAGTAAGTGGCTGAAATGCTGACCCTGATCGTATTTCTTACTGCCTCTCAGTGCATTTCTACAGAGCCATGGAAAGGGGGGGGGGGGTATTATTTTTTCATTTAGGTAAAAAAAAAAAATAATAATAGTAATAATTAGGTCAGTGTACTTCTGGGTCAGTTCTGTGACAAATGTGAGACAAGAATTGGCTAGCTAGCACCCTCCGACATCCCACCACCATGCTCCTCAGAAGACTTAATTTGTCAAGAGAAGAGAGCGGTTGGCAGCTTTGGAAGTCGAATCCTAAGTCAGCCGCAGTAGAAACTCAAATTTAGCTCACAAACGCCAGCACCGGAGGTCAAATCAGGCTGGTGGCCAGTGGCAGTGTGAAACAGCAACAGAAAGTTTGCTGATCTGGTGTTCCAGGATCAGCAAACTTTATGTTGCAGCCATTTTGAGTTGTTATAGCCACTAACTGAAGGTCTGGTATTGAGCATCTTTGGTGATGTTAACACTGGTGCTGTTTTTTTTTTTTTTCATCCTTGGCTGGACTTGAGGTACATCTTCCACTGACACTAACACAAAAGCTTCTCAGGAGGACACAAAAATATTAAAGATTTTTTTTCCTCCACCCATGGCCAATTAGGGGCTCTGTATGTTTGAGGGTGGAGGAGGTTGCTGATGGTACTTTTTTTGTTAGATTTGGTATGCAAGGAATGTTCAGATGAAAGTTTTATGCTGTATTGAGGATGAGATAACTTTTCATGTTGCTCCACAGTCGTGGATGATACGGTACAGATAAGAACATTATTTAGAGCTATTGTAGAGTGGAGAGTAGACGATGGAGATCAGACATAATGGTGTGCTAAAATGGAGGCAACAGTCTGGGTGAGTCTCAGGAGACGGGTGAGAGGGAGAGGACAAGGTGAAGGGTCGTGGCCGCAACTACAGGGAAACGGGCCAGCTGTCTCTTTAAAAAACGACAACAGTCCAAACCGCCTTCGGCCTCAGCCCCGGCTATGCTAATGAGGTTAGTGCTGGTTGGCTGGCCCTCAAAGGAGCTGCATGTGATTGGAGGCTGGCGGTGGGGGAGGGGCTGGGCGTGGATGACAGCTGGGATCCAGCCAGCCAAGAGCAGGCTGACAGAGAGAGAGGGAGAAAAAAAGAGCTATAGAGGGAGAGCGAGGGGAGAGAGAGAGAGGAAGACAGGCTCACAGACTTCATAATGCAAGGTTAGGCCTGGTGCTCATGTGTTTTCTATTTTGGCATGTGTGTTTAAATTTGTGATCCGTGGGGGTAGAGATCTACGGTTTGGGTGTGGAGCAGCTATGTGTGTGCAGTTTCCCTTTTATGTTCAGCACGTATTGGTTTTGTCGCAGCCGTCAAGAAGGAACTGAATAGCCGTGTGTGTGTGTCTAGCTGCGTCTGGGTGGAGTACCGCTGCTTGCTGCATTATCATCGTTTGCTGCCCCTCCCCCCTCACCTCTTACTCCTCCAACTGCGGCCAGAGGGAGAGAGAAGAGGCGGAGGGAGTGAGGGGAAAGAAAGGGAGAGGGAGGGAGAATGAATGAATCACTGAATGAATTGTATTGTGTGTGCGGCCATGCTTGCGCTTAGTAGGCCTCGGGTATGCCAGTCTCCAATGCTCAAATTACTCTTTGTGTAGACCTACTTGTATATTTCCAGAAGTACTTTTCAGAGGGGTCTTTGTGATGAATCCCGCTGGCTTTTTACAACGTAGTAAGCATCTCTTTGTGCGTTTAGCATGTAGCAGTAGCCCTGTTGGTATTCTTGAGCCATCTGCAGTGAACGGGAGTCCCACTGCAAAATGGAGTGCAGTAGAGTAGTACGTTGTGGTACATTTTTTATAATCGCACCAGGCTGTATGTTTTTCTTTCTTTTTTGCCCGTTCGTTTCATGCATGGGTTGGGAAATGCTCAGACGTCAGAGGAAGTGTTCACAAATATTTGTTTTCCACCCTCGGCTACAAGCTCCCTTCCCTCCTCTGCAGTCTCACTATTGCCTCCTGCCCCCTGTCCAAATAAATGTTCCCGCTAGACACACTCCCAACCCTGGGACACACACACACACATACACACACACACACCTGTCACACAGCAGGAACAAGATAGTGTGTACTGGTGCATGTGTGGGGCCAGTCCGGGCCAAGAACTGCCGAGTGAGAGCGGTGTAAAAAGCATTTGCAGTTGGTATCAATTTCCCCTCAATTTTACACTAATGCAGTGGCAGAGATGTGGCATTTATTTACGGCATTGATTTGCTTTTGACATGCACCGTTTCCTTTTGTTGACATAATGGTAAATGGCCACGGTGTGCATGGGAGAACCCGAAAGGTAGAAGGGAGGGACTCTTCCAGACAGGAGAATTTAGGTCATGACTCAGACCCCCTATGAACCCCCACCGCCTCCTTTCTGAGACCCCGCAGTTTTCGCCACCCCTCCCCCAACACCACACTCCATCACCTCTCCCCGTCCCAGCGCCCCTCCTCTCTGTGTGTGTGCACACTTCTCTTACAGTGGCAGGTCAGGTTCCCAGACTTTTGCATCATTATCCATAATGTAACTTTCCTCTTATGAGGAGTCTAAAGACCTGATTAGACCAGAGATAGATCGATGAAAGTGACGGTGTGTACGGGCTCCAGGCATTACTCAACAGAGCTGGATCTCAATACCAAATAGGCCAGGATGCTGGACGCTCTCCATGCTCCATCACAGATTTAGTTACACACCACATTTGTAACCATAGAACACTCACACACTTCCCCGTAGGGTGTTGGTGGAGTCCAATCAGTTGGAAAAAAAGAGATGCAAAAGTCTTGAGTTATTGTTGTCTGAAGAGAGTGGCAGTTACCCCTTTTAACTTTAGGCCCGTGTGTCGGGGGATTTATTTTTATAAGGCTATGATGGCTTGCATCACATTAGGTTGTCCAGACATGAGAAATGCAGACTGTTGAGTCATTAATCTCTAGCTTAAACGTGCTGGTTCTGAAATGTCCAGGTGGCTGTATGATGTAGATGAAAACGTGTAACAGTGTGTTCATTTGCCTTTGATGTGATGTAGGTACATTTTTATTTTTGAAGCATTATCTGTACTGGATTTTTTTTTTAATGATCATTGAATATTGAACCTCTTGCTCATACGCAACAACTCAAAATGCTATTCTTCCTGCTGGACTCAGGTATCCGACCCCCCATCCTGAACGGGCCAATGCACCCGCGGCCCCTAGTTGCCCTGCTGGACGGGCGCGACTGCACTGTGGAAATGCCCATCCTCAAAGATGTGGCCACAGTGGCCTTCTGCGATGCCCAGTCCACACAAGAGATCCACGAGAAGGTAGAACAGACACACACTCACAAACATGTCCATACTACAATATTGAACCATGAGGCCAAAACACGTACAACGTTATTTCATTCTCATGTAGTATAAAGTAATTAGCATCTTTGCTATGCCGTAAGAAAATGCTGCCTCCTTCATTCTATCGAGCATAACTGTCTCCACCACACAGCCTGGCAATTTAGGACTAACGTTTAGCCAAGTTTTGAAGCTTTAAAAGCTCCTCATTAAAGTGGTGTACATTTTTAGTGCAGTTTAATATGGTTCAAATTATTTATGATGTGTTTGTCTTCTGTAGGTGCTAAACGAGGCAGTCGCTGCTCTGCTCTACCACACCATCACTCTGTCCAGAGATGACTTGGAAAAGTTTAAAGGCCTACGCGTCATTGTTAGGATTGGCTCGGGCTTTGACAACGTTGACATCAAAGCAGCTGCTGAGCTAGGTGAGCGGGTGTTTCAGAGACACACGGTCAACCATGAGCTAACCCACGGGAGTGTTATTAATATTTCTGTCCACCTTTCAATTGGTCATCCAGGCATTGCCGTCTGTAACGTGCCAGCATCGTCTGTGGAGGAGACGGCCGACACTTCGCTATGTCTGATTCTCAACCTGTACAGGCGAGTCACCTGGATGCACCAGGCTCTCAGGGAGGGAACCCGTGCCTCTAGTGTGGAGCAGATCAGAGAGGTGGCTGGCGGTGCTGCTCGTATCCGGGGTGAAACCCTGGGCATTATCGGTCTAGGTGAGTGGAGAGTGTGTTTGTTAACTTTTCCTTAAATCTAAGATTATTTTGTTTTGTTGGCTTATGATTGAACAAAGATGATTTTGTGGTGAAGTGTTGTTTAATTCAAACTTGACAGATGATAGTCAGACAAAGAAGAGCTGTTTTTTTGTTTATGCTTAAATAATAGGTAGATTTTGACCCCACGGTGGCTGTTAATAACCTCACCATTTCTCCTCTTCTTCCAGGGCGTGTTGGCCAAGCAGTGGCTCTGCGGGCTAAGGCCTTTGGTTTCGGCGTGATCTTTTATGACCCCTACCTGCCTGATGGTGTGGAGCGCTCATTGGGCCTGCAGCGCATGGCCACGCTGCAGGACCTGCTCATCCACTCTGACTGCGTATCCCTGCACTGCAGCCTCAACGAGCACAACCATCACCTCATTAATGACTTCACCATCAAACAGGTGTGTGGATACACTCCGAATATGCAAAACACATGTGTGTGCCATGTCTCAAACCTCCTCAAATGTTGAAGTGTATAAAAAAGGCAGCATCATGTCAGCTGGGTTGAATTGAATTAATAGTTTGGAGTTTGGTTGTATCCAATTTAAAACCTGTTTTCATTTTCTCATCAAGTCTGTTTATTATTTTTTAACTTTTTATTTGTTCTCTCCGCCCTTGTTTATTTTGCCTTTTGCTGTAGAATGTAGAGAGGAAATAATATGAATGATGAGATGGTATCAGCTAAGTAAATAGCCTTGTCCTAATGTGAGCCTGCTCTTTTAACAGTAACATGCTAGGATAAATGTGTTCCTGTCGAGTATCATATGCAGAACTGTGAACCATCTATTAGACTAATTGGTTCATGTGCTGCAAATAAAAGAGGGACGCTCAAACATTACCAGCCAGAATTATCATTCTGTTTTTATATTTAGCTTAAAATCCAAACTTAAACGCTTAGCTGACGATGTTGTCTCGATCCGTCTAGAACAGTGATGTTCGGCCTGAACCGACCCTTGTTCCCATTTTGAAGGACTGTATTTATTATAGATGGGAAAATTAAAAATAATTGTCCCCTATGTCTGTGCTGTTAATTTAGCTGCAGATTTCAAGGGTCAGCCTTCTCTGGTATGGTCTGCTCTCCTTAGTTTAATCCTCCTGTTACTAATTCTGTGATACAGATGCGTCAGGGAGCTTTCCTGGTGAACACGTCAAGAGGAGGACTGGTTGACGAGAAAGCACTGGCCCAGGCCCTGAAAGAGGGCCGGATACGAGGGGCTGCGCTGGACGTCCATGAGACGGAACCTTTCAGGTAACCGCGAGACACAAGCAGCGGCAAATAGCTGTTCACGATACACAACCTCATCACTCTCCTCTGTAACAAGCTTTCCCCGCAACAGTTTTTCAACAGGCCCTCTGAAGGATGCCCCCAACCTGATCTGTACCCCGCACACATCCTGGTACAGTGAGCAGGCCTCCGTGGAGGCTCGTGAGGAGGCAGCCAGGGAGGTTCGCCGCGCCATCACCGGTAAGACACTTTGGACTGAACAGGATCAAGACTGTTGTTTCACCGAATACGATGATTATTATTATCAGGAATGACACAATCATGACAACATGTCGAGTGTGTGTGGTTGTGATGCGACTGCCACTGCTGTGCCAACGTAAAACTATTATGCAGCGACACATCTATACATTCCTTTTTAGGAAATTGTTGCATATTATACCCTTTTTAATGGAAGTGTGTATGTCTCTTTTGTTTTTAGGGAGAGCAATTTTTTTTTAATTCATCTTAATGAGTTAATTAAGAGTGCTAGACTCAAATTAAGTGGCTGTATCTATGAAGAACTGTGTGTTCATGCAGACAATTTGGTGCTCCTGTTCTCTGTTGCCTACTCACGAGGGTAAGACTAAGAGGTCCCACGATACAATATTATCTTATACTAAAGTTGTGATACAATCATTGTGGCTTTAAACATTTGCCAAATACTCGGTATTACGATGTTGCATGTTTGTCAACATGTTTATCTAGTAAGATAAAGTTTTCACTCAGTTCATCTCAATTATATTATTCTTATTGCAGCAAAATGAGTGAGTTAGTCAAGCAGACAGACTCACCAACACTGTCATCAAAACAGCTCATAACTGTTGCATCGTGCACCCAGCAAACTGAACTGTTTGTATTAAAGTCTACATAGTCTGCTCCCTTGGACTTGTCCAATGACAACACCAGAAATAATTAAAGAAACAATACTTGGCGTCCATGTGCCAATATAATATTGCTATGCAAAATATCGAAATACTATGGCATATTGTCCCCCCCCACGCACCACCCCTATAACTAAGTACAGTTAGGCTACCCGAGTACCGGATGTAAGTACTTTACTTGAGTATTTCCATTTTATGTAACTTTGATGACCTATGCCTACTGTAAATATATTATTTGGGCCATTTTGCATTATCACTATACTTTTGTTTTTCCATACTTGCCAATATTTTTTTAACTTGAATAACATTTTGAATGTTCATCAGGTATGAATATGAATGTCAATGACGCGGCAAAAATGTCACACTCCCAAATCTCGGTTAACGAAACGGGTTCTGTTTTTTAAGACGGGTCGGGTGCGTTGCGGACGTGGCCGCAGATCGCCCACTGATGATGTTCTGCCCCTGTTAACCACCGGACCAGGAGCAGGGGGCTCAGTCGCTCCCCATAGCGAGTGAGGGCACAATGAGCACTATGTTGCTCTTTGTGCCCTGCTGTTAGCTGACGTTGCCACAAGCCACTTTGACTTTCCCAGCTAGAGCCGGTCGCTGCACATCGCTTTCGGAGGCGTGTGCCTGGAGAGTAGCCCACCTGCTGAGAAGTTTAAAAATATTATGAAACCGTGGCAGGATAAAATTGGCTTTGGCCGTTCGCCACAGTGTAGGTAATTAATGGGAAACACTAGGTAGTAGAAAAAAAATGCTGTCAGTAGCATGACCACTGCTTTTCACCAGAATTCCTCTTTCAAAGAAGCGTAATGGTCTGGTTTCCTCGCTCTAGGGCGTATCCCTGACAGTCTGAAGAACTGCGTGAATAAGGAGTATCTGATGGCAGCCTCTCAGTGGCCCAGCATGGAGGCAGCCACTGTTCACCCCGAACTTAATGGAGCCACTTACAGGTAAGGGGAGGGGAGTGGAATGGACAGGGGACACTTTTCTTTCCTTTTTTTTTACTAGAGCAGCTATCAAATGTTTTTCTTACATCTGTGTTTCAGATTTCCTGGTCTGATCAATGTTGCAGCTGCAGGGGGTCTCCCAGGAGCTGTTGCAGGGGTTGAAAGCCTTGTTTCAGGAACCCTGGCCCATGGCATCACCCCCGTCTCCCACCCACCCCACGCCCCTTCCCCGAATAAGGCTGAAGCCGACAGAGACATCCCCTCTGACCAATAGCCCCCCCTGCTGCTGCCAGCACATTCCGTCGCCTCTGGAAACCACCCTCCACCTCCACCTCCCAGCATCCGACACAGCCCGCCCCTCCAGTACATCGGCAGCACCAGTTTGACCTGATGTGGATCTACACAGTCTTGTTCCTCAGATCACATTACCAGCCCAGGAGTGACCTATCCACAGCTAGCCCCATCCCATCCAAACCCTAAGAACACACACACCTCCCTCCATCCTCGTCCTCATCTCACCCACTCACACCCCCACCCCTCCCTCCCCCCCCCCCCTCACTCCCCCACAACGTCAGCAATAACTGTGTTCTCAAGGATTCAATGATTGGATTGGTTTATATCCTTAGTTGGCTGTTGTTTTAATGGAAAGTTGCCCTGTTGTGGTTCTAGGTGTTAATGTTTGTTTGTTTGTTTGTTTGTAAAAGAATATATAGCATTTCTGACATGAGGCTTTCCAGTCTGCTGCCTCCTGAAGTCGTCCTCTGACCAGTAGAGGCACAGAGGCTGGTTGAAGCCCCCCTTTGTACATTAATGACCCATGTTACTGCTCTCTTCTTTTCTTTTTTTTTTTTTTTCTCCCCCCCTCCACTTTTCTTGTGATGGGGAAAATGTGTACTAAAGTAAACCAGACAGAATCACAAACAGTACATCCTGTCCTCCCCACCAGGCGTCTAGCTACTCCTCAGCCCAGTTGGCCCTTAGCTCTCTCTGGCGCCGTCGTCCGCTTGCTCAGCAGAGGGATCTGTAATGCTGTCAGCATGGAGCTCTCTCAGACTGTCAAAGTATAAATGCTCAGCTCATACTAAAGATAGTGATACCCAGGCATCCTTTGTCACCTTTTACTGCCGTGACGTCTAGTTTTAGGACCGTCGACCCTGTATTTACACATGCTTTGGCCCCTCGTGGTTTGTTTTGGCACGAGATAATGGCGCCATATCGGAGCGTGCCCAGGCATGAGTATCATCCTGAAGTTGTGAGTGTGAGTTCTTTACAACTGGCAGCCACGCACAATCGAATGCAGCAGCCTTTTCTGACCGTCAATCTAACAGCATGTCAGAGGCCAGCTTGCCAGCAGAGGGCACCGTCTGACTGCTCAGAGCTGAGGGAGTTGCACCGGTAGTGAAGAAGAACATCGTCACACACTGCCAACATTCAGAACACAGGATGGGTGAGCAGGGATCAACTACCACCTTATTGTTTTTAAGATCTCACTGCATCCCACCACCAGCACCACCACCACCACCCTGCATCCGCCCACCCTCCACTCCTATCCCCCCGTCATGGCCCACCCTACACATCCGCTCATAAACCAGTATGCATCCACCAATTCCTTTAAGCGTGAAGGGGACGGTAGAGTTTAGTTTCCCTGTAGGAGCAAGGGGACAGTGTTCTTGCATGCTGGCTTTGTTAATGACAGTGGTGTGTGTGCGTGTGTGTACACGCGTGCGTGTGGGGGTTTGAATGTGTGTGTGTATGTTCATCACCCTGTTACGATAACAAGCTATTGTCTTTCCAAAGGAATAGTCCCTAGGAGTAACTCTTAACGCTGTTGCCCTGGTGTCAAGGGAACACCTTTCTAGTACCTCAGTAACAGATATTGAATGTACCGTGCATACCCTTTTATTTTTTGTACAGATTTTCTAGATACTTCTTTACTATTCTTTACCAGAAGGGTTGTGAAATTGTAGCAGTAATGATACAATAAATTAAAAGGAAAAAAGCATCACCCCATGAAATGAATTGACAAAATCCTTTTAGGTTCGCTATAGGTCACTGAATACTCAGGCTTCGAAACCAATGCGTATCTCTTTGCCTCTACTTTATTTCCTCATCGTGGAAATTTCAGCACAACACTTTCCCATTCTTAGATTTCAGACTGTAGCTGATGTGTTTTCGACCTCCATCTTACTGGCTATTGAAAAATATGGAAAAAACAAAAGGCGGTCGTCGTGGTCTGCTAGTTTTTTTGATTTTTTTTAACTAGATCAGTAGTTGTAGATGCAGTTTTGTTTTTATCCCACTTCATTGTCAGGCTGCTCTAACTATAGTGCATGTGAGGTAATTTTTTAGGGGAAATACTATTGGCTTAAAGAATTTGTGTCATCTTGCTGTTTCCCTCTGCTCCTCAGCCTTTCTCTCCCCCCCCCCCTCAGAGTGTTTTTCAACCCGAGTTGCCATTTTTGTCGTGGTCAGTTTCCAGTGATGTACAGTTTTCCCTCAGAGTCTATGAGAGACACGGAGCATGTCTGTGTCCTGAGATGCTAGGCTCCTCTGTCATGTGATGAGTATATATTTTTAAAAATAACCCCCATAGTTCCGATTATGAGCATAATAGTAATCTTAAATTTTGCTGTTGATGATTATATATATATATTTTTCAGTTCAGCGGTGCACTGTTATGAAAAACCATTCTGTTTTATTGTAGGATTTCATTTTATGGATATGCTGTCTGTGTTCTACATGTTGTACTGAAACATTTCGGAGAAAAAAACAAGAGATCCCTCTCCTGGTGATTTATTTTATTTTTTATTTGTCTTATCCCAATGGTCTTTTCCAGCTGATATCCTCTGGGCCTTACTTATTCTCTCCCTGTAAAAATAGCTGTCGCCATGGAACCACTCACTGCCTTAATACAGTTGACCACAGCAGGTGTAGTCAGGAGACGCATCCAGTCGTAAAGAACGGGCCACAATCAAGGCTGCTCCGCAAAAAAAACAAAGCTCCTCACACCCCAACAGGTCTAATTCTGCAGCACGTTGCATTTCTTTTTTTCACCGATGAACCACATTTAGCCTCGTTTCTGGCTCAAACGCATACATCCAGTGTGAACTCTTACTGTGCATTGATGAGATGTTATATTTTTCTTTCTTTTTTTTTGAACTTTGAATAGTTCAAGTCAGCCCTGCTGTGTTTATGTGAGTATAGGCTAACAGATAAGCACAGTGTGCAAGCGCCAAAAGCCACAGCTGATATTTCACTCTTGGGTGTGAGAATGCCCCCGTCCACCACCACTCTGGGGCTCTAAAAGCATCTTTCACTGTGCTGCCAGAGCCCCAGTGGGGTTGGGAGGGGGGAGGGCATAGCGGACACTGGTGTGGTCTGGTTAAAAAAAGAAAAAAATTAAAAAAGCAGAAAATTACGGTGAGAATCGGTCACTTTTTCTCTCTCAGGGTTCAAATGCACACATATCCTCCAGCAGTCGCCCTCCGTCTCATGTCCCTTTGTCCCCAGATTTCTGCCCCAAGAAAATAGAACAACCTCCTGTGTTTTTAGAAACCCTTTCCCCTTTTGTGCACAGGTCTGAACTTTTATTTTTTTTTTCGGTTTTGCTTTCTTTCGGCACTGACATCTAACCATCTAACAAGGAATGAATGAATGAATGTTTGAAAAGTGACTGTGTGTAATGTTAAAATTGGGAAATGTATTTTTACAACATGTGAACATTTTTTCCACTCACTCTCATTGTGAATTTTTTTTTTCTTTCACCAGACTGCAAAAACAAACAAAAAAAAAACAACAAAAAAAAAAAATCTCCTGTAACTAGGCTCTTAAGCTTTATTTTTGTTTTGTTTACTTTTTTATTAGAAACAATCATGTTTGTGATGGTAACTTCCGATGGTAAACTCCACACCGTATTTTAATAAAATCTTGAAAATTAAATAAGGTTGCATTTTGCTTTTTACCTTTTCGAAGTAACAAGTTTCTCTACTGTTCCCTTAAAATCCTGTTTTTTACTGAACCTGTAACTTTGCCTTTCAGTCATTTCATTGTAAACGGATCTGTGCTTGATTATAGTGGTCAACACGCTGGTGATGATGTCAGCTGCCAGTCTGTCGTCCTCCTGATTACACACGGCAGCTTCATGATGTAGACCTGTGTTTAAAGAGATTTCGCAATGAACAAAATTGTTTACTAGTTGGTCAGCTCCACTTTATATGGCAGCGCCTGAACGATCACAGCTTCACAAGTGGGCAGACTAGGTGGGGTGTACGGGAAAGAGGGCTTCCATGGAGACCCACGGGGCAGAGGAGGGCGGGGGATTATCACCCCCCAAAAATTGCTACCACATGTGCATAACTGGGAACCCACTCTTAAAATGGAGTGATGGTACTCAAAGCTGAAGTCCACTCACTAAGAGGCACCTTTAGGAGATGGCCGGCTGCTGGCACCCTCGGGCGTTAGGCGGGGGCTGGAAGTCCATCGTAGAAGGTTAGAGGCGGATTGTGTTTATTGACTCCGTGAAGTTTTAATTTTCATTATACAACCACCGGTTATTTTCAGCCCTATAACCGGTGCTATGTTCTTTTGCTTTGACAGGATTCTGGACAAAGCGTGTCTACATGTTATTAGACAACTATAATGCACTCTTGTAACATTGCCAGACTCATGATGGACATTTACAAATAATCAAGGATAATTGTTTTTATTCCATTAATTCTTTCTTGTTAAAACCAGGTGCCTACCCACAATGCAACTCCACCACGGGCAGTGCGGTCAGAGATTCGAAGCGTGGTATGCTATGAAGAGCAGAAGACCTGGTAAGCCCACTTCGTTCTAACTCCACACACTCAATCCTGATCACATGAGGGCATTTCTCAGCTTCTTCTGAAACCCTTGCATTGTTTTTCCTTAAGCAATGGAACTCCCCAAGACCCGTAAACACACTTTGATATGTAAAACTGGTGGAGTTTCCCTTTTAATATAGATGTAAACGTACATAACTCTGGATATTTACTTCTAAAAAGATCTAAAGATGACTTTAAAAATGATTGTATTGTTTCCACTTTAAAGAAATAGTCCTTATTGTCGACAAAGATCATGTCAGGTTATTAATGGTTGTTTTATACAATGCACCGTCTCCTCTTAATGTGAAGTCTACAGCCATGCTTACAGCTAAATGTTTATGTTAACATGATGTTTGGCAGGTTTAATGGTGACGACATTCACCAGAACATAAAGTACAGCTGAGGCTGATGGGAATGTCATTAGTTTTGTTGGACAGAACTATGGCCTGATGATGGTGAAAAGAGAACTGAAGTTATTACAATTCATCAAGGAGGATATGAATGTCAAATTCCATGACAACACGTCCAATAGTTAAATGGACGTGTGTCAACCTCACGGTGACGCTATAGGAAAAGTAAGGGGTTCACCAAAGTCAGTCAGATTCATCAATCCAATAGTTGTTCACATATTTCAGTCTGGACCAAAGTGTTGAAAAGCAGAGTTGACTTACGAGTAGATATTGCCTTATAATTTAATAATATGAATATAATTATTTTTCATGATGGATTCTGGGAACCAGAACATAATATACTTTTACCTACCGTGCTGCGAGGGACGGGCATGTTACATAACAGCATCTGTACACAAGTGTGTGCAGTCGGAGAAGGGCAGAGGGTACGAGCGGTATTTTAACAGACCAGACTCACACACACTTCAAACACACCCATCGCTTCCTAAATCCCACTTGAGATTGTGAAACCAAGTGTAGCGGAGCATCATCCACCTCTCCCAGCGTCGTACGTTACCCCTGTCATCTCCCATGCTGTGCAGACAGTTTTTTTATTTGTTTGTTTAGCTCAAGAGGAGGAGGAGGAGGACCAGATCAGGTCTAGGAACAGATTTATCAGATGGGAGATCTGATTCCCTGTGCTGCTGCTGGGTACAAACTTAGTACATGCATGCTTCTGCCTACATACCTGTGTGATGAATTAGTCCCAAGACAGATGACCTATCCACTTGGAAGCTCGTACTACCAACCCCAAAGCAGAGTGGATAAATATTTGCCTTCGGTTAGAATGATTGAATATTATTCCAGACACTGAATAATTCAGATGTTGCATCACTGTCGGACTGCGCCAGCTTTGCTTTCCTGTTTTAAAACATCTTTTGTCTGAGCAGAATAAACAACCTATTGCCTGAGAATAAAAGGCAGGTCGTATTCTGTATTTCCTTAATTTAATGTCATCAAATCCCATTAATCTGACCCACCAGGTCTGTCACACAGAACCATCCGAGAAGCCATCTTTTTAAACTGTTTGGGAAAGGGCAGACGCTTTTAAAGAAATACTTGACAGGTGATTGGATGAACTATCTGTCAATCAAACTCTTGCCTGTCACTGCACTGATACGGTTACTGGTGGGGTTGGCTGTACATTATCCTGCTTGTTACAAGGCTACTTACTGAGGAAATCAATCATTATACACACACAAAATATTTAATTTAAAAATCATTATATCCTTTCACTGTGTACAAAGACTGTGTCCACAGCAGCAGTCTGCTATGAAGAAATAACAGACTGCAGAATGACCAATCAGAGTTGAGTATTCATCAAAGCCATGTCATAATGGAAAACAACACACAGTAAATAATATCCATCTGTTCTTTATGCTACCCTTTCCTGGTGTCTGTCTGTCTGCCTGCCTGTCTGTCTGTCTGTCTGTCTGTCTGTCTGTCTGTCTGAGGATCCTAGAGGGTTTGTGGCGGTGAGGCTGAGACGCTGGAGTGAGTATGGACCCGGCCAAACACTCGGTGATTAGCTCAGAGTTTTCCTTTCATTGCTTCACTCACTTGGCTCGTGTCACATTGACGTTTGTACGCGGTTGACGGGAAGAAAACGTTCAGCTATCGCGGAGATTTGCATCAGTCAGGCATCTGAAGCCTTTCTGCTGCTGTATCTGGTAACGCCACACACACACACCTGTGCATCTGACAGTGTGTCAATGATGTTTTACATTAACAAGTCGATCTGGAAGCTGAGGTCACCGTCATTAATCAGCGGGCAGAAAGGGAGGTCTGGGTTTTTCCCGTAACCTACTTTCAACTACAGAGACAGACAGACAGACAGACAGACAGACAGTAATGATTTTAGAGACAAAGAAGGGGGGAAAAGATGAGGAGGAACAAATGGTTGTATTTGTTTATTCAATAGTTTATGACTGCAGGACATAAAGTGCAATATGTTACCTGATCCACATCGAACTCCTCTTCCTCTGCCTGCTCTTCGTCATCTCTCCTCATAGCCATACAGTGACGTGGCCGGATGGATTTAAAGGTCTGCTGGTGTACAATCCCAGAGTGTCTTTAGGGTCTGGCTGACGTTAGCCAGGTCGAGGCGATATTGCAGATTTCAGCGCTGACTAAAGCGCATTAGATCACGACCACCGTGTGTGTGTGTGTGTGTGTGTGTGTGTGTGTGTGTGTGTGTGTGTGTGTGTGAAGTAGTTTGTTCCATGAAATATAGGCTGACTGCTTTTGTCGTGCCGTGGATAATAATCAGGAGAGTAAGAAAGGTTCCTATAGATTTCACACTTTCTCTCTCTCTCTCTCTCTCTCTCTCTCTCTCTCTCTCTCTCTCTCTCTCTCTCTCTCTCCTCACACACACACAAACACACACACTCTCGTCTGAGCCTTGACATATTGATAAGTGAGCGTCGGCCTGCAACAGAAACCTCCCTGGTTGTCCATGTGTGTACCAGCTGTGGGAACTGGTAACCACACGTCTTCTGAAACACTCGCTCTGACCCAAAGGAAACGGGGTTCCTCAGCTGAGCTCACAGCTGGATCTGCCACAGGTCAGAAATACTTGGAAAAAAAAGGGGGGGGGGGGGGGGGGAGACAGGCAACCATTTAAAAAGCCCTTGATTCTCTGCGATGTCCAATCAGTAAATGAACTGCAGAACTGAATGCCTGCGCTTCCGTCCAAAAAACCCTCCACTCGTCTGCTGTCCAGGTTGCATGTCTGTGCGTAAGCGCTATTCCTCATTTCATTTATCTCCCGCTTTACTGCCATTATTCAGCAACCCACACCCCTGAAGTCTGACGGCATGCTCAGGAGAACAGAGGAAAGAAAATACACAATGCTGAGTGGTGGATGTTAAGAGAGGCCAATGTGGTGTTGATTACCTTGTCAGCAATGAGGTTGCTGAGTTTACACAGCCACCGAAAGACTGGAAAGGAGGGAGAAAGATAGAGGGAGAGAAGAGAAGGGACGGTGGAGAAGAGGAGTGTTAACTGCCTTTCCATACAAGGAGAGGTAGGGGGAGAGGAGGGGGGAGGAGGGAGCGGGAGGCAGTGACAGAAAGAGAGGTAATATGAGGAGATACAATGAGAGAGAAGGGAGGAGGAGAGAAAGGAGATAAAGACAGAGGATAGAGGGATAAAGGCTGATAAGGCTGCACCAGCGAGAGTAGAGAGGTAGAGTGAGTAGCTGTTTCCTCTCTGAGAGCCCAACGCTGTGATTCTGCTTCAGCTTCTCTCTCTCTGTCAGTGGCTGATTGACCCAACACAGGTAGGACACACACACCGAGTCTCCATTCATTCTCCACATCCAGGCTGAGAGGACACATGCAAGTGTGAAGGCTTTTTTTCTTCTTCTCTTAGCCGTATGAGATCTTTACCTGCGGAAGATACTGTTGGAATGATATTCTTTATTTGAGTAGAGGTAACAATACCACAAAGTTTGTGATCATACTGTAAATACTGTGAATTATGTTATGTTATTAAGACTGGTGCATTAACATGTAAGCCACGTTTTAAAGCATCACTTTTAGACAGTTTTAACTTACGTACACGTCTGAGTGATAAGCCTCATGTTTCAGAAGAATATCGCGTTTTTAAGCAGTAATTACAGCCATCAGTGTTGTGTGTAAAAAGTACAGTATTTTTGGAGCGAGTCCAAGTAGAAATACCACAAAATAGGTTGTCCTCATGAATTTTTTGTTGTTAAATTGCATCCTTTTGTTTAAAGTAACCCTGAACCCAAACCTATTTCCACAAAGTTCACACATCTTTATTGATTTGCATCGGCAGTTGCTTCACCTTCATTGTTACATATAAAATATACAGATATATACATACTCTGTCCATCTGTCCCGGTCTTTTTTGCTGAAATTGTGGCTGTACCTTCTGCATGCCATCCTTGCTTCTCCCTCCGTCTGAACTGCTGTCTACACTTTCGTGATTTCCTCTCCGCCTGCACAGGAAAAGTCAAGTTTCTGACCTCCTGTTGTGATGCGTGCACGGCTCAGTGTGTCTATCTGTCTGTGTGTATACACTCGTATGAACATTGGGAGTGTGTTAACGGCTCGTTCAAGACAGAGAGGGATGCATTTGTGTTTTCTCTCAGCAGAACCCCTCATTTCAACGCTGCCCCAACAACAGATTTTTGAGGAAAAATCTCAGGGAAAACAGCTAATTACCGCCCCACCATCCCCTTAATAAAAAATGAGCATACCTCCCGCGGTGTGCACGAATCTGCACTTGTGCGCATACCTGAATGCCTGTGTATATGAGCTGAGTCGAATGTGTGTATTATCTCTGCATGAGTCTGCTGTAATTACACAGCGAAGGTGCCCATGGGGCGGCAGCCGCCACATTTGGCTCTGCAACGCATGCCCTCATTTTATTGTGCCTTGTGCCTGAAAAACTGCTGCGTGTGTCTGTTCATGTTGACTGATGAGGGCAGGTCTGCGCGGTGTAAACTGGATGTCGACTGATAATCATTGTGTGTGCCTCTGGATGCATCAATAAACACCATAGGGTTTTGTTTCGTATGCGTTTTCAGGAGCGGCGGCAGGTCTGTGGTCTGCGTGTGTGTGTTGACTGATAAAGTTCAGTGTGTCAGTGTGGGGAATTTAAGAAATGTCTCTTCAGTGTGTTAAAGTGTCAGTGGGACAAGTTCAGAAGGCAGGCCGGCCGGCTGGTTTGCAGAAGTCTCAGTGAAGAATAGGATCGTCTGATTCATGATTAACAACAGAAATAGCATGGAAGCCATTACCAGACTGCACTTACAGTTCATCAGAAGCAAATCCCTTTTGGGGGGGAAGGAAGATGGTGAACGTGTGAAATTCCAGTTTAAAACCTTGTCTGGAATGTGTGAGTGTGTGGAAAAACGTAAACATTGCAGGAGCCGATGACAGCACTGACCTCCTTTTCTATACTAAGACATCACGGACAGTAGCAGCTGAGATCACATACTGATGTGAAGAACCTCCATGGTGAACTCCATTAAAACCAAAAGAGCATCCAAAAAGAGTAAAAGAGAGTTTCTTTGGGGAACTAGTTGCATGATGAAGCATTTCAAGGGCAGCAAAGTCGCAACCAGTGAGGCGATCGGATGACTGAGCAGTGAGTTCAAAGCTGGGCTTTGTGTGTCTCTCGAGGTATTTTTATGGCTGGCTGTTAAAACTCTGCAGTGGTTAATACACATTTCATGGGGACGGGGAATTGATCAAACACACAATGACATATATAGGCCGTGGTCAGAAAAGTGTCAAAGTTTTGCAGCTATATTGGCAAAGTAATACAATCTGACCTCTGGAAATAGACTTCAGGGACAATGTGCAGCTGGACATGAGGGTCGGGTGTGTGTGTGTGTGTATTTGTGTGCACATGTGTGTGTTTGAGATTTGAATGTCTGCATTCTGCAGCTGCTTGGGGGTTTAGTTATAGTATGGTAACCCACAGAAACTGGCTGCAGCCGTTCTCCCTTTCTGCAGACGCAAACGCAGAGAAATATATCTGTCATCAAGTCACGAACACTCGTCTAGAGCATTCTCCAATGAAATGGGGAGACGGTGAACCGACATCACTTAAAGTATTTAAACAAGTATTCGCAAAAGCGTGCAAACGCGCACGCATCCCTCGTTTATATCACACCTTAATACGTTTTATAGAAACAATAAAACTGTTGCCAAATGACTTCTGGTTGTTTCCATGGACGTTTCATTGCACACATTTTGAATGCAGCCTTTAAAAAAAAAAAAAAAAAACAAGTCTGGAATAAATTAAGATGGAGTATTTGTTTCCGTGCATTCACAGATTCTCTCTCACACAACAGGAAGGATTGTTTGTCTCAGCTGCTGGAGAGCAGAGGTGGGATGGGGATACGGGAGGAGATGGTGGAGGGGAGGATGGGATGGAGGGATGTGTGTTCAGAGGAGGATGGGATGAAGGTATGTGTGTTCTGGGGAGGATGGGATGGAGGGATGTGTTCAGAGAAGGATGGGATGGAGGGATGTGTGTTCAGAGGAGGATGGGATGGAGGGACGTGTGTTCAGAGGAGGATGGGATGGAGGGATGTGTGTTCAGAGGAGGATGGGATGGAGGGATGTGTGTTCAGAGGAGGATGGGATGGAGGGATGTGTGTTCAGAGGAGGATGGGATGGAGGGATGTGTGTTCAGATTCAGGGACATTACATTTGCTTTGCAGGAGCAGCGTCATCGAGCAAACCCTTCAGCCCAACACAATGAAACATATTTCCGAGCAGTTATGATGCACGTCACCTTCCTCTGAGCCTCTAATAATAGAGTGAGTCTGACTCAGCAGCCGGTGGTCAGTGGATGGTCAGTCGGTGAGCTCAGCAGGGCAGACAGGATTTAAATCTGTCCCCAAAGATGTCATCCATGTTGTTTTATTTTAAGGACAGGACAGAAGCAAGCTGGCCTTAAAATAAAACTAAACACGGATGCCACGGAAGACGTTACAGTGCTGAGTGCTAACCGTTTTACCGTGCGGCCACATATTGGCTCGGGACCAACACACACTCGGCCCAACCCAGGGTGGATCGGAGCATTATTTTCAATCAAAGCCGCCGGTGTCAGCGGGTTCAATCAGCTTTGTTCTTAGATAAAATGGATGTGTTGTGGAAGGGTAGTGGAATTTCCCCCCTTTCGTACTGATTTTCCAGGATTGTCTGGGTTTGGTTTCCTCAATGTTCATGTTAAGAGCCTTTTATTTGCTTGCTGATGGACAGTGGTTACATGCCAAAGTACGTCTGCCATACTTCTTCGGCAGCATTCGATTTTTAAAATATCCCCACATGTTTAACGGTACTGAAAAAACAAAACTCTTTTTCATTTCTCCATTTCTTTCAGATGATGTCATCAGAGCACCTGACCTGCGGTTGGCTGCAGCAGCTCCTGGTTGTACTTCTGAAGCTCTGCCTCACTTTTGCTGGGCCTTTGCGGCCTCTCAATGGGACTGAATGCACGGCCAAGGGTCCTGCTTCCTACATCCTGGTCTTTACAGGTCACTGGAGCCCACAGGCCTTCCCCAAGCAGTATCCGCTGTTCCGACCCCCTGCACAGTGGTCCAAACTCATAGGTATTACTCATAGGCTGTTAGAAAAGCAGCCATTTCTCATGGAAAGTTTTACCTCTAACACCTGGTAATGCAACTGCAACAGTGAGGAGTCAGTGGTTAATATTTACCCATGAATAGTTTTTGTGTTAAAGTGCAGACGAACCAGACACAGAGATGGTGTCCACAGTTACATTAAGCCTTAGCTAAAGGCAGATGTTTGGCTCGTCACCGTGTATCAGAGGTTTAGTGCCTCATTGTCAGCATACTCCTATCCTACATATACAGGGGTGAGTGATGCTAATGAGCAAAGCAGCGAGAAGCAGAGAGCAATAAGAAAGACAAAGTCTAAATGCTACCAGATGGATTTTCCTTCAAACGTCTGTCCAGCCATATCTTTATACCGCTCTTAATTTTTTTTTTTTCAACTCAACCCCTACGCTCCTTCCCACATTTCTGCCGGTTTACCACAGCGTTGGCGGTAAACTCTGGAGTAGTGGTGTCGGGGGCTGGTGAAGGTGGGTGATGATAGTTGGGGTGTGGTGGGGTCAGACCACTTACCTCAGAGCCCGGGGGAGGAGAAAGAAGAGGTGATTCAGGCCTCTCTATTCTGTTTTTTAGGGTTATTATTATTATTATCCCCAAGCCATAGAGCATGGGATGGCTGGCAGATGTTTGTACGTGTGTGTGTGTGTGAGTGTTTGTGTGTGTGTGTGTGTGTGTGTCTGTCTGTAGCGGCCTTGGCTTTGTCTGGTTTCCAACTCTCCCACTGGTGCCCTGCTGCCCTGCCACAGGATGATGAGCTACTTACTCCATATGGAGACAGGCGCTGGAGATTCTGACACAACCATAATGGCTTTTAATGCCCCCCCCCCCCCCCATAGGAATGAGAAGACAATGAGAAGAAAAACACGGCCTCGATGGGCTGACAGTCTGCTGGTTTGGGACAAAAAGAATGTTGGAAATGGAGTTTGTCACAGCACAAAGAAAAGCATAACCTGTGGAGGGGTTTCGGGGGGCCTGCGGTGGTTTTATGTTGCTTTACGGAGGGGACCTGGGGGCAAGGGACCAAGAGCCCTGCCAGTAAGAGGGAATGGAGATTCTCATGGCCAAAGAAAAAAAAATACAAGCAATTTAGTGAGGGTGGGAAGTGGGCTTGAACGTTTTTTTTGGTGGGGCTTAAACGTGACGTGTTATCAGGTTTCAAGGTCCTGATGGTTGTGGGAAATTTGTCAGGATGGAAATGCAATTAAGTGCGTAAGTAATGGCAGTTTGGGGAGAAACAAGATAGTGTGTGAAGTGTGCTGGGCAGATTGTGTGTGGCTTGGTGCAGTGTGTGTTTCAATGCGCGTGTCAGGAGTGTTTAAGTATGAATGCACTGCTTGTGTACTGTATGTGTGCCTGTACGCCACGCTGTGAAGTGAGGCAAGGCAGAGCCATCAGGGCATTCGTCGGCTCGCTTCTGGCTAACCTTACTTTGCCCTTAAAACCACGGGCCGGGGCCGGTGGCTCTGTGGGTTTCAATGTGGAGCTCCAGAACCCGCCGTGCAAACAGTTTAACCTAAATCAGCCTCTTGATTCTCAACAGATTTCACGAGATAACCAGAACTAAATATGAGAATGTGAAGCAAATAGTTCTGTTGGCCCGAAGGTTATGAAAACATATCAATAAGGGTTTCTAAATTGTTAAAAAACTTCTGACCTGTCTTCTGGCAGTTCCAGCCTGTGTTGTGGATTTATCAGCAATAGATGGAGAAAAAGAAACGTAACTGTAACCGTGCAATAATGCCAAAGAAATGCATGCGGGCAATTCCTCCAGAATTGTCTGTTTAATTGCAGGATGTAGGAGGCAGCCGTAGAAATACATAGAGGCTCCTTGGTGGAAATGATCTCACCGTCTGGCTGAGGCTCTGTGGTTCTTCAATGACATTGATATACATTCCAGTGAATAAGCATCTTACTTCCTGTCTTCTCCCCTTTCTTGTGTTTCTTCTCTCCCATTAAGCGGTCAGCCATAATCGCCATTTTCGTCTGTGGGAGGAGGGTGCTACAGCGAGTTCGGGGGTGCAGAGCTTCGCCGAAGTTGGGGTGACGGTGGAGCTGATGAAGGCGGCCAAGGAGGCCAGGAAGAGACGCGCGGTGGGCGCCATGCACCGAACGGCCGGCATCCCTAACGGCATCGGGCACAGCTCCACGGAGCTGCTGGTGCAGCCCCGGGTCTCCCTGGTAGGCACAAACTCATTCACAAACGAGTCAGACACATGAAGTCACACAAAACTGTCTGATTGAAATCTCTTCAGTCATCTGGTGACCTGGGCTTCCCCCATAATGTTGTCCATCTGCTCGACCCAAACACTACACCACTTCTTTCCACTATCCAATCACACTATGTTTAGCTCAAGTGCTGAAGTCCTGCGGCCAAAACCGGCCACATCCATTCTTGGCGGTCTGCTCTCTGTCTGCTGCCCGTCCCGTTGAACTCTGTGAGCCTGGGATGAGGGCCCAGTGGTGTAAGGTGGCCTCTATCTATCTATCTATCTATCTATCTATCTATCTATCTATCTATCTATCTATCTATCTATCTATCTATCTATCTATCTATCTATCTATCTATCTATCTATCTATCTATCTATCTATCTATCTATCTATCTATCTATCTATCTATCTATCTATCTATCTATCTATCTATCTATCTATCTATCTATCTATCTATCTATCTAGCTATTTAAATAGCTATTTAGCTAGCTAGCTATTTAAATAGCTATTTAGCTAGCTATCTATCTATCTAACTCTCCCTCGCCACGGCAGAAGTTTGACTTCTGTGTGAAATATGAAGCACATTTTAAAACATGAATTATAAGAGTTTACCTCAAAGTCAAAAATGCATCATTTTCCGCAGACCTCCTTATTTTTTGGAATTGCTGAGTTTTGGCTGCAGAGATGTAGCTTAGCTTAAGGACTGGAAACAAAAACTCTGTACCAGCATTTCTCTAAAACCCATTTATTACCACGTAATACCTGGTGTAAATAAAAACGACATGATGCCATGTTAGATGGGCTGGGCTACTTCTGTGTGGTCACTGCTGAAGCCTCATATTATCTCAAACGTAAGGTTAATAAATGGGCCTGTCCTCCTACGTTAAAACTAGAAAGTTACACCTGATGAACAAGGGGGGGGGGGGGGGGGGAGAGGTGAAGAGAAAAGGCAGACATACACTAGTTTTTAGAAAAATAGGTGTGTGCCTGCCTGAGAGTCTGGTGACCTACATTTGTTTATTGGTTATTCCACTGCCTGAGCCCCGGAGCCCTTAAAAATCATAAACAACGCTGTCGGAGAGCATCCTTGGTAAGCACTTGTCATGGACAGCAGCTTAACAGCTTGTCATCTAGATACATGATATCTGTGGCTGCTCCTAAATGGTTCCATCTGTTTTTAGATCACTAGACGGAGCGGCAAATATGAGCGTGCTATGAGTATTATGTGTTTGTTTTGAACGTGACAATGACAGACTCAACGATGTGAATCTGTCAACAGCTTCATCTGGTATTCTGCTCTCCTGCCCGTCTGTCTCTCTCTGCTGCTCGTATATATAAATCCCATCCTTTTTCTCTTCCCCCAACACCCAAACATTCATACGCAATGTCCCAAAAATCCCCAAACACATATGATTCCTATCTCCATATTCACTAACCCCTGTGCCATTGCCGTTAAATGTGTAATTCAAAACAGACGGATTACGGCAAATAAGTACCATTCGGGGTCCAGTTGGCATTCTCCTGCAAGCATTTGTATCGTGGCACCACAGAAACTGGGACAACAGCAACTGAGCGTTAAGGAACTTGCTCTACTGGACAGAGTTGCGCATTTTTAAGGTCAACTCCATCCCGCCGCCGCTCCGCAGGAGATTTGCTGTGACAGAGGAAAAAAGGTGTGAGGGATCATGGGAGCTTTGAGTAACTGTGCTGTCTGTGTTTAGAGATACTTCCTGTCTATTGCAAACCAACATGGACTGATCACGCAAGTGACAAGGGAAAGCCCTGAGTAGACATCCTTGTGGAGTGGCCCAATGGATATAGCAGGATAGGACTTCTTGGAAAAACCGCTGTTTGAGAAGAGCCTGAAAAGGACAAGGGGGGGGGGGGGGGTAAGAAAGGAAGGAAGGAGGGGGGGCGGGTGGTTCAGTCGAGGATTCTGAAAAGCAACAGAGCTGCTTCTGATTTGTTTCTCTGTTTCTCCGTGCGTCACGGGCAGGAAAACAGACCCCATGTGTCATGCTGACACTACCTGCCCGCCTCCTTTCCCGGAGCGGGTCTGTTCTGCCTGGTGAACCGGTTTGTTGTCAGTTCCAGCACTCTTCTATCCAGCTTTGTTTGACTCTAGGTCACCCTTTCCAAGCCACCCAAAAGCTTTCCAAGCCCACCCATCCTACCCCCAAGAGTCGCAAGTGAGGAGGCGTTTTTTTTTTTCAAACTGTTTTCTGGGCGGCTGCCACCTCAGCGTGTGCTGACCCCCAGGCCACTTCCTGTATGAGGTCACCAGCTCTCAGGAAACATCCATCACACAGGAGACGCAGTCTAACCCTGCAGGAAACCGAGTGGGTGCATGCCTGCGTAGGATATATGCGCATGCAGACCCCAGTCGCTGCAATTAAAGGTTACAACTTTATAAATCCTGACATCAGCGGTGTATATGTGTATCCTACTACTTTATTTCCTTTCCATCATTCTACACACGCCATATATCAACAGACAGGGGGCAGCATAATGCATTATATTGCGGTGAGGTAATCTAATTGTTGTAAGACCAGTTGAATGTTGTTTTTTTATTCTGATTTTTTTCCCCCTTCTACTTTTCTACTCATCTAGAGTGCTGAAGTAAGGCTTTTGATTGGAGCCAGAATAATAATAATCACAGCTGTACTTCGTTTGTTACTCCAGATCTCTGGCTCGGGATCAATTGCAACCTTTGTTTTATTGTGAATTAGTTTCAGTTACAGATACAATTTAACAAAACAAACACAGAGTAAGAAAACCATATCAACTCATCAGAGCAATATCAATATTCAGAACATGGTGGAAAACATTGGGAAATATGAAATGATATGCACCAGGGTTTATTTCACTGGGTATGAAGATACTTCCAGCGCCCTCGCTAGCACCACACCCATGTTCACATTGGACCTTTTCATCTCAACTACACACCTGCAACGTTTCATGACTGCATCCTGTGTCACTATTGACTAAATCTGTCCTCAACACCTGGGAAAGTTCTCCGTCTGTGGTAGTTCCCGCTACAGTGGGCGTCTCCACCACCACATTTTGCTATGATGACATGTAGCTGGTAACTAAAGTCTAGACTGCAGCCATGCTAACGTCTTTGGCGGTTAACAGGTTGACCATCGTAGTGTCACAAATGTCATGGCGATCCATCCAGTAACTGTCGAGATATTTCAGTCTGGACCAAAGTGCTGTGAGACTGACAGACTGACATTTCCCAGAACCGTGACACCAGCATGGCTGTGACCACATCCAGCATCCTAATGTTAAAGAGCTTTTTAATGGCCATGCTCCTCAATTTAAAAGCCATGATTCATTCATTGATAATTGATCTCATCAAGTACTTTTGGTCTATAAGAGCACATAATCGAGTATTTTTTAATTCTGCTTTTTTATTGCACTGTCTACTGTTTGTCTGAACTGTAAACTTAACTATACTCTCTCTCTCTGACCGACAGTTGTCCCTAATGGTGAAGATAATCCCCAGCCCCGACTGGTTCGTTGGTGTGGACAGCCTAAACCTCTGCGAGGGCAACCAGTGGAAACAAGAAGTGACCATTGACCTCCAGCCTTATGATGCTGGGACGGACAGCGGATTCACTTTCTCTTCTCCCAACTTCCCAACGAGCCCCCAAGAAAACATCACAAAGGTGAGCTCTTTCATTCCACGGTGAGGCAGAGCAAGGTCATCCTCTTCTTAGAATAAGTTAGCAGTGTGAGAGTTGGACGTCATTCTTAGCTGTCTCGGCTTAAATGATTGCTTGGCCGACCTTGTGCCTGCCTGAAGTGATTTAAGCGAGAAGGACGACTCTTACATAACTGTAACCTGCTGGCACTCCTGGTGAATAAATGCCGTACTGCTCTCTGCTGACTTTGCTCAGATCACGTCTGAGATGCCGAACCATCCTGCCAACTCCTTCTACTATCCACGTTTAAAGGAGCTCCCACCGATTGCCAGCGTCAGGATCACTCAACAGAGCAGATCGCCTGGCCGCCAAACCCCGATGTCCAATCATATTCTGCCAAACTCTATCAACCCCCAGCGCTTCTCAGGTAACTCCCTACATCGCTGGTTGGTATGGTGACGATGATTTTAAATTCAAATTTACATTCAAATCACTTCCCAAAACCCACTTCTTCAAAACTGCTTTTAATGTGTGATTTTAACTATGATTTTACTGTGTTATTATATTTTATTTATTTATGTAAAGTGTCTTTCAGAACCTTTAAAAGCACTATACAAATAAAATGTTTTTTTTTAATCATTTTTATTACTATTCTTAATAAATGGTGGAGCACAGACAATGCTATACTTCATCCATTACATGAAAGTTAGAATAAGCACATGCTGATATAAATATCCCTTATTTCTGCATGGATTTGTACTTCTTGAACTCCTCGTCTTCCTCTCTTTACTCACATGTATGTCTCACCCCTCCCTCCTCCGTCCAGCCACACCGTTGGACTGTGAAGTGTCTCTCTGGTCATCCTGGGGTTTGTGTCTCGGCCCCTGCTCCAGAGGCGGCATCCGCCACCGCACACGCTACATCCTGTTGCGGCCGGCCAATGCTGGCGTCCCCTGCCCCGAGCTGGAGGAACAGGCTGAGTGCGTGCCACACAGCTGTATGAGACGCCAGTAACACACAGCAAGCACACACGCTGCCAGTATTCAACACTGGGACTCTCACGTTATTACTGCTGGAATGACGAACGTTGCTGCATCTTGAGCATCTCCTTGATAATGCAAAGGATTTTTTTGGGGGGGGAGAAAGACCTGCTGCCTTTCCTGTGCACCCCAGCTAGTATTAGAGTGTACACTCCTCTGTGTCTATTTTAATGGCAACAATGGAAATTTGAAGTCTGGGTGTAGCAGAGTGTTAATTAATGTTTGAGTTAACACTTTGAATGTGTTGAGATAAAAAAAAAGGTGATTAATATAAATTGTTGTGGATGAAGAATAGAAAAATTGAGGAGGAAGATGCATGACTAATGTGTTCCCTCAAAGGCCTATTTGAGACTTCTTATGGTTTGTTTGTCATCATCAACAATACATGCATTTAAGCTGTCCACTGATAGTGGTGCACTAGAGTCACGGCACACAAAGGTCCTCATGCACATAGTGCATACTTTTACAGGCGCGGGGGCATTCGTTTATGTAGGTAACCTATACATGCTTGGCACATGCAGCTCTTTCAAAATAACCTCACACCCAGATTTAAAAATATCACCGTTCACATGAAATACCTAATAGGTGACTCGAGGGTTGAGCTAGTCTAAAAAAGCTGGCCTATTTTATAATAAGATGCTTTTTTTAAGAAAGGTTTTTATACAAAAAAAGATTAATATTTGTATTATTATTATTATTATCTCTTTTGATATTTCAATGTTGAGATTTTGTATATACTGTATGATGTATCTTATCTTGTTTAAACACATGAATAAATATGGAGGTGTGTTTTTCAAATAAAAAAAAAACATCTGCGTTGCTTTGTTCCCCCGAGTGGCTTTTCATTGGAAATGTTCTGACCCGAAAAGCAAATGTGCTTATTTAAAATCTGTTGTACTTGCAAGAACATTCTTGATTTGCATGGTTCCAGTGTTGCGTGATGAGGTCGCTTTATTTGTGTCTGCCAGAGCACAATTCGACCACTATTGACACGTCTTTATTTGTGTCCAAAGAACTTGCAGCCTAAATGTAAAAATACACAGGCAGAAATATCACAATGTGAAAAGGTTGCAATGTCTTGTATTAACTAAAATATGAGTCAAAGTTCAACTTATTTATAGATGAAAATTATATGTATGCCACAATCTCACCCTGTCCTACTAAACTTTGATCCCGGGCTATGTTTTGTTAACTATATTTGGATGATTTATAGATTGATGTCAATAACATTTTATAAATAGGAATTATAAGTATTCATTCTGGCAGAACATCCCTAGAAATACTGACTTTTCTGTAGCAGTGTATCACCTCCTAGTGGTCACAATTAACAACAAAACATTACTACTACTACTACTACTACTACTACTACTACTACTACTACTACTACTACTACTACTACTACTACTACTACTTTGATGAACGATGGACAGAATGTCTTCTCTGTTCAGCAACAACTCACAACTGAGATCACTTTTTTTCATAATGGAAATAAATATAATGTAGTGATCAAGAGAAAGATTGTATCTACTTGATGGTACTTTTATTTGGTTGGATTTTCTGTGTTTGTTTATTGGTTGTGTTTGCGTACATGTGTATTTTTGTAGCTATGTGTTTAACATACAGAGCGCAGTGAGTCACTATAATGAGGCATCGTGCCATATATCTGCTCCTAAAATAAAAAATAAATTAAATAATATAGGAGGTCCGCTTTATGATTTGTAATAAAACACAAGGACGTTCTGTAGCAGAGGTGGAAGATGGTGGTCGAAACAATAGCTATACAAATAAAGTTTATTATTATTATAAATAAAATATATGTCAGTATGTTGGCAAAAAGGAACTAACATGGCAGTATGGAAATGAGAAATTCAGTTAATTCTGTAATTTTAAGATCCAATTGTATGGTATCATAGCCCACATGTTTGGGTATTGTCATGTGTGTGTGTCACATTCATATATTGTAACGAGTAAATAGGCGCTAATAGAAGTAGTCCACCCCCGCTTTACCACTGCGGACAATCCTGCAAACTCAAGCGTCCTACAGCGCAGTGTCAGCACGGAGGTCATTCACAAGCCTGCCGCCAGAGGCCGCTGTTTCCACACACTCGCCCTCTCTCCGCAGTGCTCCCTGTCTACGAGGAGTGCGTTTGATTGTTGCAGGGCTCAATGGCGGACAGAGTAGGATAGTCGCGTTAGCACCGAGGACAATAACATCTCGACTGTGTGAATTCCTGGCGTGACCCGAGCGCGACGGTCGTGACGGGCTCTCTCGTGTTTTAACGCCGAGTACAAAGTGGCTGCAGCTATTTTCCGCTCGTCTTCTAGCGTTCCTGAGTTCCCATCCCAAGCGAAGAAGTTACACTGTTCATGGTGGCTCACTAGAAGGCAGCTAGCTTGCGAGCAAACCAATGGAGGGCTCTCTTGAACTGATAGGTAAGCGTCTGCTTTTGCTCCTCGACGACGGCAGGACCGCCAACGGATCCGAGGCGGAGCAGGCTGCCTGGACCCGGGACTGGCTCCGCGGCACGGTACGGGCAGTGAGCGTCATCGGCCTGCCCGTCCCGGAGGTTAGCGGAGAGGCGACAACAACAACCACTGCTGCAGGGCTGACGGTCAGTGTTTACATACAAGTGATGTCGTACTGCGAAGCTGAATACCTACAAATTTACACATAAAGTATATACTAGCTACTTAGTATGCTTTTAATCAAATTTAACTCGCGTCTAACCGTCAACGGTGGTACAGTTGTTGGCAGTTAACGTGAGCTCGTTCATATATTAGCAAGCTAACCTCAGAAGTCGCAGGCAGTGAGGCGAAGCTAAACTCGAGGCCGGGGATTTTCTGGCCTTTGCTTTGTTCGCTTTTTAGCTCGTTAACGAATGACATTAAGCTCAACCAAAACTAATCGTAACCTCATAGCAATCAGTTGTACATCACAGTTGAGACAAAGGTGATTAAACGATCGATATTGTTACAAATCGCTGGTGAGCAACATTGAATAACAGCGTTAGCTTGTCAGTTCCCATCGTTAGCCAACGTTAGTTTAGTTAAAGGCCTTACAAGTTCATATGAGGGTGAACCAGGAATTCCTTCGCCTTTGCTGTGGGGGTCCAGATTGTTAAATATTCAGAATAACGCACACGCTTGCAATTGAATAAACGATAGATTTAATGTTATTTATCTCGCTAGCTGTGTAGTTTACATTGTAAAGTGTTGATAAACTGCAGAGAGAAATCTGAGTGAGATTTGCAAGAATTTGGCGTGGTGTTGGTTGACCTACATAAAAAGCATAAACTTCATTGCTAGAATTCAGGCTTTTACATCATTTTGCAAAAGTATATTTGTACAACACTACCAAAATATTTTAATAAAGTTAAAATGTGATTAATCAGAACTTATGTTGATTGGATCAAAAATCGCCTAGTTGGAAATATAGAGTGAAGTTAACATCAATTACATTTTTCAATTATTTTTTGCTATTGTATGATTATTAAAAATAAAGTAAAATAAATGTTTTTCACGGTAAATAATAAGTGATGGTTCTTTGGGTTGTTGCAAAAGTTCCCTTATTATTTGTTAGCAATTAGTACACTCAAACACAACAAACCAGATTGACACTCTGTCAAAATAAGAAGGTGCACTTTTATTCAAGACCGCTCTCTCTGAGATGTGCTTTCACCCAAAATGGATGGTTACTTTTTGTGTTTACTTGCGTTTCCCACTTTTATTTTGAACTGTGACAAGATCACTACATCCATATTTAGATCTATGATTCAAAGGAGATGTAGTCATGTCTTACTCAAAATAAAAAACTATTTTCACTATAACAAATGGTACAAAACAAGGATTTGCGTGACAACGCACCTGTTCAATGAGTTTGATTTTGATTACCTTGCTATACACAGTTAACCTTGTATGGCAGCTAGATTCTTGCAATTGTCACACGCTCATGAGAGAATCGTGGGTTCATGCATCACACGGAAATCTTTTCAGGCTTCAAATAATACCACTGAGTCCGGTTAGTAAGAACTTGTCCAATTGGCATCCTGTGAGGTTCTCCTGGATGCTACGGGCGTGGCAAAGGTGTTGCTGTTCATTCAGTACAACAATGTCCTAAATCCTAACGAAGTTAGCGTAGATGCTGCATCAGTTATGTCAGAACTGGAGAGTATTTATTCTCTGAAAGAAGAGCAAAGCACAGAGCAGAAGGCTTTTCTCCAAGGAAAAGATGTTTTCACTTTTCTCCCAACTATAAGTGCTTGGCAGATGGTTCATCCTATCACCTGCTACATATTTCTTTGAAAGTGCCTGCTCTTTTCAAACAGTTTCCAAGTACAGCTTCTCAGATGGTTCTGTGTAATCACATCTCTGTATTTTTAGGCTGAATCTCGATGCACAATATACATCGAGCCTATGTATTTTCTGTAAAGTCTGTTTTTGTGGTAAGTCAAAGCCACATGAGACGTCACACAAGCTAAAAACTACAAACTAAATCAGACTGTGATCAAAATAAAATGCAGGTACAAGGTTTCCTTCCCGGTTTGAAAATATACAATTGCAAAAGAAAGAAAAAACACTTTAAAATACAGAAAAAGGCCTATATCTGATAATGCTCCAATTGTTTTTGTTGATTGCATTTTGATGTTGACACATTTTCAGCGTTAAAGTCATAGTTCCGTCGATTAATTGCGGCAGCTCTACTAGATTACCATAGATAAGAGAACAAATCCACCATTATTTATAATTTGAGTGGAAAAAAAAGCATCTCAATCAAGTGTTGAGATAATTTAACCTGACCTGCCAGATGAACGTTACACAGAACCGGCTGAGAAATCCTCATTGTAAACAGTTTGGAAAAAGGGCAGGCACTTTTTTAAAACACATGTGGCAGGTGATTGGATGGACCACCTGTCAATCAAACTTTTCTAACTTTTAGTTAGTTGGGAGGAGAGCAAAAAAATACATTTTCCGTTGATAAAAGTGCTGTTCTTTTCTTTCAATTAAGAAGTATTCTCTGTTTCTGTAATAACTGATGCTATTGCAGCATGCATGCTAACCTCTTTGGAAGTTGCAATTGTTGTTTTTCTGCGATAGTCGCCTCTCTTTGTCGTCTTGCACACAACTAACGCTAACACTAAGGCCACGTTTGCAGCTGTCAGTAGCTCCAGGACGCTGACTGATCTGTGCTTTGGCATACCAGACACAAACACATTATTTTATGTCGGATGAGATGAATTTTTGTGCGATGTTGTGATTCTGCGATTCTGACGTGACATTGTGAGAATCCGGCTGTCATGCAAGGTAAGACAGGATTGTCTTGTACAGTGAAATGAAGGAGCGCTCAAGTACCTGAGGGATAAGCAGTTGGCTTGATATTATGTGAGCTTTTTCCCTTGGCGCTCGTCTTTAAGTAACCTTGATTAAATAAGTACCGACTAAGTTTTAGCTTAAGTTGAAGTTCTCTCTCTCTCTGACTCATTTTTCTTTTTAAACCAAAGCAGGTGTTTATTTGGCTAGTCTGTGGCATAGACGTGTTAATCAATAACATTCCCATCTGGAGTTTAAAGGACAGGACTGGGGAAGTCAGGCAGACTGATAACAGTCCAATTCGCCTCTCACAGCTTGCTCTTTTAAATACAACAGCTGTAGTAAAAGGCTTAGATGTGTCTGTGGTGTTTTATTTCACTCTAGGAGACCACAAAATAACCAACGTCTGGTATCCACTTTACAACTGTGACAAATAGCAGGTTTCATGGTGTCTTTAGTAACATAAATTGTGATAAAAGTCAATAGTACAAATCTCACACATATTCCATGAGAAGAGGGCCAACTGTTGTCGAGTTTACCATGTGACTTTGTGTAGTAGTTCATTTAGATTTTGAAACCGTCGCCAGGCAGTGTCATTCTTCAGTTGGATTATCCTTTGTGAATCATTGCATACCAGTTTTGTTATTTCAATTTGAAAACAGGATGCATGGATAAAACATTGTACGTAAAGAATGAACTTTAGTTGAGGAACAGTCGAGGGGAAAACTTTTTTTTCTGGTTGCAAAAAAACCCCTGCAGGGAGCTGCGTTTTTAGGGGCATGTTGTTTGTGACAATGAGGTGTAAAATAAAATCCACAAAGTCCAATTTGAGTAACAGATTATGAGGTTAAGATTTTGTCAGACACAACAACGCTGTACAGCCATTTGTAATACTCGCAAATATAATTTTACAACTATGCAAACGTATAATTTTGTATCTTTCGTTCGGACAATTGTGTGATAAATGGCAGAAATGCTGCATTCATGTAATAGATTTGCACTTGCATGTGGGTAATTGGTCAAAGGTGAACCACATTAAACTTTTTAGCTAGGCAACCCTGCCTAGTTTTGCCAGAGCCGCCTGTCTTGGCACCCCAGCTGCACCAATTACCTGGCTGCATTCAAATGAATCCGAGGGCTGAGCTTTTCCCCCACAGTGCTATTGTTCTGTCCAATCCATTCCAGAGTAAGTGAAGGATCCTGGTGTGTGCAGATCCTCTTCTTAAGTCTTAAGAGCAAATTAAGGAACAAACTCGATTACAGGTGAAAAGTGGGTCAGCATTAAAGACACAAGCTGCACATTTTTTTCAGCATAATCTACAGGTTATGACCATTAAAAAAAAAAAATCTGGATATGGATGCATCTAATTAAAAAATATCACAGCAGATTAGATATTAAATAAGATTTTAAATCAGCAACAGTGGATTTACGGACAATATTAATAATATCATCACCAGAATGTAGTATAATTTTTATTTTTATGTCCACTTGCACTCAAGGATGAACTGAAAATATTTTGGTGGTCAAAGTAAGTTTGGCTCTTGGAAAAGTGAAACTTCACAGATACTTGTGAGCTGACAAGAGGATGGGAACCCGGTTATTCTAGTTTGAGGCTTTTAATCATCAACATTTTCTTTTAAACCAAAGAAGCTAGGTCATTAATGATTGACAGGAACTCCTCCTGTGATCCTTCCTGAACGTCAAGTTCATGTTCAAGTGAATCAGTTTGTCATTTTCTTGTTCTATACAAAATGAAGTGTGTAAGCCAACCCTTGCTTTAGGACACTCTGAAGTCTAATATGCATGAAATGTGCAAAGACAAAGTTGTATATACATCATTATTCCAGTGATATATACAGACTTACTGTATATGAAGATAAATTGTGTCTTGCTGTTATAGATGAAACAAAATGTTCTGTTTTTTGTATTCCTATTTTAATAAAAATGAGTAGTATTAGAATGTGTATTCTCACACACATTTCCACTTAATACAGCATTTTGAATATATTTGATTTGCTATAGTTGCAGTCATATCTAGCGCCCTAAATTTAAATCACTTTATTTTACAAAATGATTATATAGTTTTATATTCTATTCATTGATATTGATTCAATTTTGAATATTTGTTTAAATGCATTGTTGACATTTCTTATTCATCCAGTACATGAGACACTTTCTTTCTGATGACAGAATGTGCTTAAATCGTTGAAAAATACAATAGAATCTGTAAAAGAAAAGAAAGAAAGTTATGTTTATGATCTGCTTCTTTCTGATTTTCTGACTGCAGGTATTTGTGGAGTTTGAGAATGCCTTGCAGCGCTGTTCCTGGGTGCAGGTGTATGACAAGGGGGTAAAAGCCGTGTTGGTGGAAGACTCCATTGTTTGGGCCACTCGGAGTGATGGTACTGGGACTGCTGGAGCCCCGACATCCTCCACAGCCTGGCCTGCTCTGGTGAGTAATCAGTTTGACTGAAGTCACCTAATGTGGTTATTATGACTGGAAACCTGGAATCTGATATGACTCACTAAAACTTTCAGGGCTGAAGAAGAAGACTTTCAGTGTAAACATAACCTAGATGTCTTTACTTGGTTAAAAACCCATTTATCTGCATAATTTGAATTCTGTTTCCCTGTTGAATAGAATGCAAATATCAAGCATATTTCTGCAGGACCCATGAAATTTATGTTGTTCATGTTTTTCAACAGATCTACCGCTCCCTGGTGGACAGAGTGGGTTTAGGATCGTTGGTTCCTGTGGAATATTTTGGAAACAAGAATTTTGAGTTCCTACCTGATAACAAAAGTGTCCAGAGATTTGAGGTGTGTACATTTTGTGTGTGCCAATCCTTTCATAGTGCGACGTGGTAGAACTATTCGTCTATAAGTCAGTTTGTTGACACATGCAGCGTTGGTGTTCTTTAATTTAATATTCTTGTGAGGTTTCACATCATTGCTTTACCGCTATCATTATCTCAGGACAATGTGGTTTGTGTTCTTGTGCAGGTTGATAAAGACACAAGACACCCTTTGCTACTGGAGCAGCTCTCTATACAGGCTGCCATCTCCACCTGGCATACTGACTTTGAACTGCAGGAGATCTTCAGGAAGAGTAAGACTCCTTTCACCAATTATTTGCATTTACTACCTCCATGCATTCTCTGGGGTGTTGTGATTTTTATTTGTCATCAAACGTTAAAAGATCATGTTGAGCAATGAAAACGTGACACACATGTAATAAAAGTGACTGTACGTCATTGTGTTTCTGATGCAGAAATGTTGATGAAACATTGCAATATGCAAAGGAGGTTAGAGGTGGATGTGTTGATACTCAGCCAGGAGTCTGATGGTCATCTAATGTTGCAGTAGCAACCTGCTGGATGCAGAGACTTGAATGCCATGTATTTATGTGAGGTGTTTCATTTATTCTGCCAGAATGTAACTCTCCTACTTTTTGCTATTCCTTCCCTCAGGTTCATACACTATTCAAGGACGCAGGGTTCAAGTGTACCAGCCAGAGTTTGAGGAGTGCTGGGCCTCAGGACTGGTCTCACAGCACGACCCTATCTCACACATTATGGAGATTACCTTAGATAAGGTAAATATTCCAATTCAGATGCAAATTGTATCAGATATTAAAGATCAAAATACCCCAAAAACAATTAGAAAAAAACCCCCAAGAATAAATATTTTAATTCTGAAATCTAGTGATGGATTAGCCGTCCACACATTGCAAAAAAACAAGCATCTTAAAATATTTTTTTTGTTTTACTGTAATATATTCCATCCATGGTGTGAAAGGATGCCACTTTAACGCCACCTTTTTCTGCTGTAGGGTGAAAACCAGACGGTAGATCCTCGTGTGATACATGTCATGTTGGCAGAGGAGGTACGGTTGTCATATTATAAATCAAACTATACATTCCATCTCTTACTACACAGAATATTTTGTTGAAGTGGTTGAAGTATTTCCAGCTTCAGACATAATTTAAAATGTATTAACAGAATTTCATCCTAAAATGTTCCCTTTTTAGCTTGGTAAGAATGGGCGTCGAAGGAAGGACAGTGAAACAATGAAGGGTGACAGTGGACGCAGACGTAGGACTGCCTCCGAAGGTGAGGATGACTTGAACTTGAAACGTTTTAAAGGAGCAGGAGATACGGGAGCTGATGGGCAAAACTGTGGCGATTCCAACAAAACGCCAGCAGACGGGATGGGGATCTGGGGTGGAGATTCCAACGAAAGAGTCAGCAGCACAACCAAAAATGGAAGCTCTTCAGAAGGAACATTTCCTCAGGGCAGAGTGTCATCCCCCAGTACCAACTCCTCACTCCAGATGGACCAATCGAACGCTACTCCTCCTCGTTATCCTGCCCATGTCAAAGAAAATGGTCGCTCACTCTCCACACAAGGGGCAGCAGACTCCACTGCCGTTACTCACACCCCCACCCCTCCTCCCCTCAAACCGGCCCCGTCTCCCTTCTCCACCACATCTTTCCCCTCACTAGGCCAGATGCCAAGCCTGGTCCCTGGAGCTCCTGCCCCCAAGGCCTCCCCATCCCCCCAGCCAGACCGAGAGGAGGCCTCCCAATCAGCTTATTCCAAAACAGCTGCTCTTGTTTCCCCGGGGCCTGTCACCATTTCTTGGTCACATGACAGCGTCCCTAGTGTGGCACTGTCTGCGTCTGTGGGTTTCAGTCCGAAAGCCCCCAGCTGGGGAAGCCAGACAGAGGTAAGATGATCCATATGATTAGTACCATCTATATCATTATCTGATGCTTTTGCATGTCATGACAGTTCTGTCTAATATCACATACTTGACCACATCGTTTTGTTTCTCAGGGCTCCAAAACTGCATCAGGTTTTCGTTTGCCCCAGACTGTGCCCACTTCTTCTGTATTTGGAGATGTTACCTCTCAGACTAACGGAGCTCCTACCACAACGACAGCCTCCCAGGACACTCCCAGACCCTTTGGCTTTGGCTTTGGTGGCACAAAGAACGAGACTCAATCCCAGCCAGACCAAAACTTGTTTTTCCAGTGCATGACCCAGAATTCTGGGACAAGCCCAAGCCTAGGTGCTGGTCAGACCCAGTCTAAGGACACCAACTACTTCACCACAGTGTCTGAGAGCCTGAGTAAAGAGCCCCCAAGCCTTTTCAAGCCCACAACCTCCACTGAAGGCCAGAAAAAGCCTGAGCAGCCCAAAGTGCCTGAGACCCATTCAGCGGGAAATGGTGTGCTCAACAAATCTTCAACGGCCTTCCAGGGCATGGGTGGCTCTGCAGGAGGAAGAGGTTCTGGATTAAGTATTGGTGGTCTAGCTGCAGCCTCCGGAGCTCTTCTTGGTAAGAAGAGCAGTAATAATGGGACTTCTGTGGGGGGCTTAGGGCTGCAATCTGGTTTTAATTCTTCAGATAGCCACCAGAACCTTTTTCTGCAGGCCTCCAAAGAGCCTGCTAATCCATTTCTGGCATATGGGGACAAAACCTCCCACACTTCCTTTGCTGGACTCACTGGGGCCGAGCCACAGACCCTTGGTCCTGCCTCGGACAGCAAGCCAAACTTGTTTACTATGGCAGAGCCACCCAAGGGGATTATGTCTTCTTTCCCAGCACTGTCGGCAGGTGCTTCTCCCAGCTCTTCCTCCTCTCCTGCACTGACTGCATCACAGAGGTCACACACAGACGGGACTGGGACAAAGGAGGAGCAAGATGTTGGGGAGATGCCTACATCCACCTCAGGCTGCCCTATCTTTGGAATCACCGGCCCTGGTGGAATGGAGGAGGTTCCTGGGTCCTTTGACCAGAGCCAGTCTCAGAAATTTACCCTGGAGGAAAGAGGTCAATTGTCCAAACGTGACTCTGACTCCAGCAGCAACAGTGACCTTTCAGACCTGAGTGAGAACGAGGAGGGCCCAGAGAAAGGCCAGATCCCTGGAGGACCACTACACCCTGCCAAGGATGGGGCCATGTTACAGAAAACTAAAGCTCAAGGTGCAGCTAAGGGCCGTCCGCGCAACAAGCCTTTCAAAGGTAAGTCTTGCCCATTCTTCCTTATTTGTGGTGATAAAATAAGCAATATAATTAACAATAATTTGTCTCCTCCAGTGGGCCAGTCTGTACTAAAAGACCAGAGTAAAGTGCGACGTCTGAAACAGTCTGGCGAGTCCTTTCTCCAGGATGGCTCCTGCATCAATGTGGCCCCTCACTTGCACAAGTGCAGAGAGTGCCGTCTGGAGCGCTACCGTAAATACCGTACTATAGGCGAAGACAGTGACGATGATCACGACCCAAATGTGTCCTGTCGGTTCTTCCACTTCAGAAGGTGCGTGTTTATATGCTTGTGCTGCTTTGTGAATGTTTGCTTGTAATCAAGGAAGTCATAGAGAGTTAACCTTTTTTTGCCCGTGACCAGGTTGGCTTTCACTCGTAAAGGCATACTGCGTGTAGAAGGCTTCCTGAGTCCTCAGCAGAGTGATTCCATGGCCATGGGTTTGTGGCTACCTGCACCAGCTGTCCAAGAGGGCCTTGATCTCGATACATCCAAGTACATCCTGGCCAATGTGGGAGACCAGTTCTGTCAGTTGGTCATGTCTGAGAAGGAGGCCATGATGATGGTGGAGCCTCATCGTGAGTATAATACATAATATTATTCACATGAAGTGTTTTATCTTGTTCTACATTTTGTCTCAACACTCACCCTGTCAGAAGTGTATATTGTGTGAATAATTGGACTTTTTTTTGTCTCGTTCTTTAGAAAAAGTTGCATGGAAACGGGCCGTGCGAGGTGTCAGAGAAATGTGTGACGTGTGTGAGACCACCCTGTTCAACATCCACTGGGTGTGTCGCAAGTGTGGCTTCGGAGTTTGTCTTGACTGCTATCGGCTCCGCAGGAACAGGCCAAGGGAGGGTGAGTCATTACAGGGACATTTAGGGAGCCTTCGGAGTTGATTTCCCAGTTCACTACGGTATTACTGTGTTAAGCTATTATGTTTTATTTCGTTGCATATTTTACATATCTTTTGAGGTTAAGTGCATTGAAAACACACAGGTAAATATGTTATTTCCTTCAGATGTAGATGAAGTTCCAGAAGATGAGTTTTTCTCTTGGTTGAAGTGTGCCAAAGGCCAACCGCATGAGCCACAAAACCTTATGCCTACGCAGATTATACCAGGGACAGGTAATACCTCACCTCACAAACGTCAAGTCATTAGATATGATCTTGCATTGGTACAGTTAGAGTAATAATGATTTGTTTTATTGCCCCTTTTCCCCATAGCTCTTTACAACATAGGTGACATGGTGCACTCAGCGAGAGGCAAGTGGGGTATTAAGGCCAATTGTCCCTGTACCAGTCGGCACACCAAGCCTCTAGTACGGCCTAGTGCTCCCAATGGGATTTCACAGGTACTGCCACATCAAGTTTTTCTAATTCTGCATTCCTGCATTGTGAAAAGTGTTTAACTTGAAGGCTCTAATATCTGGTTGTGTTTGTCTCACCAGTCTTCAACAAGCAGTAGTGGCATCCTTGCAGCTGCAGCTTCTGGTATTGTCACCACCCCGAAATCTGAGGGAGAAACGTCGGCGATCAAAACAGAAACGACGCAAACGGCAGCACCAGCAGACAGCGGGGGAGGAGAAATTGTGGGCAGCAGTATCAGTAACTCCACCAGTGGTACATCCTCCCCCTGTAACCTCACCCAGTCCAATGTTAAGGAGTCACGCTCATCAGGAGAGGGCAACAGCTCTGCTCTGCACTGGCTGGCAGACTTGGCCACACAAAAAGCCAAGGATGACACCAAGGGTAAGTAGAAAAGAGAAAATGCAGAATCAGTGTAATCTGAGTCGACACAATCAATAATAAAGTTACATCACCATCCTGTTGCCATCTTCTTCCAGAATCCGGTTCACTTCGCTCCATGATGGGTCGAGACAACCGGCCTCCGTTTGGTCTGGACTCACTCAGTGCCCTGTCGAAGCCTTCTGCTTCCAGTCCTAAGCTATTTAACAGTCTGTTACTGGGCTCCAGCATGGCCCAGTCTAAACCCGAGGGGTCCAGTCTCCGGGATCTGCTCAACTCTGGACCGGGAAAACTCCCCCAGGGACCTGGAGAGAGTGGGGTGCCATTCCCCTCTGTCTTCACCTCAGCAGGCGTACGTACAAAGCTCTTATATTTTATAAAGTGTACACATTTATACTAAATTGATTTGGAAAAATGTGTTTTAAGAAAACTAAAAAAAAACCCAGTGTCAGTTCAAATTACACATTAAACAGTGTATTCCTATTTAGACATGGAAAGTATTTTATAATACCCAATTGCATTTTGGTGTATTTAAGCAAAAGTTTAAATGGTAACAATACTGAGATTAGGAATAACTGCATTGACTGTATGTCGTATTTCTGCCGGTTAGTGCTGTCGTAATGAAGCAGAGCATTCAAAATGCCAAGGTGGAAACTAAAAAAAAATATATATTACTTTAAAAGAAGACGAGACAGTATTTTAAATGTATTTACCTGTAAATAAAAAATACATAGCAGGCTAATCAAACAATTCTATTTGGTCTTTCAGAGTGACAAGTTGAAGAGCAGCCTCCCAAACTTCCTCGATCACATCATCGCCTCAGTTGTGGAGACGAAGAAGGCAGAGGGCCGTCGGACCGGGGCCTCCGAGGGCGGCGAGCTTGGTGTGTTGGGGGGCCGCAAAGACGGAGTAATGGGCCTTAGCGTTTTGGAACCACATACCTCACACTCCTGGCTCTGTGATGGACGACTCCTCTGCCTACAGGATCCCAGCAACGGCAACAACTGGAAGATCTTCAGAGAGTGCTGGAAGCAGGGACAAGTAAGACCAGCGATCAGTAGAACAGCTTTTGGAGAAACACAGGTTGAAACTAAAGTGTCTAATCTCATCTCTTCTGTGTCCAGCCCGTGTTGGTGTCGGGGATACATAAACGCCTGAAAGGTGACTTGTGGCGGCCTGATGCCTTCAGTAGGGAGTTTGGAGACCAGGATGTAGACCTGGTCAACTGTAGAAACTGTGCTATCATCTCTGATGTGAAGGTGCGAGATTTCTGGGACGGTTTCGAGATCATCTCCAGTGAGTGCTCATAAGATTTTTCCTGAATCATTTCCACTGTAACACGCTGGCATGTGAAATAATGAAGTTTAGCTTGTGTCGCTCCTGTTTCTCTCAGTAATGGTGGGTAATGTGTTTTTTCTGTAAATGCAGAGCGACTGCAAGATACTGAGGGTCAGCCTATGGTGTTGAAACTAAAGGATTGGCCTCCAGGTGAAGACTTCAGGGACATGATGCCCACACGGTGAGGGACCCAGAAATATGTTACCTCTTTGTTTGTTTCATGCATTGGCTGGCCAACCAAATTACCAGCAACATTCCCAGAGTGGGGTATTTACAAAAGGATACATAATAATGTATATTAGGTGATTATATAGTATATTAATGAGTTTTCCACAAATTGGATTCATAAATATCTTGCATGCTCAAATGAGATTCCTTTTTGTCATATCATTACAAGTCACCAGGCACATATGGAATCTGATTTAATTATTGCATTGTACCTAAATTTGGTACTAACGTGGTACATAAGCTCGTCAAATTGTGGAATAACCACCATAAATTGTTTCTTAGAGGAAAAAGTATTTTCTCTTATAAGATTAAAAAAAAAAAGGTGCTTGATTTAGCCTCTCTTTGGGCTCAAATAATTACTTATTTGTGCAAAGCCTTTGTGAATTTGTTATTGCAATATTCTGTTATACCTTTGCCAGGTTTCACGATCTGATGGATAACCTCCCTTTGCCCGAGTACACAAAAAGAGATGGTCGTTTAAACCTTGCTGCCCGCCTGCCCAACTTTTTTGTGCGTCCTGACCTTGGACCCAAGATGTACAACGCCTATGGTGAGAAGGATTGGAGTCCCTGTCTACTCTGTTAGATCTCTCATCTCTTTCTCCCTCTCCCTCTATTATGTATTTGTCTTTACATCCATTCTCTCTTGCTCTCTTTCTCACTCACTCCCTCGATGTCCCTTTTCCTCAGGCTTAACCTCATCTGAAGACAGGAGAGTGGGAACTACTAATCTCCATCTGGATGTCTCTGATGCCGTCAACGTCATGGTCTATGTTGGCATCCCTCAAATAGAAGGAGACCCGGAGCAGGGTCAGTTAACTAAAAACACACACTTTTTTCCCTTCTCTCTGTTTTTTTCTATTTGGACTTGCATGCAAAAAATGTTGTCCTCCATACCAAATCCAAGACATTGCATGAAATATATGTAGGATAACAGAAAGAGAAGTAATTTCAAACACGGGACATCAACTATATTGATTCCTTCTGAGCAGTCTTAAATAATATTGTCACAGCTGTTTCCCACACATCATGCTTTTACTGTTTTAGTTGCTCCGATTGGCTTAGATAGCCTTCAGTAAGTCTCAGTCATTTACATTATGGCAAAATTTCTCTTTCTCAGAGGCAGATATCAATGGACGCAAAGGTTTGTAGACTTTAAATTGGATCACTTCAGTAGCATGTCCTTCTTCTTGACTAACTCCCCTTCTTCACTCCTCCACCCCATCCTTTTCTGCTATTATCTGTGCAGTAGGGGCCAGAGCACTGGGACCCATCTGTTGATTTCTACTGTGGCATGTTTTGTAGATTTTTATGTAAATCCTTTATTAACACCTTCAATGAATAGTTCATGACTTTGAAATGTCTGTTCTTGCCCTTTTGAGATACTGAATTTCTTCTTCTATGTAGCTTTCAAGGTTGGGTTAAAACGTGTCTACTGTTTGGGGTCCAGGCAATTAAGCAGAACAGAAAATCCACAAATTGACATGGACACACAATTTCGTATAATTACTGGAAATATGTTAGCTTTTGGTGAGCTGTGCTCTGGTCCTTACACGGTGGAAGACAAGTTTGAATGGAGGGCATTGAGCATTGGTATCCCTATTCCCTTGCTGGCTCCCTTTCACAATGACACACACAAAATAATTCAAGGGTGACCAGCTTTTAATCACCTCACTAAATGCATACAAGTGGTTAAGTATCGAAGAGAAACGCTAAAAACAGCTTTGAGTAGGTGAAAGACACAGATCCTCTGACGCAAACCCAGTTATGAATGTGTTTTTTTTTCACTTATCGTTCTGAATAACTCATAAATCAGCACTGTAAATGAGAGGTCAGTCAATTTTCAGGCAGAAGAGTTAGCTGTTCTGTGTGATCAACCCCAGGCTGTGGATGTAAACATGTCAGTGAATGTGATTGCGTAGTCTGTGACTTGTCCCTTTTGCCTCAGTGGTTCTCAACTGGTCCAGCCACATGGTCCACATTTTGTCTTGCGTCACAACCCAGACATCATTAACCATTTCAACAATTTTCCTTGATTTCTCCAGATGAATATTTTCAGTAATTTGCACCGTTTCATGCACTAGACACATTAGTCATATTTATGTTTTGCCAGAGGCTGTATTCATAATTTCCGTTTTTGTTTATGGTTATATGGGGGAAACGCATAAACACACAAGGCAATAGTTTAGGAGAATCTTTGGAAAGTCAGTGCACTTCAGATTGCAACTGTTATGGCCCCCAGTCTTGCAGTTCACTTGTAATAAACCTGCGACCTGATACTGGGTCATGAGCCACCAGTTGAGAACTGCACCTCTGTGCCAGTTTTGTCAAATTAAATGATGGATGTACATTAATCCAGTCGTTTAAGAATGGTGCTGCCTACGTCTTGACAGTCCCAGTCACTGAGCCATGATACATCAAAAGAGTAGTCTTCAAATAATACTAAAACATTAAGGATCATAGCCCAAGACCTAATTCACAAACTACTGTAAAATGTACTCCTCATAGAGTCACAGCTGATGACCCTTTGTTGCCCTGTACATGTGTGCCTTGTTGTTTGTTTTCTTCTCTAGAGGTCATGACTACCATTGAGGAGGGCGATGTGGATGAAATGACTAAGAGGAGGGTGTACGAGATAAAGGAGAAACCTGGAGCTCTCTGGCACATCTACGCTGCTAAGGATGCCGAGAAGATCAGAGAGCTGCTCCGCAAGGTCAGCAGCCGGGAGATTTCTATCTGAAATAGTATCTGATCTCTGGAGCTGCAGCGTCATTGGCTGTACTTGTAACCCATTTGAAGCTCCGGGTTCTTTACAGAGATAGTGATGAAATGAATGAAAGGTGCACATAGTCATTGTATTGTATAAACAAAAATCTGATTGTGAAAAGCATTCCCCCTCTTAAAAAAAACACTATGTTGGCTAACCTGCACTATTTTAAGACTACTTACAGTCAATACATGTATGTAAATCTGAGTTCTGATGTTTCCCTCCACTACATCCTTGTTTATTATACCAAGAATACATCTGCTGGTTGCCAACAACCAAAGCTTATCGTGTGGTTCTGATGACTCATGGTTCATCTGTGTCAGGTGGGAGAGGAGCAGGGTCAAGAGAACCCTCCAGACCACGACCCCATCCATGACCAGAGCTGGTACCTGGACCAGGTGCTCCGCCGCAGGCTCTATGAAGAATATGGTGTCCAGGGTTGGGCCATTGTACAGTTCTTAGGAGATGCTGTGTTTATCCCCGCTGGAGCTCCACACCAGGTCAGACATGTTATTTTAAGGAAGCTTGCTATAGATTTATTTAGATGATTCATGACACGTATTTATCTTGCCTCATTAACATATTGTTCATTTTCTGCTCATGCCCTCCAGGTACACAACCTGTACAGCTGTATCAAGGTGGCAGAGGACTTTGTGTCTCCTGAGCATGTAAAACACTGTTTCAGACTGACCCAGGAGTTCAGACACCTGTCCACTACTCATACAAACCACGAAGACAAGCTACAGGTCGGTGTGCTTTTCTGTCATGCAGTTTCAGTATCACAATGTAATGCAATCGACTAAATGGAGAATGTTTTGTGTCGTTTCTAAGCAGTATGCAACTGTTTATGTCACTATAATAATCATCTGCTTTAAAGGAAAGGAGAAAGGATTAATTCAAACTAGGTTCATTAGTTGCTAGGAGTCATTTATTTAAAAAAAAATGAGTTGACGTGAATCATTTATAATACATGAACATAGCAAAATGAAATGGCAGTGCATTTAACACAGCTTATAACTGGATGTGAACAACAATTTTTATTTTTCAACACATTTTTTAAATTACTAAAAAACATTTAAAAATTCCAAAATCAAGCAAAAATTATTCCTCAGGATTTATTCTGTTGAAAAATGTTGTAACAGACGGTTTGTGGCTCTGGATACTGTACAGCTGCTCATGTTTAGACAACATGACATTTATGATGTTTTGCTTTTTCTGTCAAACTGTAGAAAAACTGTAGAAAATAGAGCCCAACCGATATATCGGCAGGCTGATATTATCGGCCAATATGAGGTATTTTCCAAACAATCGGTATCGGCATTTATAATGGCCGATAAATTAATATTTTAAAAATAAAATAAAAACGGACGAAGCACCCTTATAGAACTTAACAGAATTTGTCTCCAGTCTAAATCAACAAACATTTGTATCGGCCTTCAAAATCCTTTATCGGTCGGGCTCTGGTAGAAAACCATGTTACGGATGAAGGGAAGTGTTGAAAAAGTAGTCAGTGTGAGGCATTTTTGCTGTTTCCATGCCATTGTTTTAACAGACTTTTCCTGTCATTTTTTCCCTCAGGTAAAGAACATCATCTATCACGCAGTGAAGGACGCTGTTGGGACACTGAAGGCCCATGAACCTAAACTAGCACGCCCTTAGTTCCTCTCACTTAACGCTGTTCCAAAACAACCAGCCTCTTGACAACCACTCCACTACGTACACACACACTAACACACACACACACACAGTACACATTAAATACCCACATACACAAGTACAGGCTGCAGAGTGCAGAGTACAAAGATGGAGTGTAGGTTCTTTTGGGACGACGAAGGTCTGGGTTTGGGGAAAGAGAACATTTGATTTGGGGAGGGATTAGACGGGGGAGGGGCTAGTCAGCGCTTTGATGAAGGAAGTCCTTTATCGCTGTTACACAGTAAGCTCAAACTTGTCTAGTTGTTTTCCAATTATAATTTTTTGATTAACTCTGTATTTAAGGTCAGTGTGTTTGTTCTGTTGTTTTCATTGTATATGTACGATGTGAGAGTAAGGGAGGTTTAAGCTGACATGCCTTTGGAGCAGAGGTTCAGCTACCATATAAGTGACTGACAAAATGTGAGTTCTGGGCTAACTTTCCTATTTTCATGACATTGATATTTTTCTTCAATAGGAGCGAGGTTAACCTGTTTTTGTAGATTTTTTGTTGTTGTTGGAGTTTTTAAACAGCTTGCTTCTGCCCTCTGTGGCTGTAATGAATTTGTGAAGCAGCCAGTGAGGGGAAGCAGACCAAAGTTTTGTATTTTTTTTGTTTTCTTATTTCACTTTAAGATGAAGAAGTCTTTTCTTTTTATACACCACAAGGAAATGATCAGGAGGACTTCAGAAAGGGCAAGTTTGATTTTAATTAAGTTTTTTTTTTTTTTTTTTTGTGGTCACCTATCTTTGTCCCATGGGCTGAAAGAACTGCAGACTTCCAACCACATTGTTAAAGAATCACAATTGCAGCTGAATAGAACTACTGGCCATTAACATTGTATCAATATATGTATGTATATATCAATATATATAAATATATATAAATATATATACATATATATATTGATCTTAGCAGTCTGTTTGATTTTTCACAATAAAGTTTACAAAAACTACTGTTTCTCTACTTTGTTTTTTTTAAAACATACAACAAAAACTTTATGCATTGGTGTCTATAAAAATACTTAAACTATAATCATTTTCATTGTCAATTCTTTTTTGTAATGTTCAGAAATCATAATCAGTTTAAAATGATAGCAAAACAGAAAATGTCATATTCTACCATCTGCAGACAAGCGGAACAAAAAAATGATTTCATTCTCAGTTTTTCAGTAGTGATTTTGTTTTCCTTTTCAATTGGCTCAATAAAGCAACAGAAGTACAATATGACTTTCCATTAGTTGTATCTAACACGTGTGACCATGTTAACTGTAGCATTTAGGAGGATCTTCTGGCAAAATGGATTATTATAAATATGAGTGTATGCATGTGTCATAATAATTGTGTATATTTCTAAAGTAACCCCATACGGGCAAACCAGACACTGGCTCTGGTGAGGGCTAATCGCTAATAATAATCACTTTATGCACCCCTGGGCAACTTTCAGACAAAGGAACGAGGTGTCGCCTCCAACACTGCATCCAGTTTTTTGTTCACCCAGCTTGGCACATGGGAGAAGTTTCAGTCGTTTGCAGTCTGCAACCTCACCACTAGATGTCGCTCAATCCTACACATCGCACCTTCAACACATCACGCTAGTAGTGAGATTGTTTTACTGATTGTTTTACTACATGTTCTTTTATCTGTCTTATGTAGCCCAGCTTTCACTGTCTAAAATAGTAAGTAGACCACAATAATGGAGCAGGGAGGCTCGAGTCTGCACCTCACCAAAGGAGGGGGTGTGCAAGCATGAAACCATTTCTTTGCAACTACACGTTTCCTGTCCTTTTAATAATAATCTCAGCAGCTGCTCCTTTTATTATTGCCGTTTAAGTGTCTCTAAGTGCGTCTGGTAGGAGGAGCAACGTGTTTTTTCATATCTTAAAATGAGTCATTTTAGTGCGCGGCCTGGCCCTTTAAGATCCAGCCTCGTTTCCAGCAGTGAGCCAGAGAGACTGCAGCACATCCTCCGCCGCCGCGAGCCCACCTGACAGCGCGGAAGAGCGGACGGGCAGGCAGGCAGCACCGGCCAGTCCTCCCGGTTCACACACGTCGCAACGCGCCGCTATCCTGGAGGGTAATGGGGGGCACCTAGCCCGCTAGCTAACAAAAAACAAACAAACACTAGATTTCTCTAGAAGCGCGGAAGGCCGGCGGTCCAGAAAGATGGTCTCCTGGATGATTTCGAGGATAGTCGTGTGAGTATATCGGGGCCGGGCTGCATCTGTTGTTGTCTCTTAACGTTAGCCTCATCAACGGCTCCTCCATTCATCAGCTTGTCTGGTGATGATGAACGCAGCAAGTAGCTAGCATCCATTTCTGTGTGTGTCTTTTTACAGTTACGATTCAGTAATGTAGAAAAAAAAATCCTTTGGTTTAGTCATTACTAACGGTCCCAACCGTCGCTAACGAGCACAGTGATGCGGTAGAATCTGTGGACGTTAGCTAACATATGCTGGCTAACCACCTGACAGATAACGGGTTGGCAGGGAAAGGAGCCGTTAGCTGCCCACTTTGTTCAAGCGAGACCTGCTTAATATGCCAGACGAGCACAGAGGCTGCCTGACATCGGCTTTTAGAAGCCCTCTGAGCTTCAGTGTTGCTGGTTTGTAGACGTGGAGACATCACATCACCGTGTGGGCAAGGCTAAAAGGCCAGCAGCGTGGCCATCCATCCATCCATCATCCATTCATCCATCTATGACTATCTATGGATGTATGTTCAGCAGCTGGCCAGATAAATGTTTATTTCCTACATGGCTTTCCTTTCTGTGAGCAGTAGTTCAGGTCTGGACTTCCACCTGTACACACACACACACACACACACACACACACACACACACACACACACACACACGTACACACACACACACACACACACACACACACACACACACACACTACATCCAGACAGTGTGGATGACTCAACTGAAGCCATCATCCTGTTCCATTATGCAGACATTTCTCAATGCTGCATTGGTGTTCTTATATCAAGTGATTGCTCTCAGGATATTGTGGCTGCCTGTCTGCTTCCCGTAGACGACCGGGTTGTGCTGAAGCTCGCTGGGGCAAACATAACTCTGATGGTGTCTTTTGAAAGGCCCAGGTGTAAAATGTCATCTGTGTTTTGTCGCTATAAATACTCAATAGTAGAGGATAACCCTAGAAAACGGTTACTTTTTAGTGGCTTCTAGCCGGCTCTTCCACTCCCACCTCCAGGTAGTCATGTGCCAAAGAGAGACGAACAATGTGACTGGATGTGCATCATAATGGCTGCTGCACATCTAATACAAGATCAATCTGTGATCTTTACTCTGTGCTTTTAAAAACGCAGCTGTCTCTTTGTCGTATTTAAAAGGCTAATCGGATCTTGTTTCTTGTAATCTAGTTTTTCATCATAAAAAGAGAAACTAAGCTCTAATCTATCTCTGGTCTTGGAGCCACAGCTAAAGGGCAGAATGTCCTTAAACCCTGTAATGAACCTGATCTGGGGACACAAAGAGGCGCAGGGCGTCTGCTGAGGAAGTCTACCGGCCTTTAGGCACCGCTAAAAGTCACCTCGGCTTACTGTACAAAGCCGAGAGGCCGCTGCACACATGACCGAGAGGCTCCGACACATACAGGATCAGAGGATCTACTTAAATGCTGTGAAAAGAAAAAGCCTCATGGGGACATTTAATCCCGAGTTTATATAAAGCATTAAAAGTCACAATTACCGGTTTACACTGTTAGCAGCATACAAACTAGTGACATGCTGAACTCTATTCTCCCTGCTAGCCCCTCACTCAGCATTTAGCATCCTGTCACATCAGCACAAATGCCCTCAGTGGGACAGGACGCAGCCCAGTACACACACAAAAACACAGCTCTGTGTGCGTAGCGTCCCCATCTGCACGTGGACTAACACATGGTGACCCACCCCTGGCACACTCAAAGAGTGTTTTTCCATTTTGTCTTCCTGACTGATGATCTCCATTACATTTTTTTGACTTTGCTCAATAATACAGAAAGCTACTAGTGTTTACGTAAGCCCTGAGCCAACATGGCTAACCTGTTTTTTTTTGTTTTTAAAGCAGGAAATGCATTTGTTAGGGTAGGTGTCGGAGTCAACACCCAGAGGCCACGTACTCCAGCTGAATCCCCCTCTGACCCGCGCTTCTCTGTTTCCCTGCTTTTTTTATTTTATTTTGCAGCCTTGCCTTTGGGACGCTCTACCCAGCATACTCCTCGTACAAGGCTGTCAAAACGAAGAACGTGAAGGAATATGTGAGTATCGCCTCTGGTAACTAAATCACAGCAAACCTTTGACTTTTGGGATATTTAGCTCTGGGCTGCTGCTTGCTATTTTAACACTAATGTTTTAAATCCACATTTGTGAGAAGGGATGTAGTGCAAAGCCCCAACATAGAATTTAGGGTGGTACACACATTTGACATATAGTTTTAATTGGGGGACAAATATGAATCACCTTTGATGTTGGCCACACTGACTGTTCGGTCTCTTCGAGGCCCAAAATATCAAACCTGTTTGATTGGTCTCACAGAAGAGCTCGGTAGCTAACTGGGGCATACCGACCTTCATGAAACTGGGACACTGAGGCACCGTAATGACTCTAAAAGGCACAGCAGTAACTACATTTCTCTCCCGATTCTTCTTTTATATGGATTTATATGGATAAAAGATGACCGTGCAGCACCTCCTCATGATTACCTAACAGCCTGACATGCTTCAGATCGTGAATTACCAGATAGAGGGGGAAAAAAACCTGTCACATTTCTTCAATACGGACTTTTTTTAAGTCAGAAAATATCCACTTTGTAAACAAAAGCATTTAGTGTTACTCGCTAAAACGGATTGTGTATCCGTGAAGTCTAACATGTGTCAAGTGTGTTTCCTTCCTCAGAAAACAAGCCCGTAAGATTGGGAACAACTGATCTGGTCAGCGTTTTGCCTCAGACCAACACCCACAGCATGTTAAATGCATGAAACTACCCAATCCCTTGATGCCAAAATGATTCATAGCTAATGTACATTCCCTTATTTTGTCATGACGTCCTATAGTATTGCTGCCACTTTTTAAAACTCAGCATTGTCCGTTAAATATTAAAACATTAACTCTGACAGTGTTGGACAGTTGTTTGGCATTTGGCAGCAAAAAGGAGAGAATAATGAGGATTTTCCTAATAAAACCATGTAGTGACTCATACAATTGGAAGGGCCAACTTTGAATGTTGTCTTTACAAACCGCAACCAACAAATCCTTCTCATTCTAACTTTTAAAAGGGGATTTATTAAATGTAATTGCATGAAGTCCTCATCCTTAGTCAGTGTATTGCTGTCATAAGATGGCGCCCACAGTTTGGAGAAACAGACGGGAGACAGGAGGACGTCACGATTAGTTTTACTGTATGCTATCTTTAGACTATTTCCACTGCTTTACCTTTCTGTCAGAAAGCCCGTCAAAGGACTCTGCTGGCTTTGAAGAGGGCTGAGATGGATACAGTGGTTTCAGTATCCTGTTTGAACGGCCTTGTCTATATTCTAAATAGAGTGAACACTTAAACTGATGTTGTTTTTGTGGAGGGGGTGGCTAAGATTTACTTTACTGCTGTCCACAGCAGGACATTGCTTCACTCCTGTGTCGGTAACCCCACTTCAAAAAATCCTAACTATCCCCTTTTTGTTGATGATGATGATGATGGAATAACCAGTGTTGCCAGTGGAAACTAGGATTTAAAAGGTTTTTTAAACAAACTGGGTGGGGGGGAGGCCCACAAGGCCTGGAGAACAGTCTCCTCCTGGCAGGTTACCATAGCGATCGCTACCTAAGCCCACAGCCACAGAAGGAGCAAATGAGGGATGGAGGAGGAGGGAGAGTGGAGGACGCCATTTTTAGAACTGATGTTTTCATCCCTCTCGTTTGTTCCTAATGAGCCAAATGATTCATGTGTTTATACGGCTTCATGCCCGTTAATGTCTTTTAAACTGTACTGTAACCATGCAGAGCTTTTCTCTAATAATTGATTTACCAATATGTTTGATTATTGATGATGTATTTCCACTAAATCTAAGGCGTTTGTTGTCGCTTCATGAGCTTGTTTTCCTCAAAGTGCTTAGTTTCTAGCATGGGATTTAATTGACAATGCCCTACATTTCCTTTGTCTCTGGGCCATTAACTATGCATACTGACCTTACAGACGTGTAACATATGCTGCACTGCCATGTCTGCTTAGCTCCACATGTCTGGCCACGTGTATATTGGATGGTGTGGGGGGGTTTTATGTGCTATTTTTGTGATGTTCTCTTTCCCCACGTGTGTGTTTGTTTGTGTGTGCGTCCAGGTGAAATGGATGATGTACTGGATAGTATTTGCGTTGTTCACTACAGCAGAGACGGCCACAGACCTGCTGCTAGCATGGTGAGTCAGGGGCTTCGGGCTAAACCAGCTTGTAATAAGCTTATATAAAATCAATGGAGGCATTCATGTGTGGACCTCGTGCTCGTCTTCTTGATATTTTTAATACAGTGACTCTTATAGAAGCATCTTCTTGTTACTATATACAAAAATATGTAACTAAGGCAGTTACTCAGCCTTTTTATACATCAGATCAGCATCTTACCTCCTCTAATTGTGTTTTCTATTTATAACTTTATAACTCTTATTTATTTTCCTATTATTTTCCTCTCTGATGACAGTATTACTGTTTCTTCACCCAGGTTTCCATTTTACTTTGAGCTGAAGATTGCCTTTGTGATCTGGCTCCTCTCCCCATACACCAAGGGCTCCAGTGTCCTCTACCGGAAGTTTGTCCACCCCACGCTGTCCAACAAAGAGAAGGTAGGAACATCTTTTCAGTTCTTCCCACAAATATAAGCCAGTTTGCACGTCCACATTCAACTCATCTGATTTTGCTTTCCCTCTTTGTACCGACTGCTTTCATTGCTGACTTCCTCTTCAACTGTCACCCTGTGTTGTAGGAGATAGATGAGTACATAGCGCAAGCCAAAGACCGGAGTTATGACACCATGATGAGGTTTGGAAAGAGGGGACTCAACCTGGCTGCTAACGCTGCCGTCACCGCGGCCACTAAGGTGAGCTGTGTGGACAAATGATGCAGATTTGAATTAACGCTCGGCAGCTTTAATATCTTCAATGTAGATTGTGTTTGAATCCAGTTGAGATGCGTTTCAAATTTCCCACTCCCTGTGGGAGGTTTGCATCAGTTCTATAGCGCAGACTTGTAATTACATCCCAATGCATCCCCAATATGTTTGGGATTAATTCACAGCTACATTTACTTCTGTCCACTTGACAGAGATTGGATTGCCCAAGGTCTATTAAGTCTTCACCTTTTCTGTTTATATTCTGCCGTTTAGGAAAATCAGAAAATCCTCACATAATAGTTGTTGATTATTATTGTGACTAGGGGGAATTTCACGCCCATTGACATGGTGGAAAATCTTGAATTACCAGCGACATAAATAGGATATTTTTATTCAGTATAATTGCCATAAAATCCATCTCCATGTAGACCAACTACCTCAGTCAGTTCTTCAGCAAACATGAGGACATCAAATGTCTAGTTGTGTTTTTGACTCGCCTATTCCTCTAAGACATGAGTGAGAGGTCAGGGATGGATAGTCTCACATATCTGAAGCGTCATTGTTTGGTTCTGCTGTGATGCCCAGGGGCAGGGCGTGCTGTCAGACAAGCTGCGGAGTTTCAGCATGCAGGACCTCACTCTGATCAACGCCGACGACGATCTGTCTCTGCACACCTCAGACGCCCGCATGCGACGGGACCCCATGGACGAGATGAGCTCAGGGTCCAGCACGCTGCCCCGGACCAAGAGCACGGCTGCACGGCAGAGTAAGGCCACGCCCAGTCATGAATACATATGCTGTGTGAGCAACATTTATCAGAGCGGGGTTGGGGCTAAGTCGGGCCAAGTGGAGTCATGTGATTCATTAAAGCGGTGCAGAATGGCATGGAAGAGGAGGAGATGCAAAGAAGTGTAGTTTAGGGGGGGGAAGGGTGAAAGCATGTGATTCCAGTGGGAAGAGAAGCTTTGTGTCTCACTACACTGCCGGCTTGCTGGCAGGCTGTGTGGGCCTGACGGGCTGTGAAGTGAATACAGAGAGGCAGTGAAACGGCCAGTTTAAAAAACATCTTCAGGCTGATTTGTGCATGGACGTTCAAAGTCTCTTTACTCCGATTCAAAGCTTTTAGTCACATCTTTGTTTAATGAATGGAGCAAACTGATGCTGTCAAATAACCAATTACTGATATTGAACAAATGAATGGACAGAGACCTAAACTTGTGTCCTCATTTTTCCCCCCTCTCTTGCTTAAATCAGATTATGTAGCGCCGGAGGGCACAGAGGGAAGGCTGTTTTCCTGCTCAGACTGAGCTCCAGTGCTGGAACAGTTGCTTGATTAATGATCAACTGAAAATGAATTGACAACAATTTGGACAATTAATCATTTATGTCATATAATGTGTTGGTTTTACTGCTATTTCCTACTATTTGTAGACCAAAACAAACAAACAGATCATTGATAACAAAAAATAAGTGGATTTTTCTTGTAAACAAACCCATTCAGTGTTACTCACTCAGATTGTGTATCCTTGAGGTCCTTCCTTTGGCATATAATATTAGATTTTAAATCCAACCCTTTTTACATGCAAACATAGATGTAGTGTTTGTCTTCCTTGTCTTTGTGCGTCGCTGCATCCAAACTATGCAGGAGGTCAAAAACTCCTCAGGGTGGCTTCAACTGGCTCCACCAATCAAATGTTTCAGGTGATGCTGTAGATGCTGTAGACATCGTTGCAATCTTTTTTACTTGTGTGCTCTTAAACACAAGACTGTCTGTCTGGTTAGGCCTCGCCATCAAACTCTAATTCAGTATAAATTATCGCTTCATCCTGCAATTATGTTAGTTACGTAAGTTTTGTTTTCCCCCATGCTTCGGCACCAGACTTTGTTTGGCCTCCATAATGCTTACTTACTTACCTCTTGGTGTTATTGGACTGAATGGATGCATCCATAGTGAACTGGGCTGAACCCAGGACATTTCTTTATCCCGATACTGTCATGAAGACCGGGCAGAAGAGACTCCTTTTTTATAGGCAACTTTAAATCTGGTGGAAACCAATTCTGTATTTTGAAATGTGGCCACTGGGTGGTGTGAGAGGCTGCTATGGTACTGACGGTGGCTTTAGTCTTGTTAATCAATGGGAAAAGAGTTTACTCCCTTTTAGGTTTCAGTGTTTATAGAATTAAATCATTTTGGTTGTGATGTGAGGAAATTAAGAAACCCTCCTGGCTAATATTAGTTGCTGACCGAGTTAAGTTTGCCCCCGATTTACCAGCAATTAGTCTGAGCCGAGCTACTTTCTCACTGAGTGACTTCCAATTTTATCCCAACACTACAGCCCGGTCTTCGGTGGCCGCATCCCTTGTTGACGAGGTGTCATCTCAACACAGCTCTGACCAATCAGACACAAGGACTGAACACTCTGATGAAGACGTAGGAGACAAAGCCCCCAAACGCAGTACCAGCGTCAAGGCAACCAAGAAACCTGCTGCTGCCAAGACCGAGGTAGGGCCTATGAACACACACACACACACACACTTTCAAGCATGCGCTTTCTGTTTCGGTGCGATCTCTGGCTGGCTCCGATGGATTTGCAGGTCAAAGTTCAACTTTGACGCAGCGGATTACTTTTGGTCGGAAACATTGCTGCACTGTTTGGAAATGGGGGAATTATTACCGTAGCTTGTCTAGTACTTCATCACACTGCTAGACTAAAAACTGCACTTTAGCATTTATACAGTTTTATAGTTTCTGAATATGAATACATTACATACATCAGAAATGTGACATCATATCCTCTTTAGAGAGTGTGGGGAAATTCCATTGAGACAAAATATGATGATTGCATGAATCACTCTTGACCTTCTCCTCCTTCCCATCCCTCTCCTCCCTCTCCAAGAGTCAAACCAAGACGGTGAAGAAGCCGACCAAGAAGAAGGCCGTGACTACCAATGCAGAGACGCCACCATGAGGCCTGCGGTCCACATCCACCGGCCAACACTCTCTCTCCACCCACAGCCTGCAGGCCCTTCGTCCTCTCTTTGGACTCCACACAAACACACTGTAAATATAATATAGCAAGCACTGAAGTTGTGTCACTCTTGCTGGTTTTTGGAGCAAAGTGCAGATTTTGGTTTTAAGCAGTATGTGGGCACCGTTGGGTTGGGAACAATTTGTTTACATGTACCAGGTTGATGCATCATTTGCCTCACTCTTTACTTACTTTGAGCGCATCCTAGGTTCAACAGTCAGGGATGGTCCTTTTTAGATTTTTTTTTTTAAGTCTGATAATAGTTAGGGGTACAACCCTAAAAGCTCCTTTTCCCCCCCTTTAACCCTGAGACATAGATGTAGGTCCCTGGTATTGGAATGTAAGCGGGCTATGTTGCATTGTTGGATTCGACTGAGGCTGTTTTTGGTTGAAGTATCTCCAGTAAAATATAACATTCTTCACGTCATGTGATCTAGATTTGGGTCCCTTATGCATCCTCCTGGCTACTCCTGCATGGTCCCAGTTAAAAAACCTCTCCCGCTCTGTGCCGGCGACACATCTGGGTCCTCATCTGGACCTGGCCATGATGGTGGAAATCCTCAGATGTTGTCTCCGTAGCACAAACATCACCAAAACAGTTGGCTTCAAATTTATCGTGCCTGCGTTTTATTTATTTAATTTTATTTAAGTAAGAAGGTGGTTGAAATGAACTTGATCGCTTTGACCAATCATTGTGGTCATCCTCATTACTGTTTGACTCAATAGTTCCCACCTTTCCACTACAGCTCAGCTCATAGTGCCACCACCGTGTTCTCGCTTCTCTTATTTTAGAAGATGACTTGTCATCAAACCTGTTTTGGTTCTATTTTACGTCTTTAACTGAATCTCATGCCTGCCAGCTTGTGGAAGAGTTTAGCTTCCCCTCACTAAGCCTGTATACCTCTGAGTGAGTCTGGCTCTGCTAAATTCAGGTCTCATATACAGCAGTGTTCTTCCTCGATGCAGCACTGCTGCTTTAAGTGGTGTGTTTAGTGTTGGCTTAGTTATCCTACATCTAGACTTCACTCTCTTATTGATTACGCTTCTTTTGGTCATGTGATTAGTAATACGTAAGTGCATCGCTGGGCCTCTTGAGGTAACGCTGTAACGCCTAATAAATACAGTAGTCATAGAAGAGTTTCCAGTGTTTTGAGGTAACATATCTACTTTCACCACAGTAGTGATATGTGTGTATATGTTGTTTGTGTTAAACATTAGATGGTCACGGAGTAGCTCTGCACTTTCTCACTCCTTTTACCGTGCTGTGTGATCTCTCTCTGTGATGTTTGTGTATCTCAGAAGCCAGGATAAAGAAAAGCAATAGAAAAATAATTAAACCAAAACCAACTTCAGGAGACTGTGAGGATCCCCCGTGCTGTTCCAGATGTGGAGGAAGTATCAGACCAGGCTCCAGGGGTTTCTAAACACACTGGACTTTTGTTTTGAAATCGGCTCTTTTGGTTGCCATTGGTGTGGTTTTGATGAGAGCTTTGAAAGCATGAGACTACTTCTGCACTCATTACGACTGCCTGCAGTGTGACACTAGTTTGAACCAGTAGAGGGAGACAAAACACACCTCAGCTGTCGGCAGAGTTACTAAATAATATGTAAACACAGTGTAAATAGTAACCTTGACTGTATATACAGTATGAGCTTGCTTGCCTTATTGATTCTCTGGGCTTGAATCCATTAACTTTATTAATGATTAGTGTGCATTTAAAAAAAAAATCTTTGTTTTGAAAGATTTTATGTTCTTCAGCTGGAAGAAGCTCAATCTAGATGTGATTTTTTTTTTTGTGTTTACATGTTTACTCTTTATTTTTCTGTCTTCTCATTTATTTGAACTTCTCTCCATCGCAGGAACCTGCAAACTGATGTTCGTACATTCAAATCCTGCTATGTGCTCTATTTAAAGTGGTTAGGGCCCAAAAGTTGAAAACATTTTTTTCATTTTGCTGAATAAAAAGGAGGCACATAATGCAAAGACATTTTTTTTTTATTATTGAGCCACAACCCTGCATTTTTATCTTGTTTATGCCATTTTTAATATTTATTGTTTATTTTCTGTTTGAAATCAGTATTGTATACAGAGATGTCCATTTGTATATTGTTTGTGCCAACTCTCAAAACTCCATGTCAAAAAGCATTACAGTGTGTGTGCTGGGAAAATGGTATCTAACAAGGTCATGTATCAGTAATAAAAGTGCAAATAAAGTTAATCAAATCGGAGTGTTACTGCCTTTTGAACAGTTGAACGACAAACGAACCTTTGGGACTATCTGGAGGGAGGGGAAACATCCACCTATCTTCAGGAAATGAGTAAAAGAAAAAGATCTGACTTGTTAAAAAAAAAGCTGTCAAATAATAAAATTCATAGCATGCAAAAAAACAAAAAAAAAAATCAGTATAGAATGTCGCAAAAAGTTGCAATATAGCAAGTTGAAAAAAGTCAGTATAGTGTGTTGAAAATCAACATTCTATACCAGGGTCTCAAACTCAAATGGTCTCAGGGCCGCTGATGGTCTCGTCATCTGATAGGAGGGTCATGTAAACATTCTCCTCTCCCTTCTACTTCTCATTCAGCTCTCCGTGTTCGGACCAGTGATGATGTTAGATGTTGTATTCCTTTTTCCTTACATATCAGGCACGTAGCATTTCCCCTGAACACAACAAAATACTATAACATCCATCTTTGTTGAAACGGTGTTCCCAGTCCACCTTTCTTTTCTGCTTGGAAAGACACATCTTTGCTGTTTGTGGTGGGGAAAAAAATGCTGCCCTCAAGGCTGGATATGCAGCACCACGACCTCTGACCTCTGCCATTGTATTGGCCAACAAAATACTTTTTATTTAACATTTTTAAACAAATATAATTTTTAATTTTAATTTTTATTACAAGGGGTAATTTAAATTGACATGAAACAAGTATAAAATAATACAATAATTTAAAGTAAAAGACATAATATTTCCGTTGTGGACGGGATGGAGAGGGGGGATGGGCCGGATGAGGCCCGCGGGCCGCCAGTTTGAGGCCCCTCTATACTATGATTTTTTATTTACTTTTTTCGACATATAGTATATAGTATGTAAAAAAAAAAAAGTCAATATAGTATGTTGAAAAAAGTCCCAGATATTTAAAAAAAGTCACAGTAGTATAGTATGTCCCAAATGCAGACACAGGTAAGGAAGTAACTGGAACAAATATTTAATAAATAAACTTACTGAAAACAGTCCAAAACCAAAAAGCATCCATTAAAAAGGGAAATGCATGACAGTCCAAAAATAAAAGCAGGAAACCAAAGACAACATTGGAGGGAGACAAGAGGCAAACTGGAGACAACAGAAAGCTGATACACGCAGAAAACAGGAGGGAAACTGAAGCAGGAAGTAAAGCAAGACAGGACACGACAGGCATAAACTACAAAATAAAAGGAGGAAGTCAAGAAAATAAAACACAAGGAGGCAGAGACGACAATAACCGTGGAAAAGATAAAACACCAGACATTGGGTGACCAATGAGCTAATAATGCTTAAACTCAAATAAATCACTTTGCTAATTAAGGTTAAACAATTAGCAGCTTAAACATCATATATACTACTACCTTGTGGCTCCCTGTTTATTCTACAGTAAATATGTAAAACTCTTTTGATATACTACTTCTCCTGAGTTAAAATGAAGGATAGTGCTTCACAAATGTCACCGATAAAATCAAAAGAAACACAAAAAAATAATATCAATTAAACAACCATACAAATGAAAAATATTTTCTCTCAACTAAGCTCTGTGACCAATCAGATGCATGGTCCAGGGCAGGTTTATCTTCACCTTCACTTTAAGGCCAGAATGAACCCGGTCTGTCTTCAAAAAGCATTTATTAAACAAACCATAATTATAATTTGTCAATGTTAAAGTAAAAACTGTGCTTCTCACAAGAATTTCACTTAAATTAAGACAGGGCGCAATGTTTACTGTACAGAACTGATGTAACACAAGCATCCACCACTGGGTGGAGCTGTCTGCCCAACAGAGAAAGCGAGGGTTGAATAGTTGGACACATGCACATGGCGACAGAAAACCCAGGGACAACTTTGAGCTGAAGAGGGCAGCCACAGCCTTCGGAGCGTCTTAATACGACACCTGTTTTAATTGAAAATGTAGAACAAATTGAGCAGAGCTTTGCAGGAAATTCTCATTTTACTTTCATTAAGTAAGCATTCATTAGAGAGCACACATTCATTTCCACGCGCAACCTTTTTCGGAGTCAGTTTGCGTTCGCAGCGTTCATGACACACACTTTATTCTCCTCCCAAGGTATCGCCAGGAAGGTGATGTCTTTTAACCCAAACACGGCCCCATAAACTGGCCTGTCAGCGGCTGCTTGGCCACATCACTACTGAGGTGTAAGGAGCCTTCTGTTCCTACTACACTCAACCTTTGAGAAATACACTTTCAGACAGCTTATGTAACATGTCAGCTAAACGGGGGAGACATTTCTGTGTGTGTGTGTGTGTGTGTGTGTGTGTGTTTTAGGACATATACAATATCAGTGTTTAGAGGGTTGGAGGTGTTGGCAGGGGCAAGGCGTCAGGTCAAAGGGCAGGGATCTATCTGTCCTATGTGCAGCTGTATGTGTGTATTCATGTGTTTTCAGTTGTGTGTGTGTGTGTGTGTGTGTGTGTGTGTCTGTGTGTGTGTCTGTGTGCATCCACCCTTTGACTATTTCACCCTTTTTTTAATAGCTTGCTACGCACCCCGTTATGTCCCCGACAAGAGATCCGTACTTTAGACTCAACAGCTTTTAGTGCTAATGCGTTTGTAGTTTTACTTCTCAACACTCATTCCTAGACAGAGAGTTTGGTGAAGTGCGTCTGGCCGACAACCATCCTCTCCCAACTAAACACCGTTCCTGCTTCCTTTGCCTTTGTAGAGCTTTTGTTTGCTTTCTACCCGTTTCTTGTTTCCGCTCTTGTTTTTTTTTCCTCCTCCTCTCACCTCTTTTATCTATTTCTATCTTCTTTTTTTCAGTTTTTTTTTTCCTTCTCCAGCACAGTGATGGAAAGGATTGCAGGTATCCATAGCAACATGTTTGCGAGTGTGTTGTGTGAGCCTGTGTGTGAGTGTGTGTGAGTGTGTGTGTGTGTGTGTGTGTGTGATCTGCGCGTGTAGCCTCTTGTCCGAGACACAATGGGTAATTACCGGAGCTTACCTCGGCGCTAATTAACCGTCGCCGTGGTAATTGGAGAGGTCAAGTGAGCAGGGCGATTCGCTCACCTTCCTGCATCATCCACCAACCTCTCCTCTCCCATCCCTCGCTCCTTTTCTCCTCCTCTGACAACTTTGCTCCTCCACCATCACCCTCCTGTCCTCCCATCCCTCTCACCCTCTCTTTTTCATTCCTTCCCCTCCGCTTCCTAAAGCACCAAAAGAACCATTGCTCTTATCTCTCGGTAACTTTTTAGTGTTTTGTTTTAGATGGAAGCGTTATCCGAACATCTTTGGCTCCCCTCCCTCCCTCCCTCCGTCCCTCCACCTGATTGGGCAGACTGACAGCTGGCTGACAACCAGGGGTGGAGCTTTTGACCTTCACAGCCTCCAGGAGCCCACAGCAGCATCTGATTAACTCACCCAGAATATTTTGCGCCTCTGGAAGGTAGCGATAAACAGCAGCATTTGAACTCTTAAACATAAACTGTGCTTCATTTATGCTGTCAAATCCAAATATAATAATGTTATTACTTTTAATAATTAATAGCTGGATTGGTTTGCATATTTGTAAATCCATTACTAAGTTTGTGTGTAAAGTACTTCTTAGTAATTAATAGCTACAAATGATTTACTTATTCAAATTGCAGCATTATGATCAATCTTTTTATAATAACAATTAATTGAATACCGATATAAAAGTGGTCGTTTGAGAATAAACAACTTTTTGCAAACAATTTCAACAGTTTACAACATTTCGAACAAATTTCGTATGAGCTGCTCTACTCTCGAGTCTGAATGGATCATATATTAGGAAGCTTTGTCAATTTGTTCAGTTAACCAAGTTAAAGTGAATGTAAATATGATACATAAATCTGCACTTAGTAACACTTCTAACTTTGTTAGTTTGAGGCGATGCGATTTGAAGACATTTCAGGTGACTTGGGGATAAACTTAATCAATTTTAATCATGTGTCCACAGATAGCAGGCCTGGAATGACTTAGTGCCTCACCTCTGGCTCTACATCTGCCACTGCTGGCCTGGGATTTAATCCTGTCACAGCTCTCTGTCCTCTGCTTCTCCTCCCCAGCCTCTATTTCTCTCCACAAATGTCATTCTTGTTTAAAATACAGTCATTTCACTCTAAAGGGAAGAGGGGATTACCAAAAAGGTTTTTTTTTTCGGATTTTTATCTTTTGATACTCTGACATACACATTTCACTGTATATTTATCTTCAAAACTAAATCTATTCTTCATTGACTGCCCATGTCTTTCCTCCCTTCTGGCAAAGAGCGGAAAGGTTGCCAAGGTGTCTGCTACTTTCCACGCATCACCCACTTCTTCTCTCCCAACCCCTCTATCTCTCCTTGGGGTTTCAGATTCTCCTCATCTTTCTTGTTCTCCTGGCTCATGAAAAGAAATCCATCTGCCCTTTAGGGGAAAGAGTAAAAAATAGTCCTGCAGCTTTAAACAGACAGAATGAATGGATAGAGGTCCTTAGGAAAGAAGAAAAAGAAGGATGGCTGGAAACCTAAGTGTTTACTGGAGCGCAGAGGTGAGGAAGCATTGAAATGTTTGGCGGTAGAAAAAGAGTGAGCCGTCAACGTTACAAGGAAGGAAGGCCAACGTGTCAGAGGTGTGGTGAAAGAGAGTTCAGGAGATGCAGATAGAATAGGAGACGGAGTGAAAAGGGAGCCTGAGATGGGGGAAAGAAGAACGGATTGATGAAGATGAGGATGGGCAGCGTGAGTGATGAGAGCGCCGGAAGAGGGGAGGTAAGGTGAGATGAAGGTTTGACATCATTACCGTCAGCGGGGCTTGTGTTAACCGCTCGGCTCCTGTTTACGGAGGGCCTCCTGCCGAGAGGACACCTGGTGAGCTGTCAACGCACACATGCGCACACGCTCAGCCATCACTGTGGCGCTCTCCATGGTGCTGAACCCAACATAAAGGAGAGCAGCGCGGAGCAGAACGGGGCAGGCCTCCCCCTTATGGAGAGGCTCCTGTCAGAACCACGGCGGAGGGAGGGAGGGAGGGAGGATCTATATTTAACCACTCTCCTCATTGTTTATTAATGAGCGGGTGTTTAGTCAGACCTGGGGTGCTGTTTAATGTATGATGACAACGTCGCTCTCCGGGGACCTTTCCCATACTCCTCGTCCCGCGTTTTACATAACCGACACAGATTTGGGGGGGGTGGGTTGGGCAGGTTGGCCATGGTTGGGGGGTGGGGGGTGTAATCTAATGTGTGTGCAGACGAGAGGATATCCTCTCCCTCGCTGCTGAGCGGTGCACACATGGGGAGGTCTAACAAGGGGCCACGCTGAGGTTCCCATTTCTTCTTTATGCTGGGAGCAATCTGGAAACATAGCTGAGAAGCAGCAATCTTCTTTTGATATGATATGGATCTGCACATTTTTATAACAAAACTAACTTAATGTTATGTACAGTCGTTCCATAATGGGGTCCAACATTCTTAACTGGAAGTGAGAAACAAGATCAGCTCTCACAGATCCTCGCAGCTTCACACTCAGTTGGGTTTAATGTCTTTAGAATTGATTTGATTTTAGTAATAACCTTAAAGCTCAGATAGTTGAGTTGTTAACATATATATATATATATATATATATATATATATATATATATATATATATATATATATATATATATAACATACTTGCAGATGATTTCCTCTGGGTTCCTCCAAGGTCGAGATATGATGATCCTTGTGGTCACTGCTCTTAAAACTCTGGAACGGCCAGTCTGCAAAGATCAGAGCAACAAAAACGTTTTCATCTATTCAATCTTTTAACGACAAATAATCCTTTTAATATTTTTGTCAATATTGCCAGGTTTATGCAGATGGACAAAAACAACAAGTTCATATAGATTTGGTTTGAAAGTTACTGTTGTTAAAGCTCCCGTGGACAAAAGAGCACCCTTTAGAAGAATTCTCCTGCTACACGGTCTGACAGTCTGCTCCACCCAGTCCTGATTCTGGTTCTCCCTCGCCCCCTTTCCCTCTAGTGGGCCCAGGACTACGGCCTTTCTGCCAAGTGGACTCTCCGCCTGCCGTTCCGTCTGCAGGGCGAAGGCGACAGCAAAGCCTGGGTCCGTCCGTGGAGGGCTTTTATCACTGATGGAGGGAGGGAGTCTGAGCTGACGGAGTTTCAGGCCCAGTGGCACTGATGAGGCATTAAGAACGACTATATAGAAATTGCCATCTTCTTCATATACTATATGTCATATAGAGGTATCAGAATTAACCTGAGACTGTTTCATAACCAGTTAAAAGTTCTTCACGGTAACTTCACAAGAATCCCACCTTTATTATTACTACTTATATCACTGTAAAGATTAAGGCTGCGTGATTTGGAATTAAACTCTGCGAGTGCTCATTACTTACACAACGCTTACACTGTGGCGCTTGTTTTTTATGCATGTTTCATGGCTCCCAGCCCTACCTCCCCCACCATCCCTCCCTCACACACACACACACACACGTTAAAACACACTCCGGACGCGCTCGTAGTAGTCTGAACACAGACAGTGAATGAAGGAACCCTACTGAGGCGTGCATGAGTGACACAGGCTTGTCCTGACAGTTGCCCAGAAGACCTCTCTGGGTACGGAGCAGAGGAGTGAAAACAAACCAATTTGTTTCCCCATGCCAGGCCAATGAGCATGCACACACACACACACACACACACACATAAACACACACACGCAGGCACACAGTAGGGGTGAGTCACGAGAACTCTGGGCATCCGCTGAGCTTTAATGTGCTGAACAGACAGGAATGAGAGAGACGAGAAGAGAGAAGAGCGGCTGAAGGTGGCGGAGGAAAACAGAGGAGGTTAAGAAAAGGAGGCGGGATGAGGGAACGATGCTAGTCAGGTTGGTGAGGTGGCAGATGATTACGGAGGGGGTACAAAGAGAGATAAAGCCCGCCGTAGCTTGATTGGAGCATAAATGCATAATAATGTAACATAAAGCAGAATTTAATTAACATTCAAATAATCTGCACTTTAATAAGGCTGTTATTACTATGGGGACATTCAATTTGCATGGGAGACGTGCAGACACACACAAACGCTGCTCGACGTACACAGTGCACCACGAACTCAGAAAGTACCGCAGCGTTCATCAATAATGAAGAAGGGAGAATTTAGAAGACAACAGAACAAATGAATCATATTGGCCCAGAGAACAGAGCAGACAAACGGTGGCATTAACACCTGCCTGTTGATGTGTGTGTGTGTGTTACTAGAAAGCTCAAAGCTGACAAAATGCAGAAACTCAATTACAAATCAAATACCTTGAAAGGAGCAACACCTTTCCGAAGCCCTTGAAAGAGGGCACATGGCGACAAGTTTGCCAATTGTCAATTATTTGCAGGAGCAAATGTAGACGAGGATTCAAAATCAAGTGCAGGAAATGGATGATCTAACCTTTAGATGATGTGTGCGGTCGTCCTGAGTCAGTTATCTTGACCTTAAAATCCAATCTCCCCATTTGTTTATCCAGCATACAGGCGAGTGACAACCACAGCTAGTACCTGTCACATCATATATATCACTGAAATGAATGAAATATGATAGTTTTATACAATTCTGGTATACTATGATTTAAACTTGATAATATTGTTTCTCATACTGATATAATAATTTGTATCTAAAATCCATAAATTCGACCTCGGCTATGATGAGCTTTGTTTAAGGACTGTATGAGATTATTGGGGGGGAGGGGAGTTAGAACAGAGGGAGGGTTATGTGATTTTTTCCTTTTTTTTTTTTTGCAGAAGGGAGTCTAAAATTTTAATGAGGAGGGAAGGGTCTACTTTCTCTCATCCCGGATTTATACTTTATTTAATTCCTCTCCTGTGAGGGGGAAACACATTTTTTTTATATTTTTCTAATAACATTATGAAAACGTTGTGATAAAGTGAAAGGGATCGCTCATAGTTATGGACCTACAGAAAGGTATCGACTGAATCTTCAGCTCACCTTGAAAACCAGTTTCATTGTTTAGCTGTCTGGTCTGCAACTTTATTGTGTTGGTTAACTCTCACCACTTGTCATTCTCGGCTGCAGCAGCAGGCAGCTATTTTTAGCGGGAAAAAAAGGCTGTAAAAACCCAGATAGACACAGTTCACAACTGTGAACATGGTGGAGCATTTAGCAGCTAAAGAGCCAGACATTTCCTGAACTAAAAAGAGAGCGATTATTGGACATTGCCATCGAGTCTGTATTATGTTAAGGTTCAAGCTAAGAACTTTGTGTTGGTCATATTCGGCGATGCAAGGTCACCACCTAGAAAAGCAGACACTAAATCATCAGATGACATTAATCTTACACTGAGGGAATCAGCTAAATCTGCCATACCCAGTTCACAAGTCAGATATCGCTTCTGCTGCCCCCAAGTGGCCAAAAACAGATTTCAAGGTTTTCAAGATATTGATATATATTAATATCGATTATAGCCTACTCACATTTCACTGCTGAGACAATAGAATGTTTTTATCTGAATTTACATATACATACATATTTTTGCCTGGATTATGATCATATTAAATAAGTGGTTAATATTGTAAATTTAAATAATTAAATAAATAACTATTTTACTTGGTTTGTTTGGTTAAAACATGTTTTTGCTTCAAGCGAGTATGTTTATTATGATATTTAAGTTACAGGCGCAAATTAAAATTGGTTAATGTTGACTTTTGGTTTCACACAGGACACGAACAGCGGTCTCCTGGGTGAAAGTTCCTCGTTTGCTTCTCCTTCCATGGACTTCAATGGACTCATTAGAAATGTGTATTCGTGATACACAAAAACAAATGCTATCCCAAAGAAAATACTTTCCCCTTGGAACATAATTATCATGGAAATTTTATTTTTTAGGAGTCCATGCCGCTGTGGCAGTATGTGAAGTTATCATCATATAATTAAACTTGACGGCAGCCCAGATCGTGTTCAACAGTAACGGCAGACATTGTTCATCATTTCACTTCCTCCGTGTCAACTCATCTAGACGCAGTAAAAGCTCTCCTCGGCGCAGGACTCCAGTTTGTTTCCGTGCCGCTCCTACTGTGTAGTGATTAAAGGCCTCCTGACACGCAGCTCTTGTTGACACTTTGTCACAAAGTTGTTAATTACATTCTGTTGTAAGGTGTAAAGGTTGTAGTGATGGGTTGTTTTTTCTCTTCTCGTTACAGGCCTGCCTTTCATAGTAGATAAGATCCCAGTCTTCTATGCCGTTATTGCTCATTAAATTTGACGCACCTGCAGTTTAGGTAACAACTCTTTGGCCGTTTAATTTGGTTTTCTTCGATTTTAAGGGTGATAAATCGTTTTTAGTGGCCAATTTAATCTTTTGTAGGTGTGATATAAGACATAGCTTGTGGTGTTTCAACTGTCTGTGAATTTACCCAGGTGTCCAGTGTTTGCACTCCTGCGTGTTTGTTGTTTGCACATGTACTGCTGTGTGTGTGTGTGTGTGTGCTGTAAGTATTCCAGTTGGCATTATACAAGGCAGGGCATCTCATTCTTTTGTCAACACGCATGCCTCGTGTGTGTAGGTGTGTGATGTACAGTAAAGATCCTCTGAGTCCATGTTTACATAAGAGTTGCAGGCATTTCACTGCTCCGTGGCAATCGGGAAAGCCCTCTTCCACCCACATCCACAGTCCGTTAGCCGAGTCAACACACACACACACACACACACACACACACACACACACGAGGCGTGCGCTACAACTGCCACCTTGAATAATGAAACACGACCCTCTTGATATGGCTTCATAAATATTACATCAATAATCTGACATTAATGGGATTTGCTTCCATGTTACCCTGCCTTCCCATTTGTTCAAAGCAGCCACACTAACAAAAAAAAAAAAACTCCTGGAAAGTCAGAACCTCTCGAGTCGTACTTCCTGCTCCAAAGTGCACGGACTATAGACAAACAGCATTACAGGCCGTTTGCCAAATGTATTGTATTTGCATCGGGGTATTCATTAAAAGAGCATTAGGGCCAGTGAATAATACATGTTTGATGTTTTACCTGCTCTCTGACGCCGATGGGTGTTGTTGTTTGCTCTGATATCGCACTGTGATCACGGGCCTCACAGCTGTTACAGCATGGGGGAAGCCCTTTGTACGTCTTTGTGTACACGTGTGTGTGTGTGTGTTTTGTGTGTGTGTTTGCTTTTGTAATGAGGCTGCTGGTTTCTGGGGAAAGCCCAAGGGCTAACCTCCACCCACTCACTGTTTCTGGATACCTCTCTTTGCATCACTGTGTCTCCCTCTCTGGTTCTGTGTGTGTGTGTGTGTGTGTGTGTGTGCGTGCTTTCAGGGGTTACGTTCACTATCCAAGCGGATCGGCCTCTGGATTCCTCCCTCGCTCTCAGCGTCTTCCTCCCTCTCTGCCCTTTTCTTAAAATCTTGATGTATTATTTCCTCTCACCACTACTCTACAACCCAAGGGCACAGACGAGGCTCGGGTTCTGTTGTCCTCCTGTGGAGCTCACGGTTTGTATCACGGGCGAGAGCTGACGCATGTGTGCGACTTTCTTGTGATGCATTGCTCAAACACCTGAGGAGCCTCTTTCTTACGTACGGAACCACATTTCATTTACAAGCCTGCCCTTCTGCCGTTTGTTCCGCTATTTAAAGGCCTGAGCCACTTACAATTGTAAGGGCAATTGTTTTTATCCACTCGGTAAAATGAGATTTCATTTGCTAATGTGTTCCAACACATAACAAAACAAGTGGGATGCTTTGCTGGTAGCAGCTATGAAGACCTTGAGACACCAGTTTTTTTTTCAAATACACACATTTCCGCAGCATTAACGGTGTAATTGCTATCCACCCAGTTCCACATCTTCCAAACACCCATTTTCTTTGTTTGGAATCTTTTTTTTTTCATTATTATTTGTCCCCATGCTAGTGGTGCAGCTCTAATGGATGACATTTTCTACAGGCATTCAATTGAATAAATCAGCATGGTAAATATTATACCAACCAGTCATCATGTAATCGTTGGAACTGTCCCCAGATACAACCTCACACAGCCACTAGCTGCAGACTAGTGTTGTTTAAATGAGACTCCACTTCTCTTTTAGAGCAAATCCTGTCGTTAAAGACAACATTAGTTGAGCTGCGACTCATCAGCATCATTGTTTAAATGTGAACCGCGCACACGTTATCCAGAAATACTCCAGCTTCCAAACAAAGAAACAACTCTGAGCTTCATCCAATATTTTAACAATGCAGTGACTTAAGACCGCTCTGCATTTTCCAGTCCATGGATTGGATTACATGAGTCTATGTGAAAGGGCAGAATGTGATGGCATGTTCTCTTCATAAAGGGAAATACATTCTAAAAGACCAGACGTGAACCAAATAATATGAACACTTTTCTGACAACTTCTTCTACTGTATTTAACAAATGTCACTTTGTCCTATTCATGTGCCTAATATTCATTCATCCAGGTGCACACTCGTATCATCCCTGATTATTATCTCCTCTATCATCCCGGCTGTCCATCGACCGAAACCAAAACAACCGCATGAAAAACACACCGTCGTCAACGTGACACTGACTCCATAAGATGCCAGAGGAAACCCTCACGAGGGGACACATCACAGTTTTCACACCACTAGTTTCGGAATTCATTCTCACTATTATTGTCTAATCAGCCGTGTGCCTGTTTGTGGAGTGATACGGAGTGCGATGTGTGTGTGTGTGTGTGTGTGGGTGAGGTAATAAGTAGGGTCTGTAAGTATAGCAGTGTGGTGGGAGGAAAGGTACTGGCTGTTATTGGATGTAGAGTGGGAGGCAGGCAGGCAGAAGCAGGGCTCCCCTGGTTACTGTTGCTCTGTGGGTGGCAACCGGCAACCAGGCTCTCCTCATGACAGTGTCGCCGGGCTGAGGGGGCGATAGACGGGACTACCTCTCCCTCTCTCTCTCTCTCTCTCTGCGTCTCTTCAACTCAAACTCCACACCCACTTCCTGTTGTCCTTTTATTCCCATCTTTTCCTCCTCTTTCCCACCAACACAAAAATCTTTCACTTTCCTCCACCATCAGGCCCTGCATCCTGCGATCCCTCCGCTCCGTTCCTTTATGGGTTATCCTCGCTGTCTCTCCCACGCTCGGATGGAGGTTTCTGAACTCTGCAGTGGTCTGAGGAAAGACCTTTTCTCCAGCCTCCCTGCCTGTCCACCCACCTCCCCGAACCCCCTGCTCTGCTTTACTTGTCGCTTTCTTCTCCTTTACTTCCCCCCCTCTGCCAGCTTTCTTCTTCATATTGAGCCCACCACAGCCCCGGTTCACATACATGTCTATATACATCGGAACATCACAGACTCTTCCCTTCATCACCTATTCTCAGGTATATCTCCTCTTGCTTTGTTTCCTTTGACCATCACTCTGTGCGTCATTGCTTTATGCCTGTTTTTCACTGAGTTTTGTGTTGCTATCTTTATTGCTGGGCCTTGCATGTGTGTGGTCAGCTGTTCTTAGTGCTACACAGCTGATGTCAGATTGGACAGTCTCAAAGCAATAAGGCAGTAATCTCTTAAAGGCCCAGAGGCTTTTAAGTCCACACGTTCTCTCATCTCTCGCTCTCCGTGTTCCGATACCTCCCTCCCTCCTTCTCACCTTTAGAAACAAAGACCAAATTACCTCTAAATGGATCTTTTGGTGCGACGATGCCCTCCTCACTTTCACACACACACACACACACACACACACACACACACACAGTGATGCATACATGGCAGCTTACGCTCTCACAAAAAGTGCATACACACACTCGCATTCCTCTGGACGTTGCTCTGCACCCACCATCTTTATGAAGCTGAGAATTATCCCACCATAGGTAATCATAACGTGCCATGCCTGGGACTCATACAAATACACCTTTGGCCCCTTTTCTTTTATAATGTGTATACAATGATCTAATATAGAGGCTTCATGCTGGAGCTTGATAGTCTTGAAACCAGTGGGAATATTCAATGACCTGATGCTACTTTCAATCTCTTGACTGTGTCACATATTCTTTTTTTTTTTTTGCGGTAGACGCGAGCAGCGCCGGACGAACAGTGCAGCCGTAGCACATTTTCCTCATCTTACTCTGCGTTTACACCAAGGACCGGCTTCGGAGCACAGAGGCATTAAAACCGTGTCTACGTAGCGGCGTGCGAGTAGAAGCATGCTGTCGTTTGGTCGAAAATGTGCGCTTAGGGTGAGCGTGAAAGCAGGACGGGCAGACAGACGAGAGAGGGAGCTGCCCCCAAGTTAGCACTTATATAGTAATATGTCTAGGATATATAGCACACAGAGGATCCATATGGTTGTTAGTCAACAGTAGAGTCATTTAATACCGGCCTGTAGGAGCCTGATGTGCTGATGTGCATAAGCATCCCACAATGTTTTCCACTGCCGTAAAGTTTAGAAGAAACTTGTGCTGATAGCACTTCTACGAAAAGTTTATATTCGGTACCAGCTGGTAACAAGCTTGACTTGCATACTTAGACTTTCTTTGGATCCTGAGCTGTCTCTATAGCAACCACTGTAGGCAGTTGCCGTGGTAATCACTCGCTGCTCCTGCCCCTGGCATCCTTAAGTGTTTGAAGTTGTCCCAGAGGTGCTCCGCTGAAAGGGTTAACTCCACCGCTCCCCTGATAGACATGTTCCCCGGCACGCTTATTTGTCTCTTTGATGTTTCCCAGTGAAGGGGTTATCTGGCATCCGGGTCTATCTGGAGGTGTTTGGAGCGAACAAGCGGCGGGCCGCTGTCTGACATTGATGCTAAAGCCAAAAGAATAGGTCAATGTGTCTGCTGGTTTGCGGACGCGCCACGCAAACGAGATGCCCACCACTCAGCGCAGCGCGCCGCCCCGGGGTGAAGGGGTGTCAGAAGCCGTTAGCCAAAGAGAGGCAACGGGCGCTGACACCAGTCAGAATGGCAGATGTCCACACGAATAGGCAGGGTGGCACATGAGGGCACGGGACAGGCCAGAACTGGCTTGTAGAGGCTGTCCCCCCTAGATATGGCAGGAAGCAGATAGAGGCGTTTCTAACATGGGCAGCAAGGCTGCACCCTCCGCAGCTTCTCCCAAACTCATGGGGCCAAATTAAAGGCTGACATAATTGATTAAGAGCAGATAACGGCGGTGACCTGATGGAGCCGTGCAGGTGTTTTCTGGTGAATCCCTCTTTGTGAGAATAGAGTTTAAGACCTTCAGAGGGAAGCCGTCACTCATTTCAGGGAGCATTTAGGTGTAGCGAAAAGGTAAGGTTTATGGTGGTGATAAGTGAGCGACAGGAAGAGTTAGATTTCTACAAAGGCCTGTGAGACCAGGTATATTCGTACAAGCCACAAAAACTGATGAGCTCCCTTCTCATCCATCATGATTTTCTAAGGATCCCTCAAGAAAGATTATGTCGCCGTGAAAGAAATATAAAACCGTGTCCATCGTCCGACAATTATTACGTCCGTTTTTACACGCATATCGAATCATATCGAATTTTCCATATTCAGGGTACATTTTCATGGCTTGCAGCTGCGAAACAACACTGTCTTGTAAACATAATGGTCTGGGAGGCGTCCATTGTTGAAAGCCATCAGTGATTAATTGATTGACGACTCAATGTGGACTGTGGCTAAGAGGACATCCGTCAATCTGGAATTAATCGATTCGCCTCATGTGGCAGAACGTTTCCTCCAGCCCGTGGCGCGAGGCGTCTGGAGATGGCAACGGGCATATTTTGAACATCGGGGGTGTGTCGCCGTGACATTGGTGAACGATCCCAGCAACGAGTGTTTGCATAGACACCTGTGAGACGTCTTTGCATTTAATGAGGCACAAAACCTGAGCACCGAACGGAAGTCCTTGGGTTGTCAGCGGCCCAAAAGCGTGAGAGAGAGGTGAATCCCAGGAGTTTCAGCTGCGCTTATGTAAGAGCTGAGCTGATGTGCTGGCAGGCCCTCCTCTCCCTACTTCTCCACATTCTTCATCTCCTCTTCTTCCCTCTCTTCTCCTCCCAGAGATTACCTCGATTACTCTGGCAAGACATCAGAAGGAAATCAGGAAAACATGGAAAAAGAAAGCAAAGAATTACCGTTGCGTGACTGAAAGGGTTGCTTCCTTGTAGCTAGCGGGCAACTGCCGTCTCGCAGAGCCGAGTGTACGTTGGTCAGATAGAAAAAAGATTCTGTTTTTTTTGTTTTTCTCCCTTGTTTTTTTTCTCTCTGGAGCATAAGAGATGCACGTGAACCCTAAGAACTGACACGACTGACAGCTATGTATGCCTCAAATGGCAGTTTAGCCATGCGTTCATGAATAAAGTATCCGTTTAAGATCAAACATACAGCAAACTTCAATCCAGCTGACAGTCTCTTCAAAGGCCCCACGAAGGATGGAACTGAGGCAGATACATTATTGTAAGACGGCATCGTAACACAATATTTCTCCTTCCATATTGTTTTCTGTCTTCAATTATAAATCTATAAGTGAACCAACCCCACCCCCATATTTTGCCCCGCTGTGTTCCTGCGTTGACACACACAAACACACGCAAATCATCCAGAGTGATAGGCTCATAAAATATGTCTAATCTGCTATTACTGAATGAAGAAAGCCCATCATCTCGCCAAGTCTTAAGACAAGCCTTCCTCTCTCCCCCTGCCTTTGTTTCCCTCGCTGATGGAAATAGCAACACATGGGCCACTGTGTTTGTCTTTAAGATGGCACACAGCTAATCCTGTGTGAAGCTGGAGGGATCTCTTCAGCTACTCTTGTCAGCGTTGATTTGTCAACAACAATCTTTTCATTTCCTCTGTAAGCTGACACCATCATGTCTGCGCGATAATGTGATAGAGGCAAAGCTGGATTGAATCTGAGCGGGGCGCGTTCAAAAAACCAGGCTGCCACTCTGCCGCCGAACAAGTGGAGCCTTTGTGGGTTTGTGCACTGTAGCTTTAAAAATAAAAGCTTGACAGTTTAACAAACAAGCGACGGGCAAAAAAAACAAAAAAAAAAAAACATTGTTGACTTAACTGTGGTGTTTTTGAGAGCGCAGGAAGGAAAAAAGCATATATACGTACTGCGGAGCGCCCATTTAATCATGCGGTTGTTTGAAATAAGGGGACACGTATCGAAGGTAATTAACGATTCCAACCATGGCCGCCTGGCTGCTGAATATGCAGCTATGAGCAAAACAAGCAAACAACAATTAAAAAACCTCAATAGGAGCACCCAGCTTAAAGCGGGCAATCATGTCCGAGATGTTGGGCCTAAATGAGGATGTTGTTTTCTCTTTTCTGTTCTGTCAATCTCCGCCAGAAAGTGATTTCCTCCTGAAGAGTGGCGGCCAGAACTAAAAGCATGTTTTAATAAGCGCACTGACACATCCATCTTTGTTTCTGAGAGATAAGTCACAGCGAGCGCGGAGCAAAGCATCCGGGGCTAGCTGGAAGGATGCCCATTGCTGCATATCAGTCGAATGTGCTTAGGCACACAAAAACACACAAAATGTGCACTTACATTCAAGCGCGCGCACACACACATAGAAGAGCTGTCACCCTAACTTAAATCCTATTTATCACCAAACCAATGGAATATTTCCTTGGAGCCGAAGGTGGTTGGCATGTTCACTTTATGCCTCCTCGGAGATTAGTGAATTCAGCCTTGCTCTGTTCCCACTGTGTGTCCTTTTAAGTCTTCCCTCTCATACTCCCCCTTCCTCTTCTTCTTTACATCATTGCGCTGCATTAAATGTGCTTTTATTTGTTTATTTATTTATTTGTTGTTTTTCATCTGGGGGGAAAACAAGGAGTGAAGTCTCAGATACCTGGGACTTATAGCTGGCTGGGGCTGGCAGCCGCGGCTGTGATTGAGGAGCGTGACAGAAATGTCCTCATTAGGTCTCCACGAACGCTGTGAAGAGTGGCATGGTGCAAAGGAGGAGAGGAGCAGAGAGGAGAAGGGAGGAGAGGAGAGGAGGGGAGGGGAGAAAGGAGGAGAGGAGCAGAGAGGAGAAGGGAGGAGAGGAGAGGAGGGGAGGGGAGCTGACAGGAGAAGGGTGGAGATGAGCAGAGAGGAGAGGAGAGAAAAGGAGGGAAGAGAAGAGGAGAGAAGCCTAGAGGAGAGGAGAGGGAAGAGGAGAGGAGAGGAGCTGACAGGAGAGGAGAGGAGAGGAGGAGGAGAGTAAAGGAGGGAATAGAAGAGGAGCTGACAGGAGAGGAGAGGAGGAGAGGAGAGAAAAGTTTGCAAGCTTTTGACACTTGGTGCCTTTTATCTGTGCAGCATCTCAGGGTTTAAAGTTATATGTGCTCTAAAAGATATTCATGCACACGCACGCACACGCACACACACACACACACACACACACGGTGCATTGGAGGAACTCTATGTCATTATTATACACTATTAATTAAAGAGAAATAATAGAAGCCAGATGAACTTCTGTTCAGCCTAATTATCATGTCTTTGATACCAAATTGTGCACAGAGAGAGAGAGAGAGAGAGAGAGAGAGAGAGAGAGAGAGAGAGAGAGAGAGAGAGGCATGAGTGTATGGGGAGGTTCAGACTGGGACTTGGGACTTTTGGAAGTGGAACTCAATGAGAGGAGGATCTTACGCTGCATCCCAATATGGCACCCATAACCCTTCCTTGAAATCAAAGCTCAATTTCTTAATTACAGAATAAATTGACACACACACACACACACACACACACACACACAGAGGGAGATAAAGACAGAGACGGACTACAGGGAGGAAAAAGGGTGGAAGGAAATGAAGGGATGGAAGAAAGGGGTAACAGCAGGGGGTGAAGGGGTAGAGGGAACTGTTGCTCAGGGGAAAAACGGCAACAACAAACAAACAACAATCATCCGTTTTATCTCGCTGCCTTTCCTCCACGTCTCGTCCTCTGCGTGCATCTAGTGATCTCTGAACTCTATGCTTCCACGCCAACTCCCCAGTTGCCTTGTTTACATGTTGCCGCCGCCGCCACGTTTGCAGCACGTTGCTCATTAACATCATTATACGTCTACGGTGCTGCTTGTCGAGTCACAACTTTGTCAACTTTGCTTCAATCCTTTCTCCGCTGGTCTAATGATCAGAATAACTTTGCAACCTTTGTCGATATGCTTCTGCGCTCATTGCCATTAAAGCGCTGTAAGAAAAACACATCTGTTTATTGTCAATGTGACAAAACCGCTCTCTTGCACGGCGTGCGGCGGCGGCGGCGGCGATGCAGCCGGCAGCTGCGGCGCCATGTGTGAGAGATGAGAATCGCGAGAGTGAGAGGCAGACGGGAAGAAAGGATGCCGGACGCAACAGGAGTGCGTTGATGGGGTGTTCAGCAGCGGCTTTTTTTCGGGGGAGAAAAAAAAAGGCACTGAGCAATAAATGCAATGTGAATAAGACAAATAGAGGGAGGAGATGGAGATGTGGAGAGAGAGAGAGGAAGAGGAAAAGTCAAAGAGATAGGGGAGAGGGAGAGAGAGGAAGAGGGAAGGAGAAAGTGGTGGCACAGCTGAGGTTGACACTAATGAGGAGCCTTTGTGATGGGACCTGACAGAGGAGAAGAAAGCAGAATCCCCCGACACTGATGCTCCACAACACTCCTCCGCTTAATTGGGAGAGCCAGAGCCCACAACGAGGGAGTGTGTGTGCGTAAAGAGTGTGTATCCTCTTCCAGGAGGAGTAAGTGAATGTAAGACAAAGTAGACTTATATATGCTCACTTAATTAAGCCTACATATTGTATTTGTTGGGTAAATGCATGCGATAGGTATTTCGCAGCTCCTTCCGTGTCCCTTGGTCGATTTTCACACTTTTTTTTGCTCCAGAATTTCACGCTTTCAGTCGACGTTGGCGAGAATCCGCCGCTCGGAGCATTGCGCGGTGGCTTCGTGGTTCACACATCGGCTATCTGCCATCTTCCTCGCGTTCTTTAAAAGCGGCGGGGATCCGATGAGATAAGGCCACCATTCCATCGAGTGCACGTGCGTACTGTATTCCGGATTTGCACCCGACGATGTCAACGTTGCACCGGCGCACACACACAACGTGCACTTTATGTGTGGACGACGAGCAGGGACAATCGCTCGCTCCCCGCGGTGCAGTTTCCATCTTTGACTCTGAATCAATCATTTTTAATTTATCAGAGGGGATTTGCGTCATGAAGGCTGATGCGAACTCAAATAAGAGGAGGGGGGGGGGGGGACAACAAAACAACAGCAGTGAAAAAGCCAGAGCAAATCCCTGCTCTGATGCGATTATAACACACAACCAAATCAGGGCTGACTTGAATAGACACAGAACACAAAATCATATTAAGGGAAATTCGATGTGCATGGCATTACATTCCTCTCAATCTCCCTTCTTTTCTCTTTCTGCTCCTCTCTCCCTCATTCTCTCCCTCTGACTTCCTTACTCCATTTCTTCCTGTCCCTCTTTCTATCTGTCATCATCACCGTCGCCTCCCGATTTCTCAACGCCAGTGACCTGAAAAATGTGTTGCCAGAGACTTATACCGCCGCCGCTTCCTTTTTTCTTCTTCTCTGATCCTCAGGGTTTTTTTCTGCCGCCAGTGATTCTGCCATTCACTCCGGTCCCCGGGGGGGGACAAAACTCTGTTAGCGGCTCACGTCTCAGGTAGCACCCGGGCTTAACGGCAACACATTGAAGCCGGATACCGCATAATTTTCAACAACACCGCAGATATACAGCGAGAGAAGAAAAGGCAATCTCTTAAACACTGTTGAAATGTGGCCGCGGCGAAAAGCTCTTACAATAATGTTTGATTTTAATGACAAAATAGCTGCCGGCAGGTATCTGGGAGAGAGGTGAGTCAGGGAGGGAAACGGCAAGGTATATGGAAGGGGGGGCTTCATACAGTATAGAGAGAGCGAGAGAGAAGACACTGATGAGATAGATAGAGTAGGGTTGTTATGTCAGAGGCAGTCGAGCTGCTCTCATCTTGCCATTATCTCAAGCACCCTCACATTACCATAATAATGGCTTTTAACCAAATGTAACACTCTCCAAAGCAGCACAGGCAGAATCTGTTTTAACCAAATGTAAAACACTCATCGGCGGGCAGAATCGGAATCGAGGGGGGGGGGGGTGGGGGGGGGGCATCGCTGCAGACGGACAAGTGCTGTGTTGAAGGCATGTGTGGGTTTGAGTGGGAGTTTCAGGCTGCTGATGCAGTCTTGATTAAACACATAACGCACAGAGATCATTTTGTGTGTCACGGATACGCGTCTCTCCGTCGTTTGACTGCTGTAAACACATGGCGGTTTGCATGCGTGCACGAGTGCAAAACGTGTCTTTTTTCAAAATCATGTCACGCGTGCTGTATGTGTGTATGCATGTTGTCGTGTGTGTGTGTGAGATCGTGTGAGTCATTGTTGAGCACCGGGTCTGGCCAGGTACTCTGCATGTGTTTCCCCCGTCCAGATGGCCTCTCGGCAGGCCTGGGCCCGGGCGCAGGGTGTCCTCCCGCCCTCCCGCCCGGCCACCGCAGAAGGTCGACTCGACCGCGCCGCCCGCCTGCCCTGCAACGCTGCCTTCCAGACCAACACCGCCCTGCCAGAGAGGAGGAAGAAGAGCCAGCGAATGGTACTGAACGCCAGTTAGCACCATCCATGTGGTTAAGCAGGTGAATATAAAACACTGACCTTCGGTCAAACTAACAAAGACAACCATGATATTCCTTTTAGGCCACTTTCTCCTTCTACGCGCCGTCTTCCCACCGTTTCCTTCCATCCACTTCCTCCTCGTCTCCGTTTCTCCCGCCATGCCTAGAGTGCTACAGTTGATTGTGCGAGCATGTGTGTGCGATGTGAGGTGCCAGGAGGGTGTGGAGACCCACAGATGGTCAGGGTGGTTCCCACTCAGTGAGATCTGGGTCAGAGCCCGCTCTCAGATTAGTGGGCCTTACTCGTGAAGCACCCCCGCAGGTTTTTGGGCAGACCTGGATCTGACACAGAGGTTTTTTTTGTTTTGTTACGGAGTGACACACTCATCCGTGATATCGTATTATCACCTTTGTCTGATTGTTGTATTTTGTTCTTATTATTCGGCTTTAAATATCACTGGAAAGGAGATGTGAACATGTAAATGCTAAAAATCTTTTGCATGTGGTCCCTAACTCAAAGTGAGGGTCTATCCTGGCCTGCAGAGCTCCAAAACAATGCGGTCCCATGACGATTCTTTTCATCTCCTATGGCAGGAAAACTACAAGCACAACAGCAAAACAAAGGCGATTCTCCGGCCAACACAATAAAAAGACACACAACATCTCTCATCTAGATACTCATAATCGCCCAGAGGTTCCTGAATTTTAAATACAAATAGTAGACGATAACAGTAACAACAGAGTAAAAACTTTCAACGAGCGGTGTGTGTATTGTTGCCGATGTAATGTGTGCAGAGGATCAGTTTTGGAGCGGAGGTGTAGCTGGTGGCTCTCTGGATCTGGATTTAGTGTCTTACTCGAGGACACTTCAGCACGGGGGGGGGGGGGGGATGTGTTTGAACACCTGTAAGCAAAACAATAAATTGCATAAAACTTACAGTGAGTGGAATTTAAAGGGATATGTGAGGGGAAACAAGTCCAACCTGCTCGACTAAATGCTCATTTTGGTATCTATCTAATCAGTTCAGTCGATGCTATAGAGCAGTCGCTCATCCGTGCTTCATAAGTGGCCATGACAGAACATATAGAGGGGTAATGGTGTCACAGGGAGAGGAACAGCATCCCATTGGTTTAACCCACAGCATGCCATCACTGACACTGTCAGCTCTCATTTTTTACAATGATGCTCATGTCCTTCAAACACGCGCACACACACACACACACACACACACACACAGAGCCACGCACACACACCTCCAACACACACACACTGAGCCACGCACACACACCTCCAACACACACACACACCAAACTAGCCTAATGAATTAATTACAATCACAGCCAGTGTGTTTGTGTGTATTGGGGACTAATAGGAAGTGACAGGGGCGGCAGCGATGTACTCATCACTCCAGGCTTCCTGCCTCTCCCATCCGCCTCCCCTCACACACACCCCCTCCCCCCTCCCCCCCCTCCAATCACCCAGTTCGGCTTGACATTTCTATCTTTGTAGTGTGGTCACCTGTCATTCTTTGAGCTGCCTGTTAGCTCATCACTTGTACTGACACAACAGGATACACACACACAGAAACACACACACACACACACACACACACACACATACACAAACACCATGCAGGTCTGCTCCCATCTAGTAATTACGCACACACATACAGAGTTATTTATTAATCGTGTTGTAGGAAGGGAAAATGGATGAAAATCTCCACAGCTATTTATCTGAGGGTTTATCGCTGGCTTTGAGTTTAGGATTAGAGTTATGATTAGCTTATTGGAGACAATAACGTCCCCCACAAGTACAGTAAGACACGTTTGTGTGCTGTGTTCAGGGGCTCCAGCGTACAAGCAGAATAACATGAATAAAGCCTCCACGGCAAAGATGTGGCTTCTCACCTCATTCATTATGTAATGGGAGTAACAGCCCTCCTCCCTCTCCTCACCTCCCTCTCCCCACCCCGTCCTCCCCTCAGCCTTCCCCTTCTGTTCACCACCTGTACGGGAACAGATTCTCTCCCCTCTCCGCATGACACTTCAATCTGTTCTACAGCAGACAGCGAGCGTGAATGTTTGCAGTTTATTTCCTGTGCATTTTATTCGTTCTATATCCATATCTCGTCTCCCGGCACGTGGTAGTCGTCGACTGACATGTCTGGACACCGCCTCGGGTCATGTTCCAAAAGGTTAAAGGTCTGACATTTGAGCACAGGGCCAGCAGGGTTGATGTTCACATACACGTGACGGCGTGCATGCAAACACACACACACTTGTACGTGCAGGCGGCAGACATCCCTGCATGTTGTGTGCGATTCTGTGTGCATCTGCGTACGCATCCGTGCATGAGCGTGTATGACTACGTCTGTGACCTTCAGCACAAGAAAAAAAAGAATCTCCCTACCTGCGTTGGTTCATATTTCACATGTGAGCTTTGCATCTTTTCTAGTCAATTTTCATATTTGTTATTTGCAGCAACATTTGATCGATTATACCCGATGATCCAAATCTGTGAAAGACACGAGGAATGCGAGAGAAAAAGCATGTGAGGGGGGGGGGTGATGATACAGATGGATACAGGAAGAATGAACAGCAGGTGAAAGGAGAGTAATTTACATACTCGCTCTCTGACGGCTCCTTCTCATTGCTAAAAGATACAACTGATGACAATTCCATTAATCCTGTCAGTCCTCTCCCTCCATCTCTCTCAATCCCCCTCTTTTACTCAGTCCTTTTATAGATGAAAGGCTTCCACTTTTTCTGTCAATGGCCTGCAGTCATCTGAATTAAACATTGATTTTATCGGAAGTTTAGTCGCTGTGTCCGTGACGACTCACTGCCTCCTTCAAAAACCCGCGTGTCTCATAGTACAGGAATGGCGAGCCGAGGAGGGAAGGATGAAGGAGATGACAGAGGGAGCGTAGAGAGTTAGAACAGAGGAAGCGAAGGAGGGGGGGGGGGGTTTCGAGAGTGAAAACGACGTGAAAACGAAAGAAAGGAGACAGACGGGGACATCGGGAGCCGAGGAGGGAGACAAGGAGAACACAGGGGGGATGAGAAGAAAGAACAAGGGATTCGACGAGCGGCAATTAAGAGGGGAAGGAGGGAGAGGAATAAAGACCCGGCGTTGGATGAGGCACGGCTCACACAGAATAGAAAGGGGAAAGGGTGTTTTTGAAGTGCGATGTTCAAATCTTTCTTTTGTTCCCCGTCATTGTCCAACACCTGCCACAACTCATCTCTGTGAAGACTCCCTCCGTTTTTCCTCCCGTTTCCCATCCTCCCCTCGCACAGACATCACTGCTAATCAGCTGGCCTACAACCACACAGGCCCTCGTCCCTTTTTATTCTGATATAGTCAGAAGTTACAGTTCCAACATCCTCATCCACTGTTCAGGATCAGAGACGGAATAAAGACAATTGTGCTTTGACATGCATGTTTCAAATCCATAACCTCTGGTAAGACAGGGGGGAAAAAAGGTCATGTTGACGCCGGGTTCTCGAACACACCAGACAAACTATAATAAATAGAATAGGTTGACCCCGAGCCGGCAATGCACAAACTTTTTGCAGTCGCCCCCCCTGGCCAAAACTTTTCTTCTTCCATGTCTCTTTCCCCGCTTCCTCCATCGCTGGTTTGTTGTTGGGCACCCTGAGGAGACGGGGAGATGAAAGGGAGCTGGTCTCAGGGGAGGACCGGCATCGAACAGGGAGGCCCCCGCTCTCTCAGCACTAACCCCTGCAGGAGCGTGCCAACTCTGGGTGGGACGACAACGAGGTGGGTCATGTTCACACACACACACACACACACACACACACACACACACACAGACACACACAGATGCGTACACCTTCGGAGGATGTTGTTCCGAGCGAGCACCACGGATAAAACTTACAGTCTCCGCATTATCCAAGCTCATAGGGTGTGGTAGACTGGAGGGAACTTAAAAAAAAAATCAAAGATAACAGCGAAAGTGCGTTCAGGAAGCAGAATAAGACTAATGGGCTAGTTTTCATAGAATACATGAATATCTCTCCGCTCTCCCTCCCTCTATGTTCTGCTCAGAGGTCCTCTGGCAGCTAATGGTGGAGTTCCCTCTCACACCTATGGCCCTGGGGTGGCACAGCTTTGGCTCCCAGAGTGCACTACTGCCCTAGGAGCACCTCCCCATTTAGGTCAATCTCTCTCTCCCTCTCCCAGTCCCTCCCTCCCTCTCTCTCTCGTATTTGCTGCAGTAGGTATGAATAATTAAACCTGCGTTTCCTCTCCTCTCATGTCATGTCTCTGTCTGCCACCCCTCCTCCCACCCTCCCCGCTCTGTCTCTCACTCAGGCTGAAGTGTTATAACAGAAGTGAGTCATTTAGAAGAGGGAAAAGGGCTGCGATCAAGGAGAGTTGAGATCAGTTTGGAGCTTGGCACGTTACATAAGCCGTCGCTGTGTGTTATTGACTGAGAGAGAGGGATGGAGGAGAGAAAACAGAGAGAGAGCAAAGGTGAGACCGTGATAATGGTGTACAGAATGAGAGAAAGATTGAAGATGGAAGGATCACGAGTGAGTTATTGGCATGTGGCGATGACGCAACATAGGTGATAAAGTTCTGATTCCTCTTAAAGGTGTCGTCAGCTGCCCATTCGTGGGAAAAACGCATGACATTTTTAAAAAAAAAGAAGAAGAAAAAAGCCCTCCAGAACCTGAAGAAGTTGCAATTATGACAAACATGTTGCTTTCAGAGTTGTTTTCTACTTTCTTGTTATATAACTTCACCTATGCAGCGCCGAAAAGTTACAAAAATATAACTAACCACTAAAAGGTATAATAAAAAAGATCAACATCCTAGAGATTTTCACTTACAATAATACATCGTATTCATATCCAACTGTTGAGGCATCCATTAGCTGAGCTGTGTTATCTCCTTTCAAAGCCATGAGACCGGCGATGCGTCTGGCTGAGAGATTAATTAATAATACCCACACCTGCTGATTTATAATCTAAGGTCAGCTCCAACAGTAATATATGCATATATGACAGAGTAGGCTTTATACGTTTTTCCACATCATGCATTTTACCCAAGGTTTACATTTTTGGTTATCCTGTCATGGAGTCATTTTCTTTGTGTTTAACTAAATTAATGTTCTCTCCTAAATCATATCTGCCTACTGCCCATTGGTGTGGAGTATACAGTAGAAAAGGGAGCGGAAAGCTGCCACCCAAAATGATTCAAACCAGCCTAGAACCAGGCCTGATAGCCAGCAGCTAAAGAGCCACGTATTTCCTCAGGAGGTGGTAAAGAGCCAAAAACAGCTAAATGAGAGTGAATATTGAAAAGAGTCACATCAACTTCACAACGAACGCTCATGTTGGTCCGTATCATGGGCAATTCTAGGAACAGAGCTTTAGGGGTTCTGAGCAAATGATCCCCCCCAAAACAATTTTCACCAAAAAACTGTACATTTTAACATTATTTTATTTTATCATTCCCACATTTGTGAATGAAAAACATCAGATTTTTGGGGAAGGGGAAATCACTGTGACTGGAAATCTTACTTTAATGCTGAGCAAAAAAATCATCCATCACTTGGTTTTACAAATTAACTTGTATAATGAAAAGATAATGAGGTATAACGGGGGTGAACAGGGCAGGTGGGAGAGAGAGAGAAAGTGGATCATACCATGACGTGGTTAAGGGGTGGTTAAAATATTAGTTTAAAGTAAATTACACTGACCCCCCCTCCCCCCCCCGCATCTGATTATATTAATAATAAAAAAAAAAGATAATTAAAAGATAAATGATATATTAAAGATAAAAATTAAAGAACTATTTATTATCACTTCTTACACACTGCTGGATGAAACTCCACATTTAAAGCTTGGTTGTTACACGGCAATAAAACACTGGAAACTAAACACTACCTGCTCGTGTGAGTGACAGTGGACAGCATGCAGTCTTACTGTAGAGAAGTTGTGCGTCTATGAGGAAGTGACATCCAGCCAACTCACAGGAAGTTTAGCCCATCAGGGTTAAAGTGAGAACTATACACAGATCCATTATATTGTAATTCCTTCCCATGCATGCTGATCAGAGTAATCTCAGTCTCTACCCCCCCCCCCCCTCTTACATGCGTGCGCACGCATGCAGGAGTGACAATAAGTTACTATGGTAACGTGCATGCTCTCTATGTCTCTATCGCTCCGAAACTTCCTGGCAATAAACCATTCTTGATGCACCCTCAACCCTCACTCTAACTCATCAAGACCAGTGCAGCTGGCTGTTCCTCGACTTCATCTAAAAGTTGAAGTTAGTTTTGAATTATAATATTCTTCCTTCATGTTTGGTCCCCCGTTGTAAAATCATAACCAGGCGCCTGCAGGGTAAGGAGTATAGATCTTTATTGTCTTTTGTTTCTAATAAAAATATGAGTAATATCTGGTCAAAAAGGTGTTGATTCATTAGGCCATAAAGGGGACGAGTGGGTCAGGGAAAAAATAAACTTACTCCGTTCTGTCGGCCTGTAATGCACAGCAAAACAATTGTTGTCTTGCACACCATATTCACAACAATGTGCGAGTTCACTCTCCCCCGATCCATGCACACATCTACCTCTCCCTCCCATCGTTCCCTCTCTCTCTCCGTCTCTCTGGCAGCTCCTTCCCTCTCTCCGTCCCTCTCCCCTCAGGTGCCGTATTACCATAATGACTTCTTGTGACGGTGATGTACTAAGCAGCCGTATGGAAATGCAACATGCCACGGCGCACATTATCAGAGCTGAATGCATTAGATGTCATTTGTGTGAGTGTACGTCCGTGCGGTCATTATGTGTTAAACTGCTCTGTGGGAAACAGGCGGGGGAGGGGAGGGGGGTGCAGAGGGAGTGAGAGTGATGGTAAACTATATCCATTTACAGAGCAGTAAAGGTATTCGGCGGCTCGCATGCAAAGAGGAGTGAGGATTAACAGGGAGATGAAAATGGCTGCCTGTCATTCTTTGTTTTTACATACCTACAACATTCACTGCTTCACAATCAGGGACGTGTTCATCCACTGAACTCGCTGAGGCTGGTCAGGCTGTCATGGCACGACCTTCGTGTAAGTCTGTTCATCATGGTGACAGATGGAGATGCTGGAAGAATGTAGATGGCATGACACGTTTGTTTGCTTTCTCCCTTAACTGTCCGCACTCATCGAGCCAGCAGCAGGACCGCTATCTGCTCCTTTGTGAGGAGGAACAGGAGGAGCAGAGCCAGAGCCCTACAACATGACCTCCAGCAGGCTACTGGTGAGCATGTTTGTGACCAAAGAAACGGACTCCATGAGGGCCTGATGTCCTCGCGTGGGATCTGGTCTCAGCAGCACCGTGAAGCTCCTTTGGCACTCACCAGAAAAAACAGGTCTGCTATCGGCACCCCGTTCTCTTCACAGATGAGAGCAGGTTCACACTGAGCACATGTGACAGGCCACAAGGGTCTGGAGGAGTCTGGGGAGGCATATCCTTGGAGGGTCGCACAGACCTGTCAGGTACTGGGATTGTCAGACCTGAAGCTGCTGCAGTGGGCCCTGGGTTCCTCCTGGTGTAGTGGGTCCTGGGTTCCTCCTGGTGTAGTGGGCCCTGGGTTCCTCCTGGTGCAGTGGGTCCTGGGTTCCTCCTGGTGCAGTGGGTCCTGGGTTCCTCCTGGTGTAGTGGGTTCTGGGTTCCTCCTGGTGCAGTGGGTCCTGGGTTCCTCCTAGTGTAGTGGGCCCTGGGTTCCTCCTGGTGCACTGGGTCCTGGGTTCCTCCTGGTGCAGTGGTCCTTGGGTTCCTTCTGGTGCAGTGGGTCCTGGGTTCCTCCTGGTGTAGTGGGCCCTGGGTTCCTCCTAGTGTAGTGGGCCCTGGGTTCCTCCTGGTGTAGTGGGCCCTGGGTTCCTCCTGGTGTAGTGGGCCCTGGGTTCCTCCTGGTGCAGTGGGTCCTGGGTTCCTCCTGGTGCAGTGGGACCTGGGTTCCTCCTGGTGCAGTGGGTCCTGGGTTCCTCCTGGTGCAGTGGGTTCTGGGTTCCTCCTGGTGCAGTGGGTCCTGGCCCAGCAGCCTCACAGATCCGTTACCAGGACTGTTACAGTGTGCGATGTGTGTGATTTCTCCGAGTGACATACTAACCTGAGCTGATCTCCATTAGCTGATTGTTGTTATTTCTCTACTGGAAAGGATTCAGATTTGAATGTCAAATCCTGCGTTTCATCCATATTAAGGTTAGCAGGCCAATCACTGAGGTTTCAACAATAATCTCTTTGCTTTTCATAAAACTGAATCACTTTGAAAACACTTTAGCCTCTATGTTTGTGGCTGATTGAAATGACGACTGTTCCTCTTGCTATGAACACTGACTTCTCTCCTATACATGTTTCATTTCCTCCACGTGTCTTCATATATGTGTGTGTGTTGCAGCAGTTGTGAGGTCTGAGGTTCGTCTCCTCGCTGCAGAAGGACCCGGGATGAGTCACTGTGTTGCCGTGGGGACACTTCCTGCCCTCCTCATAAATATGACAAAACCCTAAGTGCAGAAAAATGTTCGGATTTTTAAAATGGGCAAAAGAAATGAAGGGAACAATATGTATGTATATGAATATTTCAGCATTTTTAAGGTCTGAAAACGGCGAGCGTCAGGAAATATATATATTTTTCTAAAAAAAGGTTTATTATGATGATGATGGTTTTGATGTAAAGCACATATTTGTGTCAGGTGAGAAAAGTTTCCAAATGCAAAGAGAGAGAGCTCCGAGTTCATACGAGTCGCGGAGACGGTGTGCTTTTTTGTTCAATAAAAGTCAAAGAGGGTTGGGGAAAAAAGGAGAGTGTATCCGTGGGCATGGCTTCAGGGCATCACACTCTGAGTGCCAGAGAGAGAGAGGAAGACAGAGGAGTCGAGGAGCATCCTGTCACCTATCAATCTCTCCTCTTCAGGTTTTATTTATTTGTTGGGCTGTTTTTCATTTACCTGTTTACACAAATTGTTTTTCCTTCAACCTCTGTACGTTTCAAATTATGCATTGCTCAGTGTGTGAGTGTTTTTGTTGTGGAAAAACTCGAGGGAGGGGACAACGAGGCCTCCACACTCTAAATCTCCCTTTTTTTTTTTTTGTCTTTACACTGTCAAAGTTGTCACTGCTATTGCTGTACAGTTTACGCTTCTATTAGTTCAGTGAAATGTGTGTTTACTACCGGATGCCCTCTTTTTCAAGCACTTCTGCTCCCATTTTTCCCCCGCGTTTGGAAATTGTTCGTTGTTTCCCGACAGAACAGATGATGGAAATCCGTTTCTGCATCGCTAACTCACGGTGATTCACGCTAGCCTCGGAAACTCGTTGCACAATCTTATTTCTGCCGACCTGGGTGAGAAAGTGGAGAATTTTATTTATAGTCTCTACCACTCAATCCTTTTCACAAGGGACTCACAAGGGATCACCAGTCAGTCACAGGGCCATCCCAGATAGATGAACCTCTCTCTCTCTCTTAGTCATATTCAGAGTCTTACCTAACGACCTTTCCTGGAGAGTAGGAGGGAAACGCCATTAAGAGGAAAACCCATGCAAGCCGCAGCAGGCTGGGAGTGGAGGACTGTGAAGCAGCTGAGACACCATGACAGCTTTATGAGTGGTCTTTTAGTTTTTAGAGAGATGGGAAGTACTCCAATATTCAAGTAAAGTACTTGTGCAAAAATGTACTAAAATAATCAGTTAAAACATACTGGTACTACTACAGATACTACTACGAGCACTCTGTGCATAGATACAACAATATACAACTGCCTGCCTCCTTGTAGCATAAACTCAGCGAATTAAACAAAAGTGACAATAAACTAACGGAGCGGACAGTCACGTGCACAGTCCACGTGCTTGAGATAATGAATTGCCAAAGTTGACAGCGTGAAGTAAACATTAAAGACTCGACAGTGGCTGCAGCCACGAACACACGGGTTACAGCAAACGGAGAGACTGCAGTTTTCACACACACACGCGCACACACGTTGCTAGGCAACGCGGTGATTGTTGACCTCATCTGGAGGCTTCGGGAGAGTTCAAGCGGCGTTGTGCTCACCTGTCCGCTGAACGGCGACGTCGTCCACAATCTGGTCCGGGTCCACTCGGGGTCTCTAGTCCCACTGAAAGTTCTCACGGACCTCGCTGAAGGGAGACGTTCTCCAGTGAACGCTGAGAAATCCACCACCAGCACGTCAGAATGTGATCCAGCATGGCCCCACTGAAGGTGACAGGTCATGAACTTCGTCTTCTTCTTCGTCTTCTTTTTCGGTCGCATCCAACGTGAAGGTGCATCACTGCCACCTACTATGTTGGAGTGTGGACCAGATCCCCCTCTCCAAACGTGTGAGTGCATTTATACTTGTAAACGTTGGGTTTCTAAGTTACAACCATCCTCACTCTTGCCCTCAAACCACCACTTTATTACTTTTATTTCTTATCTCTTTTGCACATTCCTGTACAGCTCTTCCATCTATCATCAATCATTCCACACTTTATGTCTCTGTTTCTTTATATTGTATATATTATATATAATATTATATATATTGTATGTGTATGTAAAATGTATGCACCTTCAAGTGAGAATTATGGGGTAATTTACTCATAGATCACAGAAGTCGCCCCCTGCTGGAGATGATAAAGAATGCCATGTTTTATGCATTTACGCTTTGGCTCCACTTTTGAAAATCGGAGGTTGCTGCCTTGTTAAATAGTAACTGCCCGTAAGGTAGGCTGAAGTAAAGCACACTTGCCCACATGAGCCAACACTACACCTGTTGCTCTATTGTTTGGGGTTATTGGACACAAAATGCTACAGCATAGGAGGAATCTGACAGCACGAGTTACGAGCGCACAGCAGCAGCCTCACTGCGAGGAGAATGGCTGAAACTGGAGTGCAGGAAATCTGTGCAAGCAACGATATATCTGCAGAAGCATGGCCAATCTAAGCGCAAGCAGGGGCTATTTAAGTGCGAGGGGCCGGGTGTCGAGGGATAGCAAAAATCTGAACAAGAAATCAATGAGTCATGCTCTCAAAATGAAAGACCACGCTCTTGAAATGAAGATATAGGGGAGGGGGGAAAGCCTCATAACAATGTCAACTCAAATGCCATCCCAAAGATCACTTCAACTTCTTCTTCCCCGCACGCTGCGGAGCTGTTGGTGTCTGCCGTCTCTAGTTTGTGGGACTGCCAGGGACAGATGGAGGAATCCCTTTCTCGTCGCCCACCCCTGCTTCAGCTTTCATCCCCAGGGAGGACTCACATCTCCCTCAACGCAGAGGTGTTTTCAAATTAAATACTATCTAATGAACTGGAAAACTTGCCCCCACCTCGCTCTGTGAGTGTGTGTGTCTGCACGCATGTGTGTGTGTAAGTGCTAGAGAGCGGGACGAGAAAATGAAAGAAAAACTGTGTGAGAGATTAAAAGAGAGAGAGAGGTATTTGCATTGCAATCTAGTGATTGCACAGCCTGTGTGTGGCATCATGAAGCGTGTGTTCGTTAATTGTATATCTCTGCAGTTCTAATTGCTTTAATTCCCTGTAATTAATCAGTAATTGCAGTGAGGAGCCACGCACAGCTTCGCTCTGAACGCAAAAGAACTTTTCAATATGGAGTACATAAATACAGATGAGAGGAAGGCACCGATGAAGGTGGTGTGGAACCAGAGGCGAAGGGGGAGAAAGGAAGGAAGAAAGGAAGGAAGAAAGGAAGGAAGGAAGAAAGAAAGAAAGGAAGAAAGAAAGGAAGGAAGAAAGCCTACTGTATTCCTGTAAAGGCCTGAACCGTGATGCATGTGGCAGGGTCTCATTTCTCATTAATGTATTCTGATGCAAATGAAAATGAGAGATTATGGGTGAAAGTGGAGCAGTCCCTACAGACTTGAAGCGGTGCCGCAAGTAAATCCCCACAACTCGGAGCAGAAACCTTTTTTTTTTAATGCAGAAACACTCCAAGGTTTTTGTCCACAAAACAGTGAACATTTAACTGAACCGCCTGCTTGAGAGCTTGTTTTCCTTGTCTTTTTATGTTGTACTTGTTTTTGAAGTTGTGAGGATATGACTGTATCTCTCTATGTGTCACACATGGGGTGGGACAGCTGTTTCCAGGGAGATCCCTGTCCCATCAGTCCACCAGAGAGAATCCCTCCCACTCACCATGCTGTTGCAAGGTAATCCCCTCCTCCATCACTCCCTCTCTCTGTTACTGTACCCTCTCCCTGCCCTCACATCCTACCTCACCCCCCCCCCCCCCCCTCATTAATTCCCAATTAAGACAGCAGCCCACCCACACACCTTCGTATTGCACATATTGCACATAAATGCTTTTTTCTGGTCAGACTTTTAATTTACAAAGGTTTGAGCTGAGGCTAGCAGACTCACTGAACTGTGTGAATGTGTCTCTATGTGTGTGTGTGTGTGTGTGGATGCGTATATTGTATAATGATCGCCTCTCTGTTCCTTTCCCCAACCCTGGATGAAAGCAACCCTTTGTCATTCTCGATCGTTTTTTAAATGAGAGTTGGTGGCTGGTCTTCGGTGACCTGCTGCGCCCCTCCCTCCTCCTCTGCCTTCTATCTGTCCCCTCGCACCTCCCCACCAGCCACCTCCCCCCCCCCCTTCCTCATAAATGGCCCCGGCTCCCTCATAACAAGCTGGATTCTCATAGATCTCCATCAATTTGTGTCACACCAGGGATTCCCCGAACAAAGTTGCCTTTGCCACATCACCCACAACAACTATGCATTATTAAGGCTAGAAAAACAGCCTGCGACGTGTCTGCCACGGGTTGCGGAGCTGAAAGGCACAAAGAAGAGTGAGAAACAGGCAGCGACCGGCAAGAGAAAGACCAAGGGTGAAACAGAGGGACTAATGATAAAAGGTTAAGATTTGAAATGCCAGCGTGGCCTTGCCTTCTTCGGTATGTTAGTGATTTGACTGTTAAACGGAAAGCTTTCTCTGCAGCTCTCTACGCGGTGAGTTCATTCTCAGAGATTTCCCAAGATGCATCTCATGCAGGAGCGGCTCACATCAGCGTTTACGTGGCGCGGCTCGCGTTGATCTCTGAATAGCAGAGCAATACAATTAAAATGCAGCGTGTCAAAGGGCCCTATAGGTCGGATAAAGGACATTTAAGGAGCTTCATGTTGAGCTCCTGAGAGCCTTCAAACGGCACGCTGGTCTGTGCGCTTCACACCCACAGCAGCTGATATACTGAACACATAAACGGAGATTCATTGTGTGTCCAGAAAGGGCAATTAAAATGAAAAAAAAAAAAAAAACATGTCGTGGAACCTGAAAATTCCCTCAGGGCAAAAAAAAAAAAAAAAATCACCTTTAAACTTAATTTATGATCATGAGATGGAGCATCTTTCTCTGGCCCGATTACAAACTGGACAATCAGCCTCTAATTTGGGATTTAATTAAAAGGAGTCAACGTGAAGAAGCTGCACTGACCAAAAAAAAAAAATGGAGAATATGTTAACTCGGCGAATGCTTCATCGAGTATTTAGCCGCTAATGAGTTTCATTTATCTGCAGCATTGAAAGGTCATGAACCTCAACATGGCTCCGTTTGACCATGAAATCACTGTGCAGATTCATTTTCAAACACTGTGGAGATCCAGGATTGATAACGAGACCACAGAGACGAATGTACAGTTGCAGTCTACATTACAAGTGACAAAGCCGACTAGCAGCTGTAGTGATTATGGGAGAAGTCAGGTGATGGTTGTTGGACTTAAACACTTAAACAGGGTTATATCGCCTCTGTAAACCCAGGTCCGGATCTATCAAGCAGACCTGTCAAGGATCGAGAGGGAAATAAAGCAAAATGTGTCATTATCCTCCCAAAATATCATATAAAGATGGGTTTTTTTATGGTATGTGTGTATTATTTTTTACAGTAGTCACAAACAGGCTGCAGGTCAATATGTGAGTATATGAGTTACATCAGCAGCATCAAGTCCAGTCAGGATGAGTCTAGTCAAGAATACTGGCTGAGGGGAAAACGTGTTAGGGCTCAACAATAAGGCTTGCCCGCTTGCCTGCTGGGCAGGTAAAATGCCAATGTCAATAAACCTAACAACTAACTTCTTTCCGGGGCTAATGATGGAAGTAGCAACCTTTGTCCGATATATGAATCCAAGCATACGGCTATGTCCTGGAGGTGCTACATACCAGTGCAGACATGAACGGATCAAACAAGCAAAGGTGTCATCTGTTCGGTTTCGGTCTGCACACTTCATTCCTTGTTTCCAACCAACCGTCAGTATTGTTTTTGAAACATTAGCATGTGTTTATTACTGTAACCATGATGACAAAGCTCCCTCACTACTTAAGGCTCAAACATGATCTTTCCCTGAACCCAGCCAAGCCGTTTTTTTCTGGCTGGAGTTAATCAAACTTATTGTGAATCGTAAAGGGTTGGAACGAGGACTTGTTGATGGGTTGAGAACATGATCAACCACCCTGTTGATTCTCCCCCCCTCTGTAGATCCAACCCCCCTCACCGGCGCACACGCAAACACGCACCTTCCTTCACGGAGCACCTTTACCTTCTCAACAGTCGCAGTAATAAGATCAAACTTGCACGGCGAAGCCCAACCTTTGTTTTATTCGATGGAGGCATGAAATGAGATTCTATTAATACCCGCAGCCCAATTGGCTTGCTGGCTGACTCCCAACGGAGGCAACGCTGAAAAGGTTAGGTGCGGCAATTATGCAGGTGGAGTTGCAGAGGAGATGGGAGTGAGGAGGAGATGATTCTGCCTTGATCACTGGCTCCGAACAAGGTGTTATCAGCTGCAGCAGAGAGAGCGAGGGGGGGGGGGAGAGAGAGAGAGCAAGGGGGGGAGAAGGAGGGGAGGTGGGTATAGGCTGCCAGAACGCCGTTAATGACTCGCCTTGTTTTTTGAAGCGAGGAGTTGCCTTTTCAAAGGCAAGGCAATTAGAGAGGGACTTGTTCCGTTGAGCTTGGGCAACCGCGGTGACTTAGTAAAGCTGTCACCATCCGGCCATCAATGCTGGACAGGAGAGACCGGCGAACACTATCACACACACACACGCAGCAATATGACACGCTCACACGTGCTGCACCTGTACGCATCCCAGCAACCGGCGCAAACGCAGGCGCTCTCATCCCGCCGCGGCGAGGAACGACGTTCCAGTGCGTGCAGGATGACATGCTCACGGTATTAGTTATTATATGTCTGAGTGCCTTACATGGCAGCCACACACCGTATGCGACGCATAGGTGGCACCGATAATTAGGACCTTTCAAATCTCATTATGCTGCCTTGCTCAAAAGAAAGGAGAAAACAGAGAGAAATTAGCCCCCTCTCGCTCCCCAACCTCTCTTTTTTTTGTCTCTTTGGATTATCCGGCAGCGCAGCAACACACCCACCATTAGTTTGCTGCTGCTGCTGACCCCAGTCATTCATTTAATTGGCTGTTAATTGCTATTCTCTCTACAAGACACAATGTATATGTGAAGCTATATTTAGGCTCGCCCCTCGATGGCTCTTCATGCTAAATTACAACTTTCAGCCAGGCGCTGAAGGGCCCCATTGTGGCCTGTCGTTCTCCCCCTCTGTGACTGACTGACAGGCTGAGGAGGGGGGGAGACACATCCCTCCTTCCCTCTTTCTATCCCTCCCTCCCTTCTCCTCTCCTTCCCTCTTTCTATTAGCTGCCGAACTGTACAGTCTGACACCTGGATCAGGCTGCGTGTCACTCCCCATGTCCTCGTCTGTTTGACACACCAGCGGCGGTTTTTCATCTGTTGCCAGGGACGTCTGAGGACTTCACCCAGTGTACATCAGTTTCTCATCAACTTCAGTCTGCACTGCCGAGGCGCAGGAGACATTTTCATTTGGCAGATTTTACAACGTGGACTTTGGAAAGTATTTCATCATGACTGCCTCGTTTATCCGCGTGTGTGTCACCAGTTTTGCTTTCAGTTCCCCAGAATATATCGTAATGAATGCTTTCCGCTAAGAACGTCAAAGTTCGATGAATACAAATTGGTTATTTTTTTCACCCTCCACTGCCCTTGCCCGTACACTTCACCAACACACAGCAGGCCAGCTGCATCTGACTCATGTCGGATTGCAACACACACACACAAACACATACGCACACACACACACACACACAGAGGAATGTTTGTCACAGATGTGAACTTGATGGATGACAAGAGCCAACTGCTGACGTCATCTGCTGGAAATCCCGGATTACTCAGACCAACCCCCCCCCCCCCCCCCCCCTCATCTGTCCATATCTCGCCTGTCTGTCTCTCTGACTGTCTCTCTTTCTGTCTCATTCTCCTCACCAGCAGGACAAGCACAGCCGAAGTTTGTCCAGGTTAGATAAAGAAGGCAGGGGCGGGTGAGGGGAAGAGGGGAGGGGAGTGTATTGGGGCTGTATTCCTGATTTATGGCTCTGACTTTTCATTTGTAATACCCTGATTATCTGGGGAGCTGGGTGGGAGGATGGTGGAGGGGCGGGGGCCTGGTGCTGGTGAGAGGCCTGAGCAGCTTAATAATGTGTACATGACAACAGCGACGGGGGGATATGAGGCAACAAAAAACGCTGCCCTCTAAAAATGAGACGGGGAAACTCTGGAGCAGAGCGTCTTCATTTGAAGGCAGAGCGTCTCCGATCTCACCTGCTAATCGCTTCTGTTCTCCATCATGTCATTAAACATCTCGAGACCTTTTTCTATAGTATGAAGGTGATAAAGACTTTGAAATGAATCAGCGCCCGTATCGAATTCTCCTCCCTCCTGCAGGATGAGAACCCCTGCGAGACTGCGAGAGTGATGAGATAATGAGAGGAAAAGTCTCCGCTAATGACAACCGCTAACATTAGCTACCATCCCCACAGACGCAGGTGTGTCGTCGGGAGAGACGCAGATTTGTACAATTTGCAAAACGTGTGATAATCTTCTCACTAGTTTCTTTTAACTAAACAATCCAAGCGTTGGGACAAACTGTGTTATTGGAGCGATACTTCCACTTTTTGTGTGAAATGTGACAGATGATGCCTCTTTCACACATAACAGGATTTTCCACAGATGAAACCAATTTCTGTTAAAGCCATTTGTTCACTTTTTCTCTCTCTCGCTCGCGCTGACACTAACACACACACACACACACACACACACACACACAGCTGTTGAACACGTGAAGGTAAGCTCGGCCCTGGATGTAACACCCCCATCATGGCTGCAATCGTCCTAATAATCATCATCATGAGTGTTATCGTAATCAGATCTGCGGCGGAACACAGCTTTAGCGAAATGCAGCATGAACCCTGCTCATAATAATTGGTGCAGTTGTGCCGGCACGTTAGCCGGGAGTGCATCTCTTAGATTTCACACTGTGCTATTATCCCAGCACATAATACCTTGCTGATTATCCTTCCAACGAAGGCGTAGCTATCCTAACTGTTATGATAATACGGAGTGCGGCTGTGATAATCCACACAGCCCTTGTGGCCCCCCCCTCCCCTCTTTCTCTCTCTGTCAGATGCTAATGTTGATAGTGGGTGGTCATACACACAAACAGCAATGGGAAGCCTCTCCCGGTTCAGCGGCGAGCCAAGTGGACGGCACACCGACGTGTAAATCCGTTTGACCTCGGACAGGCCGGCGCCTCACACGGAGGCGAGAGGGCAAGGGGTCGGGGGGAGTCATGCGCCGCCATCCCAGCCCCCGTGGATCATATCACCAGCGCGGATTAGCTCATTTAGCTGGATTGATTGAGTTAAAAGCGGACACCTGTTTATCCTACGGCCTGTTAATATGTTTCCATGACAACAGCCGAGGAGCCAGCGTCTCTGTCTGTCTACTTCTCACTTCCTCAATCTCTACACTTATTCCTCTGCTGATGAGGGTCTCGCTCTGGATCGCCTCCTCACAACACACACACACACACACACACACACACAGATGTCTCTCCACTGAGTCCCTCCATCTGAAGTTGCTGAGGTAAGAAGATCAGGTTTTCCACTCAGTGGAGCGAGAACGCTCTCACCTCTTCCCCACGGTCCACCCAGCAGCACCTGTGTGTGTGTGTGTGTGTGTGTGTGTGTGTCGGCATGTGCATGTGTGACATTTTGGGACCAAAATGGAGGAGGCTATAGCACACAGGTGCATTTCATGTCTATAAATCACTCGTTTTTGCGTGTGCATGTGTGTGTGTGTGCGTGCATGTGTCTGTGCGTGCATGTGTGTGTGTGTGTGCGTGCATGTGCAGGGATGAGGAAGGTATAAATCTTCTTGGCTGGCGGATCACCAGTCAAGAGTTTTCATCCAAATAGCTGCAAACAAAAGGAGAGCAGGAGTAATTAAATGCATCGTTTCAGGTGGGAAATACTCAATTTTAGTCTCAGCGTGATACAAAAGTTTGCAGAAGTGGACACGCCACGGGAGGATCGCTTGGCTGTCTTCCTGCCTGTCAAAGTGTTGTGCGTTTGTCTTCATCCTTTCCGCCTCCCTCTGCTCTTCGCCTCCCCCCTTTCTCACTCTCTTTCACTCCGTTTCTCTCGTTCACACCTTGCATCCCGCGCTGGTTGACATGTGCCCGTGTAACGTCTATGGCTTTGTCTCTCCCGCTCCGCCTCTCAGCTCCATTTAGGTCAACTCTCTAACCTGAAACAAAGTGACGGTCCCCCTTCACACCTTTTTTTTTTTACAAATCTTTCTCTCCCCCGTTCTCTGCTTTCCCCCTGTCTTTTCTCCTCTAGCAGTGCTTTTCTTTTTTACACTAGTTGTCAGTCTGGAGTTGCACTTAGAGTATCTGTGTTTTGTTGATCTGTCACATTTCATCTCCTCCTTTCCCTCTCTCCTCGGCTGTTTGTTCTCCCCTTGACTCTGGCAGACTCATTATCTTTGTAGAACAGCAGCGTGCGTTCGTCAGCAGTGATTAGCAACGTTTCATTCTAACATCGTTAAGGAAAGACAGTTTGATATTTGACGAATGAAGATACGGCGGTCTCTAATCTTCCAACACAAAACTGTGTTGTAGTAGATAGAGGCTTCGGTTAAGTTTTCCATAACATTAAAGCTTGCATTGATCATAATCCAATTAATGAAAAAAGAAAATGAGAGAAACTGACAAAAAGGACGGGGAAAAAAAAGAAACGCTTGCCTCATTAAATAGAAAGAAATCAACTGTAATCAAATTGCTGAGTTCTCAAAACTGATGAAGTGTACACATTTAAAGATCTAATGAAAATTCTTGCAGTTAACATAATTAATTTGCAGCCCTTTTGATAAGTGGTAATGACTTGGAGATTATTGGTTTAAATGAATAGTTTTGTTGTAGCTGCAGCGGAAGAGAGAAGTTGATGGGGGGGGGGGGGGGTGTTTGGGGGAGTACGGGGGAAACACTATCCTACTTTCAAAGTTCCCGAGGAGATGAAGCAATGTTTTTTTAAAAACACAATACGACAATTAGACTCCTCTATAAACTAATTACTGCTGCTTTAATTCCTTTTCAGATTAAACCCAAATTGTAATAAGACGACGTCTCAAAGAAGATGTTTGTACGCGGGGAGGAAACACACATTTGTAATTAAAGGTGGAGTAATATTTTTTCTCATTAAACACATATTTGCACAGGAGATAAAGGTGCAGACATCCGTTCTGCAGACACTTGTAGGTCTCTCGCCCTTCCTCCCGCTCTCTCTCTCTCCCTCTCTATGGTGATGAATTAGAGGAGATGCTGCTTTGCATCGCCTCCAGAAACAGACGAGCAGCCTGCTAACAGGAGGTGAGCCCCTCAGACGTCTTTCTCTGACGAGATATTAAGACGCGATGTGATGAGCGAGGATTGTTTTGCTCTGAGGCTAAAAAGTGGGACACTTAACTTACAAAAAGAAAAGGAACTTTTTCTTTTATTCCTGCAATGTTATTATTGTGAGAAAGCGGGGGTAATGTTATTATTCCTCAGATCCACCGCGGGCTTTTTCCCATGCTGTCAGCTAATGTTGATGATGCCCTCCCCTCGGTCGTCGCTCCCGCACACTAACAGCATCGCCTCTGATGGACTCAAAACAACTAGTTTCAGCACGACTGACTCTCTGTTATCATAATTTGATTATTTTAATGATCTTGTTACTAAACCTCAGACTGCTGCGTACAGCCGGAGGGAAGCCACGGTTGAACGCATTGTATGAATCTCACATGAAACTCAGGAAATGTCCAAGGGTGACACTACACAGTGGTGTGTTTAGCCCTGTGTGTGTGTGTGTATTAATGCATGCATGCAAATGTGCTTGTGTGCTAGTGTGTCACTTTGCGCAGACAGACCCAGCAGCGCCGACCACAGCCCCGCCGCAGAGAGCGAGGTTATGGAAAACTATTCGCATAAAACAGCCCAGTGCATTATCAGTCAAACACCAGAGCCAGAGGGGGTTTGATTGTGGCGTTTCATCATCGCTTATTGAATTATCTGGATTAATTTAACGCATTTAAGCCTGTGTGTTTTCCCTAGCTCGCAACTCTCCCGTCTCTTCGTTAGCGATAATTACACTAAGTGGGTCATCTCCGTCTGAGCTCCCTTTTTTTCTTTTTCTCTCTCCCTCCATAGTATTAGCATTTTTTCAACTTCTTAAACAAAGTTTGGCAAAAAAAAAAAAAAAAATCTAATGATATAATGTCGTGATTCACTCGGCATTCTGTGGATGAAAGCCTTGAGAAGCAGGCGGTTGACTCAGAAAGTGGAGGAGTGGAGTGAGAGAATAGCAGGGTTGAACTAGAGGTTTTTCCAAACTCACCTTTCATTTGATTTTACTTTCTCACGCATTCAAGCTCCAAGTCCCCACGTGCCCTGGCTGCTTCAGCGTGGGCATCGCTGGTCATCAGCAACTACTAATGCTGAGCTCTAAACATAATATACATTACAAGTCATGCTGGTAGCACATTAGGAGGCAAGGTTATGTAATAAATGGCAATATTATTTGCTAGTACTACAAAAAAAAACGGTTACAGCATGTTTCTTTATACGTTTAAACGATGAAAGGAATCAAATGGTTGCCACAGTAACAAGAGCCTTGACTCAAATCTGGAAAGTGCTTTTGAACAGTTTTGCATGAGATTGATCTGATCCGTGCATGATGATCGTGCCTCCAACACGACTGAGGTAAGGTCAGGAGAATAAGAGAGCAGATTTGAGTCACAGATTTGACCTCCGACTCTATGACTCCCATTATTCAGCCTCACCCGCAGCAGCCTGAGCTAAACCTCACAGAAAATGTGTCTGTTAAGTCATTAGGCAGCTCATTAACACGTTGTATAATTGGTGTCTAATTGATCATGGTTGTTTCATGAAGCCGTGAACTTCAGGGGCGTGTGGCGGCACCAGCAGACTCTCAGGGGAAGCGTGGAGTCGGCTAAAGTCTATGAATAGACTTGTAATATTGATATTGTGCCACAAAGCCCCGCGAACCACTCAGGAAAAAAAACCTCAGCTTCCCTTTCTTTGAATTCTCTTTTCTTTTTCTTTTCTTTTGTGATCATAGCATCTATTCACCCTGAGATAAACCTTGTACTACATTTGAAATCGGTTTATTCAGTTGAAAGTACAGAAGCTCTGAGATCAGCCATTTTCCATGTCTGATCTAAATTGTTTTGTCTTCTGTTTGTATGATTTAAGTGCAGATGAATGAAGTTCAATCTTTCCTAATTTTTGGCAGATTGAAAAACATATTTACTTATTTTTGTCAGGAGTGTTGTAATACTCAATTTGACCAGAGACAAGTGCTCCAACAATGTCCTAAATAGGACATCAAGAATGTCTGCATGCTTAAGGTCGGTATTTTGTGTGTGTAAATTAAAACTCAACCCTGAAATGCTTTTAGTTGCATTAAAGTGATGGTTCGGAGTGAAATGCACCCGAGGTAATTTCCACCATGACATCCAGCCAAATACCCCCTCGGAAGCATTTTTAGCGGTGGTCAGCATTGGTCAAGATAGCCGCTATCAGCCGAATGGCTTAGTACTAGCGCTATGGTACAGAGGGTATATCTCGTAAATTACCCCACTAATAATGCATGGAATGTTACCAAACTTCTGCAGTAGTACACCCAGCCGATAATACAAGCATTTATAAACATTTAGCCAAACTTTTTCATACTCTCGCGTGAAACTCACATAGCAGCCGAGGATAGAAGCTATCAGGCAAGTGTTCTTTTAAATAAACTCCTGGTGTACTTACAAACTTTCAAATGCCTCGTTTTGTGAGTACAGATCCTATGTGTACTACTGCAGAAGTTTGGTAACATTCCATGCATTATTAGTGGGGTAATTTACGAGATATACCCTCTGTACCATAGCGCTAGAACTAAGCCATTCGGCTGATAGCGGCTATCTTGACCAATGCTGACCAGCGCTAAAAATGCTTCCGAGGGGGTATTTGGCTGGATGTCATGGTGGAAATGACCTCGGGTGCATTTTACTCCGAACCATCACTTTAAGAGCATGGGGGTGGTGAACTTCTGCCACTTGTGGCCAAAAAGGAGTACTACAACAAGAAACACAAACAAATAGCAAACAATGAATACATTTCACCTCTTTTCACAGTTGAAAATCTGATCTTGGAAAACACTTTTTTACCCGGCTGAACTTCTAGCCATGCCTTTTCTTTTTTCTTCTTCTCAAAAACACCTTTGATCAGACTTAGAAAATGTGTCACCAGAATTGTTTCTCACAAGCCCCTCAGGGCTTCCATAGTTTTCTCACATACCAGATAAAAGTGTTGTGCTTACATACATCACCAATGTTCTTCAAATAGAAGTCATTATAAGTTAATGGATGGCATCAAGAAACGTATCACCACATCACTTTCTTGACATTTGCCTTCTCCTATTTTAGTGCTTGTTTTTTTGCTGTGCGGCGCTCCGCTATCTCCCATCGCTGGGATCCGTCATTCAGCTGTGAATCATTCATGAGACGCAGTACATACGGTTCCACGGGTTAAAAAGTAATAGGGCACTACCATGTAAGAGGTTGTCTTGCATTGTTTTACCAAGTGTCTCTCACACACCTATGTCATCACTGGTCCCTGAGTTCACATGATCGCACATCCTCGTCCCCCCCGATGGAGCGCAGAGCTAAGATGGAGAAAACAAGAAAACATAACCACGGCCTGTGGAGCAGGTGGTTAGAAAACAGGTACCACAGAAGCCCCCCCACCTCCCTAGCATCACAGCGGCGTGATCTAGCCCAGGCTATGAGCTGTCACTTGGGGCTTTTCATGTCTGAGCTTGGGAAAGATCAGTAGACTCCCCGTCTGAGCTCGGGGCCCTTTGATAATCGATGGAGCTTACAGTGGCGCTTTGTAACGACAGCCACCGTTCACGGCCCAATCAAAACGCGCCGCTGTCCTCTCTTGTTTGTTCCCAGGGTTGTGCGGGCTATTTCCTGTTCGACTTAAAACGGCACCTTGTGTTTTTACGAGCGTGTCAGCGTTGACAGAGGGGAGATACGTCGGCGCTACAAAGCTCCTTCTTTTTTTTGAATTTCAGCTCAGGTTTGCATTGTATTCTGTGATAAGGAGGCTGCAGTTTTACATAACCTGCTCTTACACTTGTCTATTTGAGAATGCAATGCCTCTGTCGGATGTCAGACACATCAGCATAACAGGTGATCATGTAGTAATAAAATAGTCACATATGTTTTAATGATAAGAGCTTAACTAGGTAGGTATTGAAGGAAGACTCAAGAAAAAATATATCAAACACTGTCCTTTTGGAGACATTTTCACTAAATAAAAATATAAAAATATCCATTAAAACTTATCAAACTTCTTCTGCATCACAATCCACTTTCTCCACTTATTCAGATAGGCAGTGGAGAGTTGTTTGACAAGTGTGTGAGAACAGGAAATCATTCCAATCCAATGCAAACCAGTTGAATACAAATAAGCTGAAGTTCTCCAATAACTATAGGCAACTTTTGACAACTGCTGTTCAAGCCTAGAGAGATATCGATAATATATTTTGGGTGTAGTATCCCTTTAATAACCCAAGGAGCCTCGGCTTAATGAGATTGACTAATTGGCTTTGCCATCATACAAGCTGTGCCGGGAACGGGAAAAGAAAAACATTATGATTTTCAAAGTGGTTGATGAAAAAATGTGTCAGAAATTGGCCCCCCGTTGTAATCTCAGGTATTCTCGACCTCCAATCTATTTCTGTCCCACAAATACATTATTCAGTGGCTGTGAATGTAATTAAGTATTGAACACGCGCAGATGGTGCCCTTGACCTCCAGTGAGTGCAGAGCGTTGTATGTTTATGCTGCAACAACTGACACACATGTCCCTGATTGCATGTGAACATACAGTACTCGGGTGTGTCTACGCGCCGCTGCATCTGAGGAATGGCATTCACGCTGGATGCCATGGACATACTTTTGTCTATATGAGCTATTCATGTTTTTTCCTCTGTGTGTGTGTGTTTTATGGCATGTAATCATAGAATGTGGAGAACCTGTTCATTTGCTGTCCCCGTCGGTTCGATAGACCTAGTTAAAAAGCCATCATGCCAGCGACATTGTGACATTTCCACTGCCTGCTCTGTGTGTGTGTGTGACTCTCCCTCTCTGTGTGTGTGTGTGTGTGTGTTTGTGTGAGACTCTCCTCTCTGTGTGTGTGTGTGTGTGTGTTTGTGTGAGACTCTCCCTCTGTGTGTGTGTGTGTCTTCCCCACTGCTTTAAGGTGCCCACTGAACAGGACAAACAGCACAATGACACAAATAACAAGTCAGAGAGGAGAGAGGGAGAGAGAGGGAGGGAGGGAGAGAGAGAGAGAGAGAGAGAGAATGAACAGATTGATTGAAAAGCAGATATATATAAAGAGCCCGTGTAGTGGAGGGGCACACAGCGCTCACAGCGAGCTCACGCTCCCCAAGGTTGTTGTGATATTTCCAAACCACTTCCTTCTATCCAGTTGATTTTATATAGTATAGCTTTATGGATGTATAAGTACACATATATTGTGTGTGTTTGTGTGTATACAGTATACAGCGTTTTATAACCACCAGTTTAGGTGAAATTTAGTGAAAACTTTATGTTTAGTGTGTTTGTAGGTTTAGGAAGCTGGTGAGGTTTAAGAAAAGACAGTTTAGTTTCAACAGCAGGGATGTGTTACAGTTATATGCATCCTTTAAGTGTTAAAACATGACAATTCTTGATTTAATTTCCGCTTGCTTAGTTAAATCGTTTAAATATATTTTCTAGTTTCTATGACTCAATGTTTGACCTTGTTCACATTATAGACAAGAAGGCAACAGTTCCTGCCTGCCAGCTCCTACACCTCTTTTATCGCCATCCATCGCCCTCTCCATCTATCTCCCAGTCAGCCTCTTGTCTTCTCATCTCATGTCTGCTGTGTGCCAGATCAATAGTCTAAGACAAACATCCACAGACATGAACACACATGCACACCGATGTAAAGGCAGGGAAAGGAACAAACCACACACATTAAAAGGAAGAAAATCTGGGTCCTTCAAATACAATCACAGGGGCTTTAATGGTATAAAATCGGTTCTTACTGATGGTTGATACAATTAAAGCACCTGAAATATAAATGGGTGGAAAAGTGGCAGGAATTGATCGTGAAAAGCAAAAAAAACTAAACATAACAGGCAGATTTCTCCACTAACGCAGCCAACCAACTGCATGCATTCACACAGGCGGAGATGATACCATCCTGTGGATGTTCATGAGCGGAGTGGAGCTGAGGTGGAATGACTTGTGTCAGGTCTGCGGGACCACTAGTGGCTGACGGCCTCATCGCACAGCCCCGAGCGGCTTGCCCACTTGCGTAAACGAAAAAAATAAATAAATAAAAAATACCCTGATTATGACTTTTTAGCTTTTCAGATTTCCCCCGTCCCCCTCGCTCGCCAGTCAAAGTTACTCAATCCCGGCCTCTGGACGATTAGGCACCATCTCACTCCAAGCATAACCAATTCTTCTGCTCCCCTCTCACACACTCTTCCCTCCGCGGCGAGGTCAGGGGACAGACGAGCCGCGGACTTCATTCCTTACGCTTCTGTCGTTTAAATCAGGTCAGATGAGTGTCATCCTCCCCTCCCCTTCAAGAACATGGTAATCCGATTCTTTCAGCTCGTGCCGCTATACGCTCTATTCTCCTCTGCCTCCAACTCTCTCAATCCCCCCCCCAACTCCGCCTCTACGTCTTCATCAGACTGAATTATGGCCTCTGGAGGGGCTCCATCGGCCCCTGTGTGGCTACTGTCACCAACAGACCAGCACTTCATGCTGTGCAGGCCGCTCTCTCTCTCTCTCTGCTTCAACGCTATACGCTCGCTCGCCCTATCCACCCCAGCGCTGGCCTGTCACCTCGGATCATAATGGAAGAATGAGGAGAAGGACAAGAGCGAAGGAAACAAACACTGACCTCATGGCAGCTTCTTTTGCCTGCAACGTCCACGTGTGTGGAAGTCTATGACATGTGGCAGGAACGGAGAAGTGGTTCTGTTTTTTTTTTGTTGTTATCAGGAATGTAAAAGTGATCTCCTTTCAAGCTTTTACTACCATTTTTCGCCGCTGACCTTTTTTACTGCGTCTCTGTGCTTATTTCTTGTTTTCTCAATGAGATGAACAAATGGAGTATTTCCCTGCCACCTGTTATCTTCAATCACACTGTAATAGTAGATATAAACTGTAAAAAAGGCTTGCATCGCGACATACCTCTTCTTCGCTACACGAAGAGATTCATACGCACACGTGCACAGATAGATGGAGGCAGCAAATCCAGGCGAAGGAGATAGTGTGTGTGTGTTGGGGGGGCAGAGGCTATCCAAACAGGCTGGTTAGAAGCATGTTGTCATAATTAGGCCTGACAGCCTCCTAGCAACATGAATAAAAAGCAAGGAGCCCCAGACCTGGACTCATGCATAATGGTGTAGAGCAAAGGAGTGCCCGGGAAAAAAAACACACACATGTAATTAATGCACAGATTAGAGAATCGACAGTGCAGAGAGCTAATAGAAGGTGTGTGTGTGCAAAAGAAGTAATGATGGAGGGAGCCAATCACACATCTGTGGAGTATATTTGTACACCAGAGGAAGAAAAAAAAAGAAAATTCATTCTTTATGTTCTCTATTGATTCCTCCACGTTAACGCTGAAAGCAACACAATACTGACTCCATTGTGCTCCAACGCTTTTCAAGCCTTTCAGAAAAGAAGCGACTTATTTCTCTCTCTCTCTTGAATCACAGGCATCGCAGAGTCATGGCCTTTGAATTTCATGGCACTTTATCAGTTTGACCAGTGGGTCCTTGTGTGACTTACCTTTACTGCGCTCGCTCGTTCTCTCCCTCACTACCGCCGCTCTCAGAATAGTCATAGGCTCGTTTCCAAGGCAACCAGCCATGACCTGTGTCCAGGGAGGGTTGACAGACATGAAACAGTGGCTGCTCTCACAAAACGCCAATACCTTTTTATTAGACTGTTGCAACATTAGTTGTACACTTATAGAGCTAAAGTTATTCTGAAATGCAAACTTCTTTTTTTTAATATATTCTCAGGATGTATTCACGTCTAACAAAAGTGCTCGTTACAATATTTTGCTATTCCAAATGAACATGTAAGCCTCTTTAATGTAAAGAGAGAAATCAGAGGCTTGAAAAACAAAAGTCAGTGGGCCAGCACTAAGAGAGAACACCGCTATCGGTTGTCTAATTAATCTGTCGGCTCGGTGATGTCCAGGGAGCGGAGGGAGGGACGCCGAGCTGCAGCGACAACAAGAGACAGGAAGAACAATAGCAATCTCAGTCTCACACTTCTTCACTGGGGCGTCGTATAATTCTGTTATTTTGAGAAGGGGACAATTAATAGCACGGCGCTCAGAGTAAAGCGCCTCAAGGGTCAGAGATTTTTGGGGGAATTACTTTGTGTCCGTTCCCACAAGGGCGACGGTACACTTGTGACTTAAGTCTACAGAGTAAAATATCCCACTTAATATCACTGGGGTTGAGACCATCGAGCAGACGTGTAAATCTGAGCTCGGATCACATTCTGGGGCTCCCCCCACCCCCTCTCAATGAAATGCTGTTACTCTCCAATAGGGAGTGCTGTTTTCTGTCTTCTCTCTCCGGGGTGTGATCAGGCCTGCAATTACAGAGAGAAAGCACTGGAGGTGTTGTACCAAGTGGCCCTTCCAAATGAATCAGTGTCTCAGCTAACAACGGCCCTCAGTAGACAACATGTGGATGCAGGGATGAGGAAGGGGCCTCCTCTCTTTGGACCAGATGTTGCTGCTTTGTTTTATACATCAAGATGATCATTATGTATACATGTGATAAACATTAAGTTCACTATTCAGAGATAGATAAGGGTAGGACTTCTGCTTACTCCCTTTCAAACTTACATGTTCATTTTGTTAGTTATTCTTGTTTTGTTATTATTAGGCCACGTGTTCAAAAATAAATCTAATAATCAAATTAACTATTTTAAAAGACTGCTGACAAATGTGGAAAGTTAAGAGTTGATTTGTTGCTGCTTTGCACGTATAAAACATCATGTTCTATTCAAAAAGACATTCAAAGTTTAAAAAAAAAGAATCAGAATCCTGCAAATCTAAGGAAAGTGATGACATTTGACGCTGTGTTATTAGAGAAGCATTACTTACGGAAAAATTAAGTGTTTGTTGAATTCTGTTCTGTGAATCAGACCTATAAGATCTGCATGGGGGAGGGGGGGGGGGGCAAACCTGGCGCTGCTTCGTTTGTGATAAATGAGCGAGAGGGAGAGCGGGGGGAGGGAGGGGGAGGCTAATTTGCTCTGCTGTTGTTGAACGACGGCTGATAGCTGATATCCAATCAGAATCAATTTGCATGGGATGTTTTCATTATGCCTGGAACATCAGTCAATATGTCTGGCCCGGCTCTGGCTCAGGGAGAGAAGGGTTTTGGTGCAGACCCAGGTTCAGATTTCACCGTTCAGAACTTTCTAACCTACAGACGAGCCACAGGACTGACCTTACAGATCTGTAAAGAAAACTCTCAGTTTGTGGGAGATAACTAATTTTTTTTTTAAATCCTCCAACAAAGCCTTCTTTTGATTGTCTAACCAATTAATTGGATTCAGTTTAATTGATTGCCAAGTTCTATTTACTTTTACTTGAACAAATTATACAATGGAGCGACTGTGAAGTGAGACGGGCAAAATAACGGAACATTCTCCACTAATTATTCTCCCACTGAAGTTTATTCCCTGTGAAATGTATCTGAAATGATCAAGGACAGACTGACTTATTCTTCTTTTTGACAATATGGTCCCTGGTTTTCTTCTTTTCATCCAAACTGAATGGCAAAAAAAGAGTCCTGATTAAGTGAATCTGCACCTCTCTTTACCTGTCCATCAATAAATAAAAAGCAAATAGAAAAGATCAAAAATCGCAGTGAGACCTAGACGATGCTTTAAACAGGCGAATGTTCACAAATTCAGGTCTTGTACGGTATATTAGGGAGTCATAGTCCTTCGGTTTTCTTAGAGTAACCCTGCATTTCCCTGTGATGAAGTCTTAAAGATCAGAAGAGCATCGAGAGACATATCTAAGAGAAGTGCCTTCAGTTTTTATTCATGTTCCTTCCCCTTTCTTTTTCAAGTGAGCTGCAGCTTCAGAGAGAGAGAGATAGAGAGAGAGAGAGAGAGAGAGAGAGAGAGAGAGAGAGAGAAAAGTGTTTTTCCAATAGAAATGAGGCGAGTTGAAGTAGACTCTTCAGCGGGGCTGAGGCTGTCACCGCTCAGTTCAAAACATTCTGCCATGCAAAACAGCCCAAAAGCCCCGAAACCTGTTATATGACTTCACTTTGAACACCGAGGGAAAGTCATTCACAAGCAGGTCAGACGCTTTCAAACTTTGAGGAATTAAAAAAGAGAAAAAAAAAGCCAAAAGGATCAGTTAAGGCGCAGTTACATTCTCGCTAGTTACTTTTATTTGTTGGGCCACAGTTTTTGTTTGCCCTCATTTTTTTTTTCCTTTTGTCAATGAAGATCATTGTCTCACATATTGGCAAAAAATGAGGAGTGAATTTGTCATAACCGCAAACACACACACACACACACACACACACACACACAGTTCTCATATTCTGGAGGACAGCTGCAGGGGTGTGGACGCCTTGGGAAAATGGATCATGGAATCAGGCCAATCAACTTCCTCTCCAGCCAGCACCTGTTAGTCTGTATCTGCTGCTGACAATTTCACAATACGAAGCGATTATGAAAATACAGATTAATACACACGTCCTGTAAGTAAAGGCGGTAGATTACTGTCATAAACATGCCTTTTCTTCACATTTTTTTTTTTTTGGCCTGTAATTTAAGTTATGCAGTACAGTATGTATATGTATGATTTTCTGCTTGCATGTTTGTCACCGAGGTTTATTTAACAGAGATTATGCAAATTTTAGTCTATTACACATCCTGCCCTAATTCACTAAACCCTGTTATAATTAAGACACATATCCACCATGGAGTACCCCCCTTCACCCCCCCACACACACACACACACACACACACACACACACACACACACACACACACACACACACACACACACGCACACGCACACACGCACACACAATAATAATAATAATGTGTTACCTTGAAATATTTCCCTGGACCAAAACGAGAGACGGAGATGCTGAAATGATGACAGCTAATATGCCTTGATGTTTTTGTCACTCAGAAAAGAAGTGTGTGTGCGTGCACATGTAAGTGTTTGTCAAGAGAGAGACTCTGTGTGTGTGTGTGTGTGTGTGTGTGCATGTGCATGTGTGTATGAGCCTGGGGGTGAGAGGGGGAGGGGAGGGAGGAGGGGGGTCGATCTTCTCTGAAGCAGCCCAGGCAGGCATCAGCACTCAATCATCCCAGATCTGCCAGACGACACCAGCAGAGAAAACACATTACCCGTGTCGTGTCGCCTCGTCTTCTTCTGTTGTCTTCTCTTTATTATATTTAGGGCTGCCTTGCCTCAGGGTCAGGTGACAATCTGCATTCTCTTTCTACAAGTTTTCTCAAAACTGTCTGGAGTTTTTTTATTTTTTATTATTATTATTATTTATTTTTTTTGTATTTCATTTTTCAACCTTTTTTTTTTATTCTTCTGCCGCTCTGTTAAAGGGGAGCTGTTGATGGTTTTTAATCCCTACATGAGTCCCTTTGCAGATGACTCTGCTGGCATGGTGTCAGAAAGAAACTAACAGAGAGCAGCGCTACGCATTAGACAAAAGATGAATACCCTCAGAAGGGAGGGAGGGAATAGAGAAAAGAGGCAAAGAGCCCATTTGAAGTGCCTGTCTAAGTTTTAGTAAAAATGAGTTCTTTATAACGGCATATAAATATATAAATGAAACACTTAAAGACATTATCAGGCACTTTCATTCCCCCTGCCTTTTGCGTGCTGGTTGAGGTGGGAAACAGAAGGGAAGTAAACACATCTACATATCTGAGTCATTGGTTCCAAGGGAGCTGTTATGGGCTGTCTCTGCAAATCTCTTCTCTGCGTTGCTTACAGCCCACCAGCAACAAAATCAACCCCCTGCGCCGCTGATGCCGGGTCAGATATTTCAACAGCCCCTTTACCGATGTGGCTGGATTTGATGGCGGCAAATCTAATTTAGAGTTTTTTTATCTCTTCTCAGGTTGGAGCACACGTGCTCCGCAGCAGAGGAAGGCGCAGTACGTGTCGCTGCCGTTTAGTGTCCACTTGACGGTAAGTTGGCACGGTTGGTGTAACAGAGTGGGCCAAGACCGGTCAGGCCCTCTGTCTCCACGGCCGCCATCACCTGGACAGCCCAGCGTGCCAAGCCCATGGCCACATCTGAGGGATCAGAGTAACGGCATCAACTGGCAGCGAGTACGACGCCAGGGGCGGTTTGGTCTCCACCTGCTTCATAGCATAACACAAACCGGTAACGCCGACGATCACAGCGCAATCTCAGCACCCATCAGCTATCGATCTGACGACGATTTAACCTCCTAGTGACACAGAAGGGTGGAGCCAAGTACAGCCGAATGCCGAATAATACATTTTTAAGTTGCCAAAATGAACGTCCATGAACTGAAAACACTGTAAAGGTTATAAGATGAAAAAATAACACAACTCAGACCTGACAACACTTTAAAAAAAAAACCTGCTTTACCTTCTATTTTAGTCTAAATCGGACCATAATTTACATAAATCAACAAAACGCTGCATCGAAGTAGACTTCAATTGAGACCATTAACTCATGCTGACTGGGGAAATAACTCATGTGAGACATAGGGCCCTAGTTTCGTAGACTAGGCTTTCGGCAAAGTCTCGGCGAGGCTTTTTGCCACGAAACTTCCGCTGCGCCAAGCTGAATCTGTGACGCCTCCCCCTGCTGCGCCGCCACACCCATCTTGGCGCAGGCGATCCACCAAACTGTTAAACTGACCGAGCGCAAGGCTGCGCGGGTCGGAACTTGCATTACCGCCCCCCTGCGCCACGAAACTAGGGCATTGTATCCTTTGTCTCGCCCCCGTATGGCCATTTAAAAGAATGGCTTCACTTCTCAGAGGTTACACCTTGGTGTCGACATGTATCCATCGGTACACGTTGGTGCACCACGTCCACAAACTATGACACTGTAAATTGGGAAGAAATTGTAAATCGCAGTTCTATATAAAACGTTAAAAAAGTACAAAAACTGCCTCCGAAGGATAAATTCTATTACCGTTCACAACAAGAGGAAGTCTTGGACAAATAAAGCGTTTTGTGCTCCTTTATGTGTGTTTCTATGACCAGATTTCCTAACCTTGAGATCCTTTCCGATATCTCTTGTAAGTGTGTGTGCGTGTGTGTGTTCCTTCTGGTCAGTGGGAGGACTCTTTCAGTATGGCTGTCACCCCCAGGACCAGGCTCATACAACAGGAATAATGAGCGACTATTCTGCTCTGTCGCAGTCAACCAAACAAGGTTTACAAAGAAGACGGACTCCAGGGGTCAAGGCTGAGCGCTGGCTCTCTCTCTCTCTTTGGCTCACATAACACACACACACACATGCAACACACACACACACACACACACACACACATCTTTATGACTTCCACTTTCTTGCGCATGTCCCCAGTGTGTAGGGGTCACCATGGAAACCTTGTCTTTTGCAGCAAATGGCTCAGATGTTGTGATGGGGTCTCGACCAAAGTTTATTGATCGATGAGATTTGGTGCCCGTTCCAAGGAAAAATCTTGTTCTGCGTTGTTGAGACTCGCGATCGATAACAAGAAACCCCACACTTGATGAATTTACACTCTTGAGATATTCAGTTTATGAGTCTGAGTCTATTCGGTTATGCTTTGGTGTGCTTATATGTGGTATGTATCTGGGTGTGTGTGTATAGGTGTGTGTGTTTGTGTTCCACTATACTTCCTGTGGTTTTGTATGCAGCAGAGATGATTCATCACTTATAGTGTTGTTTTAGAAACATCAAATTCACACTATAAATGTGTCTCTTTCCAAACACAACGTGTCACACTTATTGACACACACACACACACACACACACACACACGTTACAGTGTTCCAACTCTCACACAAATAGAGAAGAAATGGGTCTTCGTTAATGCTTTTTTTGGGGGCAACTCACACAAATGAACCAAAAATATCTTAAACATTGCACCCGTTTCTCACTTCCCCTGACTAGCAGCTCATGATTGTGGTTATAAATATCATAATCACATAACACTAGGCGAGATTTACTCTGTGGTGTCTTATAAATTCATTCACACAAATAAGCAGTTTATATAACAGATTACTTTCAGAAATCTGTCTCTTAATTTGAAACGTCGCTGTGCTTTATCGGGGAAAACGCTGCTGTGCATTCGTGATCATAGTACAAAGGATAAAGTCCCTTTTTTCTTTGGCGTTCTGCGGTGCACCGTGTGCTTAGCGGAGGTCACGGCAAACAATGGCCCAGGGGAAGTGAGAGCAGTTACAAAGGCACGCAAATATAGTAGAGAAATAAAAAGGGGGTCTATACGTGCGTGTGCGCTTGTTGAAATACATTTCGGGGTGTGAGCATTTTGCGCATCATAACACATAAATAATCACAAATAATAGCAGCGGTATTCAGTCTGCCACCTTATCACCAGCGCCTATCGTGTTATCTGAAAAGGGGAAAGTCCGCACACAGGAAACATTACAGTTCACACACTGTATCCAATTACAGTCCAGTCAACAATTTTTCCTTTCTCAAATGAAGCCACAACTTCCTCATTGCTGATTTTCCACGCCTCTATGTTGCTCTCTTTTCTCTTTTTTTTTTTTCCGAAACGTCACGTCACGTCACTGGGTTTGTGGTTTTCTGTCACTACTCACAGTGCACAGGAAGTGTGCAGTGGCAAAACAGGTCCCTGTCACTGTTTCCACTCCTCGCTGAGGACCACAGAGCTAAATTTAACCCCAATAACAAGATCACAGGTGCCCAAAATACTCACTTCCACATACATTGAGGTTTAATTTAAGTTCTCTGAGCTATTTATACACAACCACGTTAATATACTTATGTCTGGGCTGAGGTTAAGTTGACTGTGTGACGCAGTCTGCCACAAAGGAAACAGATCAAGCCAATTAGTGAGCCTTGGCGTTGAGAGAGGAGCTAGTGAAGTCAGGACAGTTCGCCAGGAAAAGCTTAACAGCCGATGATGACCACATGAATGGAGTCTGGACAGAAAATAGACTGACAGCTGACTAGTTCTGACACAGGCGTCGTTGTCACCGATCAGCTTGTGTACGAGGGAGCAGAACTACCGGTGTCTGTTTGAAATGACAGAAAATGCATCATTACAGACTTCAGGTCAGTTATTTTACCAGCAGGCACATTTGAGGAACTGAAACGCCAGAAACCTGTTGGATCTGTTGTCACGTCGGTGTAAGAATAGAATACAATCGACTTATTTTACTGACGTGTACGGTTGATTAGCTTCGGACCACAGAAAAAAGGGAAGCGGTAAAAAAATAAAAGGTGTTTTGCTATTAATAGATGAATGGAACATGCAAAGTTGTGCAGAAAAAGAAATATGTGGAGATAAAAAAATATCATATCCAACAAGCTATGGGGAGAAAAGAATGTGAAAAAGATCAAGAATGAATCACACTGACAGCAGACATGACTGGAGCCGTGTAACATTGTTGAACGCCTTCAGATTTGATCACGTCTGAATATATCTTTAGAGGGCCGGGCAGTATCAATATCAGCCCCCTTTTACCGGAGCAGCTCCTCTCCTGTCTGTCTTTGTGTCGAGGGGATTGCGAGGCCTCGACTGAACCCACCTCTGTGAGCTGCCAGCGTTAGCTCAGTATCGGCGCGGCGGGTTGAGAAAGAGGCCAGTGGACTTGGACCGCAGCCAGGGCCAGAGCGGGTTAAAGTCTGGCTAAAGTTACCGACTGCTCACTGTGGCCCGGGCAACTCAGACTGGCTGGGAGGGAGCAGAAGCCGATAGCGGGACAATTACCGCGGGCACTGCCGAGTCACGTTAGCCAAAGTCTGGTATGCGTCCATGATTGGTGTAAATCGGAGAACTTCCTGGCTGCTATCTAACAGAAAATTTCCAGCCTTGATCTTGTAAATATATATATATATATATATATAAATATATATAGACTGTCCTTAATTTCAATGTCGGGCCCAGCATTTCTATTTTTTTTGGTTTAAGGGGTTAAAGAAAAGATGAACATGTAATCAGAGGCAGCAACGTGTCAGGGTCGTTTTCTATTTCATTGTGTTTCTCTTTTTTCTCCGCCTCTGTGACTTCCTGCCTCCTACACATTCCCTCTCATTTATTCCCAGCTCTGTGTCTCCATCCCTAACTCACACCATCCCCGTCCCTTCTGCTAGTGTTGGTCTATAGATAGGCTGCTGATAGGTAGACGTGGTAGGGCTTTGAGAGAAGGCAGATTAGCCCTTTTTGTCACTGGTAGAAAAGGAGCCAAAGGGCCGGCTATAAATAGGCAGATTTAGTCCACCCCACAACTCAGGACTTGGCAGGAGATCAGACTCCAGAGTGTAACTTTAAGGCTGGGGGTCAGTGTGTTACTATGGCGACACAGCCACGGCAGTGTGTGTCAGGGGGTTAGGGTGTACATGAGATCATGTGTGTGTGTGTGTGTGTGTGTGTGTGTGCCCCCCCTCTCCCTGTTCTCTGGGTCTCTACAGCAGCAACAGCAGCAGTCAGTCTCCCAGCCCCTTGTTGGGAGAGCATGTTGGGTAACGGCAGTCTGGAGTTCCCCTGGCCTCTCTCCAGACCTCCTCTCCCTTCCCTCCTGCCGCTCTCCCACAGTCCTCCCCTCCTTCCCCTCCCCTCTCACCCACATGCTTCCCCTTCTCCCCGCTGGCTTTTTCACCGAGCAGAGACATGGATTTATACGTGTGTGTGTGTGTGTGTGTGTGTGTGTGTGTGTGTGTGTGTGTGTGTGTGATATGCTTGACAATTCCCAACAACCCATATAGTACAACTGCTGGTTTATTTGTCCTGTTCACGGCGGGTCGGATCCCCTTTTTGACATTTCAGTGTTTTCAACGCCACCCTTCCTGTAAACACTGCTCTTGGACCATCTTTCCATTAACCCCTGTAGGCTCCATCTCCCTGTTCAACCATCACATAGAAACTGATCTGGAGTAGGTGTCAGCGTCTTGACACATCTGCTCTGACTCATTTTCTCTGGTTCCCCATTCTGAATGTTAGAAAATGAAGCCTGCTTTCAAAACAATTTGTGCCTATTTGTGGCTCCTAGCAAGCCCAGTCAGAACAGCATCATCGATGCAGCCGTCATCATCATCATAGCAACAAAAGTTGAGTGATGAAACTCGACTATCTCAGGGGGAGGGTGGGATTGTTAAGGGGGGAAGGGGGGGCAGACTCTTTAAAAAAAAAAAAAAAAACCCTAAGAGTTTTACAGTAACTGATATGATTCAGGTACTGAGGAGGAAATGACCTATTTCTTGTTTGAGCCCAATCAAAAGTTCAACCCCAATTTGTCATTCTAAAATGCTGAAACATGAATCGTCTAGATGCCAAAAAAAAAAAAAAAAACAGACACGGTTGTGACGTCAGACACTGAGAAAATGTAAGTACACGAACATGAAAGGTGTCAACAGCAGCATTGCAAAGCTCTCACAGGCCTGTTTTAGCATGTTTACCTGCACCCACTCCATTCAGCGTCTAACCTCCGTGCCAGCGGAACAAGCCACCGCACGCCTCTGCCACAAAACGCTCAGCTCACCCTGCCTTGCACCCGGCGCTGACAAAGCAAAGCGTCACAGTTTCCGAAACCTCTCCTTCCACTTTTTGCATCACCTTGCATGCAAAAGAATGTGTATCGGTGTGATCTGGCAGTTCTCACACACACACACACAAACACAAACACACACACACACACCGGATCTTTGACAGAAGATTAAGTCTCATGGTTACATACAGTACGTTTGAGTAGGTTAGTGTTTCACAATCCCACATGTATTCTCTGATTTACACTCCTTTCCCTTCGTTACACTTATTTAAATTAACACGAGGTTAACACAACTACATTCATTTGTAGCTAATTAGTTCCACAAAGTGCGAAAAACATGAGGAATATCAGAATTAGCAAATGTCTAGCAACTGCTGACGTCAGCAAAGTCTGGCCCCAAAATGTTTATTATAAAAAACCCTTTATAGGTGGTGATTCAAGACGCTCATCTGAGAAGGAGATGAAGACGGTGTGTTTGTCGCCCCTCTGATTAAGCAGATAAGTGACTTGAATTGGATGAGTTTATTTGTCTGGCTGGCCTAAAACAAGACCACAGAGTCTGGGAAGTCTGAGCCACAGCCAGTGAATGAGAACGAAACACAGACGGCTTCCTCTTTCCACCCAATCGGCCGCACAGCCGCACTCCACACTATCTCTCTCTCTCTCTCTCTTTTTTTTCTTCCTTTCACTCTGTCGTTTTTCTCCGACTAAGCCCCAGTGATATCACGGAGCAGCGGACGTGATGTCACTTCCTGTTTGGTTTTCAGCCGCGCTGCCAGCGACTACAGAAGTAGCAGCTTGCTGACAGCTGTGAGTGGAGCTGGAAACACGCAAATAAACAGGGTCAAAGGTTAGTGCTTGCTGATTGTAAGTATCACAGCTGAGATATATATATATATATATATATATATATGATCCAATTTAAGGTCTTTTCACTAATTAATCAGAGAGGCTACAAACACACATATCTGTCCACATATATATATATATATATATATATATATATATATATATATATATTATACACATACATATGCCAAAAAGAACAGCAATAGGAAAACTGCAACTCCTTTTCCTCATCATCTGTCGCTAGTCTCCTGGTGACAGACAGGCTGTGACACTCAGCCCTGGTAATAGAAGGCAATTATAAGCCCTGGCGAGAGCTGTGGCAATGGGGAAAACTTTTATACAACCCCCCCTCCTGGGGCGCTGACATGCAGACACACTGAAATTAATTGCTACAAAACATCAGGCGAGCTTGACGCACACATGCGCACAGTCAAAACTCCTGGAAAGGAGAAGAATGAAACAATGCACATCGTGCGACGTTGCATTGATGCCGGTGAGGAGGAAGAAAAGAAGAAAGAAAAGGCAGCAAAGAGAAGCAGCGCAACAACAAGTAGATCTCTTCCAACAAATCATGTTTTCATCTAAATAAAGAAGCCAAAGACAATAGGCTCGGGTACCTTGGAGACCAGGAGGACTATTTCTCCATGGCAACCAGTGTGGTGTGTGACAATGCCGCAGTGCGAGGGTTTGAACTGCTAAAGCTGTCTGGGAAGGAAGAGATAGATGGGGAGAGAGAACGACGAGGAGAGTGAGACCCACGGAGGGCTGTCTGTGTGCTCGTAATGAGAACACACACTGTCATAATCCCACGGCGAGAAAAATTGAAGTTCACGACTTTCCAACTCACGCTATTCCCTTTCTTCGACACTTTAAGTCAATACTGAGAGAAATCCTCTCCCTAACTAAATTATGACACTAAGCCTGTTTATGTTTCCAACCGTGCATATCCAAATATTCTCACATTAAACATTTCTCTCGTGTTGCTATGGAGTTGTTCCCCCTGTTTGGCTGTTAGAAAAAAAAAAAAGAAAAAAAAAAAGCAGCTCCATGTGGCCTTCGTAGGAGATTTATTTTAATTGTGCGGTGTATTGCGGCCAACAGAGTGTCAGGCTATATGCTGGGTGTGTGCCGTCAGCACACTTGTGGATACATGTACTTGCATCGGCCCCTCGGACGCCATCACGAGTGTGTTGCAGTGGGTTCACATGTTGGACAGCAAGGCAAACACATATAATGGAACATGTGTGAACAAACGCTGTGTGTGTGTGTGTGTGTGTGTGTGTGTGTGTCTCGTTGAAAAGTGTACAATAGAGATAATATAAAAGCTCTCCTCCTCAAAATCCTGGGATTTAACTGAGATTACTGTTCCACGATCTCGACTCTGGCAGCAGAAGAGGGTGATTTAAAAAAGAAGAAAACAAAAAAAAACTAGACCGAGGCTACTGGATGACTTTCACAAAGTGTACACTACTGCAAGTCTCAACGCCATCCTCGCCCTTTCCTCCTCGTCAGCATCACCCGACAACCATCAACATGCAATCTCCTTTGTGTGTCTTTATTTTTATTTGCAGTGCGCTTTATAGAAATTCATTACACCGTCTGCCGCCAGCGTAGGCAGAAAAATATTCCCTCAGCTCGGCTGAACTCTCACCCTCCTTTAATGTAAACACCGCTCCTCAGTCACGTTTCTCCCATTAAGGTAAATGCCTGTATTATGCATGAATCTAGTCTCCTTAATCCAGTCGCACCATTAACCTGCACGCCAAGTCCTCGCGTGAAGAGACAGAGAAGGAGACAACTCTGACCCGGGTAATGTGTAATAGATAATGTAAATTTAAAGCATTAGAGCAAATGAGATTACTTATAATTACTCATCACTTAAGGTGCGTTATGGTCCGACTGCTGCAGAGATTGAGTTTAGAAAATCTGCCGTTGAATCTTCAGTTTAAGTGACTCAAACGGACATTTGGCCCTCAAGCCTTTTCTCTAAAAAAAAATGCTTCTGACAGTTATTCATGTATTCATTCCACCCTCCTTCCAATCCTTGATTTCCCCCCCTTTTTTTTCCTTGGAAGCATACAAGGAGAGTTGCCGTAACTGTTGTTTGTCGTCTTGTCTGCCTCGTCACTCGTCATGCCTGTCGACGTACGGCACTCGGAGTTAAATGATTATCGTACGATCGTAAAAGGGGTACGGGGCTTTCAGATGGAGACCTGTCTCCTCAGCCCTGTAGGCTATCCCACATCGGCAGGCTTCGGCTGGGGTAGAGGGGGAGGGCTGGAGGAGGTGGGGGGGGGGAAGAAGGGAGGGAGAGGGGCTTACCTGAATCAACCTGTCGTACCTACCCTGAGGCACACCTGTCAACAACCCAGCGACAGTCACTTTCTCTTTCACTCTCTGTCACTTTCTGGCTCCATCTTTCCATCACTTCCTCCTTCCTCAGTATCTCTCCTTCCCCATTTATCTCCCTGCCTCTCACCCCTCTCTACTCCCTCACTTTACCTCAGCACCGACACTACAAAACAAATAACTCTCACCTGAGCAGATGTGCCTCTCCACGCCTGTCATTTTCACTTCAGCAAGTTATTGGGGGGAAAAAAAGCTTTGGCCATTGGACCCAAGGAGTCTATTTGTCTTGGCAAGTTGTGATCTGACTCAAAACTCAAATAAACTCTGGAGAACAACTTAAAGGCGTGTGTGTGTGTGTGTGTGTGTGTGTGTGTGGGTAGGCCTTGCCTGTTTGTATTACACCGGGTTAGACAGGTCATCCTTTGAGAGACGGGGTGATTTCAGGCTAAGTTTACCAAATTTTCAGCTCCTCTTGCTTTGTGTTTATCGCTCTTGATTCAGAGAGAAAAAAAGATTAAAAATAAAAAACAGATTACCTGCCCTTTCTCGCCATTCTCAGATAGAACGCCGAGGAGTGAGCAAGGGTGACGGCGCGACCGTCTGATGCAAGAATTAACCCACGCCGCACAAAGTGGCTCTTCCACATAAACAGATGTGGACTGGCAGAACGCCACATGACTGTGGACTAAAGCAAAGTTTAAATTCCCAACAGAAATCTGACGACTGCAGTAGAAAGAAAACAGGTCTGCGAGCTCCAAGGTTTTTCTGTCTGCGTCGAGTACGTGTGTGCATGAGTCACACCCAAACGCGTTCGCTAAAGACAACAAACCAGTCGCTGCTCAGTCTGGACGCTGAGACCACATCTTTCTTGCTCTCTCTCTCTCTCTCTCTCCACATGAAGACGTCAGCAGTGGAGAGCAGTTGGTTTTAGTCAGCTCAGTCAATCAGTCAATAAGGAGCTTTGTCACGGTGCAACGAGGCGCAACACAACAACGCTGTGCCTAATAAGACGCTGACGAAAGTGCCAATGATACAAAAAATACTACAGTACAGGTAGAAGTACAGAAATATGAGTACTATCAAAGATAAAAGTCTTTTTATGTATATAAAACAGTATTAAATTGACTGTTTAATAAAAGCATTTTAGTCTTGTTGCTGTCTAGTTGGTGTAAGTTTAACTACTTTATTTGCTGTTATAGATGGTGGTTTGGTTAAGTAAAAAAACGTAGGGGTCGGGCCACTCAAAGAGTCACAACATGAATCAATAGAAGGATAGAAGAAAAAACACAAAGCATTATTATCTCAGATCTTCACCGTGACATAAAAGGTAGTGGAGTAGAAAGTACAATACAATCTCTGAAATGGAGCGGAGTAGACGTATCAAGTGGCTTAAAACGGGAATATTCAAGTAAATTGTACACTTTCTGTAGCCATCAAATGCAGACATAAAAACATTTTATGACTGTAAAAACCCTGCTCAATCAAAAAAGTCGGGGCGGGGAAAATAATTGGACCTGTCTGTGAACACTTACTTCCTGATTGCACTTTTCCGATCTCCAGCCATCGTTTGGCGTTCTGGCGGAGCGGTGTTGAACAGAGGTCTGAACGAAGGGGGGCGGGACTTTTTAGGTACGGCGATGCGTTCAAAGTCAACATTTTTTCCAAATGACGTACTCTACCTTTAAGTGCACTACTTGAGTTATTAATTACCCATCAATATCACACACAGAGTGTGCCTCGAGGCTACCTATGTAGGCGGGTACAACGTCAACGGCCTTTTTGTTAAAAATAGAATCTTTTATTTTGAGCCGTGGCTTCAGTGGTCATTGATCCGCTAAGCTAACGCGCTAGCTGCTCAAACTCACTCCTCTCAGCACGCCGGGGTCTCGCCGCCCACAGATCTCGTCTCACGCAGCGCAGACAAACACAGAAAAGTGTTTTGTGGCAACCTTTAAATGTTAACCCGCTCGCTGCACTGTGACAGCTACACGGTGTGGGGAAGCCCCTGGTTTTTCAGCTCGCTACCGGTGAGTCATTGGGAGCAGAAAAGGTCAGAGGTCAGATCTTTTGTCACAGGCATCAAACAAAACAGGCCGGGGCCCAGTGAGTCACACATCCTCGGGGACGCGGCGGGGCGGGCTTTGTTGCTGTGTTGGGTAATTGTCTCTCTGTCACCTACCACCTTCAGGAGGCAACGACAAGGCGGATAAGCAGATAGAGCGGCTATTTGATGCCGGGGTCCTGTTTCTGTGCGATACGCCGACACCTATCCCGCCTCTGGGGTAATATGACAGGGAGCTCGACGCCTGCAGTGACTGTGAAGCTCGAGCAGATTGTTTTTCAAAACGTCGTCACCGCGGGCCTAAAGCTTTAGTAGGTCAGCTTCCACAGGAGAAAAAAAAACGAAAGAAAGAAAAAAAAAAAAAACGTGTGATCTTACCCACATAATCACAACTATGCTGCGAACACAAGGCCGGCATTCCACAGCAGCATTCCTGGACTCCTCTGAACGGAGGAGCAATCCGTCTGGCTGCTCGAGCGCAGCAACAGGTGTTGTGTGCTGTAATCTTCTGCATTGTATTGTAATGGTAACGTCTTGGATTTCGACGTGTGAACCAAAGTTTATGGCGGCTGCAGTGCTGAGTCGACGTGTCACGTATTTCAAACGGACGTGCAATAATGGATGTCCTCATCGACGGCCGTTCCCACAATCCCATTAGAGCCGGTCGGCTTTTCCCGTGCATGTCTATTAGACCGAAGGTTTCCTGCGAGCCTTTCTGCTCTGCCAGATTCATCTGAGTTTCTGGTTTGTCTTTTTCCCAGGCTCATCTCACTCTGCCTGTAAAAGGTCAGTCCTGCTGGCGTCACTTTGAAAGCTGGGGCGAAAACGTACATTTATCAAATCGCCTCCTATCATGTTCTCTGCTCCTCTCTCCGTCCCTCTGAGGCTACGGGCTAATATTCAGTATGTCACTCTGCCCGAGACGATCAGGCCTCCCCTCTTCTCCCATTCATTTATCAACTCTCACTGTGTGTTACGGGGCCCCGACGCATCAATGCCACTTTTCATTTTGTATCATCTTAAAAGCCACCACTCACTCCCCCATCCTGCCTGGAAAAATGAAACCACGATAGCTCCAAAATAACCAGGACCATCTCTCTCTGTCATCACATTAGTCCCTCCTCCCCCTCCTCTCTGCTACATTATGTAACACGCAGGCTTTGATAACTGTCATCGATCCACCCTCTAATCTTGGTTCACCCATCATGGGAGCACACCAGGCCGAACACACCTGTATGCAAATAGGGAGGGGATTGCCCCGCTGAAGGTGTGTTGGCGGCCCAGGAGGCGTGGCGGAGAAGCGGGAGTGCCTGTCCGCCTGTCTGTCCCGTCTCCCTGCCTGACTGCCTGCCTGGCATTGATTGGCTGCCGACAAATGCCAGCGCAAAGCTCGGTATTTGCTCCCACGTACAGTATGTGGGTGTGAGGATTCTCTCTTGGTCTTTCTATTTTCTGTTTTTCTATCGCCCTCCTGCCTTCCCACCTTCTCCATCTCTATTCCTTCGCTCTCTCTCTCTCTCTCCCCTCCCTTTATTTTTACATTCCACCTCCTCAACTCTCTCTTTTTTATTTTTTTTTCTTCCCTTATCAACTTCCTCGTCTTTTCTCCACGGCAGATTGGGGCACTGATTACATAAACATCAACCAACGCTGGTGCTGGGCGTGTTTGTGCGTGTGAACAGGGGCGTGGCGGCTGCGTAGGTAAGCGGGAGAGCCTCTCTTTCTCACTGGCTGGTAGTGCGTTGGAGTTTCATCAGGCAAGGGCTCCTCTGGCTGGTGTGTGTGTGTGTGTGTGTGTGTGTGGGCAGCAATGGGGAACACACTGAGGAGAATGAACCGGCTGACTCAAACACACACACACGCACACAACAGAGCACGAATCATGCACATGTACAGGCACAAACACACACACACACACACACACACACACACAGTCTAATTCTCCTTCCCCTGCCCTTACAGCATCTGGCTTCCACCCCCTCCATGCAACCAGAGTGAAGGGAGGCCCAAACAGCCACTGTGAACTGTTTATCATCTTTATTACTTTATTACTTTTCCAACAGTTTTCCCTAACCTGATTTTATTACATTGTCATCATCAGATGATGAGTTCTCTCATCTGCTACTCTCTGCTCTTTCTTCTTTTGCCTCGCCACACATTCATCAACCTCAGTTAAAGAACGGATGCCTGAAAGCCGGGGATGTGGACGAGGAGTTTACATTTCGGTGCAACTCACCATTCGTGATGTCCTCAGCCCCTGGTCTTTATTGGCCTCCGGTCTGGCGGACACAGTGGCAAATCCCTCGCTGTGAAAAGAAAAACGTAAACTCAGGTGTTTGGAGCGTGTGGAGTGGGGAACACAGTTTCCCCTCCTATAAACACAACACCGCTGTGCAGTGCCACATACTTTCAAAAAGGTGATTACATTTTGAGCGTTTATATGTATCCGACTGTATGAATAAACAGCATTACACATTCTCCAGCTGCGCCCTCCACTTCAGGTTTATTTGGATTTTTGTGAAGGAGCCTCTGCTCCGCATCATCCATAATATATGACAGACTTTTGCTATCAGTCTAATGGGGGTAAACAGAGAGATTTGCCAGAGGCTGAATGGGAAACGCCTGGGAGAGAATGCAATCCAGTAAAGACCAAAAACCTACAGTGATGCGGTTACCTGCATTATGTTTTGTTTTCATGTTTTCATTCCATGCAGGATTAAGTTGGTGATTATTATGGCAGCAGGCCCTGTAGATGGAGGGGATGCTGAATGGTTTAAAAGTGATACAATTTTGGGTCCAAATCAAATGATATTTGAAGAAGGGTGAATCTCACCTGCGCTGCCCTCTCCAACGCATCAGCAGCATCTCTCTATCCCTCTCTCTCCCAGGCCGCCTCAAAGTGTCCTGCCCGCGATGTTTCCCAATGAGTTTGCTCCGCGTATAGATCCAGTCAGCAGCGAGTGAAACACATTGATTTCCCGTCAGCAGCCGCCGAGCAGTGCTGGCGCGCCAGCCGAAGCCGGAGCAGCCGAGGGGGGGACATCGGTACCCCACAGGCGCCCCGGCAGCTGTGCGCAGCGTTGTTAATGCGGCCCATTAGGCCGCTGAGTGGCAGAGAGATTCCCCGAATATTGAGCCGGGGACACCCCTCAATTAGACGGATCGGCCCGCAACCTCGTCAGCATCCGCGGCTATCTGTTCTCATTAATCAATGACACAGCCGGAGAGAGATGGGGAGTTAAATGAGAGCAAGTTTGCCACCGGCCGGCAGGGTTTGCACACTCTTTTATTTTTAAAACCGTAGCCGTAGGAACACACTCGCTTGTGTCACATGTCAAAATCAATTTAACACGTCGGCTTATTATCCACAATCAATAAGCCTCGACTGCTTTATGCACGGCAACGCAGCTCGGGGTAATATAAATACATATATAAAAGAAAGAAGTCGCTTTTTAATCGACTTGTATGTTATTTCTGCTCGTTTAGGTGGGAAATAAACTATGTGTATAATAAATAGGGCACGGGATTGCTGCATTTATGGTTGAATATGGAGCGCGCAGGCATGCAGCCTTCACCTTTTTAAACATTAACCAAGTGAATGCAGCCGAGAGCGCTTCCTCTGCTGCGCGGAACGCTTCACGTATAACGTCTCATAGTGGAGCCGGAGCTGCGCTTTAAAACAGAGACGCGGGATTCTGCTGCTCACATTAGTTATTATGAGCCTTGGACATGATTTGCACTCCAGCCTCTCATTCACTTCACTGCCAAGCAGCGATCAGCGCTGCCTTTAGGAAGTTCCAAATAAGGACAGGGAAATGGAAACCCACCGGAATAGGTCCTTATGTAGTCACGACCTTATAAGGCACGGCGGAGCCGGGCTTTCCGGTAGCAGCGTAGCCTGCCGCACAGATGGGAAATCCAAATCAAATCTATGGGGCGACCGGGAGAGCGCGAGAATTATGCTGCTGTCTCGCGGAGCTGTTCGGCTATGAAGATACATTGATTCGGGGCAGAGGAAGAGCGGCGTTGTCTTTGCAATTTACTGCTAGGGCTTAATATAAAGTCTCTCCACTCTGCTTTCCCCCAGGCCAGCGTCATGTGCCACTGCAGTGCCTAAATATGGGCTTCCTCCGCTCCTAATATGGACATCTACGTCACGGCAAGAGGGTATAAAAGGAGCGGGGAAACCTCTCCGCTCAGAGAGAGCCCTGAGAGCCCACAAGAGCAACTGTTAGAGCAGCGATAGATAGAGAAACACACAGAACTCCCTTACTGAGACATATCACAACAAAAGTACAAAGTCAATTCAAAACAACATCCATCCAAGAGGGTCAAAACCTGACTGGATAAGTCATTTAATACATAGATGCAAAAATCAAGATTGATCTGTTGATTAATTTTGATGGATCTTAGGGAATGAGTATAAAGGACACTTTTGATTTTTTTCTGAAAAGACAAGAGGATCTTTACTCATCTCTGAGAGAGAAAAAGGAAAAGAAGAGGACAACTGGAGCACAAGAGTCACGGAGCAAGAAAACAGCATCTTCCTCTACACCAGCAGAAGTGTGCAGCGCTCCCTGAGCTGGGCTAAGTGATTACCTCCACCGGCGAGGCACCGCTCTGCCAGTGTGCATCCAGCCTCCCTGCACTTATCACCAGCCGCCAGCGCAGCACCAGCACCAGCAGAGGATGGCTGCAGCCAAGACCGAGATGATCCTGCCAGCCCTGCAAATCTCAGAGCCCCTGAGCTTCCCTCACTCCCCCATGGATAACTACCCCAAGCTGGAGGAGGTGATGATGCTCAGCTCTGCAGGGACCCCCTTCCTCACCGCCTCCGCACCCGAAGGTGCAGGCTTTGGCTCCGGGGAGCCAGGAGACCAGTACGACCACCTTGCTGGAGGTAAGATCTGGAGATTTTCCTGCTTTTCCTCTGGTTCCGGTGTAAAACAACATGGAAGACCGCAGCACATCTGCTGAGCTACACTAAAACCACAAAAAGAGTTGAGAGGAATAAACAGCTGCATAAGTTTAATTATTATTTATGCTTTGCTATATTTATTTATCATTTTACTACAGCTGACACTGTTTAGTTAGGAGTCTGTATTCATTTGTTTCATCGAGGCTTATGGTGAGAAATTTTACGGTTCATTTTTAATTAGCTGACATAAAAACAATGATAATTCAAATATAAACAAAACAAAAACATAAATAAATAAAAAAGATCTATCTGACTTGATATAAATGTGTTGATGGCTCTGAATCCCTCTCGACTCTCGGAGGACTTAAACACTGCTCAGTCACCGCATGCCTCTAGACACTCCTACAGCTCAATTCAAATTGCATTCCTAAAACCAGCTGAACTGCAGTTTCGGTAATCAATTGCCTCAGGCTCTGTGATGGGCTTCAAGAATGCGAGTGTGTGTGTGCGCGCATGTGTATGTGTGTGTGTGTGTGTGTGCAAGACAGGAAGAGCAAAACAATGAGTGTGTGAGCAGAGGGAAATGCAAGCGTGGAAAGCTTGCACTGCAGCTCTAGTTGAGGTTTGGAAGTGTCAGTTTTGGAGTTTAGAAGGAGAGAGTTGAGTTCGAGGGGGTTTCTCTGTGTGGGCTCCTGACTGATATGTCTCAGAAGAGATGGGTGACACACTGTCCACCGCCCTGGCAGGATTCCCCCTCTCCCTCCCTCTGGATATCGACAGTTTGATTAATGTCTCCTCTTTCTCTCTGTGCTCTCTGCAGATACGTTACCTGATATCCCGTTCAACTGTGAGAAGTCAGTGGGAGAGCAGACCTACCCCACCCAGAGGCTGCCCCCCATCTCTTACACAGGCCGCTTCACCCTGGAGCCCGCCACCACCTGCAGCAACAGCCTCTGGGCGGAGCCCATCCTGGGCCTGTTCACTGGTCTGATGGGCAATATCACCCCCAGCTCCTCCGCTGCCTCACAGACCACCTCGTCCTCCTCTTCATCCCTCCCGTCCTCCACTTCCTCTTCTACCTCCTCCTCATCTCAGAGCCTCACTTCCTCCATTCACCACAACGAACCCAACCCCATCTACTCAGCCGCCCCAACCTACTCCAGCCCCAACTCTGACATCTTCCCGGACCAAGGCCAGGCTTTTTCCAGTTCGGCTGGAGGGGTTCAGTACCCTCCCCCGGCTTACCCCAATGGCAAGACCTGCAACACAAGCTTCCCCGTGCCCATGATTCCTGACTACCTCTTCCCTCAGCAGCAGGGAGAGATCAGCCTGGTGCCCCCTGACCAAAAGCCCTTCCAGAGTCAGTCAAGCCAGCCCTCCCTCACTCCTCTGTCTACCATCAAGGCCTTTGCCACCCAGACTGGTTCCCAGGACTTAAAGAGCGTCTACCAGTCCCAGCTGATTAAACCCAGCCGCATGCGCAAGTACCCCACCCGGCCGAGCAAGACACCTCCCCATGAGAGGCCCTATGCTTGCCCCGTGGAGACCTGCGATCGCCGCTTCTCGCGCTCCGATGAGCTGACGCGTCACATCCGCATCCACACGGGCCAAAAACCCTTCCAGTGCCGCATCTGCATGCGCAACTTCAGCCGCAGCGACCACCTGACAACGCACATCCGCACTCACACCGGCGAGAAGCCCTTCGCCTGCGAGATCTGCGGACGCAAGTTTGCCCGCAGCGATGAGAGGAAGAGGCACACAAAGATCCACCTACGGCAGAAGGACAAGAAAGCAGAGAAGGCAGGAGGGGTGGGGGCGACGGCGGCGCCGGTATCAGCAGCATCGCCTGCCTCCAGCTACCCTTCTCCCATCACGTCCTACCCCTCTCCAGTGTCTTCTTACCCCTCTCCCGTCACCTCCTGTTACTCCTCTCCCGTCCACACTTCCTATCCGTCTCCTTCCATCGCCACCACCTACCCCTCGGTGTCCATGTCCAGCACCTTTCAGTCCCAGCTGGCCTCCTCCTTCCCCTCCTCAGTCGTCTCCAACATCTACAGCTCCCCCATCCCCACCCCGCTATCAGACATGCAGACCACTCTCTCACCAAGGACAATCGAGATCTGCTAAGAAAGAGAAAAAACTTTTTTAGAGTCTCTCAGCTCCTCTCCTTCCTTAAGGTTCTTTGAGGGGAAAGAAATCAGCATCAAAAGACTTTGTTTTTTCCCCTCCAAAAGCACTTTTTTCGTCTGCTCCCTGTGCAGTGTTAGGTGAATCTTGAGATTTACCTGAAAGAGAGAAAAAGACAAGTCAAGGACTCGGTAAAGACAATAGAAGATGAAAAGGGATTTCTTTCTGTTTCAGCAAAAACAGACGCAGCACTTCAAATGCGTAAGGGACTCAACAGATAGAGCGCAGAAACTGGCACTGACGGGTCTCTGCTATTAGGTACACAGAAATCAAGAGACAGATTGCCAGCGGCTGTGGTGCTAAGGCACGTTCGCCCTTGCAGGCACTCATACAGTAGGCTACAAAAGACATTGAATGATATACATAAGCTACCATATATGTATATTGTACATGTGCCATGTTTCGTTTTTATCATTCTTTGGTACCATTGATGTGAAAAATGATTTGCATATTTGCATTGTATTATTTGAAGTGAGCAGGGCCATATTTTCTACATACTTTCCTCTATTATGTAGTGATGATGCTGTGATACGTTTTGACATTGTTTGGAAAAAAAAAAAAAAAGAAGCACTTAAGTATTCAAGCATGAGTAAGAGTGGTGTTAGTTTCTGTTTGTAAATATCATCCACTGGTACTATCTCTTTCTCTCTTTCTCACATGTGACATATCACTTGGTTATATGGAAAAATAGAGAAATGAAAAACTAAAAACATTTAAAAAAAAAAATCAACTCAACTAAACAAGACTCCCGCTCCCGTTATTTGGTGCCTTTTTGTGAAGCCTTGCTGATGTTGTGCGCGCGAGATAGAGGATGCACTGCATCTCGCCTTAAGGGTTGAGTGAATATTTTTGTTACAGAATGTAAGTCATACTCAGAGGAAGGAAAAGGGACGAGCTATGAGGGCACCGCTTCATTTCATTAGAATGTAAGCAAAAAAAAGGAGGAAAAACTATAAAGTATATTTTTGTAAAACTTAAATGTAAATATCCACATCTTCAAGAGCTGGAATGTTGAAGTTACCTACTGAGTAGGCATGGGATTCTTTTGTATGTTATATAAATGCAGTTCATTATTTTGTGGTTATCTTTATTTTGTATTTGTGTTTGTTAAAACAAGTGACTGTTTCTGGCTTCTAAACACATTGAATGCGCTTAACTGCCAATGGGATATTTGGTGTACAAGATATCCTCCCAGAACTGAAATATAAATAAAAATATGAATATATATGTATATTTGTTCTCATACTATTTATTGTCCGACTTCTGTGCCTTTTTAAAAATATTTCCATTGTTACCGTTTCATTACATTACACCATCCTTCATTCCGTCATGCACATCCCTCATACATGAACATCACACATCCCGTCATTTTATATGTTAATTGTATGCAGATTATTAGTGTAGATTTATACCGCGACTTCCCATCACTGAGAACCTCCCTTTCATATGCAGGAAAATCTGCACAGCATGATCTTATTGAAACGCTCCGTTTCAATCACTGTTCTCCAACTGAATTCTTATCTAGATCCAACATGCTCTTGAAGATATTAAGCTTATCTAAATTTCCATTTCATTTTAAGATTTTATGATACACGCTGGCCCTTACTGTTGAGTACACAGACTTCCAGCAATTGGATCTTTAGGCAAAAAAAAAAAGAAATCTGTATGCTTTTAGAAAAAAAAAAAAAATATATATATATATTTTTTTTTTTTTTTTTTCTGGACGAGGATATTTTTAAACGCAAGTTAGACATGCACTGGGTTATTTTCACAGGGACGCAGGTGAAATCCATCACAAGATAATTACCTCCTTTTTCTGCAAATGTGCTTGGCGAGACGCTGTCACCCCGCAGCGAATGAGCTGTAACACACAATTGGGCAATATCCGTGTAGGTTAGGCTGAATTGTTGCACGAGTGAAGCTGAACAGACCGGCCCTAACGGTTTAACTGCTGTTTCCCTTGGTTTTTCAAGCAGAATATAATAACAACCTCTTCGCACCGTCATTATGCATCTGCCGCTGTTCCCCATGCAAGAAATTCTTGCTACGTGTTCGAGTATGAAAATAAAACAGCTTCTGGTTTTTTTTTAAGCCTATGTCGACAAGAACCCTCCTTAGTTTTTCTCCCGGAGCTTTGGAGTAATTTCGTGTTGTGAAATAAACCAAAATATGCACAAATGCAAACGCAGCTAAAATAGAAAAGCAGGAAAACAAGTCGAAGTCAAGAGTGACGGAAGGAAAAGGAAAATAATTAAGATAATTGGTCTCCTGATCCCAAATTGACTTTCTAAATTTGGTCTGATGAAGTGTGTGTGTGTGTGTGTGTTTGTGTGTGTGTCTTTGTATGCACGTATGCAAGCTTCTGTGTGCTATATACATTATTTGTCTATGGACTGACTAATGCAGTTGTTGTGTCTGCGTGCTGATGTGTAAGTGGGTAATTGTGTGAAATTTGCCGTGTTCTGCATCTTCTGGTTAAACCTCAGCATCCCCATGAAACGGATCTACCTGGACACCGCCCTCTCGGCTGCTGACACAGTCCGCAGGTGTGTGTCCATGTGTCTCTGCTCCCAAACGACGCAGCAAAAATAGCAACGGAAGCGAACAACGGCTCATTTTCTTGGGTGAAACAGTTGAATGGATAAATGAAATGCGCACACACATAAGAGGATGTACTAAAACACAAATCAGCACCGTGGTTGACCTCTGAGTGAAATCAGCATGGTGTTTAAAAAAGTGACGCTCTCCACTCCAGAACCGCATCCAGCTTGTCTGGGCAGATCTCAAGCCTCCCTGTGTGGCTTGAGATCCTGAATTCAGTCATTTCCTGTCATTGTTTACGACATTATTTTGGTCCCTGGCTGCAAATCAAGAGTCATTCAGCAGCTTTGCATCAAAACTTTCTCATGATGCCATGCTTTTTTACTCAATGTTGAAAACCGCAGACTGTGTCTCTCAGCACTTTCTCGTGTTAAGCGAGACAACATCGCAACCGGCACTGTCACAGTCCATAACTGCTGGAAATACAGCCGACCGATATCCCTCAGAGTACGGGGGGGATTGTGTAGCCCATCATATCCTCTCGCTCTGATTCAAGGCTCCTCGTCGCATATCAAAGCTCACGCGCTGAGCCTGTTCTGTTCGGGGAGGTGCGGGAGGAGTTGGGAGCCGGGGTTGCGTCGTGGCTCCGCTCTGTTGTAACCCACAACGGAGCCACCTCGTGTCCCCAACAGGCTTCCACTTCAATAGCCCTGCCTTTGTTCAAAAATGTATTTGTTCTCTTATTCTTTTTGGGAACTCTGTAAAACAAAAAAGGACGAATGGCGAAAAGAACCGTTCTTTTCTCCCAGACCCCACTACAACCTCTCCCTCCCTCTCTCTCTCTCTCCTCATCTGTCTCTACCTTGCTCTCCCTCTCTGGTTGTGCATATTTTGCTGGAGATGCTAATGATCCCCCCCCTCCTGTATTCTGATGCAAGGTCTGTCTACACTTTTCCCTTTCATCCACATACAAATGTGCTCTTATTGCCTCTTCGCCCTCGGGCCTTTTAAGATGCCTTTTTGAAATATGCCGTTTGATAAGCACATCATTGGCCAAGTCCCTGCAGTGATTAGAGATCTCTTTAATGTGAGCAAGTTAGAGAGACGAGCGAGGGGCTCCGGGGCCGGTAGCTATCCGTTCTCCTCTTGCCCTCACCCCTTGACATCTCCCGGACCACTGGGGAGAGACCGGTGTCAGGTAGGACGACCCGGAGCACCGCTGGCTATCCTCATCTCTCCGTGGAGATGGAGCGCGAGAGGAGAGACACTAGAGGTTCGCCTTCATAGAGACATGGCGCTGTATGCTGGAAGGCTAGATTCTTGTACTTTATCACAGGGATATGACAGTAGGACTGCTCTCTAATGTCTTTTAAATATGCTCCATTGATCTAATGTTCAGAGCCTTGCTTTGCCTCGCTGGGAAGTGTTTTTTTTTTTTATCACGTCAATAGGGAACACTGATACAGTCGTCAGGTGCGTTCTCCGGCTCTGCGCCTTGCGCTCCGACACCTGTTGAGCCTTTTGGGATGAGGAGGTTATATTTAAACCGCGCTTGATTTCCAGCCGCCTCGCAGCTATTCAAATCAATTTCAGGTAGATTGCAACATTTAGACTTGGAGTTCAGGAGACTTGCTCGACATGTGAAAGTTTGAAACAAACATCAGTCAGAAAAGTGCAAGAATGGCAAACCTGGTCAGAATGTAGCCGTCCACCTTTAATTCAATTATGTCTCCGTGATGGTTATATAACATACAAGTACATAAAAGATGATCGACGTCACGCGTTAGCCGGGTGTCAAACCACAGCAGACGTAAGGGCAGCACACCTCACCAGCATCTTTGAAATGATTTGCGCTTCACAAAGGAGATTTACAGGTGTCCTGGCAACTTTAGTTCTACTTAATAAGCCATGCTTGTTTGAAGTGCATGGCTTTGAAACAGACAACAAAAAGGGTGCATGCTTAAGTACCTCCAAATATGACACCTCTTCAACTCGGCATCAAGCACACTACAGCTTCACAAAAGGCACCTGTGTGGCTCTGAAATGCAAACAAGCCCGCCGAAGTCTTTATGTTTTATGGCTAGTAAGTGGTCTCGAGTTGTTTTCCTTTCTGTCTGTGAGCATGACTATCATAAGCAATCCCTGAGCGAGGTCTCAGAGCCTGGGTAAATAAATGCAGTCATGCCTCTCCCAGACTTGTCTGTTTTTATCAGAGGATGCATGTTTCTGCAGCAGATGGCTTCCTACTGCAAATTAGAGGCTTCTGACGGCACCGTACAAAACATCAGCTCCTAAATAGTTCAAACAAAACAAGCATAAATATATTACATTAAATATTATTAAGTAGTAGTAGATGGGCCGTGATTAAGGCCTTTTTTTACCACATCGTTTCTACGATCCATCTTATTCCAAGAAAAAGCAGTCGAGATATTTTGCAGGTTCACTGGTTTTTGCTTGAACCGTAGTTCAAGAGTTCAGCACAACCCACCAGTTGTCACAACAGCGCAGATTAGAGGTGAGAGCTGCAGTGCTTTATGTGCGAGTATGTGTGTGTATGTCTGCAGGCTTTGTGACTGAATACAACTCAAACCACATTTACTATATATAGTTTGGCCTTTGTTTACATGTTCCTGGCCATTGAGGCATTTGCATATTTCCATGAGGTAAACTGCTACAGACCCTTCAAGCCCTGAGTAATAAAGTCCATACAAAACCAACAAACCACCTCTCAAAAAAAAAATCTTACTCGATACTCTCTCCTCAGCTTTTGATGTATCAGAGACCCCCTCCCCCTCCAGATGTGCCCTGTCGTGACTTAACCATCTGTCACTCAAAAGGCAGAAGCCAGGTGTCGGATGCAACACCACAGCCACCTGTTCTAAGACACACACACAATCCCTGCTTTCCCACAGAACAGGTGCACTGAACACAACTTCATCTGTATCCATGCGCGGCCAAAAATAAAACTCACTTATAAGGTAATACCTGTGGAACGGACCGCCGATAATAAATACTGTAATCTGCCACAGAAATGAAGGTTTAGTCACACAACAGAAAGAGGGAGGGGGGGGAAAAACAATCTCACTGGTTCAAGGCCAAAGATAATAGAATTGGGAGTAACAGCCGTGGCAAGAGACATCCTTTGTCTTCGTGTTTTATAGTTTTGGCTTACGCCGACAATGCTAGTGTGTGCTGTTGCTGCTCTGCTTTCATAATGCAGCACCAGGTATCACAAAAGCAGCACTTGTCATCTGGCTGCTACTAAGCCTCATTTAAAGGCTGAGCCATAATCACATACAAAAAAAAATTGGAGATTCCTGTGTGGACAGAATGTAGAATTAGGTAAACATGTGTGTGTGTGTGTGTGTGTGTGTGTGTGTGTGTGCCTTCCCATTCTACATGTGCCTATATGCTGCAGCCATAAGGTGTTATCAGTCTCAGGGGTGACAGCATGAGCGCGAGGGAGTGGGAGAAGTGAGATTTGGGGGGAGGAGGGATACAGTGAATGTGTATCATCATCTGGCCAGGTTTCCTTCGCCGCCCCCTCACTACAGCTGTCCTCCACGTCTGATGAAAGCCTTGTACTGCTATATTTGTCCCACAGTGATGAGGTGGAACTAATGGCCACTTTCACACCAGCTGATGTCATCAGTGTGCTGCGCCTTTGGGAGCAGGAGGATGTTGGGAGGACGGAGCGGGCCGGGATACCTGCTGGGAGCTTCTGTTGTCCACCGACGCATGTAGCAATGGTTTACATCAACGTGTGTGTGTTTTAGACCTCGTGATCTCAGGTCAGCACTCACAGAGGGTCTGCCAACATTTAAAGGAATAGTTCAACATTTTGGGATCGGCTGTCATGTCTGGAGGTACATGTCATAACGACTGGTAGCCCAGATCTCTCCAAAGGTGACAAAACCCACCGCTTCATATTTACAGACATGAGAGAGCCATCAGGCTCCTCCTATTTCTCAAAGAAAGCAGTGTAAGTGCATTTGCCAAAAATGTCAAACTTTTCCTACAATGTCATTAATTCTCTGACGATTTATGTAGATCATCCAAGCCACCCATCCTCTTTACCTCTTCCTCTATCTGTCTCCCCCCCCCCGTCTGCCCTCCTAGCAGCTAGTTAGCAGTAGCTGTGGCAAGCCGAGCACAGCCACATCTCTGTCACATCCACACCGATGGCTCCTCATTTAGGGCCTGCGACTGCATGCAGTGGCGTGTCAGCATCTGTCAGCTCTGTCGAGTGTATATGTAGGCTTTTTACGCTCCCTAATGTGAAACAGTTGACAGGTTATTACTGCCAAAGTGAAGTCGTGGGCCTTGACCACAGCTATAACCCAACTTAAACCTGGGGGGGGCACTGAAATGTTTGACAAGGTGAGGGCAAAGCAAAGTTTTTCTATATAGTCGGCTGGAACATCCAGCCTGGGCCGTGCATGTCTCCTGAGCTATCCTATTTCCATTAGGATACATCTGTGATCAGATCATCAACTCGGCACGCTTTCACCGCTTCAATCGTTTGGCTATAAATACCTCAGATGCCCCCTCAGTAAAATTACCCCTTCAATGGCCCGATCTCCTCCTGCCCTCCATCATTTTCATCCTCTAATGTACGTGAAGCCGCCCAGTAATGGTGCTAGATTACAAAGTGTGTGTGCAGCTTGTGTGTGTTATTTTGCAGCTTGGAAAAATCCCTGCAGTTAAGCATAATTCACACACACACACACACACACACACACACACACACAGAGGGGCACACATTTGACCCGTACACACACACACACTTCAGTGGGCTCCCTCTACACCTCAGGGTGTGTGCGTGCATGTGTTAGTCTGTGCACATTTAGCTCTGTATGCTGCCGCTTAATAGAGTCCTCCGTGGTGAGTAATGACCCCAGCCCTCTTCTGGTATTCTACCCAGACCAGCGGGCGAAAACGTTGCTGTGAGGATGAGAATGCGGGTCTCTCTCTTTCCTCCAAAGCATTAAAACCAGGAGAAATTGCAGTTAAATGAATGGTTGTTTACTCGCCGCATTGTTCCCAAACACACCTCATCCATCCTCCTGTGGCCACTTTAACATCCCTCTATTTGATTTTTACCTTTAACATACATTATGCTCTAATTTGTATATGCTTTTTTTCCCCCTTCATGCTAAACAATGTTCTCCCTCGATAGCTCTGCTCACGACTTCCAGGCTTGAACCCTTACTGCAACACACACACACACACTTTCCCTGCAGCTGCACACACACACACACCACCGTGACCGCTCACACCAGGCCAGAGATGCTAAGAAGCAGCGGGCCTCCACTGCTGTGTGTTATGAGGTAATCACCCAGAGAAACACGGCAGTAGGAAAAGCAGGAGTGTGTGGGCCTCATTTTGTAGGTGTAAATGTCAGACGGCATGGATGTGAGTGCGTGTGGACGTGTGTGTTTATTTGTGATTGTTTGTGTCTAGGACTGTATTTCACACCCTGCTGCCTGTCTACTGTCCATCCTCCCTCGTTTAATTCCCTTTCCTCAGTCTGCTGCTTTTCCTTAGTGTGTGTGTGTGTGTGTGTGTGTGAGTGAGAGAGAGAGAGAGTGAGAGAGAGAGAGAGAGAGAGAGAGAGAGAGAGAGAGAGAGAGAGCAGGTGCAGGACTTAACTTGTCACTTTACAGATTTATGTCTGATTGGAGCACTAACTGTTTACTAGGAAACATCTGTCTGTCTGTCTGTCTGTCTGTCTGTCTGTCTGTCTGGGAGAGGTGCAAGTTTATTGTAAACACGAAGGCGCAGATGGCCAATCAATAAGCAATGAAGCATGAGCCCACAACATGGTTGCAACTATTGAGAGGAAAGTGTCTGGGTTTAACATTCTGGATGCCGTTTTGACAGCTTCAGAAAAGAAAAAAAGTGGAGGAGGAAAGCAAACAGGTCACCAGCATCACTAAAGGCAGCTCAACTGGGGAGAGTTAAAACACGACGAGCAGGTGTCCTTCTGGGCTTTGCTGCAAATTAAATGGAAGCAGTGTGGGCAGGGCTCAAAATACAAAATTCAACCATTCTTTTCAATTCTCTTCATTGAACAAATTATAAGAAAATAAGCATGAAGTTTTCATTAACTAATTATTTAGGGTGAATTACCTTTCATGAAGTCAAAACACATCGTGGAAGAGTTAAAGTTCTAAGACGAAAGCATGGACAAGATGGGAAAAGAGATACATGCAGCTCAGGAAATCAGGCAAATCAAGTACAGACACACAAGTTATTTAAATCATTGCGTCCCAAAAGTTGAAAATGATGCACTACTAGCCAAATCCGTGAATCACTTTCCGCCCTTCATGTGAATCTGTCCAAGAATGAGGCGTGACCGAAGGCTGGAGACAGCAGCCAAAAAAAAAAAGCAAATTTAATTTAATTTGGACTTTGAATCCAAGTTTTTAGGTATGTTAAAGCTAACTGACTGGAACGTCATCGGTTTTGCACGTAATCATAAGCCAAAATATATGTTGACCTTAATAGTGGAAAAGTCAGAAGACCACCAAAGTCATAGGATTCATTCTTGGTTTAAATATCTGTATTAAAACACCGAGGCAATCCATCGGATGGATGCTTAAACATCTCAGTCTGGACCAACAGAAACCACCAATGCAGCTGAAACGTATTAATTGGCCAAAACAGACTAAATCTTGAATACACATGATATCATAGTCAATGCCAACACAACCATATAGTTCTATGCAGATGCAGACCACATGTTCCCCATGCTGCCCCAGCCCCCCTTATGATCTATGCAGTAAACACAACCCTATGCTAATAGAGCAACACATACATACCAGACTGCTCAGTAGCAGCCTGCATGTCATTGGTGCAGAACATAAACGATGGCCTGTGAAATCTCTGCTACGGCAATAAGCCGCTAGCTGCAGGCTGTACTGAGAGCGAGGCACAACAGAGGGAGGGAGGGAGGGAGCGCCGGAGCTGAAACCAGAGAGTGGGCCCAGCCCAGTCCGACCGGCAGCCCACCAACACCACCTCTGCAGCCTCCCTCCAGCTTGCATGTGATCCCCTCTCCAGAAGCCAACCAGTAGAGGAAATGTCAGTCTTCAAGGCAGCCAGGAAACCTCCATGCCCAAACAAGGAGCTTCCTGCCCTGACACAGCTCTTCCTGTGGGCTATGTAAGGACTTTCCTGCCCCGTCTCCCTCTCTCTCCCCCTGAGCCCGCTCTCTTTCTCTCTCTCTCTCTCATTCTCTCCCTCTCCCACTCTTTTGGCAGGCTGCCCTTCGGCAAGCTGCCTCAGTGCAATCCTTTTTTTCCCCCTTACCGTCTTGCTAGGTGTGTGTGTGTGTCTGTGTGTGTGTGTGTGTGTGTGTATTATGTTATGCTGGTCCATCCACTTGCAAAGTGATCCTGCATGTTGCAACAAAGTCAAAATATTTAACACAACTACAGTATATTGTATGTCATTCACAAAGTTTCCATGTATTTCTCTCTGTTCTGTGTATATTTAGTGAACATTTCAGAGGACATTGTTGTGTTAATGGAGCAGTTAAACTCATCCTGTCCAACATGCATGCATAACGTTAAAAAATAATCTATGTTTTTGCTATGTGTGTGTGTGTGTTTGCATCACAAAGCGTGCACACTCATGGTCTATCACGCGGAGACAAATCCCTGTGTGCCACCACAGCAGTCTGTGGCACAGTATTTATCTTACAGCTGTAGTTAGCCGCGAGTGGTACATTTCATCTGTACCACTTTCAATTGTATCCCGACGTGGGAGTGGGAGCACAGGGTTGCCTCGCTGTATCTGTATCTCTCTCTCATGAAGCACAGCGGCGTGCTACTGTTACATTATCTGATTTATGGCAAAGGGGGCGAGTGAGAGGCTTTGCAGCTCAAAGCAGGTTGGCAGTGTATAACAGCTGGGTCTTTTGTACCGAACAGTGGGCTCCTTTTATTCCGAGATACGTTCCTGCAAAGCATTTTGAATCAGTGGTTGAAAAGGACAGGCGGACAGACAGTCAGTCTGTCTGTCTGTCTGTCTGTCTGACAGGAGAAGAGGCATAAGAATGTCCTGTGCAAGTGCAAGAAACAGAAAGTCGCTGATTACAGAGGGGAAAGCAGTTGATTTGATTGTGAAACAGTCTTTTACCATTATGTGCTCTGGTCTGCTCTCATCCTGATCACACAGCCTCCAACTTGCCTGGCGTAGTTTGTATCAACACATGACACGACAAAAGGAAACTACAGCAAACTTGGTATGTTTCAGTCTAGGAAGGCGAGGGATGAAACCAATAAAAAAAGGGACTTTACGCGGCCTTTGAAGAGACACACGACTCCCGCCACAACGCATCACAAAGCTCCACTGACCTCGAAACATTTATAAGCAGGGGAGGAGGATGTAAACAAAGCAATGTTAAAACCACAGCAAGGGCACTTTGTGAGAATAAACAAATTAATTGAATTCCAAAGGAGAGGGGGAAAAAAATCTTTTGTTGTGTGGAAATTGATTTTAACAAAGTGGTTAATATGCATTTTTTTTTCCAAAAATGCATCTGTCTGGAGCATCAAAGCTGTTATGATTTTGTTTGTGGATTTGACAGGAGTTTACTTGACATTCTGTTACACCACCTTGGAAGCCAGCACCATCACCACTCCCTCTCTCTCTCTCTCTCTCTCTCCCGACACGCACACGTCGTCGACATGTAGGCCTACAGTACTCACACACATACAGTAACATGAGTTCTCTCATATGGCTGCCTGTCTTGCAGCAATTACATGATGTGCGGTAATTGCCAGTCTCTGAAGCGGGCTCTTCAGACACACTTCAAAGGGAGCGGAGCGCGTCCACGGACGCAATTAACAAGATCAACGGAGCCCAGATGAGCTGGCGGGCCCCGCGCGCCTCTCCCCATTGTTCTCATTTTCACTGTCATTAGCGAGTGCGTGGTGGGTGGGTGGAGTGTGGGTGGAGGGGGGTGGATGCAGTTGGACACCTGCGGTAAAGGCACGGGTGCACGCTGTGTGGTGCCGGGAGAGAGAGAGTGACACGGAGGAGCTAACACTCGTAGCAGCACAGGGACACTGGTTAATGATGGTTGTCTAAGCTGGTGGAGGGAAGGGCACAGCCAGCTGTGGGTGTCGAGGCATGGGAGGGAGTGGAGCCGACTCCTAGGAGACAGAGGTGTGTGTCCCTTTGTGTGTCTGAGAGAAGGAGAGAGACAGTGTGTGTGTGTGTGTGTGTGTGTGTGTGTGTGTGTGTGTGTGTGCGAATGGAACTCATGCACCTGGGAGAGGATATCACCACGGCAACTGGATTGAGGCTGTCAGCCACACGAGAGAAGCTGCAGCTTCACTTTTCACACACGCTCCGACGCGAACACGGGCGCTCGCTTTGAACACACACTCCCCGAGACGAGTCAGCCCTCCTCTGGTCCGTGAACACCTCTAGTGACACCTAGAGGACACCAGGCGGAAACAGACAGATGGACAGACGAGCCCACAGACGGATGCAGAGACGCCTCTGGATGCTGTTGATTTACTGCCCAACGATTAAATGTCATTTTCGGAGCCGGAACTAGTGAGGAATTTCATATTTTCCCACATTTCCCTGGTGAAATGTGTCACGGCCCCTGTTTGGGGATAAGTGGAGTTGATCCTGAGCGCTGGAGACAGTTAAAGTATGTGATGATACATCACCGTTCATCAAAAGCTCCGCTAACTCCATCCTTCACTCATCTGTCTTTATGACCAACCAGCCACTCTGCACCAGGCCCCTTAAGATCTGAATATTGCATCTGTGTGGCACCAATTCAATTTCTGCAAGCAATAAACCAAATGAGTATATATATATATATATAAATATATATATGGTATACTACAATGCATTCTCCACCACCAAAGGGGAAAACATTTAACTTTAGTTGTTGTATTCTTTCAAAGTTGGATTTCCTGCTGTCTAGACCACTTTAGTCTTGGTTTTTTATTCGAATGCAGCCTGGTAGCCTTGTAAAAGCCTATTGGTTAGAGCTTTTAAGAGAGCCTTTCATTTGTTTCTCCTGAATGTTTAATGCTACGAGGCCCAGTGGTGCAAAGGAAGACTTGGAAATGTAGGGGGGGATGAATGCTGAAGTGTGGCACATGTAGCAGGCAGCCGGTCAACTTTTATCATGTAGAGGTGCATTAAAATACATTACCGCTGTTAGGCTTCAGACTACCTCTGAGATAAATGGACCAGAGTGATGGGGAGGAGAGTACTCACACTAACCTGACGCTTTTCAGCAATTTCCATCCTTTTGCCCGCTGCGGTGGAAACCATCCAACTCTCGAACATTTCAGCGTCCTGAATCAAAACACAAAAAGTGTGATGATTAGAAAATGTGTGTCATTTTTCACACGACAACAAAACTGGACCATTGTGTTCCCATTGAACGGCGCAGACAAATGACATTAAAACATGTAACCCTGACGCTATCTATCCAGTCCTACCCTGAGACCGCAGGCTTCTTGTGCCAAACCACAAGAGGACAAAGAGGGTGGGGGAACAGGGACCAGTGGCCCTGCTGCAATAACACCAGCCTTAAGACGACTTCAGTTAAAAAACAAAAACAAAAAACAAAAAAAAAAAAAAGAAGGAGGCTGGTTTTCTTGTACATGCAATTGTTATTGTCGTTTGGCTTTTATAAGCTGGAGTGAAAAGTGCTTGTGTGAAAACAAGGTATTAAAACGGTTGGATGTGTTTCTTCTCTTGGCAGTTGGCCTGTTGATGGTAATAGACTGAGCTAGCTATAGTTGGCTGCCTGGCTGTGATTTGTACAGCAAGGCAAGTGCTTTGGAACAAATTGTACCGTGCGGCTGAGAGTATAGATATTGCACCGTTATGCTGGCTGCTTAAAGCCGCTCTGATTCCACGTGTAAGAAAGAAAATCTTGGCTAATGTGCGAACATGTTACTGCTTGTACGTTCACACACACACACACACACACACACACACGCACAGACACACCAATCTTGGCTGGTACAGATACGCGACACACAGGATGGTTTGGTAAATGTCTGTCTCTGCAGCTTAGCGAGAAAGAGAACACTGTGTGAATGTGTGTTTACATCTCAACTCCAATGCTGTGAACTTCATTTCACAGCAGCCAGATGGAGATTTAGCATGTGAACATGTGCGCCGCGGAGATGAAAATACACACAGCGAAAAAAAGGACTAAAAACAGAGAGCCCTGCCGCTCTAATCAGGCCTGGGGATGGAGTTCAATTACAAGGTTTTGGAAACTCAGACAGTCATTGAACAGCTGGTCCAACTCACAACACGTCCACTCAAGATACAAAAATTTCTCCAACCAGCAGGTCACGAGCCCCAATCAATAACTTCATGTTCTCTAATCAATCACAGACACACGCATCCGAAAAACAGAGTATGACGAACACGAATCAGAAGTGGTTCTTTTGTACGTCTGTAGGGAATAAGAAAAATGGTGTTTGTTTAAATGCTTAAATTATGTAATAGACTGTCAGCAGCCACTGTTTTAAAAGTCCAGACAGATGTAGAAAAACAACACTTTTGACCTGAATCCAATCTGAAAGGGTTTCTGTATTTGTACGGTTGTGTGTGTGTGTGTGTGTGTGTGTGTGGATGGGAGTGGCCATGACTGGTAAGGGGACCAGCAGACAGACAAACAGAGAGCGCGCCTCAGCTTTAACAGGGCCTGTGTAATTATGGTCAACCACACTCCCCACCGCCACCTTTATTTATAGGGTTGCAAACACACTGGGGCTTCAGAGTGCTTTTCCCTGCGCATTCCAGCACATTGCGACTTTTTGGTGGGGGGTGTAAACAAATTATATTTTAAGTAGAGCGTAAGGGGATCATGTGCATGTGTGCGTGTGTGTGTGTGTGAGTGTGTGTTTTCTCAAATTTGCAAGTTAGAAACAAGATCTAAATTTATTTGGGATTTCCAAGATTCCACAGTGTGTCTAGGAAAAACTGGCACCAGATGTTAACACAGAAAGGTATGTTCAGTGGTTATCACAAGAGTGCCTCTCTGTGTTTTCCTCGGCTTTGGGGAAAACTTTGATCGAGATGGAGAGTAACTCACGCTAACTAATCTGGACAGAGCTCATCAAAGAAACATGCCGTTGAGGTTTGGCCAGAATCAATGGGGAGGGACGGCCTCTGGCCACAGAGGGAAACGGGGCCCATTCGCTCATTCCGCCTTCAGGCATGAGCCACGGCAGCCCGAGCCAGCCGTCACCTTGGGGATGCGGCGGAGCGGAAGCGAACAGACATGCCGGTTAACGTGAAGGGAAAAGAGGAAGCACGTGGATGTGAACTGGTAGCCGGCTATTTACTCGCCGGTCGATCGGGAGCATTTCCCAGCTCTCCCCCCTCTCTTTTGCTTTGTGCCGGTCGGGCACATCTGCTGCACAACTGAAGGAAATGTAAAATGTTCAGGATATCCTGTTGTAATGAAACTCCAGGTTGAATGAAAGAGAACAAGGTGGGTGTGGGAGGGGTCGCTCATGTGTGATGCCTGTCGGTGGACACACGACTCGGCGGTGACGAGGCTGAGGGCCGCTTGGAAGCATGTGGGCCCGTGTGTGTGTGTGTGTGTGTGTGTGTGATGTGGTGGGGAGGGCAGGGGGCTCATATTGAGTGCAGGTGCGCTGTGAGAGACGGAGATGGGGGGTGGGGTTATAAGATGTGAAGAGGGAAAATTAGGGGCTTTGATGAAAACCAAGGACATCTGTGATTATGGTGTATGTGTGTGATCATGCATGCCTAACATATGCTTGGCTGTACCAGCCATCCATCCATCCATCCATCTATCCATCTATGTCCTTCATAATCAGGCGAAGCCAGAATTCTTCTTTTTTTTTTTTTTTATCCCAAAGGCGGCTCACATTCAGAGGAGAGTGAAAGAGATGGAGATGAGGTGTCATGAATAAATCACTTAGTATCAGTTCACTCTCCTGAGCGAGGCTAAAACCCCCGATGCTAAAGCTGGTGGCATCTCACCTCGACCAGTGAGCTGGATAATTGATGGAACTTGAAATGATTTTGTGTAATATCAAACTCCTAAACTCGGAAGCCGCCGTCGTCCCCCCCCCCCCTCCCCTTCCACAGACCTCTCACTCTCACACCGGTGCATGTGGAGCTGACCCCGCTGTAGTAAAACCCTCCTCTGGATTTAAACCCTGCGTGTCTCCGGGATGTAACGCACAATGCTTACTCGGCTTTGTGCAGCAAATGCATAAAAAAGCAGACACGCAGTCTCTATAGAGCCCAGATGGCTGACAAACAGGGAATCGTACGAGCCACGCAGATAAACAGAAGAGAGGAAGACGGGAGGTGGGGGGGGGGGAAGCTATACACAATAACAAGCGGCGTGTCGTGAGCCTTTTTCTCAGCGGTTGTGTTTACCCTCGCCCGGTCCTCCAGGGGTAATTTGGGGAGAGGAAGAGAGACAGAAAGTTAGACGGAGCACAGCAAGAGCAAAACTAGCAAATAACTGTCAGGAGGCAGTCTGTCTCCTTCAACGTTAGGTGTTTGTGCTGACAAAAGCGAGTACACAGCGGCACGCCGATACATCACTGCATGCATGTACCATACTTTTTCTTTTTCTTTTTTTTTTAAACTTTCTCTCCGTCTCTTTCCAGACAGTAAAGCTCTCTCTGAAGCTGAGCTTTACAGGACATGAGCATGAGTTTCGCGGTGGTCGCTTGGCAAAGAGCAGGTAACGATGCACCTTCAAACTGAAGCATCAGTGACAATATCTCACTCCCATCCATCTCTCACTGCCGGCTCCAGGTTCACACCCTCTCCTGGCCTGTTCTTAACCAGCAGGAGGATGAGAAAATACCCAGACCAGGGTCATCGGTTGGGTCAAGCCTCGGCTGGCAACCTGGCCCTACCGGTGTGTGAGTGATAGAGGGGAGGGAGGGGGGCTGTTCCTCGATTCCACAGGGAGACATTGAGCCCAGGGTCAATATTGACCATCAACCATCCGTGAGCTCGGCTGGACATCGCTTGACTTTTACGACTTCGGTTCATTCTAGTTTAACAGGGGAGGAGACTCCAGCATGGAATAAAAACACACACACACACTGACACACACACGTGCACGAACACTTGCTCATGCACCGGTCTCAATCCGCCATCTGGAGAAGACAGGCAGGTATGAGGAGGCTTCATGGTGAACTGTGTGGGAGTTGCAGCGGTTTGGGCAGAGTGACAGAGATGGTGACAGAGAGAGGGAGAGAGAGAGGGAAAAAGTGTTGGGGAGGGGGGGGGGGGAGGAGAGGATGGGGGTCAGTGAAATGTAAAATGGGATTATAACAGCATCACTGAGGCCCCTTATATTTGTTTTAACTGGACACGGTCAGACCATCTTGGCTGCCCGTTTGTCTTTTAGATCATCTTTTAAGCCTGACCTGGCAAGTCACACACACACACACACACACACTCACACACACACACACACACACACTCCCAATCCTCACCACAGTGTCGTAGTCGGCGTTGAGGTCTCTGAGATACGGCCCATACTGCTCCCCTCCCGCTGGCAGCAGCTCCGGGCCAACAGCAACACGCAATGAAAACACCGAAGACGCCGCCTCAAACCAACGCCACTCAAGGGGAACCATGCTATGGCTGTAGGAGATACAACAGTCCGGATTAAGGTTTTTCACTTTAAACATGAACATGTCTGAGCGAAGTCAAAATAAAAATGGACACGCCGTCCGCAGTTCTGATCCGTGGGCTTTTAACAAAAGCTGCTGCCGCTCAGACTAAACAAGTGGTTCTGTCTGCAGGCCCAAGCTGCTCACGACACACGACCGGACAGAGACGAGTGTTGTGTCTAGAAGGCGATCCTTAAGGTGCAAAACACTCACAAGACGGTTGAGGTCAGTCATTGACCTTTCGAATGGTTGTGGTCAGGATGGGTCATCCGGCAGCGAGTCTACGCACACCCCACCTAATACGGATGAAACAGGTGCTATCAGATGTTGGCATTCACAAATAAGTTGGAATATTTCGATCCAGGATAAACTCCTGCCAATGCCCTTGTGCCTTCATCACTTCATACCATTTATGAAAGTTGTGCGTGAAGAAAAACAGAAAAGAGAGAGAGGAGCGCGGGCAGAGAAGGAGGGAGAGTAAGTGGATGATGGAGGAAGAGGAGTTGGGATCGTCTTGGAGAGACTGCTCCTTTGTTCTGCTGCATTAATCTGCTTTTTCCCCCCCGTTCCCCTGCTCGTTCTTTTGATCCGCTGTTGGATCATCCCCTTGATGATTCACTAACAGCAAAAGAAATTAAATACATCGGATTGACGACCCCCCCCCCCATCCCATCCTCTCCCTGGCTCTCTCCTCTCTTCGCCACCACCACCTCCCTCCTCATCTCCTTCCTCCCCTCTTCTCCCCGAGGCCCCCATTTCTTCAATAGATAAGCAGCGGATCCGTTCTTTATCGCTCCACTCTCCATCTCTATCCTTTCCCCTTCTTTCCCTTCCTCCTGTTTTTCTCCTCTGCGCCGTTTAATCCCAGCCTTGCGGTGGATGCATGTCAGAGATGTAATTCCATTGTTTAACATGCTCCTCCGAGGCCCCACCCTACCCCAAACTCAGTCACTCCCGGGGCCACATGCATATTCATCAGCTATCAAAAACAAAAGGCAGATCACACTGTTTTGTCGTGTACCCCAACCAGCGCCATTCAATTCTCTTCCCCTTCTGGCGGATTAGTGCATGTTAAACATATCTCAGACACACAAATCCTAAGAACTAACATATAGACATTCAATCAGAGAAAGATAGTCGCAGCCGAAAGCTCATTATAGCTGCTCCTATGTGGAGATACTGGGAAGTCTGGTGAAGAGTGCAAAGCGCAGTGATAGCTGGAGATGCCAAAAGCAGCAGATTACAGAGCAACGGGGGGGTCAGTTATGCAAAGGGACGTGCGTGGCTCTGGGAGACTGTAGGCCATTCATCGGGCAGCGCTGCGCAGTCTGAGCCGGAGTGAGAGTCGGTCCCCGGGTCCCGCTACGCAGTCTTCTGGGCGAAGGTCCAGGATGCACCGGCGCACAGCTCCAGGTTCCAGGCTCCAGGGCCAGACAGATGTAAACACGGCCTGACCGCACACGGAGGCGCAGCGCCAGCCTGCCCTCACCTCGCACATAAACAGCCGAGGAGGTCACGCTGTGGGCCAGGGGACAGAAAGCGTCGAACTGGGCTGGAGGGAAGGGAAGAGGAGGGGGAGGCAAGAGGCAATGTGCTTGTTAGAGCAGTTCACTTTTCTGAAAAATGTCGTCTAGGCTTCCTTGCCTTAACATTTTATATTCTATTGTTATTATTTGCCGTTCCTAATTGCGGTTTATGCCACCAGCGGTGTGTGCATTTGGGTTGATCTGCTTAGATATATTCTCTGCAGCGCCCTGTCGTGACAGATGCGCCGGGCTCCTCAGCGCCTGTTTGATTTATGCGTCAGGACAAATATGGGTCAAAATGAAACATCCAACACGGTGGCTTCTTCTTGCTTGTTCTTCTCTCTTCTCTTTCATTCCCTTTGCACTTTCTTCTTTTCAAAGCTCGGCTCAGCGGGACCGTGCGTCTCCTCCGCCGCACCACACTGCCAGGTTGTGCGTGTGTGTGTGCATGTATGTGTGTGTGCATGTGTGTGTGCATGAGTGTGTGTGTGCGTACGCCTGTGTGATGAGACGTGACAAGCGCCTTCATCCTCCCCTCAGACTCCGCATTCCACAACGCTCCGCCACTCGCTCCGTGTGGCGCGCTTTTCATCTCCCCCCCCCTCCCTACCTCCCCTCCTCCTCCTCCCGCCCCTTTCCTCCTTCTTCTTCTTCTTCCTCCATCTCCCTGCTCTTCTTCTCCTCGCTCTCACAGGTGTAAGAAAGGCGCGCGGAGGAATGAAAGGGACACGATTCTAATTAGAGGAGGAGGCTGAGACAAAAGCAGGGGGATAACGAAGGGAAGCAACAGTAACACATGTAAAACACAAAGCCTTAATCTTAGAGAGCGTTTGGAGGGATCTCTCATTTCTCTCCCTCTACGGGGAAGCGAGGGGGGGGGTGTGCATGGGAACACGAGGGGATAGGATGTGATTATGAGCGCGGAGCTGACAGACAGAGAGATTGGCATGCATGTGTGTGTGTGTGTGTGTGCATCCCCACAGGGCCTTTGGTTCCCTCTCTTCATAGGGACCAACTTAAAAAAAAAAAACAGCCATGTAAAAACACAGGCTGATGTACTTTTAGCATTGTTTACTTATTTGGAGAAAAGGGCAACCAGTTTATTGACTACTTAATTCAACAAGTTAAGTTGCTCTGTTTTATCTATTGTAAGGTTAACACAAGGGGGGGGGGGGGGGGGCAGCAAAGACAAGACATCAAGCCCAACAATCCTGAATATATATTTCATAGCTGCCTCAGCGTGGCCGAGAGGAACGGCTGCCTGCTTCTCAAACTCTCTCCATCCTCCCCTCCAGTTTTTACTCCCTCTGCATGTGGATTCTGTCTATTTGCTTATTTCGAGTCGCCCTCTGAGCTCCTCTGACATGCCGCTTCGCACCTCCGGGGTCCTCGGGTGATACGATAGGGCTCGGGGACTTTTGGTTTCCTTGCCACTGCTGTGAAACTCCATTCAGATGATGAAACTGCGGTGCAGCCGTGTCTGCGGCTCACGGTGGGATGCTGGTGTCTTTGTGGCTCTCTGCGAGGCGAATTCTCACTGATGAAAGAGCCTGCAAATGTGCCTCTTTAGCCCGGCCCCATACATCTTCTCACCGAGAGCCCATTGTGACTGTCATCTGCCCGTGGACGTGTGGCTTTACACAGGCTAAAAAATAAAAAGAAAGTCCACACCGTTCTCTTATGATCTTCTTTAACAGCCTCACACACTCGCCATGCGTGCACATACGCATCGTTAATTCATGCGTGAAGGCATTGGAGTGGGGGGAAAAACTGCTTCGACAGTTTGTCAAATTACGTTTCAGTGTATGTGGCACAAATGACAGACAGGTGTCGAAAAGATATTTTTTCCCCACAAATCTTGCCGTGAAGTTTGGATCCTGTGAGGAGAAAATAACAGCGAAAGATAACCTGGCAAAGCCACATTTCCACAGAGTCTTCCCCCGAGGTGATGCAAGACTTTGGACAAATGTCTTGTTTGTTCACCACTGAATGGCCATCTTTCATGAGGTGGCATGCCGACACACACACACACACACACACTCACACACGGGAGCAGATCATTTGTCTTCCTCATGAAGTAGGTAGCGAGAATATTACAAATCAAAACCATAATGCATCGCCGTAGGCCAGAGGTCGGTCGAGGAGAGGCAGCTGTGTAATTGAATTAGGACGACAGACAGACAGACAGACAGACAGACAGACGACTAAGGGGTGCAGCCTATATGTTCATCCGTGTGTTTGCATGTGAGTGCGACAGTGACAGCAAAGAGCCTTATCCTCCATTAATAACAGCCACTAATCCCCTGATATGATTACCTCTCCCTCCATCCCTCCACACTCGTTCTCCCATTCAACAGCGCCAGCCACTTGTCTTCCACGGTGGAGCTCAGCTGGTCCAATCCCCCCCCGAACAGATCCAAGACTTCCACTGTGTTCAGCTGCCAGGACGATGGAGGTCTTCCAATACGACGCCTCTCCTTACTAGAACTCGCCTCTGGGCAGGTGTCTAAAAAAGAAAAAAGAAAAAAGAAAAGTCAGTGGTGTTAGTGCCGAGAAGGCAGCACATTTAAACAGATTAAGACCCGTGCCTCTGTTCAAAGCTCTGACACTTAATGCCTCCTGAATGAGAGGTGACGTGTGATATGAATCGTACAAGATATGGTTTTGGATGTTCAAACGTTTATGGAAATATCTGCGAGCATTAAGGATTATGGGTGTGCAAATGGGAGGCAACAAGCATGTCAGTATAGCTATTTCTGTCCTCAATGACTGGCTGCCAAATTCTTTTTTTTTCTTATTTATTTTTTTTTCTTTCTCCGGCATTTGATAAACTCGCTACATCAATACAAAGTCTAGTGTGTTTCTATGGAAACTTAGACCTCCGAGAAGGTTGAAATGTGCCACTTAGCTCGAGATGTGCTCAATATTAACATGCTATGATACATTCGTCATGTGTTCTGGTTCTTTGTGCATCATAGAGACAGATTATATACGACTTTATGCGTCCAAAGATATGTTTGAACACACAAAAGCGTGCGGTTCGAGGGTTCAAAACGTGCAGCTGCCTTTATGGGGAAAAGTTTTTCAAACTCGTCTCATGGTGTAACATTTTTTATTATTTAACTTGTGAATAATTCATCTTGTTCTCAGATTGAGGAGCATTATAATCATAAAATTAATCTTAAATTGATCTTTGTAGATGTTAGAGTGCAGAGTGGTAATTGAAAATGCACGCGCACACACACACACGGGGCTGATGCAGGTCCCTCAGGGGGCGACAGTGCAGTAGAACGTTATACTTGGTTTACTTGGTCTACTTGGTGATGTCTCCATGGTAACTGTTATGTCTGACCTTCAAACATGTGCGCTGCCTTCCATCTGGCTCAGGTCGGCTAATCAGATCACATCAACGCACACACAAATGCACGGTCAGATCTCATCACGAATGAGGAGCATTTTTTGGGGGTTATCTTTTTTTTCAAGTGTTTTCAACAGGTTTGTTAGCAGTTCCCTGTAATCCCTTTTTTTCACATAAAACATATGCATCTGATTTGAGAATTGCTACTTGTTTTCCTTCCGACAGGCATGCTATAGCTCTAATAAAAAGTCTCCTTTGAGCTGTAGGTTGCAGAGGTTTGATGAAGGACTTGATTCAATTAGTCTTTCATCAGTGAATAGGCCATACTGCAGCACTCAGCGTGCTTTCACAAACTGCCCCTTTCATTCCTGCTGCCGTTCAATACTCTCATCTGCTCTGCTGTTCGCAAATTCACAAGGCCCTCCAGAAGGACCAACATCTGGCAGCTCCTTAGGCCCAGGGCCGGGCATCCGCTCTGGGGCAACGAGGCCTGGAGACCAGCCCCTCCTGTGGAGCTCAGACTTTGGTGCGTGTGGTACCGTTCACGGTCTCCACTTCCTGAGTGCCGGTGCCTTGATGTGGCCAGAACCATAGTGCATGATTTATTACAGTACTAAGTCTGTCCCCACTGCTAATACTGCAATTATTATGACCATACACCCCCCCCCCCACCACCCTTCCTCAATCTCCCACCTGCAGTCTCACTCTGAAGTCTTTACCAGATACAGCTGACACAGCTCGGGCTTACAGAAGGAGCCTTGCATTGTTGCCTTAATGGATGTTTGGTCTCAGAGGATGTTTGAAAAAAGGGCGGGGGAACCACGCTGTGAACGAGGTGACAAAATTGGGCCGATGGCACATATTGTGAAGCAGGATCAGCTGTTTCCATTTGTGTCCCAACCGGGTTTTTTGTGGCCTTGTGTGGTTAACGGGTGACAGGCACGGTCCAGAGGGGAGGGGGGACCAAGAATCATGGAGGTGGCTGGGAGGTAAACAGGTTTTTTTAAGGCCAATCAAAGCAACCTCATCAAAGTCACCAAACCATTGCTTCCCACAACCTTCCTTTGCCTCCTTTTCCCCCTGTTTATGTAAGTTCTCCACAGTGTAATCAGCAGGGCCTAAACAAAAAAAGGGCGACGGATGAAAGGCGACAAAGGTGCTAGAGGTGAAGAGATGAAGGAAAGGGCAGGAAGGTGCTGGTTGTTTTGTGTACTCAAAGTGAGGAGGCCGAGGAAAGAAGGGAGAAGAGCAGGGGGCCGGAGGAAGTGAGGGGTCCAGAGAGGAGGGATGTGGTGGAGCGGTGTTTACAGGCCACGGTCACACAGCGCACTGTGGCTTTGTGTGTCAGCAGCTGAGTTTGCCATGGCTTACCGCTGCTAAAGAATAATCAAGCCATATTTACACCACCGTAGTCATCATGTCCATTTCTCAGGAAGTGCAACGCTTCAGCATGTGAATGCAGAAGCAACAAAAAACAAACAGCTCCTCCATAAGTAGCTTCTTCAGGAAGCCATATAAACAGGCAGAAAAGGAAGCGGAAGCCCTTTTCTCAACATTCATTCATAGACACATCAACTCATACACACCCCTGTTTTGCCGTGTCCCTGCTGAGACGTGAGCTCGGGTATCCCCCCGTGATCTCCTATTAGTAAGAGACTCCTTTGCAGGCAGCTGCCTCGAAGCTCCGCAGAGGTATCAGGTCTCCTCCTTTTCCTCATCTCCTTAATTAGGACAATTAAGAGATTTACAGGACAGATGGATGGAAATCCAGCTGGCTGCGGTGTCTGTCCCTGAGGACGAATCGATGATGAGGTGAGACCTGAGAGAGCGCCGACGGGATTAGATTAACTCAATGGTGGGACTCTGGCTCCCTCTTGTGGTTGGAGCTGGTGTTGTTTTGTCATTTTTAAGAAATTGTGATTTAACAAATAGGTTAATTGGTGACTCTAAATTGCCCGTAGGTGTGAATGTGAAAGTGAATGGTTGTTTGTCTCTACATGTTGGCCCTGTGATAGACTGGCGACCTGTCCAGGGTGTACCCTGCCTTCGCCCAATGACAGCTGGGATCGGCTCCAGCCCCCCCGTGACCCTGAATACAGGATAAGCGGTAGAAAATGGATGGATGGATGGATTTAACAAATAGTAGAGTTTGGAGTTTTTGTGTTTTAACACAATTCCCTCAATATTTGTAATTATGTACCCCTGCTGAGTGTGGGCACAAACCTGTTTTAGAGGTTTAACTATAATTTATTTTTATTTTATTTTTTTATAGAATGAAAAAGATATTTTTTTAATTGAAATGACATTTATGACAATGTTATCTCTAAGGTTTGAATTGTTGGACTGATTAAACTTTACCAGCTGATTTCATTTAGCAAACAATGTTTTACCCAATAAAATAAAGTTAAAAAAATATATATTATTAATAATCATAATAATAAAGTGAACAAACACTGTGGATTTTTATTACTACAGCCTATAGAAAAATAATAATTTCATTAAAAGTCACATTAAAAAATATTACAAGTAATTTAATGTTATAAAAGTGTGAACTGATACATATTGTTAGTAAGAGAGGAAACAACAAAACATGAAAAATAAACATTTCAGCAACACGGACATTTTGGAAATAAAGGCAGATCCCAGCAACACTGCAGCGGTGTTTACAGCTTCTTTAGTGAGTATTTAGAAAGTAGAGATTTATATTTCTGTTGGTTAGTTTGAATCGACTCAACACGCAAGTCAAGTTATAGGAGTTTCATATATAGAAAACCTTATTTTGCAAATTTCATCAAATGTAGTAGTTTTAGCCTGATTGTAGGTGAAATGTACAGTAACTCAGTTTTACAGCTCCTGCAGTGAGTCAGAGCCTCTGTAACGTAGAGCCCAGTTGGTCGGCCACCTGCACACAAGAAAAGGTCATGGTTCAATCAAACAATGGCAATTATTTTAAAGTGGCAATTCATTCTCGCATTCGCAAATGTGACAAATACTGAAAGCCACTCACATGTTCTGGCCTCCTTCCCTCTGTTTAAATCCTGTATCAACACAGAACATACGGAGCAAATTAAAGGAGGAAATCATGTCTGACTGGTGTGTACTGTTGGGAATACTTACGTCGAAGTTGCCACGTGGTTACTATGGCAACAACCGCCACCACCAGCACCACCGGCACCACGACGGCTGCTAGGTGAACACTTTGGCTCTCCTCGACACTCGCCTAGCAGAGAGGATGGGACATCAGATAGAGCTTCACTCATCTCCACCATTAAAGTTGCATTAACAGATGTTCACCACTTGGGGGCAAAAACATCAAAAACGAGCTAACAGATTAGCCTCACCAGCAAATGTTGTTAATGACCTAATTCCACACACTGCTGGTACACAGGAACATTAGCTTTTATGCAGAGTTGCGTTTTTGCTCCCCCATGAATGTAATTCCAATATTCTCTCTCCTTTTAAGCTCAGTTTGGCTTTAAAAAAAAAAAGCTCCATTCATCGTAGCTTGATGCTCAATTATGTTCAGCAGCTAGCTGCTAACTTGATGAGCATTGGTGCAAAGATATTAACTCAAGTGCTGTACTTAAGTACCATTATGAAGTACTTGTACTATGAGTATTACCATTGTATGCTATTTTATGGCTACTGATACTTTAAAAGGTGCAGTGTGTATAATTCTTATTTTTAGTTTACACACAAATGAACATTATATTTTAATACGATTTTGAAAGCAGGACTTCTACTTGTAACAGAGTATTTCTACACTTTGGTATTCTTACTTTTACTCAGTGAGTATTTAATACACCACTGGTAATGTTAGCTGTAAAACAAAAACAACAAGCTACGAGAGGCTAAAGCTTGGCGGCTAACTCTCCGTGGGTTTGTCACTACGAGCGAACCCTTGAAAGTTAATTTGCACACAGCCTCGTGATTCATCGTTGACATCCACGCTCGTGTATTTTCTACATGTCTTCATACTCACAGCAGCATGGGTGTCAGCTGATGCGGTGGAACGGACGTCGTCCCTCTGGTGACCTGCAAATATCCACGAGGGAAAGTAGCTAAGAGGAAGTTTTGGAACAATATGTATCGAGATAACCAATGTGTTCAAATGATGGGTGTTTCCTGTCTGTTGAGGAACTATGATTGCGTTATGATAAAAGTGGAGTAGCAGAAGTACTTGAAGTAGGGAATCACAGTAAAACTACAGAGTGGAGCAATGAAAGATGGATGGAGATCAACTGAAGAACACCTGCTTCTCCGGTGGTAATGGTGATGATGTTGCTAGCTCTACTGGTGGCCAGACTGTTCCTGGCGAACATGCGGATGTTGTATGTGGAGGGATTTATCTCGATTATCGTGGCCTCCGTCTGGTTGGGGCTGAAGTCGACAACCGTCTTCCTGTAATCCCACGAGGCTGTGGAGAAACATCACCAAATGCCAGGGAGGGATTAACAAGGTGCATTTATTGCGGCAACGATTTGATTTACTCCATTAAGAATTCCTCATACCGTTAACTGCTTTACACTCCAGGTAGTAGCCAGTGAGGGGGCTGTCACCTTCGAACCCGGGGGTCCACAGAAGGGAAATGGTATTGTCTTTGACCTCCTTTAACTGGATCACCGGGGGATCCGGGGGCACTAGCACACACATTTGGCAAAGGAAAACAGATTGTTTTTAACACAGTTTTATTTTGTGAAGTTAAACATGTTTATTCTGCACGTGCACTTCTGCATGTGATGATCAATAATGGACCGGCCACACTTTTATTGTGATTCACAAAGACAGAGGAAGAGCGACATTCAAATAAAGCTAATTTCTGACATAAAAACCATGTTCTAAAGAGTGCCAGAGTCTCCATATGAAACACGGTACCTGATGTGATGCCTGTGCTGCTTTCTCCCCAAACGGTGGCAGCAGCAACCGGCTCGGTGGTAGAAGACTTGTAACCTTGGGGCAAAAAAACAGTCACAATCAAAATGTACTTCTTTAGATCTCAAGATATTAATTAATTATTCAGGAACATGTTTCATCAACAACACATACCTGAAGTGAAACCTGTGGTGTCTCGTATCCAAACTGGGGAAGTAGTGGAAGGCGACTTAATCGTCGACGCCGTGGACGTTTTGTGAACTTAATAAAAATCAAATTGCTCGATATTAAACAGGCATCATGATAATAATTAAATGAATGCCCATGGTTCCCATCTTACCCTCATCCAGAGTGGAGCAGAGCGGTGCAGTTGAGGCAGGTCCCACTCCTGCGCTCGTCTTGGCCTGGACGATCACGCCGTATTTGGTGGAAGGCTTCAGGTTGCTAAGGACGACGCTCTCCAGCTCCCGCGTTGCCGTCACACTCGAGTACTGCCAGCGTTTGTACTGTCGGCCTGCCGGGTCGTACTCTCTGTAGCTGACGCTGTAGCTCCGAAGAACTCCGTTTCTGAGCTCCAGCCTCGGAGGCTAGGAAGAGGAATCCATTTAAAGCATCGAAATAGCATGTCGATTTTTTCTGTGTCTGATAAATCGTGACTTTACCTTCCACGTGACTTTGATGCTGTGAGGAGTGAGGGCCACCAGTTGCATATCCAGTGGAGGCCCCTCTGGTGCTGCAGGGAAAACACATTTTAAAGAGGCCGCCCATCAATAAACATTTATATTTAAGTTCTAAACATTTCAATAAACCATGACTGACACTACCTGCTTCTTTCGTCGTGACTGTCAAAACGTTGCTGGAGTCGCTCATGCCCACGTCGTTGATGGCGAACATGCGAAGGTTGTAGGACTTGGCCGGACGCAGATCCACCAACGTCAGCTGAGTTAGTTCGGGATTCGAGACTTCAGTTGTCACTGCGGTGTCCCAGGATGCTGTGCAACAGGGAAAGTACATTTCAAAGGTTTTCAACACATTTTAATTTATATTATTATTATTTTATTAAGTTGTCTTGTGCTCACCCTGTTTGTTTTTGAGATCAATCCTGTAGGCGATGATGGGCCTGCCGCCATCAAACACGGGACTCCAGCGAACGGTGACGGTTCTCTCCTTCACCTCTCTGGTCTCCACCTTCAGGGGATGAGGGCGGACTAGAAGACATTTTTTAAAAAAAGAAGAAAAAAGATAAATGCTTAATCGTGCTGAAAAAACGAGTCGATTAATGAACAAACAAATAAGAGCAGAAAATATTACAACTGATCTATTGTTGGAGTCGTTTATCAAAAATGCTCCAGCTTCTGAAATGTGACAATGTTTCCAACAAGCAGGGAGTCACCAGAGAATTCCAGTCAGGGATTTTGTCACTAATGTTTCTCTAGATCAGATACGTGGACTTCTCCTCGTCTCACCTGCCACCACCGTCAGGGTGAGCTGTTGCTTCTGGTCGTTGAACCAGCCCGGTATATCCACGCGGCAGCCGTACGTCCCGGAGTCGCCCTCCTCCACCTGCCTGATGGTCAGCGACACGTCGCCGTCGGCAACGCTGCCCCGGAGCAGGTAGCGCTCCGACAGCCTGCTGGTCACCGACGTCCCGTCTGACTTGATGACCTCGTTGGCACAGCCGCTGTTGGGGAGGGCTCCTCTGCCCCAGCAGACAGCAAGCTTGCCGTAGTACGTAGCATCATATTTGCATATCAGAGTCACATCTTCTCCCACTGTGGCTATGATGCTTTCTGCAGACACGCAAACTGGGGAAAAGAAAGGAATATTTGGTAAGCAAAAACTTTTAAGAATGGTGGAACACAAATCCTTCTCACTTCTTACCTAAGAGGAGACAAAAGAGGAGATGGCAACACAGAGAGAGGGGATTTCTGCCTAAAAAAAGCATTTTACTGTCGTCTCCGCATCCACCGAGGGATTCAGTCCACCTGCGACGCGACACTGAAACAAACCACCAAGCGGTTTCAGCTTTGAAATCCTTCCAGATCACATGACGCCGTCCTTGATATGCTCACACAAACAACTTCTGCTGGCAGAAGAGGAATGTAGAAAAGAGCTGTTTCCTTTTCTGTGGTTTTGGTTCCTCAATCTCAGCCGGAGCTCGGTTACATTTTGATGATTAGACAGAGACGGAATAAAGGTTATCAATAGTCTTCACTAAGGTTGTTTGTTCTCAGTCCCGACAGCGACAGATATACATCTGTGGGATGTTATTTTCCCACATTATAACTGTGACACAGACTAAATGGTTGAAGGTGTCTTCTCTGCAACATCAACTCATGATGTCCTGAAATACAACGCTGATGGAAATAGAAAGTCAGGGGCCATAGACTGCTGTGTGTTTCTTAGACTGCTGAGTAAACACTCGGGTCTGGTTTAGTAACCCAGCACACAACTTCCTCATTGATCCCACAAACATGCGGTTGCTACAACTAACCACAACAATATTCATAAATACGCTGGAGATGTTCTTGCATTATTGTGAATTTTTGGAGTAAAGGCAGGTTGACTTTTGTATTTGCAGAATGAGATGACCGTCTATTGTACCCGTGCACCCGGATACGCACAAACAAAAGTAGAAGTTCCTTTGCAAGCATCCCCCCCCCCAAAAAAAGGGTCAGTTCAATATTTATAGTGGCTGGAATAGAAAGAGAAACTCTCAATGAATTTCTGCAAAACAGGTTTCACTGTTAATTCTTGGGAAAAATGAGTCAAATGAAAAAAAGAGAGAAATCTTACATTTACATTTAGGTCATTTAGCAGACGCTTTTGTCCAAAGCGACTTACAATAAGTATATTTGTCAAAAGAAGGAAACAAAGAAACCACAATGTATCATTGATGATAAAGTAAGAGCTAAAAATAGAACAAGTGTTAGGTCCTCATCTGAGTAAAGTAGTACTTCAAGAGCAACAGTGCTACGATCAGAGTGCTATAGGTAAGGTTTTTTTTTTTTTTTTTTTTGGGGGGGGGGGGGGGTGTCGAGGGAGGGTACTAGTGGGTCATGCTATGTAGAGTCAAGGTGAAGTCTGAACAGGTGAGTCTTGAGACTTTTTCGGAAGATGACAAATGACTCTGCTGTCCTGACATTGGTCGGGAGTTCATTCCACCACTGAGGCGCCAGAACAGAGAAGAGTCTGGACTTTGCTGAGCGACATTTGTTTGATTTCAGCGATGGTGGTACCAGCCGGCCAGCTGAAGTAGAAGAACGAAGTGCTCGCTTCGGGGATCTCCAATCTTCCAAATCTTCCAAATCTTCCATTTGTTTGGGAGGTTTGCATTAAAAAATAGAAAATAAATCAATTTTCATCAGGAACAAAGACGTGCGACGAAGACGAACAAACTGTGGTCATAGAGAGAAAACACTGCATTCAGCGGATAGAATATCCTCAAATATTTTCCAGTAGGTGGTGTTGTGTCCACAAGGATGAACCACCCACAAGCTTTTTCATGCTAAATATACCGTTGGAGTAGAATACTGACAGAAAGAAAGTAAAACATGATAAAAAAATTAATTAACATTCAGGTTCACATCTGTTCTCAGCATGTTGAGATGAATCCTTCAGCAGATATTGGGTGATATAAAGTAAGTAAGACGATACTTTAAAGATCAGGTGGGCAGTTTATATTTGGCTGCAGTAAACGTTCAGCATGTTGTGATTCCAGTGGCCTGTGAGAAAAATGCCCTTTTTTACACCCATGGCGTTGTTTTCAGGCTTTAGAAACCTGCCTGTGACGGGGGACTTTGGCCAATCACAGGTCATTTGAGAGAGAGAGGGCATTCCTATTGGCTGTTCTAAAAATGCAGTTGATGGTGCACGTCGCTTTGGTGAAAGCCTGATTCAACAGTAAAATATCCTGCAGGAGAAGTTGCATTTCCATCCTTGGCAACAACCCAAAATACAAAAAAAGAATACCTGGATGTTGGTGAATGGTTTTAGAGATGGTGCCGTGATGTCGCTAACAGTTTAACCTGCTATTAACTGAAGCCAAGCAGCTCACAGCTACGGTTAGCTCACTCGAACCCAACCACTAAACTCTCAGCAACAGTTTCTCTCCATCCCTGAAATGCTTCACCAGGACTGTAGGTTTCACAGACCAACGAGACTGCAGAGAAAACAACAATCACAAGCAGGACAGAGATGTATGGGATGGAGAGCTACAGGGGATACAGGGATGCATTTTCAAATAGTTTTAGTTTTTTTCTTTTCCTGAAAGCTCCCCACCCAAAAGGTACGCCCTAGTGACACCTAAAAGAAACTTCAAACCACAGCTTTATATATCACATATATATGAATATATATTCTGCAATACAGGATTACATTCATTGACACATTAGTTTATGTTCAATGGCGACTGCTAATTTCAACAGTGTATGGGCGAAGCATCTCTACAGTTAAGGTTTGATTATGAATTTTTTTCTTTTTTAATTAAAAAAGTGGAATTTTTCCGCATTTGAAGGAAAAATTCTCATTGTATTTACATTCAAAATGGAGAATCGTTTAATAATGAAATATAGTCTGTGATAACGGTTGGTTCACTAAAACACTTGCTTATGGTTATAGGGAAAAGTTGAGGTGATGCTAAAATTGTAATAAAGAAGTATGAACTGTGTTCCTAAAATAGCCAGAAGGAGGGAGGCCCACTCACTTTTAATGTGTTTGAATTAATCTTAATGGAGCACAAACTATAATTCATTTGCCACTTATGGAAAATAAAGATGAGGATTATGATTATGGCGAAGAAGAAAACAGCTGCCACCCTGACAATGTTCCCCCTCTCCCAGGCTTTGAAGGTTTTCCTGCAGTGAAAATTAATCTCGTCATGAGGGACTGGGTCAACTATAATTGGCACAGTCTTATTTAGGTGCCATAATATGCAGTATATTTAAATATGTCGTATGATGAAAACTGTAATGCTGTTTGCACTCCATTTCAGTGCACAGCTGCATTAAATTGACGGCTTATTTAAAAGTTTGCAAAATTAACCCCAACCCAAGGCATTTACATCTCTATGGTTCATTTATGTTTTGGGTTGTAAGGAAAACAGTATCGTGGATATGCAAAGGGGAAAAAAGATCACCTTGAAAGATATTTGTTTGAATGTTTGAACTCGTTTATAATTTGGTTTTTGAGTCACTAACTCAGTGTTACTAGACCGACCGGATAGGGAGACGTCGGCATCGTGATCAAGCCCGTCTTCACCGCTTCATGTGAATCTCCATATGAAAACACGTGAAGTACCTGAGGTGAAACCTGTGCTGCTTCGTCCCCAGACTGCAGCTCGAGAGCTCTCATCATCTGAAGGATGCTGAGAGTAGAAAGATGCATTTTACAACCTCATTACTGTCTGGAAACTAAATCAGCGTCTGCAGCTCACATTTCTAAATTGTCACTTCAACCTCTAAGTGACCCAAAGCTGAAACACATTTGAAGGAGCCAATTATGGAAATATTGAATATAAAAAATCAATTAGTGCATGGATAAACATTGTATTAATTAGATGCTTAAAACGAAATGCCGTCGGCGTTGTAAGAACACTGCTGGCTTTACAGCAAACAGGTATTTTCAAACATAATGAGAGTCTCTGGATGGTTTTAGTTGCTTACCCAGTTTGTGCTTGAGATCATGTGATGGATGATGCCACCATCAAATCCTTCCTCCAACTCTCGTTTCCTCCATCATCGGGTTAGGAGGTACTAAAAAGAAAGAATTATTATTTCTTTAAATGACATAAAAACAAAAAAATATATCCAACAAGCCGCTCTAACGTCACAGATGTCTAATTACTTCATAGCTGCATTTTGAATAATATACACAACACACCGTCATGTACTGTGGTTTTATTTTCTCTCAGGTTAGTCTCAACACTGATGATCAGTGACACGTCACCTTTATCAAGGTCAGTCAGGTGCAGCTAGCGCTTCGACAATCTGCCGGCCACAGACCTTAACTGAGCGGGTTATTATAGGGAGAGAAGTCTGGCTTTCTGTCCAAGTAAACCCTCAGGGCTGCTGGAGGTTCAGTAACAAAGCACACAACTTTAAGTAGTTAGATTTTCCTCTTTCATTAACTTCAGTATTTGCAGAGGAATGTAATTGATTATAAATATTTATAGGCAATTAAACCATGACTGGTATGTGAGTCTTTGTATTAGAACAATCCTCATTAACAGGAGCTCTAACAGAAAGAACACATTTCTTTCCCCACAGAGAATTAATCCTGTGTTCACAATTTCATTTCAATTCCACCTCAAAATGGACATAAATGTGGTACAAATGTAATGTTATGTGTGAGGGTTAGGGTTGAGCATTGTGTGCACTGTGCATATTCATAAAACAAAACACAAACTGAGTTTTTTATGTTAATATTTATTTGACTCTTTTTAAATATACACATTTTAGAAACATAAAGAGCAAGAAAAGACATTTGATGGATTCACATTGAGTGTACAGTCGCGATGGAGCAGCATATTCATAATAATGCACTCATTCTGTCCAGTAGGTGGCATTGTGTCCACGGGTATAAACCACTTCTTTTAAGGAAAAAGCAGACAAACAGCAAATTAATTAATCTGCAGGATATTTTTTGCATCAAATGAAACCCTTGCCTTTTTATTCAGAGCAATCTGAGAATAGTGGAGCCTATAAGATGCTTTAAATGGGCTCAAAAGGATGAAGCCTGAAGCTGAGAAGATGAGAGTCCTCATGATGCTGACCATCACCATCACACTGCTTCATAAATGTTCTCGGCGGTTGAGCTGTTGACATGTTCAAGCGTCCTCCTCTTCCTCTTCCCTGGTTTGAAGAAAAACGCAAACATTAATTGATCTCCTCTCCGTCTATAAAAGGAAGACACGCTCGGTGATTTCAACGACGCCCACTTTTAATGTGTAAAATTAATCTGAACGGCACATGAGTCACAAACTGTAATCCATTACGCACTTACGGAAAACAAAGATGAGGATTATGATTATGGATAAGAAGAAAATAACTGCCAGCCTTCCAATGTTCCCCACTTCCAGGACGGCGCTGAATCCCTGCAATTAAAAATGAACCTTATTGTGAGAGACTCAGTCACATATAATTGGCATATAGTTTCCAGTATGTGCCATAAATACACAGTATATTGAAATACATTTTGCATATTAAAAACTGTAATACATTATTGTGCTATTTTCCCACTTTGACCCTTAACCTCCACACCAACACTTTTTATTTCTTAATAACAATAAGATGAGAAAACCTACACTTTTGATGACTTGTTGCTTATTATGATTATTTTCATTTTTAAGACAAAATGTTCCTGAAGACGCGGGATGTGCCGAAATATTGGTTATGAATACATTTTTAAAAAGTGTGCATGTGCAGCTTTTCTCCTCGTTTAAAGTCTAAACACTTCCTTCGATTAGATGTTTGATTTTCCTTCACTTCTACATATTTTTTTTACTAAAACACAGCAAGCATACGTCACATCAGAGTCTTTACGTATTGTAACCTACATAAAAGTATCCTTTTCTGTGTATTACATTTCCTCATTTTTGGAAAAATAAATACCATACCTCAGTCTTGTCCAATGTCGAGTCACCAAGTTCTTCGTTTTCAGTCACGAATGTTGTCAACATTTCTGCAAGGGGTTGAAACCATTAATGCCATAAAATACAGTTTATACTTGAAATTAAATATAATGAACAACATTGTTTTACCTCCGATTACAAAACACCTTGAGGCTGGATAGTCGGTACTTCACTGGGATGATTTTCATGATTCCTACCTTCCTCCATGACCAGGTGTGTGTGGACCTTCTCGTCATTGAACCATCCTGGGATCTCGATCCTGCAGCCGTACGTGCCGGCGTCGCTCCACTGAGCGTCCAGGATGGTCAGCGACGCGTCTCCGTCCGTCACCCGGCCCAGCAGCTGGTACCTGGGGGACTCCCTGAACAGCACGGCCCCATCCTGCGAGGAGAGGACGGTGTCGCCGCATTTCATGGCGGGCAGCGTGCCCCGACCCCAGCAGAAGCTCAGCACGCCGTGAGCCCGGGTGTCATACCCACAGGGCAAAGTGACATTCTGCCCCAAGAGACCAATGACCTCGACGGTGCTGCAAGACACTGTGGGGGACAAGCGAGTGGTCAAATGGGAGGACGTGAGGCACGTTGTAATTAATAAAAACGTGAAGCTCGCCCACGCATGCACATACATCACCAGCCTCACACCCACGAGCTCGCTACAAATACATGAACACAAACAAAAAAGCGCGGAATATCGACTCACCTTGGGTCAGGATGGAGAGGCAAAAATAACAGAGACCACGCATGTGTGTAGGCTATTGTATAACGATGTCCTGAAGTGAGAAGATGAAGTTCCCCCCACACACACACACACACACACACACACACTCTCTCTCTCTCCAGGATGGATGGTGTCATGCACTGCACTTCCTTTTTCTGAAAATCAGGAAGGAAATCTATACCAGTCCCGTCTGCATCCGAGCACAAATCCTTGTTCTATCCAAGGAGCTCACATCGTTTCTGCTGCATTAAACTACATCCGAGTGTATAAAACGCAGATAATCAAAGTTATTCCATGCATGCATACAATATGCATAATCCCACATTGTATTACGTGTGCACAGTTTGAAAGAGGGATATGACAAGCATTTAAACAGGACAGGAACTACTGTGGTTGAGTAAGACAAGCGGTTCTAAAGAAGCCTTTATCTCTTTCTTATTTACTCGACAAGAACATACTGTAAAGTGTGTGTGTGTGTGTGTGTGTGGTCTGTGGCCTCCATTGCTGAATGTCATTGAGGGCCTTTTGAATTCTTTGTGCATTTGCCCCGCACCACTCACAGTTCTGATTTTCCACAGGGGTCATTAAAGTTCCATCTCCTCCTCAGCAGCCGTCTGGTGCAGCAGTAATAACGGGGTGAAGATCGGTGCTGTAATTTGGCTGTGATGAGTTGTTTTCTGTTTTTCGAGACGCTCGTATCTGCTGGTCGTGGAGCAGGAGACGCCGTTTGAAGTTCTCAGCGAGTCCGTAAAGGATCGTCATACTTTACGATGAGATTTACGACGATTACTCTATTGTCTGTTTCCCCTCGAGCTCCCATCGCACCAAAAAACCCACCTGACCCCGTCGTCTTTCATCCAGTGTTTAAAATAACCCTCTCTACCCATTTGCTATCTTTTATGAGTGAAACAATACCTTCAGCCAGCTACTATAAGGCTTAAGAGGTTCCTTCAAAGTGACTTATAAACTTGAAATGATCCTTTTTTATTAGTGAGACCACCTTGTTGTTTGTTTGTTTTCTTCTTGCACAATTTGGATCGACAGCTTCCAGCTCAGCCGCAAGTTTTCATTTCCGTCTTATTCTATTTTCGTGCGTTTCGTAAGCGTGACGTAAGTGTTCAGTTGACGCTTTGTGACGCGTGCACTCAAAAGGACATCGTTATACGACCGTTACTAATGGAAAGGAAGACTCAGAGTGTGTATACGAGGACAGCAGCCTAAGAGAAATATTTTGTCTCTGCGAGCCTTTATCTGCCCTCCGTCCACCTCTGACAGACCCGTCTCCACCTCCACTTGTCAACACTGTCAGGCACCATTGAGCTGCTCCGGCCCTTCATACATCACTGTCCTCCCACACTCACGTCCTGGCTTTTGTCATTTCTCGAAACTGAAACCGTCCAGCAGACGTGAATGTGGGGAGAGATTAGTCAAAGAGATGAGTTCTGTTTATTTCATAACTTCCGTCGTGCTGCATTTTTTCAATTAAACTCTAGATATGGTAGAAAGCGGTTTACTGAACTCATAAAACAACTTATGGATTCCTCTGTGGTAGGATTTATTTTCTACAGCCAGCTACTGCGAGACCACCGCTGCCTCCATGAAAGCTACTTGCTCAACTTTGTTTACTTTGATTTCCTGTTTGGGTTCAGATTGAAGCTATTGTTAATCTGCTGCACAGATAAAGGTTCAAAAATGGCCTTTAGAGTTGAATAACTGGTCTGGTTCAAAGCCAAAATGCAATCACTGAGAAATCTATGGCCGGGTGGCCTTTTGCTGATGTCTGATAAAACCCGGGAGCAAACTGAGAAGTGGAAGTGAAACGACGGAGGTCATAGTCTGTCATTTTTAGGACCTGTGAAGGAGTCGCTGTCTGGTCGGCTGCGTTCTGGAGGAACTGAGTCACAGAGAGACGGAGCGTGCGGTGTAGAATAAGTGAAGCATCACAAGGACGCTAATACAATACACACATCGCAGCCTCGTCAATTTGAGGTTTTCTCAGGTGATTCATCACAGACGGCAGATGACAGAAAGCATCGATTTGCAATAGTGCTGACAACGGACGATCCATTATTACCTTGCGAGCAAGTATGCTGAGTTGTCAAACGGATCGTCTGTCCGTCAGATGACCTCTAATGCCCACAAACCCAACCATCTGCTGGACGGTTTCATTTGAAAGACTTCTCCTCCAAAATGTAACTACATCAGAGACAACAAGAATTGTGATTGGTCAGAACAGCATTGAAAATTATAGCCTCATCACATTCAACAAATGTTGAAATCCAACGTAGAACCATAACTCAAAATCCAGCCTCACTCTGGAGGGACTCATTTGTTGCGTTAAAGTGAAGCTGAATCTCGAGCTTCTGTTTGGGCTTCAGATGTTTGATGACTCATCCTGCAGACTCTGGGTGAGTTCCCACACGTCTCTGTTATGTGGATAATAGCTAACAACAGCTATCGCTGTGGAGACATAGAAGGACATTTGAGATTGGAAGTTCCTTCCTGATCTAACAACAGGCCAGGGAGGCGTTTGTATGTATAGCATGTGTATGTGTGCTGGACGGGATTGAGACGGCAGCCTGTTTGAAGATGCCTCCATCCATACTGCCGGCATCACACCTCCTAAAACATTCAACACGTTTACATTTAGGTCATTTAGCAGACGCTTTTGTCCAAAGCGACTTACAATAAGTACATTTGTCAAAAGGAGGAAACAAAGAAACCACAACGTATCATTGCCGATAAAGTAAGAGCTAAAAAATAGAACAAGTGTTAGGTCCTCATCTGAGTAAAGTAGAACTTCAAGAGCAGCAGTGCTAAGATCAGAGTGCTATAGGTAAGAGTATTTTTTCGGAAGATGGCAAATGACTCTGCTGTCCTGACATTGGTCGGGAGTTCGTTCCACCATTGAGGCGCCAGAACAGAGAAGAGTCTGGACTTTGCTGAGTGACATTTGTTTGATTTCAGCGATGGTGGTACCAGCCGGCCAGCTGAAGTAGAGGAGCGAAGTGCTCGCTTCGGGGCATGATGGTTTGACCAGTGTTTGAATGTAGACAGGTGCCGTTCCATTGATGGCCCTGAAGGCCAGTTTCATTGTCTTGAATTTACCACCCAAGGTACCTTCACAAAGGGAAACGTTGTACTATTAGTTGAATACTTTTGATTTTAAATAATGCCACGAGAGGTAGATTTTTGGCAAAATCATTGTGAGGTCATGCAAAATTCAGCATGAAATTTATTTATTAATTTATTCAAACATCTGCCACCTTGTTGAAGACCTCACGGTCGCCATGTTGAACAGTTATTTTGATATGACAGCTTCTATCTGCCCTCTGCTCAGCTGACGGCTTGTTTTTGCCTCCACATGTCAGCGCTCATCAGTTAGATACGATTTTTTTGAATGTTCCACAAAGACCACAAATGAGCTCCTGAGAGAGCAAACATTACTTTAATTTCGAGGTCTGGATTCAGAGCAGCCAAGTAGCAAGGAGGTTGGGATCGAGTCAACAAGCATGACCACAATCGTTTTGACACAAACTGAGTAATTTTTGTGTCTAACCCTCAGCAAATCTTCAACCACAGCGCTTTCACACCATTTTTAAACAGTAAAAAGTTTTTGGAAACAAATGATTGGCATCAGATCAGACAACACTTCCATGTGTCCCTCCAGAGGATTATGGACAAACAGATTTAATCGTTTCATTTGAAAGACTTGTTGGCCATTTCGTCTCCTCCAAAAACTACATCAGAGACAACAAGAATTGTGATTGGTCAGAACAGCATTGAAAATTATAGCCTCATCACATTCAACAAATGTTGAAATCCAACGTAGAACCATAACTCAAAATCCAGCCTCACTCTGGAGGGACTCATTTGTTGCGTTAAAGTGAAGCTGAATCTCGAGCTTCTGTTTGGGCTTCAGATGTTTGATGACTCATCCTGCAGACTCTGGGTGAGTTCCCACACGTCTCTGTTATGTGGATAATAGCTAACAACAGCTATCGCTGTGGAGACATAGAAGGACATTTGAGATTGGAAGTTCCTTCCTGATCTAACAACAGACCAGGGAGGCGTTTGTATGTATAGCATGTGTAGCTCCCTATCTCTAAACTCTAAAGTCTGCCCACTCCTTGGTGGTTCTATCAAATTTCCAGGAATTGATTTAAATCCCTCTCGTAACTTTACACCTCTCAAATATTCAGTTACACTGTGAAATTCATCACAGCACAGACGCTAAAGATGCTCTAAAGTCTTTTGAACCGGGACTATGAGTATAAATACGGCTTTAAATCCTACAAAATCTCTCTATAAATCCAAGTAATCCCCAGAAGTTAATGGATTTTACATCATGTCACCTTATCTGTGTGAATGGGAAGAGCAAGCGTATCGGTACACGATGATATTCTATTATGATAATGTCACTATTTCACCTAAGAAGGAGACGCAGTGTGAGCGTAAATAGTGTTTTGTGGATGATAAAGGTTTTCTTAGACTGTTATCCGTCAGTTAATCTCTTTCTTATTTCCTCTACAAGAACATACTGTAAACTATGCATGCGTGTGTGTGTGTGTGTGTGTGTATGATGGATTTATGTGTGGCTCCCGGTGACTGTGGGGCCCCGGCCCTTACCCCACTTCTTACTTCCCACCCTCGGCTCTCCTGGGAGCGTGTCTCAGTGCCCCCTCCCCTCCTCTCCTCCTATTAATATCCCACTGGGGGAACAGAGCTCATGGGGAGTTTGGGAGCGGAAACGCCTCCAAGCGCTCCTGGAAAGACACGAAGCCGGGTGAGGGCGAGGAAAACAAAAGAGGGAGACGCAGATTTATGCGGGTGAAGGAGAGAAGCTCTGACAGGATGTGTGAAAGAGGATTAGAAAGGGAGAGTGAGGAGAGGAAAACGGGAAACAAAAGAAAAGAAGAGATGAAGCACCGATGAGCGAGTTGGCACAGGAGGTTGACATCCGTAGCCGACAGAAACATGCTTTACACTCATCAAAACAGATAAATAGCATTCACACTGCGTCCTTTAAAAAGGACGTAGAGTTGATCATCGTTTTTGCACTGCATTTGCAGGGCTGGTTTCCTCCCGCCCACTGCGTGTTGGGACGCTGCCATGAATCTCGCCTCGAACTCACTGCGGCGTTCGTTAGGGGGAAGATGTGTCTGCAAACGGTGTTTTCCCACAAACAAGTCTTTTCTGGATCAATGACTTCTCACTTTGCAGCCAAAAAAATGGGCGTGAGAAAGGTACGATGTCGAGACCGCGCCTGCGTCGCCTACAGAGCCACTTCGGGATATTGAAGACTCAAAAGCCAACAGCATTCTCATGAGTTCAGTCTCCTTCGGCACAATCGAAGGGGAAAAATGTGCAAACATAAACATGCCCTTAAAGGAAAGATGATTAGGGATGTACAGACGAGAAGAAGTTCTCCTGACCCGAGGCTCCAAATCTTTCTCTCCGCTGGGAAACAAAGTCCTCTTTTCATTTCTCACATGGCCCGGCCACCCCTGCTACTAACACAGGACAGAGAGATGCTGAGAAAACCCTACGAGGACATGAGCGGGGACCAGTATGGGAAAAGATTATCCCGGGGCCTAAAGTCCCCTAATGCTAGTGATCTAAAATGTTTGGAATTTGTCGTTTTTATTTGGAATAATCTACAAATTAAAATGTGATGGGTTTAGTTTAGTTCAGGACAACTGTGAGGGAAAACAGTGAAAGTGATGCAATCGGGGGGCAAAGAAGTTAAGCAAGCTCAGGTTAGAGGTTTAAGTCTTGTTGATTTCCAATCGGAGTGTTTTTTCCTGTCGGTGCGTCTGAGCCGACGGAGCCTGACTCAGCCACAACACTGTGAATCAACCCAAGGCCACGAGTCCTCGGCGCTAAACACGGCAAGAGTCAAGGTTCATGAGAAAATCTGTGTTCTTTCTGTGTCCGAGTGTTCACGCACAAACATTCTTCCTCGCTGTTGGAATGTGTTATGGTGCATATTTTAAAGTCTAGTTAACAAGCACTACAACCTGAAATTAAACACATCAGATGCACAGTGCAGTGATACAAAAAAAAGAAAGAAAAATTGTCCAGTTATGACGTTTATCTTTAGTTAGACTTTAGACTTCGGCCCACTGAGTTCGCCTACGTTATCTGGGCTGTAATTTCTCAATACATCTATAATTAGTTCACCATGGATATCAATAGAGGATAATGTTAATGGCGAATGTTCGTTTAAACTGTCAAATCATTCTAACTTAACGTCAGCTTGTTAAATCTACCGTCGACCTCTCCTCGGGTGCGACAGTGTTGGACGTGCATAAGCACTGTGACCTCCAGTCCAAGGTGTTTGGGAACAGATTCAGGGATTTGGATCAACTTGAGCCCTGCGAGGCATTCATTGCCAAGCCTTTCGTGGAGGTGAGCTTTCAGAGCAGATGGCTGGACTGGTTAGTGTCAACCCTGCGGAGACGGAGATGGAGGTTAAAAATCTACATTACGTGCAGCTGAAATCTCAACAACGCTCACAACTCTCGGAGGTGATGTGTGGATATAGCAAAATAGGCTAGGAAATTTGATTTCACTGGCAGATGAACATGCATGAGTCCATACACTCAAAAATACAGTTTGTCGTGTGCGGCGCACGGTGACTCACCGAAGGAAAGAGTGCACAAAAAATGCACTCCTTGCAAGCTGTTGCAAGGTTGCGTTGTGATTTTTTTTACATGTCCGTGTCAGAGCATAAATAATGTGCACTTTTTCTGTCAAACCAATTCTGCCCATTAATATTCATCAGTCCAATCAATAGTTTCATGACTGAGTTTCTCTTTTTTGCCGTTTACCAGTCAATCATTGAGACGACCGGGAGTTAGACCCATTCACCGGCCTCCTGATTGAGTCATTGTAAAAGCACAAAGGGCAGGCTGATTTGTTCTCATGTCAGATCTATGGATAAGTTACTGAAGGTGAACCAGTCCATGAAATAAAAATCAGCACCAGGTCAAACACTCATTAAAAAAAAAAAAGCTACAGGACGCAATTTACTGCCACGTAGTGTCAAAGGTTAAATAAATCCAGGCCGTTTCAACAGGTATTTAAACAGAAAGTGATGTTTTTTTTCGTGTTAACATTTGGGTGTATCATCCCACGGGGATTTAAAATGCCTCTCAAACATTGCAACTGTTTAATGTTATGTCAGTCCTAACGTCGCAGCTGGTCGTCTCCCGCTGTGATGCATCGGGGAGTCAGACACGGAATCTACTCGAAGCATTTCAGGAATTTTCACACACGGATTCGGCCTTCCTCCTCGCATCGTTCATCTTCATCAAACGATCCCCGTGAATTGGTTTCATATGGGGAACGTGCACAAAGAGAGGAAGCAGGAAGAGAGGAAACAGGCCGCCTGCATGCACGGACACAATGGGGAGCTGGACGAGAGGGCACCGAATCAGTGGGGGAAAAAATGCACCTGAGGGCAAAGGTCACATTCCAGACAAAGACATTTGTTTGTATTTCTGGAAAGATTTAATGAAGAATTCGGGTTGATTTATGATGAGTTCACCCCTAATAGATCAATTCATTATTTTAGAAATGTGAACGTGCTGGTGGTCTTTCATTCTGTAGCATCTCAGCGATGACGTTTTGGGAATAAAACATAATTGTGACAAATGTGATTGAAAGTTGCGAGATTTAAAATGACTTTATATGGGTATGTTTCTGTTGTTTACAATAAAAATAGTATCCGTCGACTATTCAACGTGTTGCAGACGTTAAATTATATTTAGTAATAACTTGTCTTTCTGCCAAGACTTCTTTAAAAAAAAACTTCTTTCAGAGTTTCTAACAAACCATCTGGGTGCACGGCCGGTCTCTCTCCCTCTCAGTTTGTGCTTCACGCGTTTCCTCCTAAAGTGCACCAGCCTGGGCCCCCGACGTCAGCGACCAATCAGACACACTGCGATCTCCTTGGAAACGCTGTGGCTGCAACTATGCAGCTCACTTGGCCCCGAGGAGGGATGGCCGGAGTTTCTCACAGACGCATGTGGCATTTCAATTAGGTGAAAAAAAAATGCTTCCACTTAAGACACACTGGCAACTATTTAAAAAAAAAAACTTCTTTGAGTCAGGAAGCTGTTTTTTTTTTTTGGCAATGGACACAAATGGATTTCGTTTTTTCTCCAACATATAATCTAAACCAGAGAGAAATCTTAATGATGTATCCCCATCATGTGTAGCATCCAGCTTTAATCTTCAGATATTATATATAAGTCTTTCAAGGAAAAAAAAAAAAAAAAAAAGATTCGGACAAATTGCTGGCTTTTCCTTTGACGACAATTTAATTCGTCTTTCAGGCACACAATCCCTGGAGACGTACACACCGTGCGCTCGCAATTTCTTACATCTGTCAAAACGACACTTTGTCATGTTTTTTTCACCTCCTTCCTCATAATAAACACCGCTGCCAATGAGAGCAGAGGGGAGAGCCACTGTGAGTGAGGAATGGTATCGTATGAGCTCCTAAATGTATCGCTGTTTACTCTGGCAGAGGGCCGCGGATTTCAAGAGACAGTTTGTACCGAGAGGCTGCAGCACGTCGCGTCTGTGACTCTTTCATCAATATGGACTGTAAACACGGCTCTTATGCTTCCACGGTGGCTACCGCGCAGAACATTTAGGAAAACAGCGTCGATTTTTAAGCAAAAGATTTGTATGTGTGAAAATATTCATTTTCACCTCAGCGATTGTGTCGTTTTCACATGTGGTAGCAGGAGGCTTGATAAAACTAGAAAAAGATGTGAAAACATGACACTGGATCATTTAAACACCAGGCAATGAAATGGTGGCAACGCAGCATCATAAATAATCATAAATAATGTAAATGCAAAAGGAAAGTTGAAAATATTTGAAATATCTCTTCATTATCACACAATGCACAATCCTTCTTAAACTATTATTTCATCAATGCGACTGTCTGAGCTTATGTTCGATGTATGAATTATAAAAGGACTCGTTTTGTGAAGGGTCGAACTTGATTGAGTAACCATGACCAGATGACAAAAAGTTCCTCCGTGGCCACCAGATTTTAAGCCTGAGAAATAAGACTGATGGTCTTATTGAGATCACCCGTCAAGATAAAGATGAAAGAAATATTTAAAAATCCTCCAGGGTTTCCTATACTCCATCACTGAAGTATTGAATACCAGTTATACTTCATCTAGTAAGCCAGACAAATGGCCTAAACTGTACGTTCGGAGCCGAGACTCTACTGGCGACTTCGCCTACCAGCCTTCACTCTCCTCCCGTCTGCTGTCGGACTCGTTATCCAAAAGAAAAATAGCAGTGATTACGATCTGAAAAGCATATCTCTCTGTTAGTCTTTACTGTCAGTTAGATAACTAAGATCAGCCGTCATGAGGACTGACACACGCTCTGAAAACAACTGTACACAGACCAGCTGTTCTGAACGCTCTATCTAATCTTTTTGAAAGCACGCTCACGTACACAACATCCTGGGAAATGACAGAATGCTAAATGTTCAACATACTTTTCTTGCTGACGAGCCCAATTTTTTTTTTTTTTTTCAAAGCAGATATAGCCCGACAGCGATAAGGTATGATGCTGCGAGTCCTTGGCCCTCGTGCTGTCCAGACAATGCTCAGCAGAGCTGAATATGAGTGATGGTTTAGCAAGGCACCCGGGCCTGGGAACGGCTCCCCTCGATGCTGTGAGCGTCTGGGTGGAGGAAGCAAAAGTGGGAGACAACAACACAAACGCTTATCTGCACTATTTCCTGTAATGACAGTAATTAAAACAGAGAGAAGATAGAGGCTCTGCTTCCAAATGTCGTGCTGGCACATTTTAATGTTCATTGTGTGTGTGTGTGTGTGTGTGTGTGTGTGTGTGTGTGTGAGTGTGTGTGTGTGTTGTGTGAGGAGTCAACTAAGGCAAGCAGAGTAATCGCCCTGAAGTGTTAATTGCTTTGGGACAGAGTGTGAGGACTGTCAGACTGAAAGAAAGCAACAGAAAAATCTTGAAAACAACATTTTTTTTCTTCGTTTCACAAGCAAAATATCTGGCAGAGGGTTTAGAAATGAAATATCTAATGCAGCAGCTCATGTTTTTTACTCTGATTACTATGCGTTTTCTCCTAATTTGTTTTCCTTTGTGGTGAGCCAATGCAGCAAACAGTCAAGCTCACGTTGTGCTGCAGAGGTGGAGAGATTTAAATTTTTGGGGGGATGTTGCGACAAATTCAAACCGATGAAAGTAAATGAACATAATTAAATCCATCCACTTGCTGGAAAAGTGTATCTTCACGTGGTGAGTGGGCACTTGAGTGAAGAGAGATCTAGAAACAGCACAGCTCATTAAAATACGAGTCGCTCCCATTGGAAATCCCCCATTTCTGGGTTTACACACTTTATTAGGAGTGTGCACGTTTGTTTTTAAATTATGATAACGGCCACTGAAGCTCCTCGAACTCCTGCATGCTTTGTTTTATTACAGGTTCATAAGGGGCAGCCAACAGAAACACAGCGACGTCCTAGATGGCATCCTACATCATGTGGTCACTCATCTGATCATCATATCGGAGCTTTTACCCTTCACGTTTAATATATACAATATCCATCCATCCATCCATTTTCTACCGCTTATCCTGTATTTAGGGTCGCGGGGGGGCTGGAGCCGATCCCAGCTGTCATTGGGCGAAGGCAGGGTACACCCTGGACAGGCCGCCAGTCTATCGCAGGGCTGACATGTAGAGACAGACAACCATTCACTCTCACATTCACACCTACGGGCAATTTAGAGTCACCAATTAACCTATCCCCATCTTGCATGTCTTTGGACTGTGGGAGGAAGCCGGAGAACCCGGAGAGAACCCACGCTTACACGGGGAGAACATGCAAACTCCACACAGATGGACCCCGACCCGACCCAGGAATCGAACCCAGGACCCTCTTGCTGTGAGGCGAGAGTGCTACCCACTACACCACCGTGCAGCCCTATACAATATCCATTATTTATTTATGATTAATTCCTTTGCAGTACTTTGTAAAACACATCCTTCAACTGTTGCATATAATGGATCTGGGATTATTTTGATATTTGCTTCACTTAACTTTCATTTGCAACATTCATCCTTTCCAACTTTTAACTTTAAATAATAATAATAATTTAAATAACTATTTCATATTTGAAAAGAGCTACAATCAAGATGAGCAGTCTTCCTCCACAGTATAAATTTGAGTATTTTATTTGTTTTCTAACTCTTTCCTGGTTTGCTAATTGTATTTGTGCACCACATAACTTTCAAAAGAGCTCAGACAAAATTGACAGCGGAACAAAAATATGCCTGTTTGAATGTAATTAGCTAGAGCTCTGTGTCATTAGCTTGTACAGTAGCATTACTGTCACAGTTGGGTTTATGTCGGGCCGACCGCGGATGTAAGAATGATTAACTGTCAAATTGTCATTTCGTTTATAAATGGTATCGTTTTGTGCGTGGATTTTCCCTTTAAACGCTTGTCAACTCTCTCTTATCGGTTAGGGGTTTACATGGTATATCAAAGAATCTCTGACAAGTTCCACTTTCTGCATGCCAAGTTAAACTTGGCCTCGGTGGTCTTGGATGACCCTCTGCTCTTAGCAATCCAAGAAAACTATAACGCTTGACATCTTTCTATCTTAAGAGCACCCTTCAACCTACTGAGTTACTGCTTTAATCTGAAATCTTTTCCCAGTATTGATAGGGTGCCTGTGTTCGTCCACTTTGCAAGTCGGGGGAAAAATACACTATTTTTCTTTTCTGGGCATGAATGGCTCATTGTTAACAATAAATTACAAATGACCTTTATTTAAAAGGAGTATTTGGTTTGCAAAAATATCACTCGAAATGCAACAAATCATCATCATAACTCAAGACATTTTCTTCTGCAACAGCAGCCTTGAACAATCTGCCTGTATCTGTTCTCTTTATATCTGATCTGTATGTTGCTATATTTATATTATGTTGTCATTTGTATACCTGCATGTTGCTATGCGTATATCTATGTGTTATATCTACGTGTATTGTGAGTGAGATTCCTCTTTAACCATGTATTTCCGTTATGATCAGGACTTATAAATGTCCATTCAAGGCGTCCTCAGACGTTCTACTTTAGTGTGTTGTGTCCTCGGGACGTGTTGCAAATGGCTGTCTATCGTCAAGACGACCGGAGGACCATTTGCAGACTAGGGGTGTCGCCAGACGAGCCTCTTGCATTGAAGTGAAACCCAGCCACAGGGTGTGATGGAGGATAAAACAATGGCCCTTTGATCATAAACAACATCTGGAGACACCTGGACTGGTGGCTGCAGGATGCCAGACCTGGATGTATTATCTAAATGCATTGGGATTTGCATTACATTTGGACTCATATTTATGGAATATTGATTGTGGGACCGTATATTTTTCCTGGATATAAAAAAAGGATTGATTTCATATCCCCCTCTATATTTCTGCTTGATTTTTACATCTCAGATCATATTCTTTTGAATGATAAAAGTGGATTTATGTATGTCTGTCATTCTTATTCATTAAAACATCAATATATGTATTTTAAATGCACAGTTTTTTAAATTAGCTCAACAAGCATGACGTAATTATAATCAAAGAATGAAGTTTCGTTCTTGACCTAGAAAATACAGTTGAGGTTTGAAAAAAATCACACCACCAAGTTTTACTTGGATTAAATTTTTCTTGTAGCTTTCAACCACATAACACAAACTTCATGAGCAGATGAAGTATGCCAGGGCGGTGTAGACGAGTCCCAGCGGTGCTATGGATGAAGTTTGCAACAGATCTACCTCCAGGAGCACCACCGATGACATAACAGTGTGATACGGTTGAAAATAGACAGCTGGAATCGTTTTGCCAAACTAATTACATTATCTTCAATACCTGCATCTCATATCCACAGATTCAGGCTACAGAAATAGCTTTTTTTTTTTTTTTTTTTTTGCTTTTCCATATTCTCATCTGTACAAGATGAACCGGATCTACCTGAACCGGATCTGTTTGCATAAATGATTGGATTATGGCAGCCATTCAAGATGGCAGAGACAAATTGATTAAGACAGCTGTGGAAAAACCCACTTTACCGATTGCCAAAACCTACTGTGGAAGCACATTCTTGCTCAGTATATTTAGGGAAACATATCCAAATATAAACCTCCCTTGGGGGCAAATGTTACATATGCACGTTAAGTCGCCATCTCCTTTTGTAACACATCATTTATTTATTTATTTTATTTATTCAGACCATTAAAATGAGGGGTATCATCATTTACAATGTCTAGATTATAAAACAGTTTAAGACCTTTTAGCAGATAACATACACAGTGTAAGAAAATGACATTTTTCCTAATTCAGTTCCGATTCATGGAATGACGAGCAGCATCCCATTCTGTGAGCGAGTACCACGACTCGGACTTAAAAGGGATCGGGTGGAAGCTTCTGTCTTGAATCAATGTAGACGATACAAAACAACCAATTACATGGAGAATGTGCTAACTTCTGTTCTTCACAGTGGGATTGTAGAAGTTTGTTTCCATTCCTTGTAGCAGATAAGTAGACCACATGCCGTGCTAGTCTTTGAAGAATGTACACTGCTGAGACAGTGACTCACTAATCAGAGACATTATGACAACAAAAAACACAATCTCTTCTGCATTGTTGGCGAGCAAACCCAACTGAGAAAGGTTTGTTCTAGAAAGGCATCAACATATGAGAGAGGGGAGAAGGCAAATAAGGCATAAGTAAAGAGCTGCTGTATTGATCAGGACAGAAATGTTTGATTTGATATAATGGAGGAGGAGGATCCACCCTCCAAAGTCCTTCCGTGTTATGCTGAAATCGACACAATGCCATGAGATTTCATGGATGCAAGCCAAGGCAATCAACTAGGCTACGAGGATAATCCCGTTAACAATAAGGCAACGCAGACAACTACACAAGCATGTGACAGGTACAGCTCTAGTACATCTAACACACATTAAGGGATCGATTCTTTGCAATCCAATGTAAATATTGGTTAGTGGTGGTCGGCTCTTCTCCCAAAGCCTTGAGGGTCACATGTCCAGACTCAACGGTGTCCATTTCTTATTACATTCAGGGCATTTAGCAGATGCTTTTGTCCAAAGCCACTTACAATAAGTACATTTGTCAAAAGAAAGAAACCACAACATATCATTGCCAATAAAGTGAGAGCGAAAAAATAGATACACAAGTGTTAGGTCCTATGATCAAAGTGCTATAGGTAAGAACATGGAAGTGGGAGTGTTAGGTCATGCTATTCTTATATATAGGCTTCCATCCCGATACAATGATGGAGATGAATGGACGTTTGTTTGCGATGCCGAAAAACGACTTTGGAAAAAAATCCAGTACCTCTGTTACGCTGGTTAATACACAGACCTCAATGTGAAGAACTAAGAAGAACTGTAAGTAAGCCCAATGGAAAGCAGTTTGCTGTTTAACTGGGACAACGATTCTGGTTAATTTGTCAAAGCTGTGTGCACCACAAATCAAATTTCACTCACTTACCTTCATTGTTACAGTGGAATACAAAAAGGAATATCAGATTCAATCCTGGGGGGGAAGAAAGCCAACTGTAAAACCAACTATAAAACCTAAACGTATAAACAAGTCAGATCCAAGGCAGCAAGTGATTTATTGCTTTCTCTTAAGAAGAATGTAAATTCGAGCTATACTGCTTTTGATTTGAAATCGCTGCATCATGTTTTAAACAGATAAGACGAGGCCTGTGTACACCGCCGTTAACGTGCGTCTTGGGTGATCTGACCAGCTACGTCTGTTCACAGCCGACATCAGACTGCGTCTGGAGCGGCCACTTGTGATTGGATCTCACCTCAACGTTTCCATTTCGAAGAGACTGAGCATTGTTGTTTTTAACCCGTTAGCGTTTTTAATTATTTTTACTCACTTGTTCTGAGCAAATGAAGCAGTGATCTATACAGACTGAGAAAAAAGCATAAAAAGAATAATGATACGAAGCTACAGAGGAGTAGATTAAAAAGAAATTCATGCAAATTTCAACCAGATTATGCAAACTAGAGAATATCAATTTCCTGACTGGGTGAAAAAGAAAAGTAGTTGTGTTTTTCCAGTATAGACACAACCACGAGCACACTCGGTTGAGTTGGTGATCCTTCAATGTGGCCCCGGACCTGTTTACGTACAACCTGCTAGCGTGGCCTCATGTGACCCAGACGACCTCAAAAACATGGTGCGAGTGTCAATGCGTCTCAGGTTCATTCACACCTGTCCACTTCGTCAACAAGGGGAGCCATTAAAAGCACCAGCTATACAGCTGGATACATCATGGAAATTAAATGGAGGGCCACATCTGACGCAATTCCCTAAAGAAGTCACATGGCAGCAGTTTTAAACACAAGGCTGTCAACATATGAGTTATTATATAAGGTTCTCAGCTTTATGAGAGAGCAGGGTCTGATATGGATTCCAACTTAGCTTCACGGAGGCCCCTGTTGTCTCCCCTGGGCAATAAACTGTGAGATTGTATTTTATTTTTCTAATATAAATGAGTTATTTAGGTGTTATTATCATGCCAGTCACATTAAAGAGTCAAACCCACACAAATTAATCAGACTTTTGTTGTAAATCAACCTTGCCTGCGGTCTTTTTCTGAACCATTATGGGTAATTTCTCTGAGGCTCTGCTGCACACCACAAAGCACTCAACTCTGAATTAGTTAAACAGCAACACAGTAATGTTGTATACAGAGGGATGAGTGATAAATGGCATACTGTATGTTATGGACTTCCAAAACCAGAAAAAGTTTTCCTTCCTGACCTCTGCAACATGGAGCCGCAGGGTCAGCGCTGCATTCTCTATAGGCGGGCTATTCACACAGGCCTGTATGTTAGTGTGGTTTTTATGGCCCACATTAATCACTCCTTATGTACGACCAGGGTCCTCTCTGACCTTACATTGTTGGACTCAATGAGGAGGCAAGACAAACAACAAAAAATAGCCTCCCGCTGTTCTTTGTCCTGATTTCACACAGCTAGCGCCGGTGCTAAAGGGTTATTCCAGCTGGGAGTCAGGCATGGTCGACTCTGAACGGGCCTTGTTCACTTCAGACCACAGAACTGCACCGTGAAGGTTCAAATTCCTGTTATTCTCAGCTTTGTTGTGACCCGACACTTTCAAATAAGCCATTGCTCAAAAAGAGTTTAAAAGGTTTAACTGGTGGCTAAATAAAGAGTAAATTAATCAGTTTGCAATGCTTTATAGATCAGTTATAAGTCATTAATAAGAAGAACTTATAGGTGGTGTGTTTTTTTTTAGCATGATGCCTTGTCTTTTTTTGCCATCGACGTAATTGCTTCAATACTCTTGAGTATCAAAGCTTGTCATTCAGTAGCAAATTTACATTCCTAAGGAGTAAATCTTACCAACCTCCATAAGCATGAAGCATCCTTGTACCAAGATTTAATCATGCAGGTGATTGGTTGTCTAACAGCCGCAGGGACATGCAGACAAAAAACACTACATGATGGCAAGTTGTGTTGAGGCTCGACTGCAGGTTAAAGATGTAAAAAAAAAAAAGGTCTCATCTAAAGATCTAAAAAAAAATCTAAAGTGCGGTTCCATTTTATCAGGCTCGATGCCAAAAGCGCACAATGCAAATACAATGCAATGCAACGCAATTCAATGCAATGCAATGCAGAGTAAAAAAGGGCATTGCAGCCGAGTCTGGCAACACAATTAATAGAGTTGAGGTGAAAAAGACAACTTCAGTAAAACCCCATTGTTGTAAACAGGTTCGTATTTTTATGTAATAAACTCACTTTGAGTGTGTTAAAAAGCAAAGTTAATAATGTGTGATTGTATTTATGATAAAATGGATGTTGCAAAATTGGTGTCAAAAAAATTACTGTGATCCAAGTTGACAAACCGCATGCAAAGTGGGGAATTTTGAGTCGTGTTCGGTCTGTTAAACCGTTTGGAAAATGTGAAATAGCGCATTATGTCAAATTGCTAAATTGTGAGTAATTTTCCGGTTCTGCATCTGTCCTAAGTAGTTGTTGCCCACCATCCCCCCCCCCGCCCCCCCAAACATCGCTGAGTAGAGCCATGGCCTTTTTGGCAAGCCAGGTCAATTTTCACATGGGAAGCTTTTCACAGCAGCCTGATGTTGGGACTCACGAGGAAGACAGGGAGAGACAGGAAGCCACAAATGAGAACAGAAGCTGTTTATATGGCCTGCTGCATACCAGACTGTCCACGTATAATGCTTGGATTACCCTCAGGGCAAGCAGTCAGATGCCCCGGGGCCACGGACCACTGGTGTGCATGTTAAAAACAACTCCGCGCACACGCGCTCTCTGCAGGTGAAATTAAACTTTAGGGCCTCACAGTGTTTTTTTTTTTTTACCCAGGGGCTGTTTGAAGTTGAATCCCCCTGTGTAGCTGTGATGAAGAAATTGCTCCTGAGTGACTTGCATGAGAAAAAAAAAATGTTTATGGGTTAAGGGTTGAACGGGCTCGTGCGGGCCGAGAGTTTATCTCCTCCAGCATCATGCTGAGGAAACATTATAGTGTGGCAGGGAACGTCTGAGGTCACGCTGTTATCCACAAGGGTAGAATGTAATCTTCCCACTCTAAAGCAGCGTCTTGATGTGGACAGAGTGATTCTCGAGGCGGTTCAGTCAAAGCCAAAGAGCATCTTCTGCAGCTCGACATGTTATTCCTCCGACGTGAAGCCGTGCACGTAGCAGAGAGAGAGAGGGGAGCACAGCGCTCGCCGTGATCGCTGCAGTTTTAGGGAGAAGGATGCATTTCTGTTCTCTCAGCCTCGTCAAGTTGTTAAAAAAAAAAAAAAATCAGTTTCATAAACATGAACACAGATGCTTAACAAGCTTAAGAATTTCCGTAGTTTGGGGGCCGGATGCTATTCCAGTGTATCTGGCTCCTAAGGGAATCCAAGCTGATATATCCCTCGGGGTTGTGTTTTTATCAGCTCAGCAGTAGCCGGAGAGCTTTAAAGGACGTTGTAAAGTATGTCCTTCTTGGTGTGGACTACTTCGGATAAAACAGCCCAAAACCTTACAAGACGATGTTTATGATGGTCTCTAAAAACTGTTGATAGTTGAGGGTGGTAAGATGAGATAAGCCTCCTCTGAAGGATCAAGACCAAAGAGCTGAGATTGCGATCCAGTTGGCTAATGCTTAGACTACGGGAGTTTAAACTAACCAATTTGTGGGTTGCAGTACACACATGATGACAGACTTCACAGATGGTCTTCTCTCTAATCTCAAACATTCACACACAGGTGAATAAAATAACACATCATAAAGTATTAATCCATTATGTTAGATCCACTAAAATATCAACACAGCAGAAAGAAGAGCTGCTGTCCGAGGGACGCTGAACGTTTTTACGCATGAGGGACAGCAGCAGAACTTCATTGATTATTTCAGAAGCTGTTTGCTCCGTCAAGTTCATGCATTATTCAGCCCAAGTAATGCACCGCCACCTTCCCCTCCACCAGAAAAGCACACGCAGTCAAACAGCGCTGTTCACCGGAATCCGGCCAAGTTCCGGTAAAACAACCGCTCACTCGAATGTTGACTCACAGCAACGGCATTCTTGTGCCTTCAGAATTATTAATACCACCAAATAAAAAGCAGTCAGAATGGGAACCCATACGTTTATGAATATTTCTCCTTTTATGTGTCTGCTGGTTATGACTGTAACTGGAGTTTGGTGGATTCCCGTCCTCCTGCTCCCGGGACAGAACATGCCTAATTTTGGGGTGAAATATGAATAGCGATTGTCGTCGGAGGCGTGAATCAGGGATAAATCGACTCAAAACTCGTGCAGTCTGAGCCCGGCAAGCAGAGGAGGGAAAAACCGAAACAACGGGTCGCAGTGCCATGTCTGGTGAGTTCAGTCAGCCACAGAGTCTGGAAGCAATTACTGCTGGCTCACACCGATACTGAAATCACAACTATAACTTTGGTCTGGAATAGGAGATCCTGCTAGATGTACAAGGTAGCAATTAGGTGCGCTTGTCCTGATTAATTTTGACCAATTTCAGAAATAAAAAAGGCAAATGAGTGACATTAAGTGTGTGTGCGGAAAATCATAGGGTCGTTACGAATAATATTTATGTTTCGAATGAGTTGCGAGGCCCTGTGCACTAGAAATTACTCAAAATTCGCACTAACGATATTCAGCAACATGGAAGCAATTAAGAGGCCCACTCCATGTAATCCAGGCCCAGTTCATACACAGTGCAGATGACAATTAAAAGCATCATTAATGTCTCATACACGCAGCCACAACAGCTTCAAGGATCTATAGGATCTATACGTTTTCAAACTCTACTGGAGGAAGAACATCATTCTTCCATTGGGTGTTTGATGATGATCCAGTTTGATGGACTGGGGAGCGCTGGCTGAAACCAAATATCCAAAACAAGGTGTGCAATTAACTGGTGTTAAAGCTGTAGCATTGAAACCATTCCTAGACCCCTTGTTCCTCTTTTCAGAGGCCTCCACCCTCACTTAGCAAGTTATTTATGTCCTTGAGTGCAGGTGGTGGGGCTGCACCATTTATAGTGTGTCAGCACCGACATCACAGGATGTACGATGCTGGAAAATTAAGTCAATCATGTCACACTAGAACTATTTTGTGGCTTGACGCAAAGGAAAACTCACATGACGAATCCAGTATATTCTACAGCTAAGGTGGACTCGCCACAGTTTCATGATGAACTGCATATATTTTTTCACACTTTCTACACAGATTTCTCCGTTTGGGTGGATCCTCTCCACAGCGAGTGCGTGTCACCGTAGCGCTGCGCCACAACCAGCTTTATAAGGTCACCTTGAAAAGGCCTGTGTTGAAGGTGGCTCAGGGATCTGACTATGGGCTTTATGGCGACTTAATGGTCGTTTCGCCCCCCCCTCGGAGCTCCGGGAATCTGTAAGCTTGTTTATGGTTTAGCATACAAAAGGAGTTGCTAGGTCAGAGGTCAGGATCATATACAGAACAATAACCTTGGCTTGATTATATGCTTCTTTAAAGATGCAATTATACAAGTATTTTGCTTTAACTTATTATGTAAATATTGATTGCACAATGGATGAATTGGTTGCCGATAAGCCTCGCTTTAACTATGCAAATATATCTTCCACCAGCACAAAAGAGACCCCTCCTTTGTGCTGGTGGAATCAACCATCGCCATAACCACAACAGGAAGAGGATGGCGCTTTTGTTTAGCTATCGCCACCTTATCCCCAGTTCCAAACCTCTCTGCAGTCACTGTACCTCGTAGCGGAAATGAGCGACGGTGAAAGAAAAATGCAGCGTGTGTCCTGTCTTTGTGTGGTTGTTAGAAAATGAGACGGGGCCAACTTTATTTCTTGTGGTATTAATCAAATCGGACAGTCATTTCCCACAGTTTCAGTGCTGAAAATGTGTGATTAATCCTTTTTCGGTCCAGAATTCATCACTAACATGCTAACGTTAATGAAAACTAATTTCCAGTTATTCAAGCTCACGCTGCCAGCTCTCCGAAACCAATGTTCCTTGAAATTAGCAGTTTCTCATCACTATCATCCAGGGTATTGATCCGTTACCTGAGCTCAAATTGAACGGCACCTCTTCTGTCTAATTAAGAAATACCTTCATAAGTGCACATCTGGCAAAAAGACAAATAGAAAGGAGAAGGTGCGTTTCACCTGAGGGAACAGATCACGGGCGTGGAGCAGATGCACTTAGGCTAGAATAAATAACACGTACATATGCAAACACATTTGTCTGGTGCCTGTCTGCTGACGCTGCCAGCGCTAACCGCAACCATGTGTCCGCGACAGAATCTTCCTAAATATTTACACGCTCACACAATTACCCATCCAAACACCCGAGTGATATTTGTTTTTATTGGGTTATACTGCTGATGATGTTCTCAAACGTAAAAAACATTGATTTCTATGCCTGAGCGACTCGTGAATAGGGGGTGAATGACTTCTCCGTGACCCTGAGCACTTTGCCTCACCCCTGGGGGGGCGTGGCATGAATGACCACGGTGATGAATGACACTAGACAGAAGTGGTTGAGATAGGTTTGAAAAAAAAACACCTGAAAAGGAGTTTCCAGTGGGAACGGACTTTGGAAACGTTGCTGCCTGTCTCGCAGTTTCTAATTCAGCACGCGCTTTTCATCCATCTCTCGGCTCTCAGTGGGTTTGAATGGCTCCAGGCCTATTTTCTCATCAACAGAAATACTCCGAGTCCCTGGTCCTCCTCGCTGCCGAGGATCTCATGGTCCTCAACAATTCTCAGGATGAAAATATCCCTCTCCTCACAGAGGTTTGGCTATGGTCAATGTCAAGAGAGCTATCTGTTAGGTATTATTTTGGGGCTTATTTACAAACTTCCACGAAAAGTTTATTTTGACTCGTGTACTTTTTCTCCTTTTGGCAAGTCCTCCGTAAAGATTCTCAGATTGTCACAATGCTCCACCAAACGTGCATGCTCCTCCTGTTGTGTGCGCTCACGGTTTCTTTGCATATTATGTAAACTTTGCAAATGGCAACGCAGAGATGATATTTTCCACAGTTTATTGGAACAGCTGCAAATCACTCACATCATCATCATCATCTCGGCTCATGATTACTCACAGCGGCGAATCCACATAATCTACTGCCGGTTATCGACTCCGCTGTTTGGATGCACTTGATCTTGGGAGCTGAGATTTATAATAGCAGCAAAAACATATGACCCTATAAATATACCGTCTACCTTTGGGAATGATCACTCTTTCCAGCAAGGAAAGCATCTCCCTTCTCAGACTTGATGTGATGAGGTCTTCCAGCTGGCAGCTAAGGAACATCACAACGCAGCAGAGCCTCTCTGCAGCCGTCGGACTCGGAGCCACAATTAATGCTTCCAAAGGACGAACCGATGATGACCTTGTCTGATCCAACTCGGTAATATGAAGGCATCGAACAGATGGACCGACATTTAGAAAGATACAGATTGCCCGAGGGTTGTTTACTCAACATGCAATCACACTTTACAAACCAGACGTACAATAAAAAAAGGACAGTTCCTGGTATTTTTGGAGTGTTGTTATCAGCGCAACGCAACTCCAGCACAAGAATGTATCACCAAGTCACACAGTTCCAGCCTCCTAAGCCTTTCCAAATAGTTAAAGCAGATATAGATCAAATGACAATGTACAATGTGTTTTCAGACGATGTTACATGACCCGCTTGGCCACGGCAAAAGCGGCCCCAGGTTCATGGGCACGTGCCAAAAAGGAAACCACTTTGCCCAACTTTGTTCACTCTCACAGCACAGTTTTCAGTCACAGCCAACATTCTCTAAACCCTAACTTTCCCCCAACAGCAGACAAAGTTATCACCCACTGCTGAGCATTTAAAGGCTTAAGATGCAGATATTTCCCTCAGGAGACGGTGAGGACTGAAATTTTAAGTAAACATGGGACTTAAAGTCATCAGATGGGCAGCGACACAGCTCTAAATTAAAGCTCCGGTTGCTTATGTTCGCCAGATGGACTTAAGGAAGACCTATGATGCTGTTTATCTGGTGCATACTTCTATTTCAGGTTACTACTAGAACATGTTTACATGCTTGATTGCTAAAATAAACCACTTCATTTTCCAACCCTGGCATTCCCTCCCAAAAAGCCTAGTCTGCTCTGATTGGTCAGCTTGCCCACTGTTGTGATTGGTCAGCCTCTTAGTGTAGCCCTTACCATAATCAGAACAGTTTTACTGCTGATAAACAGTGACACAAATACATTTAACCACCTCCTCTGCCTTTGGAAGTCCATATAAAGGAAATTTACTTCAAAATTAACGACCAGAAACCAAACTCTTTGGACTATGCTCCAGCTTGCTCCAAGTACCTTTGATTGAGAGGGCGTGCCAATTTAGCAGTTGGGCTTGTACTTTGTAATTATATGTATAACTTGGTGACTCATCACTTTACGCAAGAAAAGGGCAAGATTTCAATCGATGCCTTTCAAAAGGAGCGTTTCCGTGGGGGAAAGGAACTCCCTTTGGGCACGGACTTTAGGCTTTGCAACTCTGGAGAGCTTTTACATGCACAAGAAAAAGGACCTAACTCACTAAAGGAAAGGGAAATGCATAATAGGTCATCTTTTAATGGTGATAATATGTCAGTGCTGTATTCACAGCTCATTTCTGATGCCCTCAAGTAGAAAGAAAATCCGCTTTAAGCACTGACACTTTGCAATAAAAAAGGATATTTTTACTAACTGCAGAATCAACTTACAGGACCAAGCAAACTGTTCATCTGCAGTAGTTAACATTAAGACTTATAGTTTCATATATACACTGTAAGTAGCATCATTCTACTTTTAAAGGTAAAGATACATTAAAAGGTGTCCAGAATGGCTTTACAGCAACAAACCATAATCAAAAAAAAGCATTCATTTATTCTCAACAGCCACTAATTCAACAGCATGCTGTCAAGATTGATGTTGTACAGTTTATGCTTCTTTGGATGTGATGGAAAACTGTTGGTAGGGGCAATGACCTTCAACTCAAACTGAACCACAGCTGTGTTGTAGTTTTTTTTCTCATACAATGAAGGAAGCAGCAACCTCGAAGAGAATCATGTTAGATGAGGAAAAGCAAGTTTTATATATGGACAGCGTTTCTTTCTATTCAGGGGGCCTGGTGTGACCTCAGTGACCCTGGGGCCACGGTCATATCATCAAAAACCTTGTGCTGCTTTCAGAAACCCCTTCCGATGTCAGAAGTCCTGGCTAACCAAACAAGCCTATACTATGAGAAATAGTATCTCTTCCCATAGAAAATGTCTCATTATCTTATCGAAATATTTTCTTTAAAAAGGCCTCCTGTAGATCCTAGAGCGCCTTGTTTTGGCTTTAATTATAACGTGTACATTCCTTTTCAATGTACAAGATATTGTCCAGACGACCAGGGCTTTAAGAACTCAAAATGAAACAATTCTCCAGAGAAAAGAAAAATGAGTGTGGGATGAACACAGTGCACCTGGACCCGATGGAGGGCGACGTGTTCCTTCTCTTCAGTGAAGAAAATCGACACGAGCAGACATCTTTAACAGGTCATTGCTCTTCGGTCTTAAGCTCGCTGCTTCCGGAGGAGCACTTGTTACATTGGTGCGTTACGTTTGTCTCACATCTTCAAATCACCCCAGGCTCGGGGATGTATTTATTCGTTTTTACAGGATGTTCTGAGAATCTCAGTGCCATTGACGCAGGCTGACTCACCATCACTTCACCCAGACTCAATAGGTTTTCATTAAAGCTTCAGAGCCGAGGTCATGTGACCCATTTTGGCTCTGTTTTCTTTTGGATCAATGACCAGAAATGGGTCTGCTGGCTTTACTTCGCTAAACAAGCAATTCCTCGCAGCAACAGATGTGTTCTGTGCAGATCGTCTTTACTGACAATTATGTTATGTATAGTGATATTATTTCCCACTTTTGTTTATGTAAGAGAAGACAATGAAAGGCCAAACCTTTCTGGGGGGATTTAGGAGTAGACTCCTACCAGGTAAAACAAATGGTGGAAGGAAGTTCAATTTGCGAACAATTTCCAAAGTGTCCACTTTGTTTTTGCACATTGCTTGGCTCCATAAAAAGTACCCATTAGTTATTTTGCTACGAGGCTCATCACCATTCATCATCAGTTATGTTAAACAGTATAACAGATAAGAAAATGAATTTGTTGGAAAGTATAAAAGCAACAGACTGTTGCAAAAATTGTCACCAAATCCAACAAATTCAGCCAAAGACTCATGGCACAAATTTGAGACAGATATCTTGTCCATCCCAGCCAAAAGTACACCAAGCACATGCCAAACCCTCATAAATATCATGAAACAACCAAAACTGAAAGTCAGATGAAAACATGTAGGCAATTTTAACGTCATCATAAGTCAATTAAGTGTGTCAATGCTGTTGTATGAATTATATATTTAAAATTTGATTAATTATTTATTAATTTGTTATAAAAACATGGTGAGTTTAAACAAGACTTGCAGCTACACTAGCAGCTCTGTGATGCTGAAATGACTCTCTAACATGCATGTAGCAGGTGTCGTCTTAGTTCGGCATGTTAGCATTTCAGTTTGCTGTGGACAGACCACCCAGCATCGTCATCCCTACAACCTGCGGTGGCAAAAATGCTAAAGGAGTACGACGTAAAGAGTCCTCCATAATGTGTTTTCTGCAATATGTATATAACTCACCAAGATGTGTTACTTTCTCATCTTTCTCCTCCTTTCTCAAACTCGAGTCTTTTCACGCTGCTTTGTCTTAACGAGACAAGCAACAACATTTCCTTGATATACTGTGAGCCTATAATTTATGAGTCATTCATACTGACAGCAACTCTGAAGGCCCGGCTTTAAATTTAGTTTATGGCACAACACTGATTAACATACAGAGATGTGCTTATCATTCACCGATCGATTTACAAAAATGGTCCCCGTTTTCCCCTTTTAATTTCCTTGATGGACTGCAACCGTTAGTCCAAGGAAATAAAACTAATCTTGTGATTGCTGTGACTTGGTGTCAAAGAAAGATGAACAAAGAATCCTTGAACACTATAATTTATCTGATTTGTTCTTATTGTCAAATCAAGACTAGTTTGTCAGCTCCTTTTGTTTCACTACGTACCAAATTGCTAGTTACTTCCAGGTGCAATGCTATGGCATTCAAATAGATTGCAAGTATTCAAATTAAACGACATTGTGTCCGTGGAGCAAAATAACTCCAAAATACATTCTTAGAGATGGAAAGCCCGAGGTTGCTACTAACAGGCGATTTGAGTGAGCGAAACGTCTCGTCTCTGCAGAGCTAATGACCTGTCGGAGGTGAAATGGCACAGTCCAAGACCGGAAACCCTTTTCTCTGATTTTATTGGGCAATAATGTTGCCATTTCATTTACATGCCATAAACCAAACAATCACCTGAAGTCTTCTCTCATCCGAGACCACGGCATATTATTGCTTTTTCTTCCGCATGGGTCAGAAAAAACATGATAGATATATGATTTTGCTTTGGTGGATCAAAGACCGCGTCATCATGATCCTGCAGGGAAAACACTGAACACAACTAGTCTCCCTCTTCCTGACAAAACCTCTAAGGCAATCATCTAATGGTTAGGGCTCACCGCACTGCTAAAGTGTCCACTCAGCAGCACTCTGTAGGGTCTGGGCTCCTGCCAGTCCATTTCTCGCCTCAAGCATCATCGGCCAAGAATCCCCTCTGATGAACGCACCTTCCTGCCATACTATAGTATGGTCAAACAGCCTCACACACACACACACACACACACACCCCTGCCCCGGTCCTGTTTTGTCTTTGTTAAACAACCTGTACTTAAGACTCAGTATTTGCAACCATGAGTATTTCTGATGGGGTCAGCCAGGAGCTATAGCAGAGCTTTATCAATTCTAAGTGATGGCTCTACCATCCCCGCCTCCTTTTCTCAAATATAAGTAGTCCTTAACAAAGTGCTGCACTTGCAGTTTTCCCACTGAGGGAGGAAATCACATCGATGCCAGCTGTGCATTTCCAGCAGGGCAGGTATTGTATTGATGCGCGTTGGTAATTGTCCCGTTGCATGGTGTATATAAGTGTACATGCGGTTCTTGTGACTGTGTGGGCGGGTATGATAACTCATCCTGGATGACCAGGATTGTTGAGAGGAAATGGGAGGAAGGGGGAGGTGGGGGCAGACCAAGTGAAAGGCAGAGAGAAGCTGAGCTAAAAGATAATGTTTTAAGGTATATTCTACCAGATAAGCTCAATCAATCCCAGGCTCTTTACAAGCAGGAAAAAAGGCTATTCATCTGCTCTTTTGTGCAGCCAAAACAGTTTGGACTATCTGGCACACTGGCAGCATTGATGAAATCCTTTATCTTCGCTTTTCATTGCTCTTTACTGACTCACTCCCGCTGCTGAGCCGACCTGGAGCTGTGATGTAACCACCGACCATCTTGTTGTCCTGAGAGGATTTTACTCCTCTGGTCCAAGATCCACAACTACGGGACTCAAATGGTTTAAACTGCTCCGATTATCATTAGACAGAAACAAATGAACGGAGTCAATCAGACGGATAACAGTCACTATGTCAACAATACTGTTGCTGTGGATTACAAAATTCGAATTTATTGCCAAGCATAAGCAATATGTTTGCAGAGGAAGTTCACACATAACAATAACCAGCAATAATAGGACAAGCTGCACTATTTGACAAAGTATGGCTCCAGGAGGTGGCCCGGTCTATGAGGGGGCCTCGGTCTGGTGTAGAACAGTTCATGTAAAAACCACTTGGTTCTAATATAAGTATGGTTTATCCAACAATTCACTGAAAGAAACTTGAGACTATTCAACAAAACTGATCTCAATCGTATGTTCAGAATAATCCATTCTTATCCTCACAACTACATTTCTTACATGGCCTTTAACTGTGCTGTAGCAGGCGAATCCCAGAAACTGGTTAAGGAGTGTGAAATGGAAGAATATTGTCAGGATTTGTGGATGAACAGCAACGAAATATGACATACGAATGTGAATGAATATGGGATAAGGTGAGCGGGGAGCTTGGAAATGCAATGTGTAAGGGAGACATTGTAAAGGATATGAAATGACAGCATGGCTATGTAAATAATATCCACCATCTGGGCAGGTATTTCCATTTGCAGCAGAGGGCCTTTGCGAAGCAGATCTGCATTCATAAAACATTAGCAAACCACTAAAATCAGCAGTTTGACTAATGGAGAGCTGGGAGGGGGGGGGGGCGATGGTTTCTATTCATCTCTCCAACATTTCAGCTGAAAAGCTTTGGGTTTCTTCCATAACACCTTAGCATTGCAATAATCAGTCAGTGCTATATTGCTGTGGACTGTCAGGACAACATTTTGCAGCTGCTGGAAGAATTATGTCTGAATGAAAGAATGAGAAGAATAATGTACGGTTACTAGTTTTTTGGTCGCATGCAAAAGACACTTGAAAAGAAAGTCAATTTGAGTTTTTCTGAATACATCTCTGAGATGTTGCCATTATTATCCTTCACTATCCGTCCAATCCTTTCCCAGCAAAATCCCAAAGGACACTTTGACTTTCACTTCCCAATTCAAGTGACGATCTTTGGAGACTTGGACGGACATGTGGATTTCTTGTTCAAAAATATTTCATGTTGTCCTAAATAAGAAACATTCAGCAGCCGCTCCAAATTTCGGTTGTCAGGGAAACGGAAATATGTACCCAGCTTCTGCTGACCCAGGTCTGCTTTCTACGTTGCCAAGTGGCTACGAACTGAGGTGTGAAGCTTTGATGGACACTAGATGGAATGTTGAAAGACAAAAAGGCAATCTTATTATTCAGTCAAAGTTTAAGTGAAAATGACGGAAGGATTTATGCTGGTGGCATGGACTTCATCATATTACAAAAACAAAATAAAGATGAGCTCAGTTTGTAGAGAAAGTTTTAACACTAAATTAAAGCAGCATTAATAGTTTGGTGGTTTTACTACATCCAATAGCTAACTTTATCCACTAACTAGCTGAAAAACAGGGGGGGGGGGGTTTCTTGTTTGGTAGTGATCACTCATTATTAGCCAATACTAACCACAGCTTTTTATCAGCTCCCAGCTTGCCACATGCATCTAAATACATGAAGTCATGCTTCATGAGATTCACATGATACCAGTCCCCTTTTGTTTGCCCTTTGTTTATGGAGGTGAGCGCGGTCACCAGCAGAGCAGATGAAAACAGCGCTTGAACTGGGGTCATCAAGGTTGGATATCGGGTCTTTCCCGTTTTCCTCCATTCTCTCATGTTCTCTGTTCTCGGTATAGATTTAACATGCAACACAGCAGCTCCAAGCGTTACAGTTCAAAGTTCAAGATTGTTTTTTTCTTGTATTCAGGGATTTTTTTCCTGAAAATAATGAATGCATGTTCAGTTCAGTTAGTGTTTTAGGTTATTAGCAAAAGTTGCTGCAAAAAACAACACAATCGTTGATGAAAGATTTATTCTCACACATAATTGCAGGAACACGCATAAAAGGTTATTTTTACAGACATAAGTCAAAAATGCTGAAATAAAACTTCCTCTGAGTGACGGATACAGGACGTTCAAGCTTCAATCCTTTCATGACTCATTGTATCCTGTTATGACTTTAAAGGGCCAAAATTTCACTACAAAACAAGTGCTTAAGAAAAAGAGAAAAAAAGGTGAGAAAACTAGGAGAGCTAATCACATTCTCTATCTTTTGCTCTATTTTGGGTGCCTTTAAAACCATATTACTGATCCCACAAGTTATACAACAGAAAGTATTTTCTGGGTCTCGGGGTATTACACAACATCGTCCATATATGGCCTGGGAAAACTACACCAGCAGGCAGCAAGAGCCCACTCAGGTGGGCCGCTATAGATTGGGTCTGTGTGTGGGCTTCACATCCAGCAGGCATCCATCCGCCTATCGATGGGATCAAAACAACTGTAAAAAAAAAAAAAGTTTTGCCCTAAAATGAGAAACTACATTACATGCTGATGGCGAACTACTTCCAGTAGTACTTATTTGCCTCCGAGGTGCTGGATATGCTGTCAGAGTCACTGTCCCTGAGTCGGGTTAAGAGCTAATGAAATGCGATGATATATCTAAAATATTTGACTGTTAAAATAAAAGTCGATACCTCCTCTGAGTGTGTCACAGTGGTACTTCAGTCCAGTGTTGAGGTACTTGTACTTCACATGAGTGTTTCCATTTTAATTCTACTTTACACTTCTACTCCAGGACATTCCAGTGGGATTACTGTACAATTTCCTTCAGTCTGACAGCTTCAGATACTTTTCCAATTAAAATATAGACATATGATAGCTTACCAAAAAAAAGCAGTTACCAGTTGAAGGCCATCGTCACATTTCTGAGTTGTAGTTCAGCCATAGAGACATTTCACCTTTTCATGTTTTCACTTCAAATAACTGTTTAAGGGCCAATTAGGGGGAAATCATCCAGTGTTTCACAAAAAAAATGCAAAGATTTGAGAAAAGTCCTCATCCACACCACCCATTCACCATCCATCCATCCATCCATCCATAAATCTGCATACTATATTAAATGTCTGCTTCCTTTTTAGCGGCCAATCAAATGCGAAGGATTGGACGCTGCCTAAATATTCTAGTGGTGAAGTTGCAACCAAGTGAATTCCCCTGTGTGAAAACAGTCATGGATATTAATGTTTAATTTATGCCAATAAATCAATCCTAAATCCTACATACTGGTCCTTTAAGTTAAGTTCTGTGGTGCTATGCTATGCTAAACATGTGGCGATGCCACGACCGGGCCAACTTGAACAGAAGCCCAGGGTCAAAGAGAGACCCTGACCTCTCACCTCTCAACTCTTCCCAGCAGGAAAAACACTCAACCAAGATTGTTGAACCCAAAAACAGTTAAATGCAGAAGATCTGGACATTTTCCAGAAATTAAATGAACTTCTGTTTTATCACGATGAGCCATGTCAAAGTAGAAAACTCCTTCAAGTCGCCTGAGTCTTGACAGAAATTCTTAAAATATAAATGTTTCAACAGAACAAATTAATCTCCGACATATCAAAACAAACTAATGTGGACTAAACATGGAAACGTCTTTATCTGCCGTCTAGACAAAACATCTCATTTGATTAATGTAAAAATGGATTGAAATAATGACAAATTACGGTGCAAAGCTATATCTATATCTGCAAAAGGAAAATCAAATGCCCCGCATCTTATGTAATTAATTTTGTTTGCCCTGCCAGGGACAAAAGTTGGTCTTCCAGAACAGCAAATCCTCACCACTGAAGCACACAGAAATACGGTATGGTGGACGCTCTTGCCGCAGTCCAAAGATATGAATCTCTTCTCTCACTCTGAGCACTTGGCAGCAAGCTGAGCACCAGAAGCTTTTTATGTTACGTGAAAGCTTAGTGTATTCAATCAAGTGAAAACGGGCAGTAAAATGTACTTGATCCCAGCACTAAAATCCAGCTTTAGATATGATATCATATAATTCCAGGTGATTCATCTTTTGAGAAAGAAAGATGCTCATAATAGCAGAGTACTCCGGTGTCTATTAATGCCTGATCCTTTCGGAGGAAAACTGTACCATGCTGCGAAATAAACGTAACTCTTAAGAATCAGGTTACTTTACCTTTACATGACGCCAAGAGGAATTACTTAAAGATATAGATATCACTTCACATTTTAACTGCATGAACTTTATATAATTCCTGACAAGCTTCCTGACAAGCTTCCTGAAAGCGTTGGTGCTTTTATGATGAACCAACTTTGACATGAATATTGGAAATAAAAAATATCCTCTGCTAAACTTTACTGGAAAAGTTAATCCACCGGTGGTGAGAAGAGTAAAAGTACTGCTGCTTTAAGGCGAGTCCACACCGGACCGATAATCGGCGTCGTTGTGAGAGTCGGCCTCCGTGACACGAGTCTGCTTGTTGTGGTCGCTCGAATCGGCCCACGTCGGGGTTCATTTCAGCCGATTCAAATGTGTAATCTGCCATGCGAGTCGGTGACTCTTTTACCATTCTGATTGGTGGAGGCTAGCAGCTTGACTAGCGAATCAGTGAAGCCCGGAAGTGACGATGTAAACATACCAGATAACCAGTAGAATCGAAGAAGGTGGTCTAGAGAGGACCGCCTACTTCCGGTTTTCGTGTTTTTTGGCGCACAATACAGATTAGCGCCGCCTGTTGTTTTGGAGACATTACATCTCGCGCAAGCGCGGAACGTATGGCGTCGGCTGTAGTTCCGTAGGTGTGAACCGCCCATGTCGTTGTTCGAGTCTGCCATGTTAAGTAGCCCGACTTCACGAGTCGGGCAGTCGGTGCGGTGTGGACCCGCCTTTAAAGAAATGTACTCAAGTACAAGGACAACGTGTAAAAATATACTTAGATTAAAATGTAAAGTCAAGTGTACAATTTTTAAAAAGGCATGGGGTGTATGTACATGATGGTGATGATATAAATATTAAATTAAATAAATGTCCATGTACATACTTGGGATGGGATGGATTTTAGTTGCGCATCGGGATAAAAAAACACTCACAATAAGTTAATCATGGTAAATTGCCATTATCATGATCATTTTAAATGTCACGCGTCTACTTCTCCATCATGGTAAACAAGTGACAAAATAATAATAAAAAAAAGATACATGTTATAATTGTAGTCATCATCTACTTATGCAGGATGTATTTAAGATTGTTTTTCACCAAAAAGGATGTTAAATTCAATTTAAAAAAATCTTGATGCAATAAAATATTTGTTTCCTCACAGAATGTAAAATGCTATAGGCTGTATTAGTGCCTTATTATGCATATTGTGATCAATATCGCGATAATATCGTGAATCGTAATCTTGACGTAAAATTTCCATATGGTCCCAACATCAAACCAGAGTCCTTTTGTCCGCACCTTACAAGAATTAACAAGAGAAAATACAACTCAAGGCAATGACCCAACAATGACACCATAGCAACAAGTGCTGAAACCACAGATATGACGTCACCTAACACGTCTCCGAGAAACAAACAGCGGAATAAAACCACGCAAAGCATCAAACAAACAGATGTATAAAGTCAACAGCAGATACACTCAGCCAAAAATATCGTTGCACGTGACGTTAAAACACACACCAACGTTTCCAGCTAATCCCGGTTTCGTAGATATCGTCCGCACAGAATCGCGTTTTTTGCGCTCACCTGTTTGAACGGTTTCCTGCGAGCAACGTCCACCGCCAAGTCCTCCTCAGTCCGGGTTCAGCTCCTCAGCTCGTTCGTTCCCGGTGCACATTATAACGTATAAAAAGTCCGCTCGGCGTCTCTTTTGCGGGGCTCTGCTGCTAAATGTCGTAGTAGTTCAGGCCTCACACACCTGAAGGGGAAAGGCCCGAAGCACAACACCGCTGGAGGGACCGCGACTCCGCCCACACCGCCGAGAGCATGTTAGCATTGTGGGCTACCTGTCCGCGGGGACATCCGGGGCTTGATTCGCGTCACGCCAGGTGACGTGCATGAATCAGTGATCCACGAGATGCCCTTTTTTGTTTGTTAATACATTTTATCATACTAGTGCTTTTTTTTTATAAAAAAAAAAAAGGTCATCGGGTTCAAATATTTAGGTCTACATTACAAGAGTTGTTGTTTTTTTTTTCATTATTGTCATTATTAGTTGCCAATTGACAAATTAGAGGAGAATGAGAAAGAAAGCTTTATATTTCTTTATATTATTAGTTTTCATTGGATAAAAAGAAACATCTTCCACTCAACAACGTTGCCTTCAGAGAGACTTGATACAATGAAGAAATAGAAAAATGAACTAAACATGGCCATTTCAAATAAATCCATTCAAATTCCAACATTTCTAACATAACCTTTGTGATGACCCTGAAGGTATTACATTCCTGGGGGGGGAGCAGTTAAGCCATGCACATAAGGACAATCGGATGAGTTAATAAAACATCTTATAAACATCTTCTGTTACCTATAAGAGGATTTTTTTCTTTTTACATTGAATCATGAAACTTGCAATTCTGTGGCAGGTTCTCCAAATAAACTTTTTTGCTTGTATCTTCTGTCTCGTATCCACCGGTGATGCATCATGAGAAGGGAAAAGGCTCTTAGACAGGAGGAACCTCAGTGTCAGGAATGTGCTTGTGTCTGAACTTGGCCCATTAAATCAGTCACTCCTCCGTAACTGCGCTCAGAGGTTACTTTGAAGAACTCACTGCATTTGACCAAAATAGGAAACTATTTCCCCAAGAAAATGTCTGTTACGGCCGAGAGAGGGTATGTGATTTCTTTGTTATCTTTGAACTTAGCGGCTTTGACCTAGAATGCTTAACCTTTTAAGTTGCCTGCCTGAGCATCTTGGTTCATGTAAGAAGACCTCAAGCTGAGTGGATCACAATGGTTACAACCACGAGATATACTCATGCACACTTGACGTTTATTGTATTATAAATGATCTTTTTAAGGATTTAAAACTAACATATGAAACAAAGTTGTGATGTTTTTTGGCACAAAAGACTTTCTCTTGGTAATTGTTCATTTAAGCATCCTCCCACACTGAGTAAAAATGCAACAAGACACCAAAAACGTGTGATTCCAACCCCCCACAGTCGCGTAAATGATGCAAATACATGTCCCGTTGTGCGTTTTTCTGTTCTTTTTTTAAAGTGATGATGCGTCACGCTGCTTATAGGCTCGTGTTGGGTATGTTTGGTCAGTTGGCTATGGGAGAGCTGTTTATGATGCAGAGGAGGCAGGAGATGACTGCCCCCCCACCCCCCCTCACTTCTCCGCTGAGCCCTCAGGAGAGTGGAGGGAGGACTACATGGGGACCGTCTGCACGGTGAACGGGTTTCTCTGAACAAACATCTTGGGAAGGAAATCGCAAACACGCCGTTAAACCATGCAGACCTGAGACATTTACATATTTTTCCACCTCCACGTTCAGTTAAAAGCTCTTTCGTGAGTCGCAGTTACAAGTGATCTGAAACCTGCTATGGAGGACCTCTCGAGTCAAAATGAGTCTGAGCAATGACAATGTCACAAACTTGTGGAAAAATGGTTCCTCGGGACTCGGCGGCGTTCCGGGCGCGCTCTCCCCGCTCCACTTCGCCAACAGCTCCGGGGGGAACCACACCGAGGTGGACCTCACCCGAGCCATCCCGCTCGCCTTGGTGCTGGGCGCGTTCATCGTGTTCGCCATCGCGGGCAACATCCTCGTCATCCTCTCGGTGGTGTGCAACAGGCACCTGCGGACGCCGACGAACTACTTCATCATCAACCTGGCTATCGCCGACCTGCTGCTGGGCACCACGGTGCTGCCGGTGTCCGCCACCCTGGAGATCCTGAACCGCTGGGTGTTCGGCAGGATCTTCTGTGACATCTGGGCGGCGGTGGACGTGCTGTGCTGCACCGCGTCCATCATGAGCCTGTGCGTAATCTCCATCGACCGCTACATCGGAGTGAGCCACCCGCTGCAGTACCCGGGCATCGTGACGGAGAAGCGGGCTCTGCTGGCCATGCTGGGCGTGTGGGTCCTGTCGGTGGTCATCTCCATCGGTCCGCTGCTCGGGTGGAAGCAGCCGCCGTCGCCGGACGACTCGGTGTGCCTCATCACCGAGGAGCCGTTTTACGCGCTCTTCTCCTCCCTCGGCTCCTTCTACATCCCCCTCATCGTCATCCTGGTCATGTACTGCCGGGTCTACATAGTCGCCAAGCGGACCACTAAGAACCTGGAGGCCGGTGTGATGCGCGAGAGGATGAACTCCGGTGAGCTGACCCTCAGGATCCACAAGGGATCTCAGGTGCACGAGGAGCCCTGCAGTTCGGGCGCCGGGAAGGGCCGCGCGCACCAGGCGAGAAGTTCCCTCACGGTGAAACTTCTGAAATTCTCCCGGGAGAAGAAGGCGGCAAAAACTTTGGGAGTTGTGGTCGGCATGTTTACGCTTTGTTGGCTGCCCTTCTTCCTCGCCTTACCCATAGGTAGGTCCCATACGTCACCGTGGTCTGTGTCATATAGAAAGAGTTTCCTCACAATCCACTCCATCTTAAACAACTTGGATGTAATTGATGAAAAACATCAATTAAAAACCTTGCTGGTCCCCAATTTGGTGTCACTAAACCAGTAGTGGTCATTTTATGGGATCTAAAAATAAAGTCACCCATATTGTAGCATTAGGAGTGGATATACATATATATCATTTTCTGCCTATGTCATCATATTAGATTGCATCATATTTTATGATACAGACTTTGAATCTGGGCCATCTATACTACAATTCCAAAGCTAACACTGATTGCTCAACTCAGGGCTCATAATGAGGAGTGAAATATGTTTTCTTAAGCGTATCCAAACATTATGAGTGTTATCTTTGCAGTACTCCCTGAGCCTCGGTTAATCTGATGGTGCAACAAATACTCGGTGTAGTGGAGTGAAGAGTTAGTGGGCTCCCTCGGCTCTCTGCTAATTCAGGGGGCCTGTGGGGCCAACCGCGGCTCCCTGATGCCTCTGAGAGTGGCAACATCCCGCTGTTTAACAACCTACAGAGGAAATTAAACAATACATTCTGTGGTGAAATGCTCACGTGGCTGTAGGGACGGAAGTCCATGCAAAAGGGATCAATGAACAAAGTCTGAACCACAAGCACAGCTGCTGTATTCTGGATCATCGTTTGGATGAATACCATCATATGTCATATATGTGCCTCTGTATGTAGGCTACCGTTTCTATCATGGGAGAGTGTTTATGCCCCTGCAGGCTCCAAGTTGCAGTTTATCACCTCCTGACATGGACACACATACATTACTACCTGGAGCGGGCTACACAGTGTCACACAGCAGGGTGTTTGCCTCGAGGTGTTTTTAGTGAGATACCAAAAAACAGATTTCATAGTTCTGATTTTCAGATACGAAGTGCACCTCAAGGGTACGTTTCTCTGCACAATCTGAGGTGTAGCACACTGACACAGCCTTTGTAACTGGCTACAATGCATCTGCTACATACGTGAACATAAAGTGGACTTATTCATCCACCGTGTCAAAGCCTGACACTGAAACCGCTCCAGAGCTCTCCTCTGTGTCCAAAAATGGATTTGCAGGAAACTTTGTTGTTGTTTTTTTAAAGTTTGCCCCCCCTCCGCTCTCTTATGTGACTCTCGTGTGAACTTAAATCTCAAACGTGCGATAGGGCAGCGGCCGTGATCGTCGTGTTCCCTGAGTATTCATTAGTCTCCACCCACAGATTGGGATTTCCTGTCCCGCACTCTTTATTACCCTGCGCCTTCCTCGGCATACTGTCACTGATTTGTAACGTATGTGGGGGTTTGGTTGGCGGTGTGTGTGTGAGCTGCTGACAGCGGATGGCACGTGTGTTTTGTTTGTGTGTGTGTGTGTGTGTGTGTGTTTTGAGTGATTTTAAAGAATTTCAAAGCCACAAAGATGAAACCGGTGGGTTGAAGCTGTCAGGGAGATCCACCATGACCTCTGACCCCTGAAGTCTCAACCTGAGAACCTGTGCAGCTTTAAGAAATGTGTGAACTCTCTCCCTCACAACTCCTCCGACCTTTCTGATTCTGTAAACACCGTGTTTACAGAATTGCTTGTTTTTTCTGCACATAAATGGCGATGATGTAGCTCCCGCTCCCCGAGTCATTCCTTATTCAGGTTCTGAATTGTCGCCTTTTACGCTTTTAACTTGGAGCAAAGTAAGGTATACAGACTTCAAGATTATAAACACGACATCAAAGTTTTTTAAGTTAGTGTTGCTCCAGGCAAGCTTCCTTGGACAAAAAGCAGCCCAAAATTTCACACACACTCACTGAGTGCTGTCTAACGTAGCTTGTTTGTCAGTAAGGGTGACATATCTAAACTTTAAGTTATTTCAGAACACATTCTTGTATCACATTTTGAAAAAAAATATACTGTGGCCTTTTATTTCAGGGACTAATGCAGAAATGGGCCAAAACTGGCTTTTTGAGGGGCCAAACACTGAAAACTGCTTCACATAATCGATCTTCTATATATTGGTTTCATATTTGATCATAAGAGTATTTTCACTGAAGTTATTCAAACTGCACTTGTCCCACCAGCAGGCCTGCATTACAACAGTATGTTGACCAGCTAAATGCCCTTCAGACACAGAGAACTTTATTCTAAATTCTAGTCCGGAAGGAAATGTTTCCAAACATAAAATGTATTCCCTGCTGACTGACGGCGGCATGGGTATTGGAATTATGCACAAGATACTTAAGTATTTGCTATAGAGAAGTCATAGAAAAACAACTTTAACAAGAGCACAGTTAATTAACTGATTATTCAAAATAGATTAGGTTAAAAATACTTACAAGCACGTCATTGCTTGAGAGAAACATCAGGAAAATCCTGCAACAAGTAAATCAAATCAAGCAAGACTTTACATGCTGATGGACAGTAACTACGCCTGCTTATAGAGCTGAAAACAATGTAGGCTGCAAATACTATTATACCAGTTGATTTCTTGATTAATTGATTAATGGTCTGGTGCATAAAATGTCAAGAAATATTGAAAAGTTGTTTTTAAAAGTAACGAAAAAAGGAAAAACCTCACATTGCATAAGCTTAAACCTGTGAATGTTTGACGATTTTGATTGAAAACTTGCGACCAACTGACGATTAACTGATAAATAATCACAAAAACTATTGCCAAGTTATTTCCTGTCCATCAACTAAATCAATGAATTAGTTAAATAAAGGTAAACAAAGACACTTGAGCTAAACCAAGATAAGAAAACATAAACATACAACTAGAAGCATTTAAGCTTTGTCCGAAGATAATAAGAAAATATGAAGAATCATGGGCATTCAGTTGTTTCAATGAGCTGCTTCCTCTTGGTCTCATCTCAGCTGAAGAAACGAATCATAATTTTCTTTTTCTCCATCGTCTCATGGCTCTTTCACACCCAACTTAGGCACTAATGTCCTGTGAAGGCTTCACATTTAGCAACTGGTGCGAGCACTCTGCCCACGTGTGAGAGAAACCAACACTTTGAGGTGTTAACCAATTGTTTCAGTGGAAAAGTGTTTTTGGAAAGATACGTGCATGTGTGTGTGCACCTCACACGACGGTGTACGTGTGCATGTGTGTGTGTGTGTTGTGACATTGAGCTGGCCGGCCCCTGCGCTCGGGCCTCGGGGGTAATTGAAATGTTTTTCGGAGGGGAAAAATAATGAGAGTGCTAAGTGTCAAAGCGATGGAGAAGAGAGGAGGTGGCAGATGTGAGCTGGCGGGGCCACGGGGCAGCGGGGTGAGAGTTAGAGTCCACGGGGATGTCATCTCAATTAGCCAAAGATAGATTCACGCTATGGTTTCATTGAAAGCAATCTGCGAGGGCAATAACTTCTGTCCCTTTGGATCAAGATATATTAATCATGGTTATGGGTGTGTTATTAATCAGGATGTGCCAGCCTTTTTGGAGACCTGAGGGTGTGTGTGTGTGTGTGTGTGTGTGTGTGTGTGCGTGTGTGTGTGTCCACCACATGGCCAGAATAGGCATCGCTTCTTCCAATTAGGGAGAATAACAGGATGCCTTGTTTTGTTAAGATGTTCCTGTGTTCCATAGTGAGAGTGCACGTGCGTGTGTGTGTGTGTGTGTGTGTGTGTGTGTTGTGCCTGTTCTCAGGAAGGAGGTGCAAACATGTCTCTTAACAGAAGGGCCAAGACCACCAACATTACCCCTCCCAAAGTTATCTGTATACCATTGTCTCGCATCCTCTGCTGTTTTCGTACCAACGCCTTTCCACATAAACACTCTTCAAGGTAAAACGCGGACCACGTTCACACAAAACTAAAATTAACAAACATGCAACATATCTGGCTGCAGGAAGGCCTGTCTTCAAACAGATTTATTTCTGAGTTTCCGACACTTTTATTCTGCCACTTTATTCGTGTCTTTGGGCCTCTACATGTTTGCAGGGCCCTTCCTGGGAGGCAGCAGAGCCACACAGCTGTGTTTGTCTGTGCAGATCACACTGTTGCTGTAGCCAATCTGAGAGGAATCTTAATGAAATGCAGATTCACACTTTCTTTTCCTCAAACATCTTAACTATTGACTCAACCAAGAGAGCCACATATGCCAATGAATACCCATTCCAATGATTAGATCCAACAGACAGATTTGGATGATGGTTTCAACATTAAAGTAAATTTGCAAGTTAAAAATGCCAGACTATTCTGGGGCAACCTCTAGTTCACCTCGTAGAGCGTGCTCCCCATGTCCTTGGCATTGGCCCAGATTTCAACCTGCACTCCTTGTGTCACCTTTTCTCTGCCCTTTTCCAGCTGTACTAATGAGGGAAGAAAAGCCCTCCCAAAAAAATAATCTTTAAAAAAAAGGTCACAGCATTCTGTGGTACCATCATCTATTGTGAGGATTTGCTGCGTTTCTCTGTTTTATGAGATATTTTTTAGACTATTGGGCAAAACAAACAAGGTAAAATGTTCACTCTTTGTAAGCAATTATTTGAGGAAAAATGGATAATGGAAAACTACTTTGTTGCAGTCCTAGCTCAGAGCACAGACATATTAATGATTTAACAAAATGGTTAAAGAATACTGAGACATTTGGGTCGATCAGCATGCTCAATTAGCTTAAATCACGGATGAGCTCAATATCGTTTTAGTCTTAGAGAATAAGAGAGAAATAACAGAATGACCAAGTTTTAATTCCACTCCAAACCCCCGTATCCCAATCACACATAACTCAAACGCTTATATAATCACGTTTAAGTGCCTGTCCAGAAGCGAAAATAGCATGTGAAAATACCAGCCACTGAGAAGAGACCCATTCATCCAAAAAGACAAGGAGGCCAACCAACGTTCAGATAGCCGCCTCCAGTTTCATCTCTCAGTCTGGCAACCAGAACACACATATTGTGGTGCTGCCATTTAGGAGCCACTAAATTAAAGTTGGACGTGACATTTCCTCGTGTTGTTGCACACACCGCTTTCCATCATATGTGTAGTTGCAGGCTTGTGCAGAGGATTTTAGGCATCAGTTCATTAAGTGGACAGAACTATTAGGCGTGGGACGACAGGAAAATTGCAATATTATCCCCATAATCATCCAAATGTGCTTGAATATGTCAATAAAACATTTTGGATTCACTTTACATTTTGTTTAGAAAGAGAGAGAAAAAAGGAAATGTTTTCATTACCTCCGAGACTTTTCTTTCGTAAATATCTTTTTTAAGTAAAAAAAAAAATCTTTAAAAAGACGACCAAAGCAATTTATCACTTCCCTGCCATGATTGTGACTTACGATATTCTGACGATATTCTCCATTATCGCGATAATAAAAATATTTTTTTATCCCAATCCGTGATAAAGTCCTGTATCGTCCCATAACATCTATACAACTCCCTTCAGGCTGTTATCATTATTCACAACCAATAAACCATTTAACCAATAAACCTATGTATTATATAATACATGTTGTACCAACTGAAATAACTGTTAATGCTACAACAATTTGGGACAAATTTCACACTTGAAAGCCTGGGATTATAGTTCATCTTCTCTCCAGGATTGTGATCTCAGTTAAACAATGTGGGTATGTGTTAGGAAACACAGTTTTACTGCCCACACACACAAACACACAGTCTTTTTCTTCCACATTAATCTCACACTTGCTTTAAAATAGTCCTTTAAACTTGGCCGCAGCAGTGTAATGCAGTCTAACACAATCTCAACAGCATACATGACAAACTGGCTGCTGAGTCTTTTGTATAATGACGTATAGTTCCATCATTTTGCCTGGAGAAATATCTCGTTCGGTCTTACAGGTGACATACCGTCCCCAACGCACACAAAGCTTCAGCTGTGTACTCTTGTGTTCTCTCAGAGAAAAGGTGCCATTTCATTTCAACCCTTTGCTCATAGCTTTTGATATCCAAAGGGAATTCAGTTCATCCCTCTGTAATCTCATGAATGTTCTCCATATGAACTGGAGCAGAGCGTCTGCATTCCTTTATAAAAAGGCTTCTGTAAGCTTTCCTATACATGACACCTCACTTTAATGATAACAACGTGCAATTGGCTCCTCTCTTGGGTCTCTTTTGCTTCACATCTATGTCAGCTTACTGCTGCCACCTACTGTGCAAAATATAAACTGCAAGGCTCGCAGTCAATGATGAGCAGGGATGCATATTATCTTTCATGAAAATGATTCCAGTGATTTGTAAGAGAGAGACACGTTTTATCAGATCTGATAAACATTTTTACCTTGATTATGCCAAGTATACGAACTGAGAACTGCTCACTTTAAAACAGTGAGAAAAGCAGAAATATCTAACATGAAATATCCAAACATTGTGTTCATGATGGATCCCATCATAGTATGCAGTTGTTTGAGAGGGGAAAAAACACTTTCCAGGACTTTTATGGGGTTAATTTGATGTCTCTGTATGACAGTAGAATGACAGTAATCCCATGTTCTCTCTCTGTTCTATTGTTTCCAGGGTCTTTTAATGTGAACTTGCGCCCGCCTGACACCTTCTTCAAGGTGATCTTCTGGCTGGGCTACTTCAACAGCTGCCTGAACCCCATCATCTACCCCTGCTACAACCGCGAGTTCAAGCTGGCCTTCATCCGCATCCTACGATGCCAGTGTCACCAGCGGAAGCACCCCGGCTGGAGGGCGTACAACTACCGCTCCTCCAACATCAGCTCCTCCGGACACTCGCGCAAAGGTTCGATGGATCACAACTCCAGCTGCCTGAATGGCAGCCAGCGTACTCTGCCCTCCTCGGCCAGCCCGAGCCCCAGCTACCTGGGCAAGGGGCTCCCGCCTTGCCCAGAAGGGGAAACATTATACATCTGGGGGGGCACCCCCACAACGCCCTCCACACCCAACCTACTGCCCGGCAGCCCTGCCGACTGCCAGCTGGGAGCTCTGAGGGGGGAGGGAAGAGGAGGGAAACCAGCCGAGGAGCCTACTGCCGGTATTTTCTCGTTCTCCTTTGGGAAGAACCGGGACAAGGAAGGGATCAACAAAGACAGCATGGTGCCCGATGACAGGGTGTAACTGCTGAGTCTCACTGGGATCCTCATGGGGATCAAAGTCGCAAACTGGGTGTGGATGTAGGATTTCACTGGTCACTGGTCCCGTGGTCATTCGTCAGTCAGTGGATCGTCGTTGTCATTAGTGGTCGATGTAAGGCCAAGGTAACCAAGTGTTGACTTTGCTGCTGTATCAGTGGTATTTTATCCTATGTAAGTGTATATGTGGTTGACATTGACAGTTTCTTTCAGTGAACTGTAAGACAGTGAAACAAAAGCACTGTTCACCTCCCTAAGGATGGGAAAACACCAGAGAAAGCATTTTTAATTTAACAAAAAAAAAGACATTTGATGGGAAAAAGGACACGTTTAGTTAAATCAAGTTAAATCAGTTAAATATCTGCCCTGTAAAAAAGACCCTGACTCATGTAAAATGTGTGATGAGACAAATGATCACCTTTCTGTTGCTGTCACTTGATATCTTCATGGTATGTTGTGGAAATAAAGTATAACCTGGTTTATCTGCTGTGCGCACAAATCATCAAATATAACTGTTTTTTATGTTTGATGTTCAAAAATGATCTGAATATCAATGTTAGAAATGTGATTGATACATGAATAAACATAGAATGTTGATCAAAATGTCGCTCGCAGACAAACTCTCTCTCAATCATCGTGGATGTGAATGTCAACCTGATATAAAAGTGAAGGATAGGGAGTGTTTTAGGTGGTGGATGTGTCCTGAGTGACAGAGTGAAGGGGACGGTTTTGAGTGTAGGTAAATACAAGGGGTTTATTGCTTATAAAGACCACAGCTCCGCTACAAGACATCTGACTGTATATATATACCTACCTGTACCTTCCTCATGGTCCATTGACTCCTGCTACAGTACATGTCTGTTAATCATTTACCCCTGATGGGCTGTTTTGATAATGAATCAATACTGGACATATGTGCACAGACACACACGCATGAGCAGACATCACAGGACATGCAGCTGCAACAGAGACCGATTCAGATCGACCGGTGAGACGTGATCACACTGAAGGGAGAGGCAACCGCCTGATGAACCCCCATGGATTTGTATTGAGTGGCCGAGGTCCTTTCCGCATCATGTTTTCCAGGCCAGGGACCAACACCTCAGATAACCACAGCCTGACCAGCGACGGCAGTGACTCGGCTTCATTTCACAGCACCTCTTTTGTACTCTGCCTGCTCCTGCTCATCCCCATCTTTGCCATCGTGGGGAATCTCGTCATCGTGGCTGCAGTGGTGCGTTTCCAAAGCCTCCAGACGCCCACTAATGCCTTTGTGGTTTCCCTGGCCGTGGCGGACCTCTTGGTTGCCGTCCTGGTGATGCCTTTCAGTCTGGCACGTTCCGTCGACGGCTGGCGCTTTGGCCAATGCTTCTGCCGAGCTCACTTCTTGCTGGACGTCACCTTCTGCACGTGCTCCATTTTTAACCTCAGCTGCGTGGCACTGGACCGCTACGTAGCAGTGTGCGACCCCCTGCACTACCCGGCCCGGATGTCTCACAGACGCGTGGCCGTGCTCCTGCTGCTCTGCTGGCTGTTGCCTCTGGTCATCTCCTCTCTAAGCGTCTCTTTCGGCATGCATCCTCAGGCGCCTGCTGCCGAGGTAAGCGGCAGCACACCGGACACTCAGACCTGCTCGGCCACGTTTCAGGTCCCCTCCGCCATTGCATCCTCGGCTATTTGCTTCTTTATTCCCATGGGTTTCATGTTGTTTGCCTACGGGAAAATCTTCAAGGCTGCCCAGAGACAAGCGAGGTGGATCCATGCAACCGGCCACCAAACTGGGCAGCTTCATCAGAACCGCGTGAGGACCGACCCCACCAGACTAGTCCAAGCTCATATGGAAAGATATTCTCTAAGGAAGGAAAGGAAGGCTGCGAAGACACTGGGTCTGATCATCGGGGTCTTCCTGCTCTGTTGGCTTCCTTACTTCTGTGTGAACATGATCCACCCTCTGAAGGGCTACAGCGTCAGCCCCCTGGTCCTGGAGGCCTGCATGTGGCTCGGATACGCTAACTCTTCTCTGAACCCTTTCCTATATACCCTATTCAACAAGAACTACCGTCAGGGATTTGTAGCCATGCTAGACTGTGGGATTTGGTTGAGGCATTTTAGAGCAGGTTTAGATTCTTCGCTCTTTGGCAGGCGGGAAGATACTGTTGTTACCTTGGAGACCATTTCAAGATGATCATTGTGCACTGGCTTGATCAAGTTGGACAATGTCTTGTTGGGAAGGCCTTTACACACCTGAGGTGTGACAAATAAACAACACGAAGATGTGAAATACTTAAAACCGCTCATACAGGCAGCGATGCAAATTTGCGTCAATAAAAGGTTTTAATAGATTCGCAAAGGCAGAGGATCAACTTTCAGGATCCTATTGACCCAGAGCAGCATCTTACCGTCTGTGTGATAGAATGGTTGTATACTACTACTACCCAGGCTACTGTCATGTATTTTATTGATGTTTCCATTTAGAAAAATTTCCAGCATGACAAGTTTTATAAAAATATATATATATATTTTATTGAAATGTCTGATTACAAAATTATGTTATTACAAAAAAAATGAATATAAGTCATGTTAGGAGTGATTTAAATTCAATGTTATGTCACTGCTCTCCATCTTGCAGATTCTTTATCCTCGACAACAAAAACAAAATGCTTCATTTTGACAGAAGTGAATATTTGGTGAATCAAAGAAAAACTGTAATCTTCATTACATTTACATTCATTAGTTGACATTGGAATGTATGTAGTACATTCACAGTGTCAGCACACACAAGTAATAGCAACAATATTCCCTCTCAGTTGATCTGTTTTTGGTCTTCCCTTCACCTGATATCTAGCTCTGACTGCACCGAGAATCTCAACCTCGTCTGTTTGCGGAGTTCAGCGTGAGTTGAGTGCTTTCAATGAAAACAATTGCTTTTTGGAAACGGGAGCAGTGGGAAACTGAATTCTGAAAAATAATGATTAGTGCAACTTTGATCAAGAGCTAAGAGTTGATTAAACATATTTCTTTTATATGTATTTGCTTCCATGAAGTACTTTGTGCGCAACAATTCAAACATTTAAGATAAAAAGGTTCGTCTAACTCTAACCAAGGCCCTTAAACGAAAAAAAGATGATTCATGTCAAAGCAGCTCTGCTGAGACTGACCTTACCTGACTAAACAGGTGGGTCGTAGGGAAGCCCCAGCTGAGCGAAGAGCATTGGGTCTCTGCTCTGGAGGTGAGCAAATATCCTCCTGATGGCTTCCCGTCCTTTCTTCTTCACCGTGTCAATGAGGCAGCGTGCTCTGTCTGCACTGGTGTTGTTCTCCTGAATGATACAGTCTCTCTCTCCCTCGCTCAAGACGCCATCAGCTAAAAGGTTATCAAGCAGCTGATTAATTAGCTCTCTCGACATTTTCCCCACAAGGCCGGGTCTCACTCTGGCAAGCTCCTCTTCTAGGAAAACAAAAAAATAACACGACTCAGATTTGGGGCTCTCAAGGAAGTTCATGATATCAAAAACATTTAGTTACACTGAAATACTAGTGTGGACGTGACTGATTAATGTTACTGTGTGTAATCACAAGCTAAAGGTTCTTTGAAGAACATTATAAGATTTTACTGTATTAATGTTAAACCATTTAAACTTCATTTTTATGATCTACCGGTCATACCGGTCATAACCTCCAGGATAATGAACGCTATGTGAAAGATCCCCTGCAGATCGTATGACACTTACCATACATCATCTGAATATCACCAGTTCTTTGATAGTCATCTGAAATGAAATGCAAACATATAAATACATGTGGTTGACTAAATAGGGGTGATACATACAGTAGGTAGCTTGAATACACAGAATATTATTATAGCCACTGACTTTTTCGAATTGTGCAGGTCCACACGGGTCCAGACTCATGTGTCAGTGTGAGCTGGAAATTACTGTCTGGGTTTCTAATAAACACTTCATAGTAGTTTGGGTCATAGCCGTCATATCTGAGCTTTAAGTTCTGTGAAAGAAATACATAAAAAGAGAAATGGAACAGAATTAGACTTTGAGTCAGGGTACATTTTGTCAAAAATGAGATGATATTCTAATTAAGATTGAAGAGATCTTCAGATGGGGAGCCAAAGAAAAATATAGAGGCTGTGTTTTCTAAAAGAATAAAATAAAAACGTACCTGAGGGCAAATTTCTACAGCGCTCAGATCGGCTGTGAGGATGAAACGATCACGCATTTTCAGGGACTTTGCTGGGTATGGCTTCTGAATCATTTTGAATCCATTGGATGATTCTTTGTTTTTTATCGACTGTGGGGGGGGACAAGAAAGAGAACCTCGTCAGTGCAAAGAAGCTTTGCGGCTACAGAAACCAACGTTGCTGCCTGTAAGTATGAATCAACACGATGATGGCAACCACCTGTTGTAGGGCAGGGTCAGGAGGGATCAGATAAAGATGCAGCGTGAGGAACGATTTGTCGGTCTTGTATATTAACACTTTGCAGTTAACTTTCACTGGAAGGCCGGCTTTCATCAAGACTCCTCTTGGAGAGAAAGCTGGCTGGGGCAGCTTGACATGGGAAGGTGTGACCTCAGACACTGGTTCCAGAACATCTCCATAGCTTTCTATGTGGAGGACTGCAAACTTGCTTAAAAACGTGGGGTTGTTTTCTGCACAAAAGATAAGTGCATCAAGGATTTTTAATAGACATACTATCATACAGCAGTTAGTTATCTTTTCTTTTTCTTTTTGCAATATAATGTTTTACTTACCTGTGCAGATCCAGTGTGGCAGATACGCTTCGTCCAGTCTTCCAGCAACAATGGTAACGTCCATTAGGGGACCTCCGGGGATGTAATGCATGAACTCCAGTCTCTCCATGTGCTCCCACCAAGAGATAAACTGGTATTTGATGCTGACCTTTTCCTTGCAAACCCAGCGCAAACCAGAGACACTGCATTCAAAGTTACCTGCTTCAGACTGTAGGCTAATTTAGGAAAGGGAAAACAAGTATCGTAAGTTTGGGACTCACTTTGCACTGAAATATTACATAAACCAACAAAAATATTATTAATGTAAACAGAAACTGCCTTTGTTTCTTTTCCAGTCGAAACATTCTGATGATAATTGTAACAATGCTTTGGTATTAATGGGAAAAGCACCAAAAAATATCATAGTTTTCCTTCTCTTAAATGTATTTTCTTTTTTTGCTGAAGCAGTATTTAAATTGAGTTTTTTTTACCTATAAATTGGTGGATCCTCTGCATCTACATAGTTCACTTCAGGTTCAAGTTGAATCCAGTCAGGCTTAGTTTCCATCATGCTCTCAGAAGAGTTGGTGTCACTGAACCACTCCCATGAAAGTGCCTGTGGATTTCAGATGCGTCTTTAAAAACAAGCCAAGTATTGTCAACTTACCTGATGTGTTTATTCCAAAACTTAAAATTACATTTAAATATTGTGTCTTGAATTTAGTCATCAACCCATAAATCAATGGGGTTGTTCTGAACCAGCTAAGGATCTACTCACACTCTTATACATCATATCCCCGATATGCTGTAATCCACTTGCCGACTGAAGTCTGAAATGGTAAAAGACGACTGATATTGTTTACTCGTGGTCGTTGCAGTCTGTTTCTCCATTTGGCTTAAGATAATAATACACTTTGTTTATTGATGGGACTCATTTTCAGTATATAAACTAGCCTCACTGATCAACTGTTAGTGTGTTTGCAGTCATTTGCAGGGCACAAAGAGAGTCTGCATACTGTTAGGCTCCAAACAAATAGTTCATTTTAGGTAGGTCTTTAAATACATTTTCTGTGCATGTAGTGTGGTGAGAGCTGTAATTCATTGTGAAATGATGTGTAATGTCAATAAAAGCTGGTCTTTGTACCTTGGACGGTGTTTCTCTATGATGTTGTAGAGGATGTGATTGCTCCCCACAGCTTTCAAATGCTTATAAAGGAGCTCCCTCATCTTCTCCTCAGGGGTCGGGAGCACACTGATTTCATCATAGCTTTCCCGTTGAATAGCTCCCTTGGTTAAGAGCTCGTCCAAAATTGGATCAACATCGCTCACGATGAAAATCAGCTGATTGTCCACAAAGTGCGGCACTGGGGGACGAGGGGAAAATATAGATCTATAAGCATACGTTTGATGTAAAATTGAAAACAGTGTCAGTCATTTTCTACAAAAGTTATTAAAAAACTAAGAAATGACTCACGGCTCTGGAGTACAATTTGGGGTTGGTGTCCACGAGCTGTCATAACTGCCAAAATAAGAAGAAACATCATTACATTACAATTTCTAAAACTGTGTTAGTACTGACAGACACTTGAGGTCACAGGAACGCCTTCCTGTTCTTTCTGGGATCAGTATTGAGCATCAGCAGTTGCTGGGCAGATTTCCTATGATGATGAGATTGATGACTTTGCATGGGGGGGGCAAGAAATCTGGAATTATGCAACCGTGTGCAATAGTAGTGTGTTCTGCAATTTAGTTTTATTTGGGTGTGTTTTGTTTGCAATATGTAAACATTGAATTTGTATGGTAGTAATTTGATTCTGTATTGTCCCTGTATCTATTTGCTAGAATTTGTTTATGTTTTTCGCACTTTACTTTTGGTATTTAAGATTGTTATGATTGTACATGAATACAGTCTTGATAAAGTGACAGTTTTGAATGGTGTTTAGTGGGGGGGCACCACGCTTTGTTGGAAGAGGATTGTATGGCTTGAACATGGATTTAAAGTATTAAAAACAAAACAATAATAGTAAATTAAAGAAACCTGTACCTAGACGCAGTCTATGTGACTCGCTGTAGGAGCCGATATCCGCTAGAGTCTCCACAGCGAAGGCCAGAGCTTTAGACTCGGTGAAGGTTGAAACCAAGAGATCTGCGATCATTTTCGAGTCCAGATCCATTCGGGTCCTGAAAGAAGGACTCGGCCCTTCTGTGCGCCACAGCAGGCGAAAGCAGAAGCGCCGGAGCTGGTTCGGCCTCAGGCGAACCAGCGCGTTTTCCAAATCACGTCTTAAAGTGTCGGAGTCCATTTCTCTCACAGTTAAAAACGTCCCGGACTAGAGACTTTCGTTTTCCACCCGAACATGAAAAGTACACACACACACACACAGCCGGAGAACAGATACAGGAAGAGACGCGTGGTGCCTTCAAATACAGTTGGAAATACAAACTTTTCTAGTCATATCAATCCAGCTAAGTGTTACACACAGGCTGTCTTCAAATGTGTCAATGCATGAGTTTTTGCCAGCTGAACTTCCTGCATTTGGCAGATGAAAAAAAACCTTTTTCTTTCTCTGACGATGTTTTGAGAGATCCAGATGAATATGGTGTAATAACAGTAAAAATGTCAAATATCGCTACTTTTGTTCATAATGAAAAGCTAACATACCAGAATGCATGGTTTTATACTGTAATGGCAGTGAGATTAAAAAATGTGGTTTGAATGGAAGTCAATGGGGCATTTTGGGTCAGAAGGTGTCCAGAGGGAGTATCTGGTACTACAGAAAAAATATTAATGCAATCAAATAAATTGTGTTGCTAATCTTTGACATATCTAAGCCTCTAATCCTCACCAAAACCCCATCCACCTCCTAAATATTATATGGAAAATAACTCATTTTTTGTGTTTTTTGGCACTAAAAAATGAAAAAATGAAAAAAATTAAACTGGGATTTAAAGGGTGTACTGTGCTTGGCTTTTTTGCCATGAAGGTGTCCAGAGGGTGCAAAATGCATCAATAGAGTACAAGATACAAGATTCACTTTATTGTCACTATACGAGTACAGCGAAATTGCAATATCACTAATCCAATCAGCAAGAAGCTCGAAGTCCTCAACAGAACGTCCCTTCAGGGCAGGCAGGTTCCCCCGAACCAGAGCTTCTCGTCAAGAAGATTTAAAAGACGTGTGAAATAAAAAATCATTGGATTTCAAAAATATAACTAAAAAGTTCTTGCCAAAAATCAACACAGTAAAAATTATCACCAAATCAAAAAAAAACAAAAAAAAACCATGAGGTGCAAGGGCATGAGGGTTAAATCAATGTTATGTCACTCCTCTTCATCTTGCAGATTCAAGTTCAAAATACTTTATTGTCCCCCAATGGGGCAATTTGTAGATAGCATACAAATCCAAGTCACACACAATAATAAAAAATAAAAAAACACTATATAGATATGTACAATATATATATATATATATAGATAGATTCTTTATCCTCACACACACATTCATACACTGATGGCAGAGGCACAGCAGGATCTAACTCATTCATACACATTCACACCGAAGGCGCAGCATCGGGGGCCATTTGGGGGTTCAGTATCTTGCCCATGAACACTTCGGCATTCAGACTGGAGGAGCTGGGATTTAAACTGCCAATCTCCTGATTGGAGGACAACTCGCACTACCTCTGAGCCACAGCCGCCCCCAAATTGGGAGCGGAAGATGAATCATGGCGAAGCAGCTCTGCTGAGGCTGACCTTACCTGACTAAACAGATGGGTCGTAGGGAAGCCCCAGCTGAGCGAAGAGCATTGCGTCTCTGCTTTGGAGGTGAGCAAATATCCTCCTGATGGCTTCCCGTCCTTTCTTCTTCACCGTGTCAATGAGGCAGCGTGCTCTGTCTGCACTGGTGTTGTTCTCCTGAATGATACAGTCTTTCTCTCCCTCGCTCAAGACGCCATCCGCTAAGAGGTTATCCAGCAGCTGATTAATTAGCTCTCTCGACATTTTCCCCACAAGGCCGGGTCTCACTCTGGCAAGCTCCTCTTCTAGGAAAACAAAAAAAATAACACGACTCAGATTTGGGGCTCTCAAGGAGGTTCATGGTATCAAAAACATTTAGTTACACTGAAATACTAGTGTGGACGTGACTGATTAATGTTACTGTGTGTAATCACAATCTAAACTTCATTTTTATGATCTACCGGTCATAACCTCCAGGATGATGAACGCTATGTGAAAGATCCCCTGCAGATCGTATGACACTTACCATACATCATCTGAATATCACCAGTTCTTTGATAGTCATCTGAAATTAAATGCAAACAAACATATAAATACATGTGGTTGACTAAATAGGGGTGATACATACAGTAGGTAGCTTGAATACACAGAATATTATTATAGCCACTGACTTTTTCGAATTGTGCAGGTCCACACGGGTCCAGACTCATGTGTCAGTGTGAGCTGGAAATTACTGTCTGGGTTTCTAATAAACACTTCATAGTAGTTTGGGTCATAGCCGTCATATCTGAGCTTTAAGTTCTGTGAAAGAAATACATAAAAAGAGAAATGGAACAGAATTAGACTTTGAGTCAGGGTACATTTTGTCAAAAATGAGATGATATTCTAATTAAGATTGAAGAGATCTTCAGATGGGGAGCCAAAGAAAAATATAGAGGCTGTGTTTTCTAAAAGAATAAAATAAAAACGTACCTGAGGGCAAATTTCTACAGCGCTCAGATCGGCTGTGAGGATGAAACGGTCGCGCATTTTCAGGGACTTTGCTGGGTATGGCTTCTGAATCATTTTGAATCCATTGGATGATTCTTTGTTTTTTATTGACTGTGGGGGGGGACAAGAAAGAGAACATCGTCAGTGCAAAGAAGCTTCGCGGCTACAGAAACCAATGTTGCTGCCTGTAAGTATGAATCAACACGATGATGGCAACCACCTGTTGTAGGGCAGGGTCAGGAGGGATCAGATAAAGATGCAGCGTGAGGAACGATTTGTCGGTCTTGTATATTAACACTTTGCAGTTAACTTTCACTGGAAGGCCGGCTTTCATCAAGACTCCTCTTGGAGAGAAAGCTGGCTGGGGCAGCTTGACATGGGAAGGTGTGACCTCAGACACTGGTTCCAGAACATCTCCATAGCTTTCTATGTGGAGGACTGCAAACTTGCTTAAAATCGTGGGGTTGTTTTCTGCACAAAAGATAAGTGCATCAAGGATTTTTAATAGACATACTATCATACAGCAGTTAGTTATCTTTTTTTTTTTTTTTTTTGCAATATAATGTTTTACTTACCTGTGCAGATCCAGTGTGGCAGATACGCTTCGTCCAGCCTTCCAGCAACAATGGTAACGTCCATTAGGGGACCTCCGGGGATGTAATGCATGAACTCCAGTCTCTCCATGTGCTCCCACCAAGAGATAAACTGGTATTTGATGCTGACCTTTTCCTTACAAACCCAGCGCAAACCAGAGACACTGCATTCAAATTTACCTGCTTCAGACTGTAGGCTAATTTAGGAAAGGGAAAACAAGTATCGTAAGTTTGGGACTCACTTTGCACTGAAATATTACATAAACCAACAAAAATATTATTAATGTAAACAGAAACTGCCTTTGTTTCTTTTCCAGTCGAAACATTCTGATGATAATTGTAACAATGCTTTGGTATTAATGGGAAAAGCACCAAAAATATCATAGTTTTCCTTCTCTGAAATGTATTTTCTTTTTTTTGCTGAAGCAGTATTTAAATTGAGTTGTTTTTTTTTTACCTGTAAATTGGTGGATCCTCTGCATCTACATAGTTCACTTCAGGTTCAAGTTGAATCCAGTCAGGCTTAGTTTCCATCATGCTCTCAGAAGAGTCGGTGTCACTGACCAACTCCCAATGTGCCTGTGGATTTCAGATGCATCTTTAAAAACAAGCCAAGTATTGTCAACTTACCTGATGTGTTTATTTTAAAACTTAAAATTACATTTAAATATTGTGTCTTGAATTTAGTCATCAACCCATAAGTCAATGGGGTTGCTCTGAACCCGCTAAGGATCTACTCACATTCTGAAACATCATATCCCCGAAATGAAGGAATCCACTTGCCGACTGAAGTCTGAAATGGTAAAAGACGACTGATATTGTTTACTCGTGGTCGTTGCAGTCTGTTTCTCTATTTGGCTTAAGATAATAATACACTTTGTTTATTTATGGGACTCATTTTCAGTATATAAACTAGCCTCACTGATCAACTGTTAATGTGTTTGCAGCCATTTGCAGGGCACAAAGACAGTCTGCACACTGTTAGTTAATTTAAGGTAGGTCTTTAAATGGGTCATTCCGTGTCATTTCATCAAATGCCTCCCACCTGACCATCTCAGAATGTCCTGAAAAAATTTGAGTACAAAGCCACACTTGTTAATAGGACAAATCCAAAATATTAGGTCTCTACTGTCAACAGTTTCCTCATGAATCGTCATTGAATGAAGGGTAGTTTAGACAGTTTTTGGCATCATACTCTGAAAAGCCATTTTTAAACTGCATTATCTGGAAAACTATCTCACCTGTGGCCTTCAAAATTTTTACAGTGTATACCTGTTACTAATAGCCTCCAGACATGAAATATCAGGGGTGTAGCTCAATGATAACCTAGTATGGTAGGTACTTAAATTGTGGCTATTTGAAATAAAGTAGTACATTTGAAGAGTGGCTGAGCTCCCATTTTAGCAGATAAAATACTTCTATCACTTCTGCCTCTATCTCTGGTGTTAGCTTAAACATTCTACAAAATATGGTTTCTCTAAGATTATTAGTTTCACAGATATTAAGGCTCAAAAATGGAAGTTAACACATCTTTGCCCAACTTCAGAGTCATATTCCAAAAAACTGACAACAAATATCAGGTCCAAACTTACTTTTTTTGAAAGATCATATGCTTGTTAAAATCATATCAAAAAATCCGGAGGGTGTTTTGGGTTAGGGTTAATCTTTATGCTCAAATTAAGATTATTATTTGATTTAGTTTCGTTGTGTAATTTGTATACTTAAAGTATGACAAAATGTACAGTCTTCAATATTATGCTATATTTGTTCATAAGACATTAAAAGCTGCTTTCAACATGTTTAACTCACATCTAAGGACTTATTGCCTCTGTAACTACAACTGTGCTACATTTTAATGTTTTCGTGAGGCTAAATTTATCAGTAGCATTTAGGCACATGTAAGTCTTTGGTAAATGGTAAAAACACATTTGAATTGCCCTGCTGTGATGTTTACTTGTAGGCTATTAGGACATGCAGTACCAAAACCAGCCACAAAAACCCCACCAATATCAGGATTTTAAAAAATTACTGCGACAAATTGAGGCAAAACACCCTCCCAATTTTTTGATATGATTTTAACAAGCATATGATCTTTCAAAAAAAGTAAGTTTGGACCTGATATGTGTTGTCAGTTTTTTGGAATATGACTCTGAAGTTGGGCAAAGATGTGTTAACTTCCATTTTTGAGCCTTAATATCTGTGAAACTAATCATCTGAGAGAAACCATATTTTGTAGAATGTTTAAGCTAACACCAGAGATAGAGGCAGAAGTCATAGAAGTCTTTTATCTGCAAAAATGGGAGCTCAGCCACTCTTTAAATGTACTACTTTATTTCAAAAAGCCTAATTTTAAGTACCTACCATACTAGGTTATCATTGAGCTACATCCCTGATATTTCATGTCTGGAGGCTATTAGTAACAGGTATACACTGTAAAAATGTTGAAGGCCACAGGTGAGATAGTTTTCCAGATAATGCAGTTTAAAAATGGCTTTTCAGAGTATGATGCCAAAAACCGTCTAAACTACCCTTCATTCAATGACGTTTCATGAGGAAACTGTTGACAGTAGAGACCTAATATTTTGTATTTGTCCTATTAACAAGTGTGTCTTTGTACTTTAATTTTTTCAGGACATTCTGAGATGGTCAGGTGGGAAGATTTTCAGAAATTTGATGAAATGACACGGAATGACCCAAATACATTTTACGTGCATGTAGTGTGGTGAGAGCTGTAATTCATTGTGAAATGATGTGTAATGTCAATAAAAGCTGGTCTTTGTACCTTGGACGGTGTTTCTCTATGATGTTGTAGAGGATGTGATTGCTCCCCACAGCTTTCAAATGCTTATAAAGGAGCTCCCTCATCTTCTCCTCAGGGGTCGGGAGCACACTGATTTCATCATAGCTTTCCCGTTGAATAGCTCCCTCAGTTAAGAGCTTGTCCAAAATTGGATCAACATCGCTCACGATGAAAATCAGCTGATTGTCCACAAAGTGCGGCACTGGGGGACGAGGGGAAAATATAGATCTATAAGCATACGTTTGGTGTAAAATTGAAAACAGTGTCAGTCATTTTCTACAAAAGTTATTAAAAAACTAAGAAATGACTCACAGCTCTGGAGTACAATTTGGGGTTGGTGTCCACGAGCTCTCATAACTGCCAAAATAAGAAGACACATCATTACATTACAATTTCTAAAACTGTGTTAGTACTGACAGACACTTGAGGTCACAGGAACGCCTTCCTGTTCTTTCTGGGATCAGTATTGAGCATCAGCAGTTGCTGGGCAGATTTCCTATGATGATGAGATTGATGACATTGCATGGGGGGGCAAGAAATCTGGAATTATGCAACCGTGTGCAATAGTAGTGTGTTCTGCAATTCAGTTTTATTTGGGTGTGTTTTGTTTGCAATATGTAAACATTGAATTTGTATGGTAGTAATTTGATTCTGTATTGTCCCTGTATCTATTTGCTAGAATTTGTTTATGTTTTTCGCACTTTACTTTTGGTATTTAAGATTGTTATGATTGTACATGAATACAGTCTTGATAAAGTGACAGTTTTGAATGGTGTTTAGTGGGGGGGCACCACGCTTTGTTGGAAGAGGATTGTATGGCTTGAACATGGATTAAAAAAATTAAAAACAAAACAATAATAGTAAATTAAAGCAACCTGTACCTAGACGCAGTCTGTGTGACTCGTTGCGGCAGCCGATATCCGCTAGAGTCTCCACAGCGAAGGCCAGAGCTTCATACTCGGTCAAGGTTGAAACCAAGAGATCTGCGATCATTTTCGAGTCCAGATCCATTCGGGTCCTGAAAGAAGGACTCGGCCCTTCTGTGCGCCACAGCAGGCGAAAGCAGAAGCGCCGGAGCTGGTTCGGCCTCAGGCGAACCAGCGCGTTTTCCAAATCACGTCTTAAAGTGTCGGAGTCCATTTCTCTCACAGTTAAAAACGTCCCGGACTAGAGACTTTCGTTTTCCACCGAACATGAAAAGTACACACACACACACACAGCCGGAGAACAGATACAGGAAGAGACGCGTGGTGCCTTCAAATACAGTTGGAAATACAAACTTTTCTAGTCATATCAATCCAGCTAAGTGTTACACACAGGCTGTCTTCAAATGTGTCAATGCATGAGTTTTTGCCAGCTGAACTTCCTGCATTTGGCAGATGAAAAAAAACCTTTTTCTTTCTCTGACGATGTTTTGAGAGATCCAGATGAATATGGTGTAATAACAGTAAAAATGTCAAATACCGCTACTTTTGTTCATAATGAAAAGCTAACATACCAGAATGCATGGTTTTATACTGTAATGGCAGTGAGATTAAAAAATGTGGTTTGAATGGAAGTCAATGGGGCATTTTTGGTCAGAAGGTGTCCAGAGGGAGTATCTGGTACTACAGAAAAAATATTAATGCAATCAAATAAATTGTGTTGCTAATCTTTGACATATCTAAGCCTCTAATCCCCACCAAAGCCCCATCCACCTCCTAATTATTATATGGAAAATAACTAATTTGTTGTGTTTTTTGGCGATAAAAAATGAAAAAATGAAAATAATTAAACTGGGATTTAAAGAGTTAAAATCCTGAAACTGATTGAATGTTTGGTAGTTTTGAGCAAGGTGGAAGTTTATGAGATTTATTTTAAAATTAGAAAAAAATATTGATATATGATGATTTTATAGCAGTTTGTACTGTGCGTGGCTTTTTTGCCACGAAGGTGTCCAGAGGGTGCAAAATGCATCAATAGAGTACAAGATACAAGATTCACTTTATTGTCACTATACGAGTACAGCAAAATTGCAATATCACTAATCCAATCAGCAAGAAGCTTGAAGTCCTCAACAGAACGTCCTTTCAGGGCAGGCAGGTTCCCCCGAACCAGAGCTTCTCGTCGAGAAGATATAAAAGACGTGAAATAAAAAATCATTGGATTTCAAAAATATAACTAAAAAGTTCTTGCCAAAAATCAACACGGCCAAAATTATCACCAAATATAAAAAAACAACAACAACAAAAAACAGGAGGTGCAAGGGCATGAGGGTTAAATCAATGTTATGTCACTCCTCTTCATCTTGCAGATTCAAGTTCAAAATACTTTATTGTCCCCCAATGGGGCAATTTGTAGACAGCATACAACTCCAAGTCACACACAATAATAAAAAATAAAAAAACACTATACAGTCAATAAATAGTAGTCAATACAAATATATATATAAAATAATGAAACACATACACTATATATATAAATATGTACAATATATATATAGATTCTTCATACTCATTCATACACATTCACACCGATGGCGCAGCATCGGGGGCAATTTGAGGGTTCAGTATCTTGCCCATGAACACTTCGGTATTCAGACTGGAGGAGCTGGGATTTAAACTGCCAATCTCCTGATTGGAGGACAACTCGCACTACCTCTGAGCCACAGCCGCCCCCAAATTGGGAGCGGAAGATGAATCATGGTGAAGCAGCTCTGCTGAGACTGACCATACCTGACTAAACAGGTGGGTCGTAAGGAAGCCCCAGCTGAGCGAAGAGCATTGCGTCTCTGCTTTGGAGGTGAGCAAATATCCTCCTGATGGCTTCCCGTCCTTTCTTCTTCACCGTGTCAATGAGGCAGCGTGCTCTGTCTGCGCTGGTGTTGTTCTCCTGAATGATACAGTCTCTCTCTCCCTCGCTCAAGACGCCATCAGCTAAAAGGTTGTCCAGCAGCTGATTAATTAGCTCTCTCGACATTTTCCCCACAAGGCCGGGCCTCACTCTGGCAAGCTCCTCTTCTAGGAAAAAAAAAAAAAAAAAACACGACTCAGATTTGGGGCTCTCAAGGAGGTTCATGATATCAAAAACATTAAGTTACACTGAAATACTAGTGTGGACGTGACTGATTAATGTTACTGTATGTAATAACAAGCTCAAGGTTCTGTGAAGAACATTATAAGATTTTATTGTATTAATGTTAAACCATTTAAACTTAATTTTTATGATCTACCGGTCATAACCTCCAGGATGATGAACGCTATGTGAAAGAGTTCGTATGACACTTACCATACATCATCTGAATATCACCAGTTCTTTGATAGTCATCTGAAATGAAATGCAAACAAACATATAAATACATGTGGTTGACTAAATAGGGGTGATACATACATAGGTAGCTTGAATACACAGAATATTATTATATTATTATAGCCACTGACTTTTTCGAATTGTGCAGGTCCACACGGGTCCAGACTCATCTGTCAGTGTGAGCTGGAAATTACTGTCCGGGTTTCTAATAAACACTTCATAGTAGTTTGGGTCATAGCCGTCATATCTGAGCTTTAAGTTCTGTGAAAGAAATACATAAAAAGAGAAATGGAACAGAATTAGACTTTGAGTCAGGGTACATTTTGTCAAAAATGAGATGATATTCTAATTAAGATTGAAGAGATCTTCAGATGGGGAGCCAAGGAAAAATAAAGAGGCTGTGTTTTCTAAAAGAATAAAATAAAAACGTACCTGAGGGCAAATTTCTGCAGCGCTCAGATCGGCTGTGAGGATGAAACGATCACGCATTTTCAGGGACTTTGCTGGGTATGGCTTCTGAATCATTTTGAATCCATTGGATGATTCTTTGTTTTTTATCGACTGTGGGGGGGGGACGAAGAGAACATCGTCAGTGCAAAGAAGCTTCGCGGCTACAGAAACCAATGTTGCTGCCTGTAAGTATGAATCAACACGATGATGGCAACAACCTGTTGTAGGGCAGGGTCAGGAGGGATCAGATAAAGATGCAGCGTGAGGAACGATTTGTCGGTCTTGTATATTAACACTTTGCAGTTAACTTTCACTGGAAAGCCGGCTTTCATCAAGACTCCTCTTGGAGAGAAAGTGTCTGCGATTAGCTGATTGTCCACAAAGGGCTCTGCTGGGGGAGGAGGGAAAAATATAGATCTATAAGCACAAGTTTGATGTAAAATTGAAAACAGTGCGAGTCATTTTCTACAAAAGTTCATTGATACCATAAAACAAGGAAATTACTTACGGCCCTGTGCTCCAATTCTGATGCGGTGTCGACGAGCTTCCATACCTGCCAAAATAAAAAACGTACATCATTACATTACAAATTCTAGAACGTATTCTATAACATATTTATATTTCAGCACTGCTTAACTTAAGAAAATGTGTTCTTATCAATACGGTACATAGTACACAGAAGAGAAAATCCATTCAAGGATATCGTAAAATATCAAATCTAACAGACCAAACATGTAGCTGCATGTGGAAAAAAAAGGGAAAGAATCAACGGCATTCAAACCACAAAAAGAGTCGCTATTAAATGATGTTCATAAAACTTTACGTGGGAATATTAATATAAATGCTTGAAAGAGATATTAATGAGGTGGGCCTTGCTCCACTGATGGTTGTACATGGACACAAATGTTCCCATTTTTGAGGTTGACCTCAGGCCTCCCACTGGAAGTCAGATTCCAGGGGAGTGGATCTATCAAACAGCGTACCTCTACCTTTGTACAGTACTAATTACTAACGTCTGAATTGCGTGTTACAGTGTACCCCTCTGCCTTTTTGTCTTTACACACGTTTTGTTGGAAGACGATTGTAGGCTTATGGCTTGAACATGGATTGAAAGAACTAAAAACAAAACAAAAATAATATTTAATATATTTAAGAAACCGGTACCTAGGTGCAGTCTGTCTTCAGTCGATCTCCGCCAGAGTCACCAAAGCGAACGTCAGAGCTTCAGATTCGGGGAAGGTTGAAACCAAGAGATCTGAGATGATTTTGGAGTCCAGAGGCCTGAGGCCTGTACTACGAAGCAGGATTTGGGTTTAGCGCGGTCACTTCAGGGTTAAACCTGGGTTTCCCCAGAGCAGGTTTGATGAGATCAACGTTGAGAAAAACAACGCCTACTGACTAATCAGTTCTCTTGAAGTTGGCAGCATTTATCCCGTGGAGTTCGGTGCGTGGATTAAAAAGTTCGGTTGATCGTGAGAGGGACTCTTCAGAGAACTAGAGTGTTCATAGACCGGACTTTTTCTTTCCTTCACAATGTTTTAGATCCAGATTCTCCTCGGAGGGAATGACTTTTCTGTGTCAGCGTACCACTTTAAAGGTTTCTTTCCCGGGTTTTTAATCCGGGAAACTCTGAACACCGCACTTGAAACGCGGAGCCGGAGATGGTTCGCCTGAGGCCGAACCAGCTCCGGCTCCGCGTTTTCCAAATCACGTCTGAAAGTGTCGGAGTCCATTTCTCTCACAGTTAAAAACGTCCCGCTAGAGACTTTCGTCTTGGACCCGAACATGAAAGTAAACACACACAGCCGGAGAACAGATACAGGAAGAGACGTGTGGTGCCTTCAAATACAGTTTTATAAGAGATCCAGATTCTCCTCGGAGGGAATGGCTTTTCTGTGTCAACGTACAATCTACTGACCACTTTAAAGTTGTTGTTTTTTCTGCGTTTTATTTCGGGAAACTCTCCCACTTAACACCGCACTTGAAAATCGATGTAATCAGTAGTGCCCTTATGATGGGGCAGTCTATACGACTATTAATACAAGCATTCACACAGTCGGCGAGTTTTTGCCGGCTGTCCTTCCTGCATTTGGCAGATGAAATTGTTGCTATTTGTGCCACATTTATGAAGGAGCAATGTGAGATTTTGAGCGCAGAAAAATATATTTTGCGAGCACAGAAATTATATTTTGAAGAGAATGATACGCGAGCAAAACATAATGTCATTTGAGCAGGCAAAAATATATAACTCAGTTGCCCTCTCTCAAACTCTTGCTCGCTGCGCTCAACTTTGTCTTTTTGCTTTGAATGGCAGAATCAAATATTGATAATATATCATATTTTTCTGAGCTCGAAATCTCACATTGCTCCTAGTCGTCGCACCCCGCTTGGTGGGCTGACACTAGGCGGATGATTCGCAGGTGCTTTTCTTCCTACAATCAGCACACTTCGTGGCTGCACCTGATGACGACGGACGACGCTTTCACTGCTGGGCTGTCTGCTCCCGGATTTCCAAACCGACCAACATCGCTGCTCTTCTTTTGTGGAAACAGTTCGCCGAAATGTAGCCTATTTCTGAAAACATTTTATGCGTGAAATGAGCTATGCAGTTGCCGAATCTGTATTTATTTTAGTTCGACAACGGTCAGTTTAAAAGATTTTCGAGAGCTTGCGGGAGTCGGGCTGGACGCCTCTGATTTGCGAGGTAACTTCAGGGATAACTCTGGGTTTTCCGTCCTACGACGCGGGTTCACTTCTACCGGGGTAGATCGCCATCGTAGACTACTCCGCAGAGCTAACCTGCTCCGGAGCAGCTTATGTTCCTGATACGAGATCAACGTGGAGAAAAACACCGCCTACTGACCAATGAGCTCTGATGAGGTTGGCATCAGCATTTGTCCCGTGGAGCTCGGTGCGCGGATATAAAAAAATAGCTCTGTGGATCGTAGAGGGACTCTTCGGAGAACTCGAGTGTTCAGAGACCGGCAAAAGCCTTTTTCCTTCCCTGACGATGTTTTTATATAAGAGATCCAGATTCTCATCGGAGGGAATGACTTTTCTGTGTCAGCGTACAGCCTGCTGACCACTTTGAATTATGTTTTATATTTATTTTTTTTGCTCCCAAATACAAAAAACACAGACCGCCGACATCTCTTTGGTCCGGGAACTCACACCGACCGTTTATTCTGCGTATGCTCACAATAACATCATAGTGCACGCAGGCACACACACGTACATCACTGTGTAGGATATTTAACATGACTTTGTTGACACATATTATCACATATGCTTAACAGGCAGTCATATATTAATACGACACGCATTCACACAGTCGGTCGAGTTTTCGCCGGCTGTCCTTCCAGCATTTGGCAGATGAAATTGTTGCTTTTTGCCTGTATTGTATGTTTACTCTACAGCCTCAGATCTATTCGGATCCTGAAAGAAGGACTCGGCCGTTCTGTGCGCCACAGCAGGCGAAAGCAGAAGCGCCTCAGGCGAACCAGCGCGTTTTCCAAAACGCGTCTTAAAGTGTCGGAGAACATTTCTCTCACACTTAAAAACATCCCGCTGGAGACTTTCGGTTTCCACACGAACATGAAACGTAAACGCTCACAGCCGGAGAACAGGAAGAGACGTGTGGTGCCTTCAAATACAGTTTAATAAGAGATCCAGATTCTGGAGATCAGGTTCCTCGGAGGGAATGACTTTTCTGTGTCAGCGTACCACTTTAAAAGGTTTCTTTCCCGGGGTTTTATTCCGGGAAACTCCGAACACCGCACTTTAAACGCGGAGCCGGAGATGGTTCGCCTGAGGCCGAACCAGCTCCGGCTCCGCGTTTTCCAAATCACGTCTGAAAGTGTCGGAGTCCATTTCTCTCACAGTTAAAAACGTCCCGACTAGAGACTTTCGTCTTGGACCCGAACATGAAAGTACACACACACAGTCGGAGAACAGATACAGGAAGAGACGTGTGGTGCCTTCAAATACAGTTTTATAAGAGATCCAGATTCTCCTCGGAGGGAATGGCTTTTCTGTGTCAACGTACAATCTACTGACCACTTAAGGTGTTGTTTTTTCTGCGTTTTATTTCGGGAAACTCTCCCACTTAACACCGCGCTGAAAATCGATGTAATCAGTAGTGCCCTTATGATGGGGCTGTGGAGTCGTGTAAATGATGAGACAAGAGACGGATATGGGTCGAGTCAGCTTTACTCTCCACATCAAAACAAACGAGTATTTTCGCACATGAGTTTAAATCGTAACTCCCGTAAACCCGAACTGCCGTAAACCGGAACTGTTTACCTTAAAGGTACAGTCCCTTGGTGAATGTCTCACACAGCAATTGTGGGTCACCACACAGGCCCCCCCAGAATTCACCCAAACCAACAGGTCCAGAGCGAACAGGCAACACACAGAGAACATCAGACACCCACTAGCGCCAAACAGAATACACTAGTACGAAACAGTCCCTAGAAAAATCAACGCCTAGGCGGGCGGACCAGGCGGCCAGAACGGCTGCGCCTAACAGGAGAAGGGCAAGAGGCAGGAGCAGGGGTCGAGGCCGCCGCAGGATCAGGGGTCGAGGCTGCCGCACGCGGGCGCCCCCGTCGCGGAGGCTGAGCCAGCTGGAGCGGTCCACCAACATCCACATGAGCAGGCTTGAGCCGGTCTATAGCCACCCGCTCAGGCCTGCCCCCCATATCCACCACAAAGTTCTTAGGCCCACCCTCCAAGACGCGGAAGGGCCCATCGTAGGGGGGCCGCAGCGGGGTACGGTGGCCATCATGGTGGACGAAGACGTACTTGGCCGACGGTAAATCCCTGGGAACGTAGGACCGGGGGAGACGAGACGTCGGAACGGGAATGAAAAGCGGGAATGAAAGCGTCCGCAATGTCCCGGGACGCAGCACGATGGGAGGCAGCCGACCACGGGGCCGTGGCGTCCGGAAGAAACTCCCCAGGGACGCGCAGGGGCTGGCCGTACACCAGCTCTGCCGACGAGGCCTGAAGATCCTCCTTGGGGGCGGAGCGAAGGCCCAGCATAACCCACGGGAGGCGGTCAGCCCAGTCGCCGCCCGTAAGGCTGGCCCTGAGCGCGGCCTTCATGTCCCGATGAAACCGCTCGCAAAGCCCGTTGCTCTGTGGGTTATAGGCCATGGTGCGGTGGACCTTCACTCCCAGGACACCGGCGACCGCAGTCCAAAGCTCCGACGTGAACTGCGGCCCCCGGTCTGAGGAAATGTCTGACGGTGTGCCGAAACGGGCCACCCAAGCCATAACGAACGCCCGGGCCACCTCAGCTGCTGTAGTGGAGGACAGGGGAACCACCTCTGGCCACCTGGTGGTCCGGTCCACCATGGTGAGGAGGTAGGTGTAACCACGGGAGGGTGAAAGCGGGCCCACCAGGTCCACGTTCACGTGGTCGAAACGCCTCTCCGGCACTTTGAAGAGTGCCAAGGGGGCTTTGGTATGCCGAGTCACCTTCGCACGCTGGCACGCCACACAGACAGCAGCCCAGGCCCTGACGTCCTTCCGCAGGCCCGGCCAGACGAACTTGGCCCCCACAAGCTTGGCAGAGGCCTTCACCCCTGGATGGGAAAGGCTGTGGATCGTGTCGAAAACCTTACGCCTCCAGCCGGCAGGCACCATGGGGCGCGGTTGGCCAGTAGAGACGTCGCAGAGGAGCGCAGTGTTGGCCGTGCCAAACACCACATCCTCCATGAGGAGTGCCGTGGGGGCTGTTCTGTAGGCCTGCACCTCAGAGTCAATAGCCTGATCCCCAGCCATAGCTGCGTAGTCGAGGCCCAAGTGGACGGAACCAATAACCACCCGAGAGAGGCAGTCGGCCACAAAATTGTCTTTGCCGGCCACATGCTGAACGTCAGTGGTGTACTCCGAGATGGCGGAGAGCTGACGCTGCTGTCGACCAGACCATGGCTCCGAAGACTTGGCCATGGCGAACGTCAGCGGCTTGTGGTCCACAAAAGCCGTGAACCGACGGCCCTCCAACAGGAAGCGGAAATGACGGGTGGCGAGGAAAAGAGCCAGGAGTTCCCTGTCAAAAGCGCTGTATTTCCTCTCGTTGTCGCGGAGCTTCCTGCTGAAAAAGGCCAGTGGTTGCCAGGCTCCGCCCACCCACTGCTCACACACAGCCCCCACGGCGTAATCCGAGGCGTCCGTAGTAAGAGCAACAGGGGCGGTCGGAGACGGGTGCGCCAGCAGAGCAGCGTTGGCCAACGCGGTTTTGGCAGCATCGAAGGCAGTCGTCATTTCCGTGGACCAATCCAACACGTCTGCAGGCTTCCTGCCCCGTAAGGCGTTGTACAAGGGTCGCATGAGCTGGGCCGCATGGGGAAGGAAACGGTTATAGAAGTTCACCATGCCCAGGAACTCCTGCAGGGACTTCACCGTGCGCGAACGTGGGAAACTGGCGATGGTGTCCACCTTGGCCGGGAGGGGAACCGCCCCCTGCGGAGTGACGTGGTGGCCGAGGAAGGTGATGGATGACCGGCCAAACTCGCACTTGGCCGGGTTGACAATGAGACCATGCTCACTGAGCCGACCGAACAGCTGCCGTAGATGCGTCAGGTGGTCGTCCGCGGACGCACTGGCAACGAGGATGTCATCCAGATAGACGAACAGGAACGGCATGTCCCGCAGCACAGAATCCATGAGGCGCTGGAACGTCTGCGCTGCACCCTTGAGGCCGAAAGGCATCCTCAGGAATTCAAAAAGTCCAAAGGGCGTGATGACCGCCGTCTTGGGGACATCCTGCGGGCGGACGGGCACCTGATGGTAACCGCGTACCAGGTCCACCTTTGAAAAGACGGCGGCGCCAGCCAGGTGGGCGGTGAAATCCTGAATATGCGGTACCGGGTACCGGTCGGGAGTGGTGGCGTTATTCAAGCGACGGAAATCACCACACGGACGCCAACCGCCATCAGCCTTGGTCACCATGTGCAGGGGGGAGGCCCACGGACTTTTGGAACGGCGTACGATGCCGAGGCGCTCCATGGTGGCGAACTCCTCCCTGGCGATCGCAAGCTTGGCAGAGTCCAGGCGGCGGGCCCGTGCATAGACCGGGGGGGCAACCGTGGTTATGTAGTGCTCCACACCATGCTTAGCCACAGCCGATGAAAACGTTGGCGTGGTGATGTCAGGAAACTCAGCCAGCAGGCGTTGATACAGGTCCCCGGTGGCAAACGTGTTTGCAAGACAAAGCCCCCCCACCCCCCCCAGCGTGCAGGGGAACGAAGCAAAGGAGAGGGCGTCGATCAGGCGGCAGTTGGTAACATCCACCAGCAGCCTGTATGCGCAGAGGAAATCCGCCCCCAGGAGTGGCGTAGACACGGCAGCCATGACGAAATCCCAACCAAAACGCCGGCCGCCGAAACACACATCCACATACCTCGTGCCGTAGGTACGAATGGGTGTGCCGTTGGCGGCGTCCATCGGGGGGCCATGGCCGCCAGCCATAGTGTCCACAGGCGTCGCCGGCAGGATGCTGCGCTGAGCCCCAGAATCGACCAGCAGCCGCCGGCCGGACAAGGTGTCAGTGACGAACAACAGCCTGCAGTCCCGACCAGCGCTCACAGCTATTAATGAGCGCTGGCCCGGGCTTTTCCCGGGGCCCCAAAACTGCAAGGCTGGCGACACTGCTTGGCTTTGGCCCCGAACCTGGCGTGGTAGTAACAACACCCGTCGTCATGCTGTCGGCGGGCGGTCACAGCGGCTGCGGTGTCCGGGTCGTACCCCTGCGGCGGAAACGGGGCCGATGTGTGCTGGGGAGGCAACAGCGCATGAACAAACTGCTGCCTGTTGGCGAGGAAAATCCTGTCGGCCTCTACAGCCACCGCCCGGTAGTCCTTGGAGGCAAAGAGGGGTGAGCTGGCCAGAGCAGTGCGCACGGGCGCTGGAAGCTGCCGCAGGAAGATGTGGGCGAAAAGGAAGGAGGGATCCGCCGAGCCCAGCACAGCCAGCATCCTCTCCATCAACTCAGACGGCTTGCCGTCGCCCAGGCCGTTCAGGGAAAGGAGGCAGTCCGCCTTCTCCAGCTCCGACAGTTCAAAAAGGTTCACGAGGAACCCCTTGAGCGCGTCGTACTTGCCGACAGCTGGAGGAGCCTCCAACCGCGCCATACACCTGGCCGTCGTCGAGGCATCTAAGGCTGCTACAACGTGGAAATATTTAGTCACGTCCTGTGTTATTCCCCTCAGCTGGAACTGGGCTTCGATGTGTTGGAACCACGACCGTGGGTTGTTCTGCCAGAAGTCCGGCAACTTGACGGTGGCAGCATAGATAGCGCCGACGTTAGCCGCGTCGATAGCCGCACCGCCAGCGGCGGCCGGCGCCGCGGCGGGCGCGTTGTTATCACCGTCGATGTGAGACATTTTACAGTCGTATCCAACTCGCGTCGGGGGTCACCAATTGTGGAGTCGTGTAAATGATGAGACAAGAGACGGATATGGGTCGAGTCAGCTTTACTCTCCACATCAAAACAAACGAGTATTTTCGCACATGAGTTTAAATCGTAACTCCCGTAAACCCGAACTGCCGTAAACCGGAACTGTTTACCTTAAAGGTACAGTCCCTTGGTGAATGTCTCACACAGCAATTGTGGGTCACCACAGGGCAGTCTATACGACTATTAATACGACAAGCATTCACACAGTCGGCGAGTTTTTGCCGGCTGTCCTTCCTGCATTTGGCAGATGAAATTGTTGCTATTTGTGCCACATTTATGAAGGAGCAATGTGAGATTTTGAGCACAGAAATTATATTTTGAAGAGAAATGATACGCGAGCAAAACATAATGTCATTTGAGGAGGCAAAAATATATAACTCAGTTGCCCTCTCTCAAACTCTTGCTCGCTGCGCTCAACTTTGTCTTTGTGCTTTGAATGGCAGAATCAAATATTGATAATATATCATATTTTTCTGCGCTCAAAATCTCACATTGCTCCATCATAAATGTGGCACAAATATAACGCCATACTCTCCTGCCCGTAGACTGATGTTTGCGATCGGTTAAATGCTGCAAACGCCGCCTCGAGTTGATCACCAGCGTCGTTGATTGCCTTTGTCAAGGTAGCCTACGTGTCGACAGGGACGTTTTTAAACGCTAGTCGTCGCACCCCGCTTGGTGGGCTGACACTAGGCGGATGATTCGCAGGTGCTTTCCTTCCTACAATCAGCACACTTCGTGGCTGCACCTGATGACGACGGACGACGCTTTCACAGCTGGGCTGTCTGCTCCCGGATTTCACCGACATTTCTGGAATCATTTTATGCGAGAAATAAGCTATGCAGTTGTCGAATCTCTATTTGTTTGAGTTCGACAACGGTCAGTTTAAAAGATTTTCAAGGGCTTGCGGGAGTCGGGCTCGACGCCTCTGATTTGCGAGGTAACTTAAGGGATAACTCTGGGTTTTCCATACGACGCTGGTTCACTTCGGAGTAGTCTAGATCGGAGTAGTCTAGATCGCCATCGTAGACTACTCCGCAGAGCTAACCTGCTCCGGAGCAGGTTATGTTCCTGATACGAGATCAACGTGGAGAAACACACCGCCTACTGACCAATGAGCTCTGATGAGGTTGGCATCAGCATTTGTCCCGTGGAGCTCGGTGCGCGGATATAAAAAATAGCTCTGTGGATCGTAGAGGGACTCTTCGGAGAACTCGAGTGTTCAGAGACCGGCAAAAGCCTTTTTCCTTCCCTGACGATGTTTTTATATAAGAGATCCAGATTCTCATCGGAGGGAATGACTTTTCTGTGTCAGCGTACAGCCTGCTGACCACTTTGAATTATGTTTTATATTTATTTTTTTTGCTCCCAAATACAAAAAACACAGACCGCCGACATCTCTTTGGTCCGGGAACTCACACCGACCGTTTATTCTGCGTATGCTCACAATAACATCATAGTGCACGCAGGCACACACACGTACATCACTGTGTAGGATATTTAACATGACTTTGTTGACACATATTATCACATATGCTTAACAGGCAGTCATATATTAATACACACGCATTCACACAGTCGGTCGAGTTTTCGCCGGCTGTCCTTCCAGCATTTGGCAGATGAAATTGTTGCTTTTTGCCTGTATTGTATGTTTACTCTACAGCCTCAGATCTATTCGGATCCTGAAAGAAGGACTCGGCCGTTCTGTGCGCCACAGCAGGCGAAAGCAGAAGCGCCTCAGGCGAACCAGCGCGTTTTCCAAAACGCGTCTTAAAGTGTCGGAGAACATTTCTCTCGCAGTTAAAAACATCCCGCTGGAGACTTTCGGTTTCCACACGAACATGAAACGTAAACGCTCACAGCCGGAGAACAGGAAGAGACGTGTGGTGCCTTCAAATACAGTTTAATAAGAGATCCAGATTCTGGAGATCAGGTTCCTCGGAGGGAATGACTTTTCTGTGTCAGCGTACCACTTTAAAAGGTTTCTTTCCCGGGGTTTTATTCCGGGAAACTCTGAACACCGCACTTTAAACGCGGAGCCGGAGATGGTTCGCCTGAGGCCGAACCAGCTCCGGCTCCGCGTTTTCCAAATCACGTCTGAAAGTGTCGGAGTCCATTTCTCTCACAGTTAAAAACGTCCCGACTAGAGACTTTCGTCTTGGACCCGAACATGAAAAGTACACACACACAGTCGGAGAACAGATACAGGAAGAGACGTGTGGTGCCTTCAAATACAGTTTTATAAGAGATCCAGATTCTCCTCGGAGGGAATGGCTTTTCTGTGTCAGCATACAATCTACTGACCACTTTAAAGGTGTTGTTTTTTCTGCGTTTTATTTCGGGAAACTCTCCCACTTAACACCGCGCTGAAAATCGATGTAATCAGTAGTGCCCTTATGATGGGGCAGTCTATACGACTATTAATACGACAAGCATTCACACAGTCGGCGAGTTTTTGCCAGCTGTCCTTCCTGCATTTGGCAGATGAAATTGTTGCGATTTGTGCCACATTTATGAAGGAGCAATGTGAGATTTTGAGCGCAGAAAAATATATTTTGCGAGCACAGAAATTATATTTTGAAGAGAAATGATACGCGAGCAAAACATAATGTCATTTGAGCAGGCAAAAATATATAACTCAGTTGCCCTCTCTCAAACTCTTGCTCGCTGCGCTCAACTTTGTCTTTTTGCTTTGAATGGCAGAATCAAATATTGATAATATATCATATTTTTCTGCGCTCAAAATCTCACATTGCTCCATCATAAATGTGGCACAAATATAACGCCATACTCTCCTGCCCGTAGACTGATGTTTGCGATCGGTTAAATGCTGCAAACGCCGCCTCGAGTTGATCACCAGCGTCGTTGATTGCCTTTGTCAAGGTAGCCTACGTGTCCACAGGGACGTTTTTAAACGCTAGTCGTCGCACCCCGCTTGGTGGGCTGACACTAGGCGGATGATTCGCAGGTGCTTTTCTTCCTACAATCAGCACACTTCGTGGCTGCACCTGATGACGACGGACGACGCTTTCACAGCTGGGCTGTCTGCTCCCGGATTTCCAAACCGACCAACATCGCTGCTCTTCTTTTGTGGAAACAGTTCGCCGAAATGTAGCCTATTTCTGAAAACATTTTATGCGAGAAATAAGCTATGCAGTTGCCGCATCTGTATTTATTTTAGTTCGACAACGGTCAGTTTAAAAGATTTTCGAGAGCTTGCGGGAGTCGAGCTGGACGCCTCTGATTTGCGAGGTAACTTCAGGGATAACTCTGGGTTTTCCGTCCTACGACGCGGGTTCACTTCTACCGGGGTAGATCGCCATCGTAGACTACTCCGCAGAGCTAACCTGCTCCGGAGCAGCTTATGTTCCTGATACGAGATCAACGTGGAGAAACACACCGCCTACTGACCAATGAGCTCTGATGAGGTTGGCATCAGCATTTGTCCCGTGGAGCTCGGTGCGCGGATATAAAAAATAGCTCTGTGGATCGTAGAGGGACTCTTCGGAGAACTCGAGTGTTCAGAGACCGGCAAAAGCCTTTTTCCTTCCCTGACGATGTTTTTATATAAGAGATCCAGATTCTCATCGGAGGGAATGACTTTTCTGTGTCAGCGTACAGCCTGCTGACCACTTTGAATTATGTTTTATATTTATTTTATTTGCTCCCAAATCCGCCGGGATTGCCGCTGAGAGAATTAGGCTGATATCGTCATACACCACGCCATGAGAATACATCTAAGCAACACATTCATTTTTTTAAAGTATTTTTTTCTGCGTTTTATTGCGGGAAACTCTCCCACTTATCACCGCACTTGAAAATCGATGTAATCAGTGAGATCGCGTAGTGCCCTTATGATGGGGCAGTCATATACGACTTTAATACGACACGCATTCACACAGTTGGCCGAGTTTTTGCCAGCTGAACTTCCTTTATTTGGCAGATGAAAAAAAGCCTTTTTCTTTCCCTGACGATGTTTTGAGAGATCCAGATGAATATGGTGAAATAACAGTAAAAATGTCAAATATCGCTACTTTTGTTCATAATGAAAAGCTAACATACCAGAATGCATGGTTTTATACTGTAATGGCAGTGAGATTAAAGAATGTGGTTTGAATGGAAGTCAATGGGGCATTTTTGGCCAGAAGGTGTCCAGAGGGAGTATCTGGTACTACAGAAAAAATACTAATGCAATCAAATAAATTATGTTGCTAATCTTTGACATATCTAAGCCTCTAATCCCCACCAAAGCCCCATCCACCTCCTAATTATTATATGGAAAATAACTCATTTTTTGTGTTTTTTGGCGATAAAAAATGAAAATAATTGAACTGGGATTTAAAGGGTTAAAATCCTGAAACTGATTGAATGTTTGGTAGTTTTGAGCAAGGTGGAAGTTGTTTATGAGATTTATTAAAAAAAAATTTTGAAAAGAATATTGATGTATGATGATTTTATAGCAGTTTGTAAGTGCGTGGCTTTTTTGCCACGAAGGTGTCCAGAGGTTGCAAAATGCATCAATAGAGTACAAGATACAAGATTCACTTTATTGTCACTATACGAGTACAGCGAAATTGCAATATTGCAATTTCGCTGTACTCGTATAGTGAATCAGCAAGAAGCTCAATGTCCTCAACAGAACGTCCCTTCAGGGCAGGCAGGTTCCCCCGAACCAGAGCTTCTCGTCGAGAAGATTTAAAAGACGTGAAATAAAAAAAAATATTGGATTTCAAAGATATAACTAAAAAGAAAAAATATTGCCAAAAGTCAACACAGCCAAAATTATCACCAAATATAAAAAAAACAAAATAAAAACATGAGGTGCAAGGGCATGAGGGTTAAATCAATGTTATGTCACTCCTCTTCATCTTGCAGATTCAAGTTCAAAATACTTTATTGTCCCCCAATGGGGCAATTTGTAGACAGCATACAAGTCCAAGTCACACACAATAATAAAAAATAAAAAAACACTATACAGTCAATAAATAGTAGTCAATACAAATATATATATAAAATAATGAAACACATACACTATATATATAAATATGTACAATATATATATATAGATTCTTTATCCTCACACACACATTCATACACTGATGGCAGAGGCACAGCAGGATCTAACTCATTCATACATTCACACCGATGGCGCAGCATCGGGGGCCATTTGGGGGTTCAGTATCTTGCCCAAGAACACTTCAGTATTCAGACTGGAGGAGCTGGGATTTAAACTGCCAATCTTCTGATTGGAGGACAACTCGCACTACTTCTGAGCCACAGCCGCCCCCAAATCGGGAGCGGAAGATGAATCATGGCGAAGCAGCTCTACTGAGACTGACCATACCTGACTAAACAGGTGGGTCGTAGGGAAGCCCCAGCTGAGCGAAGAGCATTGGGTCTCTGCTCTGGAGGTGAGCAAATATCCTCCTGATGGCTTCCCGTCCTTTCTTCTTCACCGTGTCAATGAGGCAGCGTGCTCTGTCTGCGCTGGTGTTGTTCTCCTGAATGATACAGTCTTTCTCTCCCTCGCTCAAGACACCATCAGCTAAAAGGTTGTCCAGCAGCTGATTAATTAGCTCTCTCGACATTTTCCCCACAAGGCCGGGCCTCACTCTGGCAAGCTCCTCTTCTAGGGAAAAAAAAAAAAAAACACGACTCAGATTTGGGGCTCTCAAGGAGGTTCATGATGTCAAAAACATTAAGTTACACTGAAATACTAGTGTGGACGTGACTGATTAATGTTACTGTATGTAATAACAAGCTCAAGGTTCTGTGAAGAACATTATAAGATTTTATTGTATTAATGTTAAACCATTTAAACTGCATTTTTATGATCTACCGGTCATAACCTCCAGGATGATGAACGCTATGTGAAAGAGTTCGTATGACACTTACCATACATCATCTGAATATCACCAGTTCTTTGATAGTCATCTGAAATGAAATGCAAACAAACAAATAAATACATGTGGTTGACTAAATAGGGGTGATACATACATAGGTAGCTTGAATACACAGAATATTATTCTATTATTATAGCCACTGACTTTTTCGAATTGTGCAGGTCCACACGGGTCCAGACTCATCCGTCAGTGTGAGCTGGAAATTACTGTCTGGGTTTCTAATAAACACTTCATAGTAGTTTGGGTCATAGCCGTCATATCTGAGCTTTAAGTTCTGTGAAAGAAATACATAAAAAGAGAAATGGAACAGAATTAGACTTTGAGTCAGGGTACATTTTGTCAAAAATGAGATGATATTCTAATTAAGATTGAAGAGATCTTCAGTTGGGGAGCCAAGGAAAAATAAAGAAGCTGTGTTTTTTAAAAGAAAAAAAGAAAAACGTACCTGAGGGCAAATTTCTGCAGCGCTCAGATCGGCTGTGAGGATGAAACGATCACGCATTTTCAGGGACTTTGCTGGGTATGGCTTCTGAATCATTTTGAATCCATTGGATGATTCTTTGTTTTTTATTGACTGTAGGGGGGGGGGGGGGGGGGGGGGGACAGTGCAAAGAAGCTTCGCGGCTACAGAAACCAACGTTGCTGCCTGTAAGTATGAATCAACACGATGATGGCAACAACCTGTTGTAGGGCAGGGTCAGGAGGGATCAGATAAAGATGCAGCGTGAGGAACGATTTGTCGGTCTTGTATATTAACACTTTGCAGTTAACTTTCACTGGAAAGCCGGCTTTCATCAAGACTCCTCTTGGAGAGAAAGTGTCTGCGATTAGCTGATTGTCCACAAAGGACTCTGCTGGGGGACGAGGGAAAAATATAGATCTATAAGCACAAGTTTGATGTAAAATTGAAAACAGTGCAAGTCATTTTCTACAAAAGTTCATTGATACCATAAAACAAGGAAATTACTTACGGCCCTGTGCTCCAATTCGGAGGCGGTGTCGACGAGCTTCCATAACTGCCAAAATAAAAAAGGTACATCATTACAGTACAAATTCTACAACTTATTCTATAACATATTTATATTTCAGCACTGCTTAACTTAAGAAAATGTGTTCTTATCAATATGGTACATAGTACACAGAAGAAGAGAAAATCCATTCAAGGATATCGTAAAATATAAAATCTAACAGACCAAACATGTAGCTGCATGTGGAAAAAAAAGGGAAAGAATCAACGGCATTCAAACCACAAAAAGAGTCGCTATTAAATGATGTTCATAAAACTTTACGTGGGAATATTAATATAAATGTTTGAAAGAGATATTAATGAGGTGGGCCTTGCTCCACTGATGGTTGTACATGGACACAAATGTTCCCATTTTTGAGGTTGACCTCAGGCCTCCCACTGGAAGTCAGATTCCAGGGGAGTGGATCTATCAAACAGCGTACCTCTACCTTTGTACAGTACTAATTACTAACGTCTGAATTGCGTGTTACAGTGTACCCCTCTGCCTTTTTGTCTTTACACATGTTTTGTTGGAAGACGATTGTAGGCTTATGGCTTGAACATGGATTGAAAGAATTAAAAACTAAACAAAAATAATACATTTAAGAAACCTGTACCTAGGTGCAGTCTGTCTGCCTCGTTGAGGCAGTCGATCTCCGCCAGAGTCACCAAAGCGAATGTCAGAGCTTCAGATTCGGGGGAAGGTTGAAACCAAGAGATCTGAGATGATTTTGGAGTTCAGAGGCCTGTACGACGAAGCAGGATTTGGGTTTAGCGCAGTCACTTCAGGGTTAAACCTGGGTTTACCAAAAATATGGAGGTCTGTAAATTAAACACCTGTGCAACAACACTCACACACACACTGGACACTCGTGAAGGGGGACCACCACCAGGGACGGAACTGCCGCCTTGGACCACAGCACCTAACCAAAACACAGAAAACAAGTTAAAACATGCAACCGGGTGCAACACAAGGCTGGTGCGACAAAACAATGAAAACAAAAACACAGAAATACACCAACATGAACTCACAAAAATGGAAACTAATTACTAAAGCACAAATCAATGAACACAGTGGAGTGCCCCTTTAAATGTGGGCAGCTTTATAGTGACCACGCCAAAAGCGCTCAACTGACCAGCTCGTTAGGACACATTCATGGGACAACCACACAGCTGATTAACAAACGGAAAATCAGCAGTGAAAAAAAGGAACGTCCGTCAATGTAATAGAGCCAAAACAGCAGCGTGGATCTTCAGGAGGGGTGGCTGGACACAGACCAACCATTCACCACGGCCTCACGACGCGACGCTACAGTGACGCCAAGAGCGACGGAGGGACAACGGCTCGTGCTGCGGGTCAATCACTCAGTGAGAGGAACAGGTGAGCGCATCCCGGGAGGGCCTCCGGCGGAGCGCCTCGTCTCCCACAGCCCCAGCGGCCGCTTGGCTAGATGAGGAGGAGCGTAAGCCTGCAACAGCCACGCCGAACCACAGCGAAGGACAGGCTGCAGCCACAGAAGGAAAACGAGAGACAGGTGTGTCTGCACCTCTATATGTAGGGGTGTGTCGTACCGCCCCTCATTCAGGGTGCCCAACTAGTTGGCACAGTGCCATATAGTGGCAGGAAGGGAAACGACCTGTCACACTAGCATTAATATTCACGGGAGAAAAACACAGACCGCCATCATCTCTTTGGTCCGGGAACTCACACCGACCGTTTATTCTGCACATGCTCACAATAACATCATAGTGCACGCAGGCACACACACCGAGTTTTCGCCGGCTGTCCTTCCAGCATTTGGCAGATGAAATTGTTGCTTTTTGCCTGTATTATATGTTTACTCTACAGCCTCAGATCTATTCGGATCCTGAAAGAAGGACTCGGCCGTTCTTTGCGCCACAGCAGGCGAAAGCAGAAGCGCATCAGGCGAACCCGCGCGTTTTCCAAAACACGTCTTAAAGTGTCGGAGTCCATTTCTCTCACAGTTAAAAACGTCCCGACTAGAGACTTTCGTCTTCCACCCGAACATGAAACGTAAACGCACACAGCCGGAGAACAGATACAGGAAGAGACGTGTGGTGCCTTCAAATACAGTTTTATAAGAGATCCAGATTCTCCTCGGAGGTAATGACTTTTCTGTGTCAGCATACAGTCTACTGACCACTTTAAAGGTTTTTTTTTCTGCGTTTTATTTCGGGAAACTCTCCCACTTAACACCGCGCTGAAAATCGATGTAATCAGTAGTGCCCTTATGATGGGGCAGTCTATACGACTATTAATACGACAAGCATTCACACAGTCGGCGAGTTTTTGCCGGCTGTCCTTCCTGCATTTGGCAGATGAAATTGTTGCTATTTGTGCCACATTTATGAAGGAGCAATGTGAGATTTTGAGCACAGAAATTATATTTTGAAGAGAAATGATACGCGAGCAAAACATAATGTCATTTGAGCAGGCAAAAATATATAACTCAGTTGCCCTCTCTCAAACTCTTGCTCGCTGCGCTCAACTTTGTCTTTGTGTTTTGAATGGCCGAATCAAATATTGATAATATATCATATTTTTCTGCGCTCAAAATCTCACATTGCTCCATCATAAATGTGGCACAAATATAACGCCATACTCTCCTGCCCGTAGACTGATGTTTGCGATCGGTTAAATGCTGCAAACGCCGCCTCGAGTTGATCACCAGCGTCGTTGATTGCCTTTGTCAAGGTAGCCTACGTGTCCACAGGGACGTTTTTAAACGCTAGTCGTCGCACCCCGCTTGGTGGGCTGACACTAGGCGGATGATTCGCAGGTGCTTTTCTTCCTACAATCAGCACACTTCGTGGCTGCACCTGATGACGACGGACGACGCTTTCACAGCTGGGCTGTCTGCTCCCGGATTTCCAAACCGACCAACATCGCGGCTCTTATTTTGCGGAAACAGTTCGCCGAAATGTAGCCTATTTCTGGAAACATTTTATGCGAGAAATGAGCTATGCAGTTGCCGCATCTGTATTTATTTTAGTTCGACAACGGTCAGTTTAAAAGATTTCCGAGAGCTTGCGGGAGTCGAGCTGGACGCCTCTGATTTGCGAGGTAACTTCAGGGATAACTCTGGGTTTTCCGTCCTACGACGCGGGTTCACTTCTACCGGGGTAGATCGCCATCGTAGACTACTCCGCAGAGCTAACCTGCTCCGGAGCAGCTTATGTTCCTGATACGAGATCAACGTGGAGAAACACACCGCCTACTGACCAATGAGCTCTGATGAGGTTGGCATCAGCATTTGTCCCGTGGAGCTCGGTGCGCGGATATAAAAAATAGCTCTGTGGATCGTAGAGGGACTCTTCGGAGAACTCGAGTGTTCAGAGACCGGCAAAAGCCTTTTTCCTTCCCTGACGATGTTTTTATATAAGAGATCCAGATTCTCATCGGAGGGAATGACTTTTCTGTGTCAGCGTACAGCCTGCTGACCACTTTGAATTATGTTTTATATTTATTTTATTTGCTCCCAAATCCGCCGGGATTGCCGCTGAGAGAATTAGGCTGATATCGTCATACACCACGCCATGAGAATACATCTAAGCAACACATTCATTTTTTTAAAGTATTTTTTTCTGCGTTTTATTGCGGGAAACTCTCCCACTTATCACCGCACTTGAAAATCGATGTAATCAGTGAGATCGCGTAGTGCCCTTATGATGGGGCAGTCATATACGACTTTAATACGACACGCATTCACACAGTTGGCCGAGTTTTTGCCAGCTGAACTTCCTTTATTTGGCAGATGAAAAAAAGCCTTTTTCTTTCCCTGACGATGTTTTGAGAGATCCAGATGAATATGGTGAAATAACAGTAAAAATGTCAAATATCGCTACTTTTGTTCATAATGAAAAGCTAACATACCAGAATGCATGGTTTTATACTGTAATGGCAGTGAGATTAAAGAATGTGGTTTGAATGGAAGTCAATGGGGCATTTTTGGCCAGAAGGTGTCCAGAGGGAGTATCTGGTACTACAGAAAAAATACTAATGCAATCAAATAAATTATGTTGCTAATCTTTGACATATCTAAGCCTCTAATCCCCACCAAAGCCCCATCCACCTCCTAATTATTATATGGAAAATAACTCATTTTTTGTGTTTTTTGGCGATAAAAAATGAAAATAATTGAACTGGGATTTAAAGGGTTAAAATCCTGAAACTGATTGAATGTTTGGTAGTTTTGAGCAAGGTGGAAGTTGTTTATGAGATTTATTAAAAAAAATTTTTTAAAAGAATATTGATGTATGATGATTTTATAGCAGTTTGTAAGTGCGTGGCTTTTTTGCCACGAAGGTGTCCAGAGGTTGCAAAATGCATCAATAGAGTACAAGATACAAGATTCACTTTATTGTCACTATACGAGTACAGCGAAATTGCAATATTGCAATTTCGCTGTACTCGTATAGTGAATCAGCAAGAAGCTCAATGTCCTCAACAGAACGTCCCTTCAGGGCAGGCAGGTTCCCCCGAACCAGAGCTTCTCGTCGAGAAGATTTAAAAGACGTGAAATAAAAAAAAATATTGGATTTCAAAGATATAACTAAAAAGAAAAAATATTGCCAAAAGTCAACACAGCCAAAATTATCACCAAATATAAAAAAAACAAAATAAAAACATGAGGTGCAAGGGCATGAGGGTTAAATCAATGTTATGTCACTCCTCTTCATCTTGCAGATTCAAGTTCAAAATACTTTATTGTCCCCCAATGGGGCAATTTGTAGACAGCATACAAGTCCAAGTCACACACAATAATAAAAAATAAAAAAACACTATACAGTCAATAAATAGTAGTCAATACAAATATATATATAAAATAATGAAACACATACACTATATATATAAATATGTACAATATATATATATAGATTCTTTATCCTCACACACACATTCATACACTGATGGCAGAGGCACAGCAGGATCTAACTCATTCATACATTCACACCGATGGCGCAGCATCGGGGGCCATTTGGGGGTTCAGTATCTTGCCCAAGAACACTTCAGTATTCAGACTGGAGGAGCTGGGATTTAAACTGCCAATCTTCTGATTGGAGGACAACTCGCACTACTTCTGAGCCACAGCCGCCCCCAAATCGGGAGCGGAAGATGAATCATGGCGAAGCAGCTCTACTGAGACTGACCTTACCTGACTAAACAGGTGGGTCGTAGGGAAGCCCCAGCTGAGCGAAGAGCATTGGGTCTCTGCTCTGGAGGTGAGCAAATATCCTCCTGATGGCTTCCCGTCCTTTCTTCTTCACCGTGTCAATGAGGCAGCGTGCTCTGTCTGCACTGGTGTTGTTCTCCTGAATGATACAGTCTTTCTCTCCCTCGCTCAAGACGCCATCCGCTAAAAAATTGTCCAGCAGCTGATTAATTAGCTCTCTCGACATTTTCCCCACAAGGCCGGGCCTCACTCTGGCAAGCTCCTCTTCTAGGAAAACAAAAAAAAATAACACGACTCAGATTTGGGGCTCTCAAGGAGGTTCATGGTATCAAAAACATTTAGTTACACTGAAATACTAGTGTGGACGTGACTGATTAATGTTACTGTATGTAATAACAAGCTCAAGGTTCTGTGAAGAACATTATAAGATGTAACGGTATTAATGTTAAACCATTTAAACTTAATTTTTATGATCTACCGGTCATAACCTCCAGGATGATGAACGCTATGTGAAAGAGTTCGTATGACACTTACCATACATCATCTGAATATCACCAGTTCTTTGATAGTCATCTGAAATTAAATGCAAACAAACATATAAATACATGTGGTTGACTAAATAGGGGTGATACATACATAGGTAGCTTGAATACACAGAATATTATTATAGCCACTGACTTTTTCGAATTGTGCAGGTCCACACGGGTCCAGACTCATCTGTCAGTGTGAGCTGGAAATTACTGTCTGGGTTTCTAATAAACACTTCATAGTAGTTTGGGTCATAGCCGTCATATCTGAGCTTTAAGTTCTGTGAAAGAAATACATAAAAAGGGAAATGGAACAGATTTAGAATTTGAGTCAGGGTACATTTTGTCAAAAATGAGATGATATTCTAATTAAGATTGAAGAGATCTTCAGATGGGGAGCCAAGGAAAAATAAAGAGGCTGTGTTTTCTAAAAGAAAAAAAGAAAAACGTACCTGAGGGCAAATTTCTGCAGCGCTCAGATCGGCTGTGAGGATGAAATGATCACGCATTTTCAGGGACTTTGCTGGGTATGGCTTCTGAATCATTTTGAATCCATTGGATGATTCTTTGTTTTTTATCGACTGTGGGGGGGGACAAGAAAGAGAACATCGTCAGTGCAAAGAAGCTTCGCGGCTACAGAAACCAATGTTGCTGCCTGTAAGTATGAATCAACACGATGATGGCAACAACCTGTTGTAGGGCAGGGTCAGGAGGGATCAGATAAAGATGCAGCGTGAGGAACGATTTGTCGGTCTTGTATATTAACACTTTGCAGTTAACTTTCACTGGAAAGCCGGCTTTCATCAAGACTCCTCTTGGAGAGAAAGTGTCTGCGATTAGCTGATTGTCCACAAAGGGCTCTGCTGGGGGAGGAGGGAAAAATATAGATCTATAAGCACAAGTTTGATGTAAAATTGAAAACAGTGCGAGTCATTTTCTACAAAAGTTCATTGATACCATAAAACAAGGAAATTACTTACGGCCTTGTGCTCCAATTCTGATGCGGTGTCGACGAGCTTCCATAACTGCCAAAATAAAAAAGGTACATCATTACATTAAAAATTCTAGAACGTATTCTATAACATATTTATATTTCAGCACTGCTTAACTTAAGAAAATGTGTTCTTATCAATACGGTACATAGTACACAGAAGAAGAGAAAATCCATTCAAGGATATCGTAAAATATAAAATCTAACAGACCAAACATGTAGCTGCATGTGGAAAAATAAGTCAAAAGAATCAACAGCATTCAAACCACAAAAAGAGTCGCTATTAAATGATGTTCATAAAACTTTACGTGGGAATATTAATATAAATGCTTGAAAGAGATATTAATGAGGTGGGCCTTGCTCCACTGATGGTTGTACATGGACACAAATGTTCCCATTTTTTAGGTTGACCTCAGGCCTCCCACTGGAAGTCAGATTCCAGGGGAGTGGATCTATCAAACAGCGTACCTCTACCTTTGTACAGTACTAATTACTAACGTCTGTATTGCATGTTACAGTGTACCCCTCTGCCTTTTTGTCACACACATTTACATTTACATTTAGGTCATTTAGCAGACGCTTTTGTCCAAAGCGACTTACAATAAGTACATTTGTCAAAAGAAGGAAACAAAGAAACCACGACGTATCATTGCCGATGCAGTAAGAGCTAAAAATAGAACAAGTGTTAGGTCCTCATCTGAGTAAAGTAGTACTTCAAGAGCAACAGTGCTAAGATCAGAGTGCTATAGGTAAGGTTTTGTTTTTTTTTTTTTTTTGGGGGGGGGGGGGGGGGGGGCGGGTCGAGGGAGGGTGTTAGTGGGTCATGCTATGTAGAGTCAAGGTGAAGTCTGAACAGGTGAGTCTTGAGCCTTTTTCGGAAGATGGCAAATGACTCTGCTGTCCTGACATTGGTCGGGAGTTCGTTCCACCACTGAGGCGCCAGAACAGAGAAGAGTCTGGACTTTGCTGAGCGACATTTGTTTGATTTCAGCGATGGTGGTACCAGCCGGCCAGCTGAAGTAGAGGAGCGAAGTGCTCGCTTCGGGGCATGAGGTTTGACCAGTGTTTGAAGGTAGACAGGTGCCGTTCCATTGATGGCCCTGAAGGCCAGTGTCATCGTCTTGAATTGGATGCGTGCTGCAACAGGGAGCCAGTGGAGGTCACGGAGGAGGGGGGTCACGTGGGAGAATTTGGGTAGATTGAAGATAAGGCGTGCTGCAGCATTCTGGATACGCTGTAATGGTTTAATCGCAGAGGCCGGGAGTCCGGACAGGAGAGAGTTGCAGTAGTCAAGGCGGGAGATGACCAGTGCTTGGACCAAGAGCTGTGTTGCATCCTTTGTGAGGAAGGTCCGAATCCTGCGGATATTGTAGAGGGCAAATCTGCAGGATCGGGCCACAGCAGTGATGTTGGGGGTGCAGGATAGTTGGTCATCGAGGATTACACCCAGGTTCCTCGCAGTTGAGGAAGGTAATACTGTGATGCCCTCGACAGTGACCGACAGGTCCATGCGAGGGCAGTCTTTCCCTGGGATGAAGATGAGTTCGGTTTTGTTCAGGTTAAGCTTGAGGTGATGTGCAGTTTTCCAGACGTCAGCCAGACAGTTTGAGATGCGAGTTGCAATGTGAGCGTCAGAGGACGGGGGAAAAGAGAGGAACAGCTGGGTGTCATCTGCGTAGCAATGGTAGGAGAATCCATGCGATGTGATAACAGAACCTAGTGATCTGGTGTATAGTGAGAACAGAAGCGGTCCTAATACTGAGCCTTGAGGGACGCCCGTGTCCAGAGAGCAGGGTTTGGACATACGTTTTGTTGGAAGACGATTGTGGGCCTATGGCTACAATCGTCACAAAACAAAAATAGTAAATTAAAGAAACCTGTACCTAGGTGCAGTCTGTCTGCCTCGTTGAGGCAGTCGATCTCCGCCAGAGTCACCAAAGCGAACGTCAGAGCTTCAGATTCGGCAAGGTTGAAACCAAGAGATCTGAGATGATTTTGGAGTCCAGAGGCCTGAGGCCTGTATGACGAAGCAGGATTTGGGTTTAGCGCGGTAACTTCAGGGTTAAACCTGGGTTTTCCCAGAGCAGGTTTGACCAGATCAAGGTGGAGAAAAACAACGCCTACTGACTAATCAGTTCTCTTGAAGTTGTCATCAGCATTTATCCCGTGGCGTTCGGTGCGTGGATAAAAAAGCTTGGTTGATCGTGAGAGGGACTCTTCAGAGAACTAGAGTGTTCAGAGACCGGTCTTTTTCTTTCCTTGACGATGTTTTAGATCCAGATTCTCCTCGGAGGGAAAGACTTTTCTGTGTCAGCGTACAGTCTAGTGGCCACTTTAAAGGTTTTTTTTTTTTTGGCATTTTATTTCGGGAAACTACGACGGCGTATTAGGGCCACTGTCGAAAAAAAAAAAACGGAGCCGAGAGAGGTGGGCAATATTCTGAGATTAAAAGTCACAAATTTGCTAGTTTTAAAGTGGCAAATTTGCGACTTTAAAAGTCACAAATTTGCGAGTTTTAAAGTGGCAAATTTGCTAGTTTATTATGATGCTAACAACCTGCATTTATGCTAGCTAACTTCGCTTCCGAATGTTACTTTTATCTTTCTAATTAACTCATCCCAACGTGTGACGCTTTGCTAAGGCCCTTAAGGTAATGGCTGTTGATGGTTATTGTTGGTTAATTTTATATGGGCCAAATTGTCATCTTATTTGTGTTTATTGAGCAGGTAGTTTGCCTAAGCTAGCGGTAGCTTTCACTTGTTGTCATAAAGAAAACGGTAAGCAGAGATTTTGCTCTGACGCTATTACAAACCCCGTCAACAAATTTGCTACTTTTAAAGTGGCAAATTTGCCACTTTAAAATTAACAAAATTGACTAAGCCTTAGAAGTGGCCAATTTAGCTAGTTTAAGTTGGATGATTCAATTGATATATGCACTAACCGCTTCCGAAGCGATTTTACTGCATTAATATCCCAGTGTGAGCATGCTAAGGTAGAACTGGCTGTTGCACTGGTTAAATCGTTGGAAATTTGTATTTTAAAGGGCCAAATTGTCATCTTTAAATTACTTAGCAAATATATAACTTAGACTAGCGGTAGAATTCATTTTGTTGGCATAGTTCAGGCATTCATCCGGTTCCAGCACGTGATTACTTCCTTAACCAGTAGCTTGAGCCAAAACGGATCACAAACACACTCCGTAAGCTGAAAATTTTTGGGCCGTTTTAAATTATTCCCAAATAATATCAATACAGCAATTATCGTATTTTTTCAATAGCTTCCACATCATGTACCCAGTGACTCCAAACCAGTATCCAATTGTATTCCTAAACTGATCAAATAAGACACAGCCACTTTTATGCTATTTGTGCTTTGTGTATTTTTTATGAATATTAATATGCAGGAATTAGTCTTATTTTTTCAATAACGTTCCACATCACTGTGACCCAGTGACTCCAAACCAGTATCCAATTGTATTTCCTAAACTGATCAAATAAGACACACCACTGATTTATGCTTTATTTTTATAATAAAGCGATTCTTTTTCATCATTGTGACCCAGTGACTCCAAACCAGTATCCAATTGTATTCCTAAACTGATCAAATAAGACACACCACTGTTTATGCTATTTTTGGCTTCGTTTATTTTTATATGAATTATTAAAATAAATATTTCTATTTTTTCAATAACGCCCTAACATAGCATAAAAAGTGGCGTGTCTTATTTGATCAGTTTAGGAATACAATTGGATACTGGTTTGGAGTCACTGGGTCACATGATGTGGAAGTTATTGAAAAAAATAAGATAATTTCTGCATATTAATATTCATAAAAAATACACAAAGCACTAACATAGCATAAAAAGTTGTGTGTCTTATTCTATTAGTTTAGAAATACAATTGGATACTGGTTTGGAGTCACTGGGTCACATGATGTGGAAGTGATTGAAGAAAAAATAAGATAATTTCTGCATATTAATATTCATAAAAAATACACAAAGCACTAACATAGCATAAAAAGTGGTGTGTCTTATTCTATCAGTTTAGAAATACAATTGGATACTGGTTTGGAGTCACTGGGTCACATGATGTGGAAGTTATGGAAAAAATAAGATAATTTCTGCATATTAATATTCATAAAAAATACACAAAGCAATAACATAGCATAAAAAGTGGTGTGTCTTATTTGATCAGTTTAGGAATACAATTGGATACTGGTTTGGAGTCACTGGGTCACATGATGTGGAAGTTATTGAAAAAATAAGATAATTTCTGCATATTAATCTTCATAAAAAATACACAAAGCACTAACATAGCATAAAAAGTGGTGTGTCTTATTCTATCAGTTTAGGAATACAATTGGATACTGGTTTGGAGTCACTGGGTCACATGATGTGGAAGTGATTGAAAAAAATAAGATAATTTCTGCATATTAATCTTCATAAAAAATACACAAAGCAATAACATAGCATAAAAAGTGGTGTGTTTTATTTGATCAGTTTAGGAATACAATTGGATACTGGTTTGGAGTCACTGTGTCACATGATGGGGAAGCTATTGATAAAAATGCAATCATTTTGTATTCGTATATTTATGGGAAGTAATTTAAGAACGGTCCCTAAATCATTGTCCAACAACTTAGCGCGAGGCACTGGGGCCGTTCTCCTGCTGGCAACACTGGGTAAACCTCAGTAAAGTCGCGGCTGGAACCGGAGTGAATATCCGTCGAATATCCAATTTAAAACTAACTTCACCGCGGTGCAAAACCGAAACCGGGACTTTTAATCTCAGAATATTGCCCACCTCTCTCAGCTCCGTTTTTTTTATTTATTTTTTTTCGACAGTGGCCCTAATACGCCGTCGTAGGAAACTCTCCCACTTAACACCGCACTTGAAAATCGATGTAATCGTAATGCACTTATGATGGGGCAGTCGTATACAGTGGCGTTCACAGACATTTTGGGGGGCAGGTGCTCAGTGAAAAATAAGGGCACTTTATGCGGCATGTAGAACTGACGGCTGCCTTATTACAGCAGTGTGAGATTTAAAAAATAAATAAACATTACAGGCACATGTTGAATGTTATATGCTATTGTTTTATTTGAGCTGCTCCCCTGGGCTGCCTGCTGTAGCTCCCTTTCTTTTTCCCTTCTTATCCTCTCCTTTCTAGGCATTATGCTGCAATTGGTAAATAAAAAGAGACCAACAATATGAATAAGACTGTTTGGTTATATTTCAATAAGGCACAGGGCTACTTTTTCTGCAGGCAATTGGGAATTGCCTGTTTGTCATTACTGCAAGTGTTAATCATGTAGGCCTAGCCTAATGTAAACCTACACAATAGCCTACTAAATATTAATCTTAAGTAAATATACAGATAGATTCACATGCTGTAGGCATACCAATGACAAACTCTACCAGTGGTCATCATCACGTCATATCTATTACTGATTTTGGGTAGCGTCTAGCTTGTTAAGCAGGTGAGCAGCCGATAATTTATGCCCAGCTGTGTGGCGTTGAGACCGGCTACTTCACAACAGAGACAAATAAATTCAAGTTGCAGCTTGGCAACTAAGGCGCGTTCACACTGCTTTTATTTTGAAAATTGACCGGATTGTCTTGTGTTTCTTTGTGTGAAAAAAACGAACTTTCAAAAGGGCACTTGCTTGGTCCAGAGGGCAAGGGCAGGTGCTTTAGCACCACCTAGTGTCTACCTGTGCACGCCACTGGGTATTAAGAACAGTAAGCTATATCGAACCTACCAACCATTGAAAATAAAATGTAACATGAAAGTGTTTCATGCGCCTATGATGAATAAAAAACACTTATCATTTGTTTTACTGCACCAATGTGGAGAAATTCAAGTATAAGAGTCCCAAATTTATACATGCAGATTGCATCTTTGACCATATTTGACTTACTGTAAAAACACTTTGCTCAATAATTCCTGGCTATGGGTGGAATATCTGACATCTACACATAATTGACTACGAGTATGTTTAATATATGAAGCATTTTAACTGTACCAATGTGGGAAATTCAAGGATAAATGTCCTATATTTATACCTGAGATAGCATCTTTTACCATATTTGAGCTACTGTAAAAACACTTTGCTCAATAATTCCTGGCTATGGGTGGTATATTTGACTTCTACACATAGAGGACTACAACTATACTTTAAATCAAGCCTTTTTACTGTACCAATGTGGAGAAATTCAACAACAAAGTCCCATATTTATACCTGGAGATTGCATATTTGACCATATTTGACTTACTGTAAACACACTTTGCTCAATAATTCCTGGCTATGGGTGGTATATTTGACTTTTACACATAATTGACTACAACTATACTTTAAATCAAGCATTTTTACTGCACCAATGTGGAGAAATGCCAAAATAAAAGTACCATATTTATACCTGAGATTGCATCTTTGACCATATTTGAGCTACTGTAAAAACACTTTGCTCAATAATTCCTGGCTATGGGTGGTATATTTGACTTCTACACATAGAGGACTACAACTATACTTTAAATCAAGCATTTGTACTGCACCAATGTGGAGAAATTCAAGTATAAAATGTCCCATATTTATACCTGGAGAATTGCATATTTGCCCATATTTGAGCTACTGTAAAAACACTTTGCTCAATAATTCCTGGCTATGGGTGGTATATTTGACTTCTACACATAGAGGACTACAATTATACTTTAAATTAAGCATTTTTACTGTATCAATTAAGAGATTTTCATTATGTGTGTAGTCAGAGATGTCCTCAATAGAAATGTATCAGTATCATTCTGGAATTATTGAGAAAATTATTCTTATAGTACCCCAAATATTCATACCTCTACCTATTATTTGTTAAATGTTGGACTTTTACTTTGTAATTACTCTTAACTTGTACAGTAAAAATGCTTGATTTTCGGTATGTATGTTGTCAGAGATGTCCTTAACTCAAATCAATCAGTGTCATTCTGGAATTATTGAGAAAAGTATTTTTTATAGCACCTCAAATATTCAGAAATTGACCTATTATTCGTTAAATGTAGGACTTTAACTTCGTAATTTATCTTAATTGGTACAGTAAAAATGGTTCATATTAAACATACCTGTAGTCCTATGAGTAGAAGTCAAATATACCACCCATAGCCAGGAATTATTGAGCAAAGTGTTTTAACAGTAGCTCAAATATGGTCAAAGATGCAATCTCAGGTATAAATATGGGGCATTACTTGAATTTCTCCACATTGGTACAGTAAAACAAATGATAACAAGTGTTTTTTATTCATCATAGGCGCATGAAACACTTTAATGTAACATTTTATTTATAATGGTTCTTAGGTTCGATATATCGCTTACTGTTCTTAAGACCTTTATTTTGAAAACCGGAAGTAATACGATGTTTCTCCGCATTTACCGCAATGCTGAGAATACTTGTACACTCGAAATTTAAGTGCGGCTGATTTGACCACGGAGATCGGAGTTGCGGCTGGCTTGACCGCGCTACTTTACTTTTATTGCCTGGACAATGATACGGAAATGACTGGTCAGCTCACAGTCAAGCACAGCACTCGCTCGGCACAGCATGGGCTCAATCCTCGCATACTGGCCTTATTTGTGTACATCATTAATTCAAAATAGATACATAAACGAAAACACATGTACCTGTATCAATGATACGGAAATGACTGGTCAGCTCACGGCCAAGCACAGCACTGCTCGGCACAGCTTTATGGAGGAAAATTAGCAAGTTAGCGTAGCCTCCGAGCTAAGGTCGCTAGTTATAAACATTATATTAGAAACATATTAAAATAAACCCCCTGTAACACATTTAGTTACATGTAAAACTGTCGCCAGCTTCCTGAACATAATATCATGATAACTGCATTATTACATTACATTGTTTACACAGTTTCAGTAGGCTATAACGCTGTGCTTCGTGTAACAAACCTACCATGGGCTCAATCCTCGCATACTGGCACTGTGTTTCCGTCACAGCCCATATTTATGTGCTGAGGAGAGCCCTGCTAACCAGTGAGCGTCCGTGATACATGAATAAAGATAAATATGATTGGCTGTCACTGTGGAAGTGGAATCAACACCAAAACTCCGTTACATACATTTTTTTCAAGTAAAATCTTCGGCGTTTTATTGCGGGAAACTCCCCCACTTATCACCGCACTTGAAAATCTAGACTAGAGACTTTCGGTTTCCACCCGAACATGAAAAGTACACACACACACACACACACACACACACACACACACACACACACACACACACACACACACACACACACACACAGCCGGAGAACAGATACAGGAAGAGACGTGTGGTGCCTTCAAATACAGTTGGAAATACAAACTTTTCTATTCGTATCAATCCAACTAAGTGTTACACACAGGCTGTCTTCAAATGTGTCAATGCATAGAGCTAAGCTTGAATTAAAAAGGTGTCTTTACGCTTCTCAGACTGCTTTATGTACACATATTTTTCAAAACTGCAGCAATACACCAATGCATCAATGATTGACAGGTCTGTAGGCTAAGTGTGAAGCTAGCTTCTACAGCTAGCAGGTGGTCAGGTTTTAACTTAGGATAAAGACTGGAAACAGCTAACCTGCCATCTCTAAAGCTCACTGTCAACACATTATAGGCAACAGAAGTGTAAAAAAAAAATAAAAAAAGGAAAAAGGACAATTTGCCGCCAGGCTAGCTGTTTCCTCCTGTTTCCAGTCTTTATGCTAAGCTAAGCTAGCCGGTTGCTGGCCAGATACAAAGTCCTCTTTAGCACAAAACATTAAATGTTATCAATCTAGCTAACTCACAAGAAGAGGCAGAGGTAAAAGTATTGATACGTGTGTTCAAAAATACTCTGGTACTGATTCAACTTGTTTACTTGAGTAAAAGTGAGCAGTGGTTAATAGTGTTTTTTCACTATTATATCTTACATTTTATAGAGAATTAATCAAGAAAAGAATCTGCAGGATTAGACATGAAAGAAAAGTAATCAGTTGCAGCCCTTACCACGTTCGTGTTCATTGAAAACAGGGTTATACTGGTAGAGGTATATTTGTTACATGAATTGTTTGGGTATTATTATTATTATTATTATTATTTATTATTGTTATTATTATTATTATAATTGCTGAATCTCAAAAAGAGAAAGAAAAACATATTTCAAGCCGAAAAGATACGCGTGACCTCTTGGTAACACCTACAAGATGTTCTTAGCTTTTTCCTGCACCATTCGTGCCCCAACTTGCAAAGCCGGGTGCAGGTCTTCATGAGAGGAGAAGAAAAGGCAGTTATGGCAGTGGTTCAAAAAAAAGTGAACAGGAAGGATCCGTAGCAAACCACTCCTTCTTCATTCATGTGTCACTCCGTCTCCTCTCGTTCACCATCATGGCTTTCACTGGGAAATATGAGCTGGAGAGTCAAGACAACTATGAGGAGTTTCTGGAAATAATTGGTATTGGGATTTTTTTGTTGTTGTTGTTGTTGTGTTGACGTCGATGGATAAACGTGTCCGTTCATTCATGAAAACTTCTGTATCTGGAATTTTCACCTGCTCTGTCACAGGTCTCTCCAACGCCAAGACAGACCACAAAGTGGTAACGGAGGTGGTTCAGGATGGGGACGAGATCTCCTGGACACAAACCATACCGAACTGGACCTGGTCCAATAAGTTCACCATCGGTCAACAGTGTGAGCTGGCAACAATGACAGGCGTCAAATTCAAGGCGAGTTAATAACAGGCTCTGAAGATGAATGATCACTGAACTGCAATTCACATACTCACAACTTGTCATGAAGGTTTCATGTAATCGGGCTCATTATTTCCCATTTGTGACCTTCTGTGTGACCTGTAGGCTCCTGTCACGATGGAAGGTGGCCGGATTTCAATAAAGTTTCCTCAGTACGACCTCACGGCAGAGATCATTGAGGACAAGCTGGTAATGGTGAGAGACGTAAAACAAAGCAAAACTCACAAGTCAAAATTCTCTCAAAATTTTTTCAACAACCAGAATAGAAATCGCCTTTAGCTACATTTTCATCCCGCATCGTCTTCATCTTTTTCCATCCAGAATTGCGTAACTCCGGGAGAAAAGGGTGTGACTTTCAAAAGGATTAGCAAGAGGATCTAACGCTGCGAGACTCAACATGCTTCGATGGAAACGAGGCTGAATGCGGAAAGTGAAGCACATCATGAAAGCGTTCGCTCGAATTGCTGAAGCAAAAAGGGGATTAAGTTACCATCCGTAGAGAGGAGCAAGCAGAAGGCTCTTGGCTTCACAGGACTGCATTTTGTCGATTAACTCTCAGGTCAACTGAATAGAAGCAGCGAAACTACTTTAATATTCTACAAGGGTGACATCATTTCCCTGTACCTGTTTGATCAGATATAAATAACTGAAATATAGCCAATCAATGTTTCCCACATTTTTGTGTTCATGGTCTCACATTCTGGGTCTAAAAACATATTTTCTGCACTTGTACACGTTTCCACTGCAAAGACAAACATCTTCACGAGAAAGTAAAGCAGATATGTCTAGGAGTGTATTTCTTATCCAAGGCATGAGATTTATTTCATTTTAAAGTTGGAGCAAGTATGGTATTATATGTGTCATCCAACAAGAATCTTTTACCTCAAATGAGCAGAAAATACAGTTTTTACTACTAACATGGATTTTCATTTGTATTAAACATTGTATTCATTTGCAAATGACCTCAAAAAAACTAAAATGTAAAGAGATAAATGCTGGATTCTTGTTGGACATTTCATGCAGCCTTTTCAGGTGTCATTAAATCAGTGTAATGCGTCTTCTTACTAATCAGCTTGTTAGTAACGGCACCAATGGTGTTGACCTAAAAAAGAGAAAAAAAATATATCAAAAGACTGCATTCTCTGTCACATCTCTGACACACACACACACACACTTTCATCAGTCTGTATACTCTCACCTCAAAAAGCTTGTCACCAACCACCTCAGCGATGTAAACGTTGGGGAACTGAATCGTGAGTTTACCTCCATCCAAGGTGACAGTGGTCTAAAATAAAAACATAAAATAACTATGAGAAAACTGCAAAATAAACCAGTCAGTGTTTAAACATCTTTAAAAAATAGAATAAAACAACCTTAAATGCCTGTCCATCCAGAGTTTCCAGTTCACTCTCCTTCCCAATGAGGAACGTGTTGCTCCAGGTCTTGTCTATCAGAACTTTGGTCAGCCTGAACGTGTCATTCTGATAGATGTCTGTTATGACGTCACTGTTGGGCTCATTGGGGTCTTTAATTCCTAGGGACAAAATAACACGTAATTAGCAGCAGTTATCAACACATTTTTGACCCAGTACTTTTGATATATTTATACACGTAAGTAAGTATCTTACCAAGAGCCTTCATGAATTCGCTGCTGTTCTCCTCGCTCTCCAGAACAAATTTCCCTGTAAAAGCCATGATGAAGCGACCACTGCTGCCTGCTGCGTCGAACCGAGACCTCCTTATATACTGTTTCTGTAAGTTTCTTCATTTGTTTAGCCAAATTAACTTAAATATTAAAATAGAGACATCTGTAATTGTTGTTTCGTGAGCAAACAGAGAGCAGAATCCACTTATTTCAAGTTTGCCCATCATTAAACTTTCAGTACATTTTCTGTTCAACGACTTCATGACTTCCCTTCGATGCATATCTTTTGTTATACTGAATAAAAACTGTGTCTTTTGCACATATTCTTTCAATTGTTGTATTTAACAGTGGCTTAGTCAAGAGTCCTCTTTTTATTTGATGCTTAATTTTTAAGTTCATACACAAGGCAGTATTACACATTCCGTATAACACCAAAGTATTCACGAGACATAGGATATGCATCCTCTTCTTTTCGCTGCAGGGGACAGGGTGAAAAAGCCATAGAGCATCTCACAGTATGAGAAGCCAGAGATAAATCTATATGGCTGGACAATCAGAGTGGATCAGCACTTAAACGTTACAATATTTATCCCAAAACAGTTAAAAGGAATTATGTTTTTTTTCTTTAATCAAGTCAATCCTAACAATTGTGATAGATTGGGTTATTTTATTTAAGCTGCCACAGAGTGTTTCGGCTTCTTGTCTTTTTCTTTGTTCCTCCTTTCCTAAATATCTCCCGGGGATGTCAGCCCTTTGTCAATATGACTAAGCAAATCTGGAGTGCTGCAGGCTCAGGCCTCAGCTCGGCTCAGGTGGGAGAATATTTTTAATAGATGTTTGATAAAACAAGTTGTGCCTCTGGGAGGTGTCATGAGATGTTTGGTGTCACCAACACAATATCACCAACACGTTTGCAAACCAATATGCAAGAAAAGTCCATCGAGACACAGGCGTCACATTGGAGTATTAAAATCTTTCTTGCACATAAAATGCCACTGAACTCTGTCTTGTGGTTGGAAACAAACCGGTGAAAATCGCCCCTCTTCCTGTCTTGTCTGACCCTTTAGGACAGAGAATACTTCGCCAAGAAATCCGTCCGTTGTCATGGATACACAGCCGCTGATACTGAAAAGGACTGTGTCCCAATCAGCTATATTCCAAAACGGTACAAGTTCTTTCCATATTACTATTGTTGAGTGTTTGACATTGACAATGCTCCTGGAGAGGAGCTGAATGAAATAAACTTCACTATTCCATTATCACCACTAGGAGGTGCTCTCATTCCTCTGTAAAACACCAGGGGGTTTGGGATACATCCTCACCTTATACTTGTCTAGCAGTGAGCAGATTGGAGCTTTTTACGTGCGACATTATGAAAAACATGATCCCTCCATCCATTGTCTACCGCTTTAACCTGTATTCAGGGTCGTGGGGGGGCTGATCCCAACTGTCATTGGGTGAAGGCAGGGTTCACCCTGGACAGGACTCCAGTCTATCACAGGGCCGACATGTAGAGACAAACAACCATTCACACTCACATTCACACCTACAGGACATAAACATAGAGTTATTAATGAACCTTTCCCAATCCTGCATGTCTTTGGACTGCGGGAGGAAGCTGGAGAACCCACACTCACACGGGGAGAACATGCAGGTCCACACAGAAGGAACCCGAACCCTACCCAGGAATCGAACCCGACAGTGCTCCCCACTACACCACCGTGCAGCCCTGAAAAACATGATAATGTATTTAATTGACAACAGTAGAAAACATCATAGAATATGAAAAATATTTATTTTCATCAATATAGTAATGTCAGCTGTCACCACTACATCTAGGTTTACCCGGTGAGAACAAGATAGATATATATTATATATTTACTTTATGCAACATTTACAGAGAGATTTTATTTGAGCAGATGTAGGAATGTAAGCCCGTATAAACGTGCCAGAGAGCCCCCTGGTCAAAAATGACATACCAGTCCACTTTTAAAACGTATTCTAGGCTAGAATGCATCTTCATCCAGGCTTTACTGTGTGGTCATTTGATTAAATACAAATTAATTTAGAAATGTGCACCACATAGACTGCTTGTTTAATGTTATATTGTAAGTAGTATACTGAGATCTCCACCACATAACATAAGGTGAGCAACCCTCTCTGCACCCTTTTCCAAATTCTTCCTGGAGGACAAAAGAAAGGAAGCCAGCAGCGTCTTTAGCCCTTCAAACGCTTACAGGAGTATGATCCATTATCATCTGACAGCCATCTCCAACACCTCCACCTCCACCTCCCCTTACAGACGGCCCACCTAACATCCACCTTCAAACATTCCCATCAATCTCATCATCAATACAAACTTTAACAAAATGTTAAATTACCGAATGGTTATCTGTCTCTACATGTCGGCCCTGTGATAGACTGGCGTCCTGTCCAGGGTGAACCCTGCCTTCGCCCAATGACAGCTGGGATCGGCTCCAGCCCCCCCCCCGCAACCCTGAATACAGGATAAGCGGTAGAAAATGGATGGATGGATGTTAAATTAACAATTATGTATTGCTATTTAATCTGTATTCCATGTTGATTACTTCCAGGTCAGGCTTATGAGGAGGAACATTGTACTGAATATTTTTTGTATCTTTTTTTTAATTAAAACTTAAGTAAATCTCTGTGAGATATGATTTATTATTTGCACATGGTCACGTTCCGGCTTTGGAACTCAGGAAAAAAACTTTGAGAGAACAGAGCCGAGGCTTAAAAATGTCCACAGTCCACTGTGCTGTGTCCAACATGAGAAAGGCGGTCAATTAGCATTTTATTGGAGTATAATGTCTCGTGTGTGAGAGCGTCAGAAAGCTCTGACTGAGCTGTGGAGGTGGAGTTAAGAAGCAGAGAAGACAGTGAACTTGTATCTCAAATACTGAATAATAACTTTGTCTGGCGTTGGAAAAGCAGCACTGTTCATGGATATACTAGCCCACCCGCGGGTCCCACCACTGTAGGAATGAGAGATTAAATTATTTGCTTTTGATTTGACCTCAATACAAAGTGTGCTTTAGTCGCTGGTGGAAAGAATGCACATATTTGAGTTCAGTAAAAGTTGCAATACAACACTATAACAATACTCCAGTACAAATGACCTGCTGACGAAATGCAAGACAAAAGAGTTCAAAGAAAATATATGTAAGAATATATGAAAAGTACTACTTACACAGCATTAATATGTTCATAGTATTGTTGTAGCTGGTCAGGTGGAGATAAGTTTAACAACCTTATTTACTGGCAATTTAATCTGGAAAAATGTATCACATTTCATAAGCTTCTCACATGTTTTGTCAAAAATAACCAGAAAAGTAATAATTATCTACATCTACCAGGCAAATGTAGAGTAAAAAGTATATTATTCTTCCTGAAATGCAACAGATAAAGTAGAAGCAAATGACAATACTTAAGTTATAGTAAAAATGAGCTAGTTTATGTACTAAGTTACAGTTCACCACCAGCTTTAGTGCTTCACTGTTAAAATGACTGCTGTGTTGCATTGACAGCATGTGGCCACAGCTGGAGGATTGTGTGTAAAGCCTGCAGGGCTCATCACTGGAGCTGCTGCATTGTCTTCTCTTTGAGCAGATTAGAGCGATGCAGTGGAAACCGGCATTTCCCTAAAAGCTGCAGGCACTTAAGTGACACTTCCTGAGAAGAAACACACCCCTCGGAAAAACTCAGTTCACTTGTGTGTTTATTTTTTCCGTGGCACGTTATGATAAAAGAATTCCTTCTATCATTCAGTGTCACATAAACCAAGACTACAAATTGGTACAAAATAATAGAAAAATATAACTTGGAAGTTTGTGGGTTTCATTACTATCACATTGGACAAGTGTTGCTTGGTGTGGAGTGACGTCAGCACCTTTCACGGGAGGGAAAAATGCATCTTCTCTAGCTAAGACAAAAGCATTCAGTAATATCTATCACTCAAGGGAGGTGGCTGCAATATGCAACATATTCATTGTGTTCAGAGCCCACTGCCCTCTAGAGGAGATCAAGCTACAGCAAGTCAAATCACACAGTTATCAAAAATAAGTTACAAAAGGATGAACCAGTGGTGTACACGCGACAGTGATGGCTGTGTTCAGTTTAAACAGAAAAAACAACATATTGCACCTTTGACACCTCAGTGAGAAGTTGCTCATGAATTATGAGGAAAAAGAGCAAGTTGAACTCTAAAACAATAATCTAGTTCACACCAACGGCATTCATCAGGAGAATCACAACAAGCTTTAACTAAAATACGCTTAAATGGAATTTTAAAATATAACAAAACTGTACATAAAAAGGTAAAACAAAAGGCATAGTATTTTAGTTAAAGTTAAAATGGCATTTTCAGTGATTGGAAAACAAACGGATGTGTAGCTGAAAAAGGTTTATGAGAATAGTGTTGTATTTTCAGAAGGCTTCATGTAGTGTTATCCAAAAAATGTCTTACTGTGAATTTAAGGTTCACAGCTCAAGCATGTCATCTGCTGAGGACGAGGCATGACACGGCAAGATGTCCAATGTCCACAACAGAACAGTTTGAATCCAGTTAACATCATCCCAGAAGATGGGGTCCACAGTAGAGCTGCAAGGATTAGTGGATTAAATGATTAGTCGATCGACACAAAAGCAATCATTTTAGCCAAAAATGCCCAAAATTTCTCTGGTTCCAGCTTCTTCCTGCTTTTCTTCATCTCAATGATAGTTTACAGAATATTTTGGGGGGGAATTCAGACCGCTGGTTAAATAAAACAAGCCTTTTAAATATATCACAGTGTTCTGTGGGAAATTAAAGCTGGCATTTTAACCTATTCTTAATAATAATCAGTAACGAAAACAACAGTTTGTTTCATCCTTAACTCAGACGACAAAAACCAATGGTTATTTAAGGTATCACCATGGTAACCAGTGTGCTACCCTTGTGACCGACAGTGAGAATCTGGATGTGTTTATACGTTGACAGGAAGTGGAAGATTGGGGATTGCAGCTTTAGAAATCTGGGAAGTAATTACTGTCGACTGCCCACAGATGTGTGAAACCAGTGACCGAGAGGTTGTTCCACCACTGTGAAAACAGAGGGTTTCATGCATTCAGTTACTGACTTGTCAGCAGAGTGTAGTCCAGTGATGAAGAAGGGGACTATTCCAGCCCCCACAGATGCTGCAATAGCATTCACTTTAAAGCATAATAGCACAGAATAATGGGAAGGCTGCTAGTTTCAGCCTTGAAACCTGAGCCTGAATAAAGTTTCTATGAACAGGTGAAATAAAAGAAAAAAAAAACTATAATAAAAATGGTGTGATTCTAAGTTGGTATAAAATAGCTACACAATATAAAAGAGAATGAAATAGAAATAAGAAATGAGTCATCATAAATAAAAGCTATGGCATGTTTCAATGGCATCATATTCAAGTAATTTTGTTCAAGTCCCTGATACATAGTGGTTCATGTAAACATTGGAGTCATTAACACAGACACAAAACCAACAGTTCATAAGAAGGCAGCAGCAATTCATATGTACACTAACAACGTCCACGTCTCCTTCACCATGCTGGTCCAGTCACATCAGTTTGTGTTAAATTCTTTGAGTGGCGCTGGAGACACTGAAATTAAAACTTTAGTATGACAAAGCCTGCAGCTGCCGGAGAGACACGTTTTCACCCAGGTGTGTGACGGCTCTGCCACAAGGCTGGACTTTGGAGATGGGAGAGAAGAGATGACGAGGACAGAGAGAGGAGAAAAGAGGGGGGGGAACGAAGCACCGCAGGCGTGCTCCAGCTGTGGACTTCACCTGCTGTGCTCAAAGCAATGAATTCTCCGTCCCATCTGAGGGCTTATGTTGTGAGGAATTCCCAGAGGGGCCCTTCAGCTCCAACCGAGACTACAGGAGTGAGATCAATGTTCGCCGACACACAAAAAAAGTCATTGACATGCCTCTTTTTCTTCTTCTCTCTCAAATGGTGGCTCAAAAAACAGCCTTTTTTTCTCTCTCTAATTTTTGGGATTCGAAATTTAACAAAAAAAAAAAATCCTGTCAAGCAGCAAGACATCTTCGTCACAGATACTTTGCTTTCTGTGCACTTCTAAAATTGGCTCAGCAATCACACGACTGAGAACAGGCACTGAATGAGGTGGGTGTTGGATCACACTGCTGCTTTCATCTCATTCACAGTGATGACAGTCTCATAACACAGATTTATAAAACCAGTTTAAGAATATGGCAATAACATTTTTGCAATGCCTCGGTATTTCAAGGTGGCGGAGCATTCGTCATGTCATGGTTATGACTTCCACCGGGTCTGTCTTGCCTTTGGATCTCTGCTTGCGTTTGAGGCGTCTCTGTGTGAGGGACGGGAGCGTCGGACAGGCCGACGGTGTTGCGGAGCTGACGGAGAGAGAGAGGAGGTCTGTAAAAGGATATTTCGGGGTGGGGAATTGAGTCTGAAGCATAGCAGTGCACTCCCGCAGGGGTTTGAGCTCCCTCTCCGTCTCCTGGCGTCACCTGTCAAAGCAGCCCGCTGTGAACGTGTGATGAGCCCCCAGGTAGCTGCCGCTGTAGGCCATACTCAGACAGTGACGTGGCTCTCCAGTGAGGGCCATCTGCACAGAAATGGGGCCCTGGAGCGGCAGCGCACGAGCCCCCGGCTGGAGACTGGAGGTCAGGCTTGGGTAGGAGGGGAACCCACCGCCGGGAGTCATGGAAGCAGCCCCGGTTAGGAGACCCATCCTGTGGCTCTGAAGGAAGTCCTGAGACATGTTCACCACAGACCCCAAAGCCTGGGAGTCAGCTAGGGCCTGCAGCTGGGACAGGGACGGGGAATGCTGTGTAAGGTGTGGGAAGCCGTCTGGCTGAAAGAGTAGCTGTGGTGTGGAGGAGGTGGAGGAAGAGGAGGAGGAGGAGGCTGGTCTCTGGATGGCTGACATTGGAGAGAGGTGAGAGGTCTGGGGCTGAGACTGCAGAGAGGAGGGTCGGTGAGGAGTGGATTTGGTCTTGTTGGCCTCCTTAACGTCATTGTCATGAGCACTGAGGAAAGAAATGTTACAAATCAAAAAGATGAGAAATTAAACAATAAATATGTAGGGAATTGAATGAGAACTAAAGCCATCCTTACAAGGAGGGGACATCCACACACATGAGTGCATAACTGAGAAGAAATGGCCGCTCAGATAAATCCATTAACGGGGCAGGGATCGATCTTTACTGACCAATTTTATTCCCCCACAATTTGGGTGAAAATAATTTCATTTACAGAGATGCACACAAATAAACATAAAGCTGTTAGCTTTAAACTAAACTGCACTAAGGCTATCAGCTAGAGTTATCAAATGGACAGGCTTTGTCAGATAATGATTCGCCTCTACTGGTTTAAGCAACAGGCGTCTTATAATCCAAAACCATGGCAACCAAAAATAAATAGAGACAGGGCCTTCAATGTCATCTACCATTAGGTTTGAGAGGCTTGTGTGACCATTTCTCTCTCTGTTAGACCTTGTGTGTGTGTGTGTGTGTGTGTCCCTTACAGCAGCATGAGCTCAATACACTGGGTTAGATGGTCCCAGGTGTAGCCTGTTAGTAGATGCAGTGCAGTCGTCCAGCTTGGGGAGATCTGAAGGCAAATGCGAGATGCTGCCACACATGCTGCCGCAACTTGGGATGGTCGGAAACTCAGGAAGGCGTGGTCTAGGAACACAATGACAAGAGCTTGATCAAATATTTGATCAAAATGACACCCAAAGCCATAAATACATGGTTAACAGCTCTGGAACTAACAGTCCAGTCCACTGTCCTCCTTTCAACCCACCTTGCAGTGAGACTTCCAGAAAGTAGTGAGTGTATTTGTCCATGAACGCCTTGGTCTTGGAGAGGGAGGAGAGGGGCCAGCCGTTGTATAGGTCTCCCTCCTGCACCGAGGCATGGAGGTAGTAGTCAATAAAGTGGGCGGGCGTGGGCATGCACAGATTCCAGCCAAAGGTCTCGAGCAGCAGAAGCTCCATTTTGATCAGGTCCTTCTTGTTGAGAACCAGGTTCAGGCTGCACATAAAGCCCAGAGAGTTCAGCTGCTCCAGTTTGGGAACCCGGTCCTCCTTCTCCTCAAATTTACCTGGAAAGAAATGTACCGTGGTAAGATTCTACAACCTGCAGAGTTAAATCTCATTCATGGGTCATTTTATGTGCATCAAAAAATCCCCTAAAATACATGAACTAGTTTAGAAGAAGAAAAGGGTCTAGACACATTTCAACCGTCTTCTTGAAACGAAATGATGGTAGATCTTTGCTTTCTTTGAGTATATACACATATATACATTATCATCTGTAGCCCAAAGGTTTATGGTCAGCCCTAAAGAGCCTTACTGCAACTTCCAGAACCTAACAAGTGCCTGCTAAGCATTAGCAATTAAGCTGACTATTACTGAACATCTGGCTATAAAGCTAAGCTATTACACCAACAGGAAAACCTCACTATAAGCTTGCAGAGTGTGGGGCGCTTACTGTGGATTATACAAGCCTAACTTTCTATGAAAAAAAAAACCCCAGTAAGCTAGATCCCAGATATTTCTGTCCCTCACTCACTGCATATCCTCAAAGACATTACAGCAGTGCCATTACAGCGAGCCCCCTCCCCATCCCAAGACATCCTCCTTTCCATGGCAACAGGCCTGAGGCCTCCGGGGTCTGCATGGCCAATAGAGAGGGGTGACTCTGTCTTTTATCTGAGGGTCCAACAGGCCTCCTCTGCTCAAACTTACAGAATGAGGGTGAGGAGGTGTCAGGTTACTCTGATACAGGCTTCCCTCTAAAGCATGTGCTCTCGCTACACAAAGGTTTCAGTGGGACGACGTGGGGACTCACTGTTAACTTGGATTGAAACAGAAAATTACAGCTCGTATTTGTATTTGTTAACAACAACAACTCCTGAGCACCCAAACGTGGAGGCTAGTGTACAACAGGTAATAAATTAACAATTTAGCTTACCATTTATTAAATGTTTACACACCAATGATAAATGCTAATTAGGGCGACGTAATGTAAAGTGTTAACTTTGATGACGTTCTATTCTTTAATTTATTCGTACGTTGAGTGGAACATTTTACAGTTGAAAAACAAACGTATCACTGCTGTCTGGTGGACAAACTATGTTATGGCAACGGGTTCAAAATTACCTGAAACATGGGTCATTTATCCCAACATACACACGATACTGATTTATCTGCAACAAGCTGATATTGATCAACATATTGGCACGACTAATTTAACTTACTTTACTTTGTCTCCATTGCAGAATTACATGGTATTGTATCCACTGGTTTGGATTATCAAATTATGGATCAGCTTCGTCCAAATATGCACCCGGATGGGAATTACAACAACCTTTCTGTTTGGGGTAAATCTTGGCCTCTACGCTGAAACCATGGCAACCAAACATTAAAAATGGGGGCTTTATTGACCTTTTCAAGCTGTAATTAAACGTGGATAGAGTGGATACTCCAAGCAACAATTGTCTGCAGTGCCTTTCATAGACCTCATTTACCTCTTTATGCCCACGTCTCGGTAAGTGGGGTGTCTTCCTACCGAGTGTGAGTTTTACCACTGATGTTGCGACCCACCATTAAGCAGGGCAGGAGAGAGGAAGAGAGGGGGAATGGTTGAGAGAGCGTGAGGGGAGGAGTGCAGGGAATCTGCAGCCCAGCAGGCCAGAGGGGTAATTAGTAGAGAGGCAATAATGGGATCTCTCCACCAGAACAGGAAGCACTGTGAAACAGGGCTGATTACACCCACCAGGGCTCGTTCCACAACCCAGTCCACACTTGCCCCATTCTCTCACCCTCATATCCTCAGGATCAGGGCTCTGTCTGCTATGTCCACACAGACGCTGCCATAAAAAGCCATCAATGCCCCCAATCTCCACACAACCCCAGTCTCTTTGATCTTAAAAAGAGAGATACAGCACAAGTCACTCTCATTGTGCTTTTTGATTACTCCTCTTGTTTACTATTGTTGGTGACTGGCAACATGAGACGACTTCAGAGGCGCCTACATGAGTATGTATGATTACGGTTAGCGCCACAAACCGGTTTGACTTACTGTTAAAAGAAAAACGAGGAAAAAAAAAAAGAACTGACTGTGTATCACAGCGTGTATGACAAAACAGTGTTCCCATTCATTTCACTGAGTTGGCACCACAGGGCCAGCCACAGAGGGCTCCAGCAAAAAACAAAGGGCAAAAAAAAAGAAGTTGTTTTGTTCCGCTCTTGTTCCACTTAATCTGCAGCGGAACCCAATGCGAGATAAAATGCTAATTGGGGCTATTAGATAGTGTCAATTATTTTCTTATTTCAGCAATTAAAGGTTTGATTTAAAGAGCCCATGCTGACATCTTCGATTGCTTGTTTTGACACATTCAATTTACAATAATAAAAAAAACTCCATTCACGTATGAAAAACTGAAATAGTGAATTAAAGATATTGCTAGTTCTAATTTTCTGACAACCAAATAACCCGCTAATTATCTCTAGTGCCCATATAGTGGGAACACCACTAATGCAGCCCCCTGTACTGTTTCAGTGCAGTGAGACGCGGTGCATTCCTCTCCTGTGAGTTCAGCCTACCTGGAATGCAGGCAGCTAAGTGATCCTATCTTAAGTCAGCATGCAGGAAAGGGAAACTTAAGACGCAAAACGTAAAAACAGCCTTCGTTTTCACCGACTGCAGCCACCTCTCCATACACTGCAACTACAGTGCATCTTATCTTTCACGTGGCACCCGCAGGTGATGATGAGAAAAGGTCAAGAAACAGGGAGAAGTCAGGGGTTGGGGAGAGGTAAGGTCAGGATGCAGAGCCTCCTCCCAGGTGTGCTGTTAGAGGAAGAGCCGGAGGTCAGGTCAGAGAGAGGTTTCGAGTGATAGGGGCCGTTAGGAAACCTGAGCTTTATTCTCACACAGAGAAAAAGGCTCTCTTTAAAATGGTTAATTTCTTCTAAAAGAAACGTCACAGTAACCACAATCGATGTTATGCTTTCACACAGTTTTGATTAGTTCTCCCCCTCAACACAGGACCAGTGGCTAAGAAATTAAATAGAAATGAATGGAAAAAAATTACATCTTCGATGGCCTTCAGGGAACAAAAAAAGGAAAGAAATGTGAAAGGCCCTCTCTAGAGACAGTGTTTGGTTTGTCCATCCTGGGCTACTGTAGACTCAGATTCTATGTAGATATGAAGAGCTCATTCAGTTAACAAAAACACAACTATTCTTAGCTTCAGGTTATGCATTAATGAAAACAGGCATGGAAATTATTTCTGCCAACAGATCCCCCTAAATCCCAGACAATGGTCTTTGAGGCGAATAAACGCTTAAGGCAGTCTTCACTTTCTTCCTATTCTCTACTTCTTTTTCTCCTCGACTTGACAGCCATGGAGGAATGTCCTCTGCCGTTTAAACTCCTTTTATTTGCTGGTTCATCTTTCATTGAGAGTGTGAAATTGGTCACAGCTCCATCACACAGAATCACCATGTTGCCACCCCTGGCCCCGGCAGCTCACACAATGACGGCCCGGGCCGACCCTCGACCCCTAATGCTAATGCCTGGGTGACCAAGGAGAAACTTAGAAACGCAGCACAGTGTATTTATGTGTGTGTGTGCTTGTGTGTGTGGTTTTGGGGGTATACCCGAAGTATGATGAGTGCTGACACAGTGTGTAGGCAAACAGGGCAATGCCCTATGCAAATAGTTTTACTTAATTATAATATTTGCATTATATTTTGCAGACTACAATCACACACAGTACTTTGGCAGCATCTGATGGTAACAAATATCATCTTTTTCAAACCCATCTGTAAATCTTAACATAATTTCTTTAATTAAGAGCCCAGTTCAATCAGAATTATTGTCAAACCTCTGACGGAGGGATAAAGGGGGAAGTGGGTTCCCCTATTAATCTACATTTCAGGCCACCCTGCTGTGTGGTTCAGTCCTAACATGTCCCGTGTTGCAGGCCACCACCTCTCCCTCCCTTTCTACCCTGTTTAACATCAGTAGTCGACCTGCCTTTGAAGTAGTGCTCCATTCGTTTCCCAACCCCCCAGGGATGTGGGGCGGCTTTTACTGGCCGCCCTGTCCCAGGACTAGTTGGCCTTGCCTGTCCCTCACAAGGTGAGAGAACGAAGGGGAAACAGAGCCAGCAGCTAAAAGGTAAAAGGACACCATCGGAGCCAGTTAAGTGGTTATGTGGCAGTTAAGCAGTGCCTTTTCAATGGGAATTTCTCTAATGGATTTAACTTTGATGTGAATCTTAATTAGATAAATCGCAAAAAAAAAAAAAAAAAATCATAGGTTCATCACAAGGTTACCACAGCAACCATCTCCTCATTTAGCAATGTTAGCTTACAGCAAATCTCTACCACACACACACACACACACACACACACACACACACACATGCACACAAACAAGTCTGCATACACAACAACATCCATCCTGCAAGCCCTGCTCCCCTCCCCCTCTCTGGGAAGGGTCTGGCTGCCTGGCTGGCTCTCCTGCTTGCATTGACGGGCTTTTGTTTGAGGCCTGACTCGGAGAGCATATGGCAGGTGCCCCTCGGCACACAGTCCCTCCCCACCCTCGGGGCTCCGAGCGCTATCTTAAGTGCCCTGTGTTGTCAATATGACAGAGCTTCTTATGCCTTTTTTTTTAGCGACTTTTCACTGAATCAAGTTCACTGAAGAATATAAATTAAATAGAGTTTGAACTGTAACTACTGCTATAGAAATCCTCCAAGCATCCAATGATCTTAATATATATATATAGCTGGAAGCAGAGGGATGTCCATGATGCTATTTAGTATAACAAATAGCTGGAGGACTTCAAGGAATCTAACAATAGAAACTTTGAAAGTTTGAGGATGTGCTCTGATTTCTAAATGTAAATATGCAGTGTATTTAAATAGTCTTCTTCACTGAGATTCCCCAGGAATTTGGTTTATTAGAGTAACTGGCTTCTCTGGAATGAGGTGAGCTCTTCAAACAAGCTTCCATCAGTCAATAACACTAAAATACTGACCATAATCTCACTCCTGCAAATGAAGAAGAGCTCATCCATGAACAAACGCGCACACACACACACACACACACACCACACGCACAATAGAGTAACAGGATTAAGCACTGAATACAGGGAGGCACAAAAGACGTAGTGATTAATTAACCAGGTGCGGAAGCCAGAAATGTTTAAAGAAAGACAATGTATGTGCCTGTCAAAGGCAGGCGGTGGGACCTGGGGAGGCCGTTCAATAACTAGGCCAGATTCCAAAGCACCTCAGGACGCATAAAAACCCAAGACAACTTTGAATCAAACGCCCTTTCAAGCCATCATCAATCATGGCTGCGATTCCCCAGAGTCCCGGAGGAGTCAGAGGCAGTAGAGCAGAGGAGAGAGTCTGACTAACTGAGAGCCGCAATCAAAATATTAAATAGAAAACTAGATTAATCTATTAGAGAATTTAAAAAAAAGACAGAAATAAAAGAAGCACCTCTGTCCAGGTTGGATAATATTTATATCACCCCATGAGCAAACTCTCTAAAGCTATTCTTGGATACTCATGAGATTGCTTTTAAATAAAACCTCTTTCAAGTCTCATTCATCCCACCACAGAGACTACTCTGATTGCAAAGATGGCCTGTGCACGACTACACACACGTACACAGAGCCCTCCCAAGTGAGCGGGCCCTGTTCCAGACTCCCACTTTGACGGCATCATTAGTCTAATTACCCATGATGCCAAGGGCTGCACTAATGTACAGAAAACCTCACAGTCTGTTAATCACAAGACAGACACAGAGACACTAATAACTACCACACAACCTGCATCATGAATCAGCAGGGGAAGAATGATTAACATACCTGCCTTACACAAAACACACACACACACGATTTTGGATTTCACAGCAGAAAAGTATAGTGGTTATTAGTTATAATCACTTCTGAAGAAACACTGACGGCTTGAGAAACTAAGCAACTACAAGCAAACAATGACCCGAAACCCGTCATCAGTCTAGGAAAGAAGAGATCTTTAGGAATTTAAATCCAAAGCTTTAACTTGATTGTTTTTAGTCAGACAGCAATTTAAAGGATAAAGCTGGTGTGGTGTGTACTGTTCCTTTAGTCCACCTCCCAAATACTTTGAAATTTCCCTATTCTTTCCAAGTTCATACCATACTAAGCTAAATCTGAAAAGAATTGTCATACATTCATAGTTGACTTTTTTAAGGCTCAGTGATTTCCTAAAACAGCTGGCCACTGTAGTTTTTTAGCAAACATCATTGAAAAATCATTCAAACAGGAGGAAATAAAAATAAACTACAGAACACATGTTCATGAAAAAATGATGGAAAACATGTAACCCAATAAAATGGTATGGAGTGTTTTTCATTGTTCATCATGTGTTGTTTTGGATAACAATAGAACTGCATGACACACAGGAATAAAGCCAGGGCTTTAGCTGCACTGGAAATGCTTGCTAATAGGATCAATTAATTGTTGGCAATGAGAAAAATATATAGAAAATTGTTTTGTTTTGTTTTTTTACTGCCAACAACCAATACATATCATTTAGGTTTAAAAAGAGATTGCAGAGAAGATTGCCATTAGAGAATTAGCCTGAAGACAAAACAGATTTGTATGAGGATTGTGGATAGGATATCCTCTGCAACAAATCTAGTGTTTTCAATGACAGAGGAGAAAAAAAAAGAAAAAAAAAAAAAATCACACCTTTGATTAGAGGACATTTTGACCGTGGTGGGCGTGCTTTTGGTTCCTCTCAAACAGACTGGATGGGACTAGAGTAAAAGCAGCAGCCCAAGGCATGTTATTGCAGCCATGGTCAAAGACATACAAGACCTTCTGCAGTTTCTACAGTTTCTCCTAAAACAATGGCACACTCATCCCACCACAATGGAAACCTTGTTTTTCCAAACCAACATTGCAGCAAACTGTCTACATAGGCTATCGGATCAGCCTGAAAAAAAAAAAAAAAAATACCGCCATGGTCTCTTGAGCAAAACTCAAATTAGCCTTGTTGCAAGAAGTGTTTCACCATGTACCGTCTGTGCATAAACCACAGTCACAGCCTCTCCGAGGCACACAAGATTAACAATGTACTGATTGTGCATTTACAGAAAAAGTACAATACAATGCTTTTAAAGATGAAACACACAACCTAATCTTGGTTTAGTACCTCTGCAGTACATTTAGGTTCAGAGAAAAGCAATGTAGTTTCCATTTAAAGACCAGCTCTTTATGTTTCCTCTTGTCAAGCAAAAAAACTATGTAGGTGGATTTAGGCGACGAGGTGCAAAGCTGGAAGTGGACTTACTGGCTAGGAGCAGGCAAGAGAGGGCGATGACATAGAGCTGCTTGACAGCCACATCATAGTGGTCCATGAACAAGTCCAGCAGGTAGACGGCTAGGTGACGCGCTGTAGGACATAGCTGGTAGCGATTGCTCAGGATGGCCAACAAGTCTGCAAAGTACCGCCGCATGCCAATTTGCGGAGAGTGGGCTCGGTAGACCGGTAGCTTCAGCTCCTGGAGAGGGAGAAGAGAAAAGGATGGATGAGTTAAACAAATACAGTATAATAGTGAGCCATACATGTCTCCTGCTGTATGGGTTTAACTTTCAGGACAGAAATACTCAAAATATAAAAGTTGATTTCCTATCAGAAAGACTTTATTATGCTTCAGCCTCATTTCAATATCATTTAATTCACCATCGCTGCAGAGAAGAGGAGCTAATTTGGGTCAGTGCAGGGGTCCCCGAGCAATGTGCTGAGGGTGGTCGGGTGTGTGTGTGGTTTTGGGGGATGAAGGGGGGGTGGGGACACGGTTCCTCCAGTAGGGGTTGAGTAATAGATAGGATTAGGTTTCAACCCTAGCACATCTCCTATTCATGTTCAATTAACCGCATGTGTTTCAAAGTGGAAGGAAGATACTCAGGGGCAATAGCATTCAATCAGCCCTTGGTATCTTTACCATCAGCTACGGAGAACAAGAGAGCAAAAGGCTCCAGTTTCAAACTATGCCTCAGAGAAGAAACAAACATTTATTAATGGATGTAAAAAGATTTGCCGCACATACTTTCTATTTATTTAAGCTGCTTATGTGAACAAAATTGTTTTTGTTTTCAATGTGAATCTGTGTAAAAACAAGGGCTTTTGAGGATGGATTAATCTCCCCCTCAGTTCCAGCAGTGAGAGGTCCTCACAGAAAACATCCGCATCACATCAGGAATGGTTTTTGGAACATTCCTAAATTGAGACGCTCAACAATCCCAGTGTGTCTTTAAAGCTCCATTCCCATTAGAAACTCAGAAAATGCTTGGTGCAGGCAATATTTATATAAAAGCATTCGCTGTGAAGGCAAAATGCACCATCAGGTTGATGCAACATGTTTTCTATTTATATTTAGCTAAACAATAGCGCGTGAAGTGTCAGGGGGACACTTCACTTAAGAGTCTAAGAATAAACAGTACCCCCACTCCCAAATCCACATATAGCCACTCACCCCTGGTGCCACAACAAACTACTACCCAACCCTCCCAAAACTCTCCTCCCACTGCTTCAGCCTCTGGTCCATCTGTCTGTCTGGAGATACAAGGGGAGCAGGAGAATGGGGGGTGGATGTGAAGGGTGGGGGACTGCTGGAGTCAGGAGGGGCTCCGGGGGGGTGGGGTGGGGGGTCTGTGTGGGGTGGAGAAGGTGCCTTTGTGGGGGACCCGCACCATAATTAAGAATTCCACAGCTGCCTCGGCCTGATTTGCATGTCTGATAATTTGCCACATGCTACACACCGCAGCTACCTCCCACATCAGGGCATTACCACTGCAGCAAACGTCATTAAGACTGGATGAGACTGTGGGGGAGCAGGCGCCATGCGAGAAATTTGAACACTGTGTCAAGGTCTTTTTACACACAGCTCTGACACTCATTTCACCACATTTTCATCACAAATGACACTTTGCTCTCAGATCAACCACCTCTGAAAGCATCCATTCATCTAAAGTTTTGGAACACTAAAGCATTTTCAAAGAAAATAAAATATTAATAGATAGATAGATAGATAGATAGATAGATAGATAGATAGATAGATAGATAGATAGATAGATAGATAGATAGATAGATAGATAGATAGATAGATAATATTCACCCATTCACCCTTATTGGGAGCATTTTTTTAAATTGTGATTTATGATAAAATCATGTGTTAAGTAACAAAAAAATCTGTCTTCATAATGAGAAGTAAATGTCATGTCATAAAGAAAAAAAAAATATTCCACAGAGAAATCAAAAGAGTGTCTGGAAAAAGCACTAATCCGCAGATTAATAGATAATGAAAATAATCATTAGCTGCAGCCTAATCGTGAATTATATAATCAAATTATATCAAGAAGCTGGAAAAAAATGATAATAAAATAAATGCCGAAATAAGACCATCAACTTTAATCCCCTCAAAAGTCTCAGGCGTTTCTCAATTCACCCTACATAACTTTGCAGTATTTACAATGAGGGCATTGCATGGATATACTGCGGTGAGTGCGTTCAGCAAAATGTTGATATAGGGTGTTCAAACATAACATTAGACTATCTCTTTATCTCTCTCATTATATAGCACATGAGAAAAGAGTGGGTGTGTTGTTGGGTTCCCAGCTCCGCATGCAGATTCTCAGTCTAATTGATGTCTCACTCTGAGTCAGAGCGTCCAGCATCAGGAAGCCGTGTAAATGAATGAATCACGTACACTGCTTACAGGGCTCACAAAACAACCATTGCACAATCTGATACACTGCAGTGACACACGTGAATACAGTCTGCAGTGCGTTCGGGCACCTGATATCTAAAACCTGATCTGCATTTATTCGCCTCAGCAGGAAACTGGCAGCAGACTTCAACCCCAAAGATGCCAGTCGAGTGACAGATGTCTCCATTAAAGTGACACATGGGAAGAAACGTGATCGTGCTTCGAGGTTAATTAAGTGATTTTCAATTAATGAGCCTTAACTCCTCCATGTAATCTAATTTAGAGCACGTTTAAGTAAACAACAGGACCATGTAATTATATTTTCTTCCCAACTTTCAATACATTGTGAGGTGTATGCTCGGAAATATCAACACAAGTCTGCTGTTAGGTGTTTGTAGGGCAGTTGGTAATTATTTCAACTAATCTAATAAAATCACCAGTTATTTTTCTCACTAAAACGTCAAAAATTGAGAAAAATATGATTTTTTCCTCCATTTTCTAATTGATTAATTGACTGCAACTAATACTGACAGATCTACTGATTACATTCTTGATCAATCATCCGGTCTTTAAAATGCTACAGACCCTCAAATGTGTTGTTTTTTTCTGAACAACAGTCAAAAAACACATGAGACATTTCATTTGCTTTGATGGGATAGAACCAGAAAATATGTGTACTTAAACGTTTAAGATATCTGGGATTAATTTCCTATTGAATGACAAAAATAAAAGCTAGACAGATTTAGTGGTGTTAATTTTGTTTTATGGTAAATGTCAGGCTGTGTTAAACACTCACAACCAAACCAGGGTTTAGCTCACACACGTCCACAAAATAAAGCAGCGTCCAGTAATGTAGACTCACCTTGATGCGGAGCGACTGATGGATATCTGCAGCTAGCTGTCCTTTCCACCACTGAAACTCCCTCTCCATCTTTCCCATCCAGAGGAGACTTCAAGAATCAAGTTTTACCTGCTGAGACACACGTGTCCAAACAAAAAACAAAGTTAAAAGAATGTTTTGAGTTGTGTCGAGAATAACTGGAAAATGCAGAGTTTTCAAACTGGACATTCACCGAGAAAAACCCACATGATACAAGTTTAATTAGTTATTCTACACATTTTCTCATTCAAATTGATTATATCACAGGTTAATCAACAAGACACGTGCGTTTTGTACTGAAAATTAAAGCAACAGCTATTGTATGAGAAATACAGTCGTTTTGATGAAGTTTTAACACCTTGCTAATCCCACAGCAGAGGTCTGCATATAGGCCCTTTTCTCTGCTCGGGAATTTAAATGGCCCAGTTGAACGCTCGAGGAAAAAAAAAAAAAAAAAAGCTCGACCACGCCAGTAGGTCAAACGAATCAAAGCAGACGTTCACTGATGTCATTATTTCTATCCTCCACACGCTTGTTCGTCGTTCAACAACGAAAATAACTAACCAATCTTGCACTTCGGCTATCGGTCAACAAAAAAAAAACGCGTAGCCGCACCACGAGACGGCGGCCAAGCGGACAGGCGACGCAAGTTAAACTGCCCACCGAGCTCGTTAACACTCGTTTGAGAAAAAGAATGAAAAGGGAAACACGCTGCGATAAATCTACACCCCTCGACGCAGCCGTACCCCGTTCCTCGGATGTAACTTTGTTTTTAATCTCAGCGGTTAGTACATGTGCCACTCACCGCTCCGACGGGAATGCCCCCCAGACCCCTTTGTCTCAGTCCGACATCCTGAACCAGAGAACTCCTCTTCGGCTTCAACTTTGAGAAAGACCTCTTCTTTTCTCGGCGAAAAGACAACGTTCAGTCCGCTGTCGAGTCCGCGTCACGGCTGCCACCGCCAAACCCCGACAACGGGCGCTCGGTTGCGCCGTTTTTCACCCCCAAACTGTTTACACTTTTCCGAGAGGGTTTCGCTCCGCCGTTTTCTCTCCGGTAGCTCCGCTGTAACAAAGTAACGTCCTCCTCGGCTGCACCAGCTGCTGCTGTTGCGGTGCGAGGCTCGTGCGCTCGACGTGAAGGGCCCCTCCTCCGTCCTGGGAGTTGTAGTCCTTCAGTCGCGAGGTCAGCGTTGGTACTACAAACACCCACATACGTTCACAAACCCTTTTCATTTAAATGTTTTATTACACTATTTGAATTATATCGTATTGTCTTTATTTCATTGACTAATTTTAATTATTGTATTAGACGACATACATTAATTTAATTATATTTAATTACGTATGTATTTAGTTTAGTTAGAATTGACTTTTCATTAGAACCAAGCTTTTATAGAAAACGTTTGATTGATTGGTTGATTGATTAATGTCAAGATCCCGGTTGACATAGAAAAAGTAGACCCAAATATATCCTTTTCTCATAGTAAGCCAGTTTAATTTCAAGGTATTTTTTTAGATTAGTTTGAAATGTCAGTCACGCAATACAAATAACATTTTTGTTATCAGGAATACTTTTGGATTTCTTTAAAATTAAACATTCAGCCACAAAAAAAGAGTCCTACAATTATTTTCTCTTTAAAGATCAAAAAATACTTTCGATGGATTTTGCATTTGCATCATTTACAGTTGGTCAAAAAAAAAAGGTACAGGCAGTAACTACTTGTGTAGCTTACTGTGTGTATTCTACAAGGTGTGAGATGCTCTAAAGGAATAACTTACTTTTAGTTACAGTAGAAGAACATTCTGCATTTAGAATTGGTCAAAACAAATTACCCTTATAAAAAAATGCTGGCGTAACTGTATATTATATATATAAAGATGTTATCAAGTAATCATTGATAATGTAACTTTGATATGAGTGCATATTTTTTTTAATGTAATTTGGTCTGAATATTGTTATTTATGTTTATAATCTGAATATGTCATTCCGATTACGTGTAATTCTTCATTACATCCCAGACCTGTGGACATGCTAAGCTACACTGTAAAAAAAAATTGTAATATAACAGAATTTTACTGTTTATTTTACATATTTATTCTGTATTTTTAAAATACCATTCAATTTACAAAAAGAGACTGTGATTTTACATGTCAAATGTAAAATAACATGAAATCATTGTAACTGTGAAAACACACAATATTTCTGTTATTTTACAAAAAAACACATTAGAAATACATATATTTATTGTTAAAATACGTTCACAAATGTATCGTAATTTCACAAATATGTGTCTGTTATTTAAGATAATAAACTGTAAATTTCAAGTTTAAAACTCTAAAAAAAAGGGAAAAAAATAATTTAAAATTACTGAGAAATGAATAGTAAAATAACTATTTAATTTCTAATTTTACTATAATTTATTTGTTAATTGACTTATGTTTTCATTGAACTACAATTAAAACTGCGCAGTGATGAATGGGACCTTGCATAGCCAACTCGGTTAGTGCTACGAACGCCTGCCAGTGCAGGGCAGCCTGGCCTGGCCACATGCCACGTCGCTGGTCGTCCCTTGCCTGAATTTTCATGTCGATTACCATATCAGACGATTAAAGTCATCATGCTCGACTGGGGTGCAAAGTTCCACAACACTGGGACTGTAGCGACCCACTGGAAACGTCGCTCCCTCTTACATGGAGACATAACGGCGCGGTAACGGCATTCAAAGCGTCCTCCCAATCTTCCACAGGAAGCGTGAGCAACGTCTGGAGGCTCTTCCGGCCAAATTTGACACATGAGAAGGAGCGCATGAGTGTAAAAACATGACATTTCATGTCGCCAATAGGTGGCGCTCTGATTGTGAGTCAATATTGCAGTGCAGACGTGTTCAGGGTGGGACTCTCATCAACTGTGTGAAGTTTGGAGCTGATCACACAATGTACACTGAAGTTACAATAAGGATCTAAAATCGTGGCATTGTCATGGCTTACTTAATTCACTGCATACATTTGTAAACTATGGCAACATAGTAATACGTATTGTTGTTTTAAATATGTCAGTGTAAGTCATGTTTGATTTTGCTTTCATATTTTATATAAATCCGATATAGAGCGCTTTTATTTTGTGGACTTCCTGTCGCCGCGTTTCTTTTTCCTGTTTAGTTATTTTTCGTGTCTGGACATGTCTGTGGCGTGTCGAATCTGTGACGTGCTCTCGTCCATCTTTAAGCGCTGTGATTGGCTAATAGTGAGACAGTATACACTACGTTGCGTCTTCAATCGGCCAGTCGTATATTCCAGATCTTTCCGAGCGGCATTTACGAATCTCACGAGAGGCTTTTGGATATTTGGCTTTGCACTTTGGACTGGCTTTTGACACTTTGGACCTTGGACAACGAGAGGAGACCACATTGGGACAGCTTTTGGTGCACGAACGAACGAACCGTGAGTTATTTGAGCTATTAATGAATTTTAATCTGTATTTAGCATGCACATGTTAGCTTGGTAGGCTATGTCGTAGCTATGTCCGTTAGCGAGCAACAGCATGGGCTGATACAGCTAATGACATTATCAACACTGGTACATATTGTCTTTCTGAAAGTTAATAGTGGTTACTATGTTAAAAGAATTACGTGTTTTATTTATAACTTATCTTGTCCTGTGTGGTTGAGTTAAAGGCCGCTTAAGTCCGCTATTCAGGTAGCTAGCTAGCTAGCTGGCTGGCTGGCTGACTGGTGGCCTTGAGGTAAACAGCTTTTTCGAGCTCTGCCTTTTACAGTGAGTTTGTTTTACGGTCTTGAGCTAAGTAGTATTTGTTGTGTGCTTTGGTTTCCACCATGAGTTTGCATTTAAATTAATTTGTTAATTTCATATTTATTACGGTAGTTACTCAGCGTTTTACACAGATATCCCACTGCAAGAAAAGACATAATATCCACGGCGGTGTCTCATGCAGTTTCAAGTTCAATAGGGACAGGGGAGATATGATGGATATTTATGCTAGTCATGCACTTTTTTCACAAGTCTTGAAGCGCAAGCGAAGTGGCTGTGTGTATGATATACAGCATGTTAATGTGTACACGTGCAGCCTCCTGCAATAATTAATTGGCTTATAAAGGTTTGAGTTTGTAATAGCTGGGGCAAGCCTGTGTAAGATAAATTCAAAACTTGTATATGTATAATAAATATATATATATATATATATATATATATTACACTTTGTTTCCACTGCTGACGTATGTTTAAGAACGTTTATATATTATAGAGATTAGATTCCAGCTCTGTATGATAAGTGGTCTGAGATTACATTTTAATGATATGATATAAGACTTGATGTTATATGAATAACCACAATTATTATTATTGATTTTTTTTTTGCAGTGGAGAAAATCATCAGAGGGAGGAGACCAGTGGACACTTTGAGTACCAGAGGAATGGGTTCCTATTGTTTGACTGCATTCAATACAAGTTTTCACTGTTATATTCCTGATAACGTTTTTGTCCAGTGTGCCTTTTTTTCATTTAGGATGCCTCACGGGTAAAACCACTGGCTGTCCGTTGCTGCCAAGCAGAGGATGGAGGTTCGGTGTGACAGGCAGGAGCCTGTCATCTCTTTCTCCGGCAGACCCTCTGGTTTGTACTCAAACGTTTTTTAATATCATTGAATGTTTTACTTTAATTGTTAGGTGTTTTCTCACTATATTTGTACACCTGACCTAGTGGAAAGACCTATGCTTATATAATTATTATAAATTATGAATGACATTTCTGACTGATTTTGTCTTTTTAACTAGCCCATGGAACTGGTCATCGCCATGCCGTGAGGAAGTGGCCAACTTCTGCCTGTACCGGCAGGAGCCACAAGTTGGTCATCCCACCAGATTCTCCAGACAAACAGGTAATGTTGTTTTGGAAGTCATTTGACAAATGATGTTTGATGTTGATCATAATCTTGTTTGCATGATAATAATTCTCCGTTGTGTTGTTCCAGTTTGTTCTTCTTGTTGGGGACTCCCACCTTCGCAGCATCGTGGATGGGTTTGTCACGATGCCGGAGGGATGCCTTTCCTTTGGTGCCATGGCGACGCCGGGGGCTTGCACCAGGGACCTGAGGATCGAGCTGGTGAGTGCTATTGTCTACGTACACCAGATGTTGTCTGTGTTCTTGCCCCCAGCAACAACCTGACGGCCAGGAGGACGGTGGAGCAGGCAGGGGAGGACTTCCGTGCGCTCATCGCCAGTGCCTGCAGTCGGTGTCGAAGGTGTTCGTCCTGGACTTTGTTCCTCGCCTGTCGGTCGACGTGGATGTCCAGGATCACTTCAGGAAGGAGTTTCGCCGCGTTGCAGCAGTCATGGGTAAGTTTTAAAAGGATTTTTGTGAAGTACATTTACATGTACTGTGTGTAATATGTTCTATAGCAGACTTTTAAAGTCACTATGCCATCTTTGTGTATTTATATTGTGCTTTTCAAGGCACCCAAAGCACTGTTGTGTAACCTTTTTGCAAAGGTATACAAATATACAGTCCACAGTTACTAAAATTGTTTTCTTTTCATTAGACAGGTGCCTCTTCAAGAGAAATCGAGACAAGGGATCAAAAGTGGAGTGGAACACCACCACAAACAACCTGCAGTCAGTCCAAAAGTTTTCACGCTGATGACCAAAATGTCAGACTACAAGTGGAGGGAATAAGAAGTGCTCAGTTATGGAGTTATTGATGCCTTGGATAGAAATAATACTGTAAATTGGTAACTCAACTTTTTTTTTTCATTTCCAATTCAGTTGATTTTTTTGTTTGTTTCAGAGTCATTATAATGTAATTGATTTTTGAATATTGCTGTAATAATGGTTACCTGTTACAGTTGAATAAAAATACTGAGAATGGGAAAATTGTAGCTTTTCTTGTTTCAATGTTAATTTACCATCTTTATGGGTCATTTCACTGTTTTAAAACCTAAAATGTTTGTAATTAAATGTTAAAAACAACATAAAATAACTAAATATACATTTGATGTGATCTAAAATTAACATTAAATTGTTGTAATTTTAAACCCAATATCTAGTTTTTCAACAGTTTTTTGACATGTTTTGAAAGATGAATCACATTATTTCATGTGTCATATACAGTTATATTACATCAAATATAAATTATTATACAACCTTTTACTATAAAATAATGTTATAAACCAACTAATAACAGCACATTTCTGTAAATTTAAGCATTATTATTTGTAATACAACGTGTACTTACTATATTTCTAGGGAATTTAATTGTTTTAAAATGTGAAAATGGTTGTAATTAAACGTTAAAAGCAACCTGAAAATAAGGGAAATCTTGTTAAAATTACAACTACAAACTGTATTTTTATTATGGAAAATAACTGTATTTTTATGAGAAAGTAATTTTCTGTTATTTCACGGTATTTTTCTGGCGCCCCAGCTGCCAGAAAATTACCGTTTTTTTACAACTTTTTTTTTTACAGTGTAATGTTAATTATATCATTAAGGTAATGAAGAAAAATGATATGTTAAAATGATATGATATCCAAATATCAAAGAATAAATCTAATGAACATTTAAAATCCCCTTCCACAAAAACATTTGTTTTTCTAATTATCTCACTTTGAGGTTTGACTTTTTTTTGTGCCACCTAGCATCTCCTGAAATATATAATTGAAAATCCTTCTTATTGGAGTAATTTAAGAAATATTTTGTCAGAATCACAGCACCATGGATGATGCTGCAGATAAAACAGAGGGCTTTCTCTGGGCTGTGGTTGACTTTTCTTTCCTTGTGTGCCCCCTGGTGTCAGATGTTGTTAAACAATTGAAACCCAATAAAGCATTCCATTGTGAAGCAATCTTTTCCCGTTTTCACAACGTTCTGTTATGAAATGAATTGTGAAAACATCAGAGGATTAACTGTCATCTTGAGCATTGGCTTTTCTATCAGCCTCACTGAGAAAGTCCTGGTCAGCATAGATGAGAAAGCCAGTAAAGGTGCTGTCTGTCCAGAAAGTGTCAAAGAAGAGACCATTCTGCTCAGCGTAGAAGATCTGCAGCCAGACCTGGTCTGACTCCTGCAGGTGGAGAACAGTAGAACCTGATGCCACGTCATGGTTCCCTGTGTTTGCATCGAATGTCTTGATCTTGTACTGTCCGTTGTGGACCAGCCCGATGGCTAGGTGCTTATTTGCCATAGTGATGTCATAGGTGAAATAATAGACCCCGGGGACAACGCAGACGAACTTCCCGGTGCTGGCGTTGTAGTGATCCCCGTCGTTCAGCAGAATCCTGCTGAACCGGATGGGCACTAGTTCTTTAGGGTAGCTCTTTGTCATCGCCACGGAGAAGGCTGATCGGGCCGCTCTGCCACAATTACACCCTCCGGGAGCTCCCTGCTGGCCCACGTCACCCAGCTCTCCTTTTTGTCCTCGTTTTCCAGCCACCCCCGGTATTCCCCGTAGCCCCCTCAGTCCCCGGGGTCCAGCCTTGCCGATGACACCTTGAAGCCCTTTCACACCTGGCTTGCCTGCGTTGCCCGTCCTCCCCGGGTCACCTGACAAAATGAATGTTGCAAATTAAGCACAGTAATCGCACATATTCAAAACAAAGCTCTGAAGAGCATCGAAGAAGTCCCAAATCTGACTTTATACCTCACAGTTTATCACATGGTTTGGGTGGTGACATGGGCTGGACTTCCTTCACACATATACATATACACATTTATATCCATTATCTATAATCGGTCATGGAGGGCTGGAGCCGATCCCAGCTAACATTGGCCGAAGGCAGGTGCCTTGTATTATATTTGGGGTCACCGGAGGTCAAACACTTGTTCATAAACGTCCCATAAACATACAGTTCTAAAACAGAAATCCAATGAGACTTGTGATGTAACAAGTCTCATAAAACAAGAAGTCGGTATCCAGTTGATAAGACTTGACTTTGATGTTTGAGCTGTTGAACAAGAGAGTTGATCAATCACTACCTCGATCTCCCGTTGCTCCCTTCTCTCCATCGTCCCCATCTGGGCCGTCCTTCCCTGGAGCCCCCATAGGGCCCATGGGCCCCGGTGATCCAGGGGCTCCAGGGTTCCCAGCAGGTCCCACTGCGCCCGGCAGACTGCAGACCAGCTGGGAGGATTGGATGGTGGTGTTGCGACCTTTCTTGGACGAGGCATACGTTGAGTGGGAGAGGACAAGTGACAGCAGACATGACATCACACACATCTGGAGCATGGTGGTCACTGTGGAGCCACGAGAAGGTGAGGGGAAGTCATCGTTTAACACAATAAATGTGGTTTTGTTTTAGGTAGTTGCAGGAGGAAAAGACAAATGAACAAAAACATGAAACCACAAAAAGTGTGGTTGCAGAGTTCATGGATACTTTCTACATTATCATTATCTAAATGCTGCTTACAGCATGTTGTTGCAAACAGACCTTTTCAGTAACACAAAGAAAGCACTCACCTGTTGAGGAATGGTGACCCATGGGCATTTTCCGGCTCTGTCCAAATCCTTCTTCAGCACACGAGTGCACAAACTTTCCTACATGATTTTCCAATAATCCGGTATGATAGCATTCTCTGCAAGAGAAGAGCTGCAGAGAAATGTGCAGCCCCAGTGAATCATTGTCCGTAACATCCGCCCTGTTTAGCAAGTAGCCTACACTGCCAACAAATACTTTCACCGTGATGTCACTGAATTCAAGTCAGTGCAGTCGTTGTGCACGGCTCAAGTGGTGACGCATCGCTCGCTCACGTAGTCAAACTGTGGGAAAATAGGTGGTTATATAACATGCATGCTGAAAGTCTTTGTCGTGATACCAGTTAAAGACTTGCCAAATCAAACAGAAAAACCAGACGGTCTGTAGCACGGAGATGTATAAAATGCAGTGTGAATATGACCAAATGTGATTTTGTTTATGGCTTCAATGCAGAGCCAACAGCTGAGAGACCAATAAAAAGGTCCAGCTGCTGGGTGAGGCCGGGACTTGTTTAGAGAACCACTGTATTCGCCTTTGACTGGAGCTGGTTGTGTTGCAGGTTTCTATGAGGCTCTAATAGCAACAACAACATAAGAAATGTGACCACATGTTCATAATCAACACGCACATACGGTTCTGTAGACTTGTGTTTAGCTTGAACTGTCAACGAATGAAAATCAGTTGGGATGTTTAAATTGTGTGAAGGTCGAGCCGAGCATTCAATAATAAAAGCAAGTACGTGAGACAGTTAGCTTATAGATTTTTGTAGCAAGCAAGATAAAAAGCACAGAATGCACACTGATCCACTGTTGCTAACGAGCTCAACTCCTTGCAAGTAACGGCAAGAGAGAACTTTTTTTAATCTGTAACAAAATATGATTTATTTTTCTTCTTTCAGTTCCTTTCTCCTACAATACGTCCGTATCCATCATCCATGACCACTGAATAATATATCGACAACGATGGTGATCAATGTGCATAAAAGAAAACCTTTTTACACAAGACAAAGTATTCAAACAAATATACGGTATATTTTATTTTAAAAATGATGAATTAGTCCCATTAAAAGTATTCTCGCTCCTGAAACTACTGTTGAGACCGAGGAAGGCTAAGTCTGATCAACCTGTGGCATCCAAAACAAAAAGTATTCAAAATATCATTAACAAAACACTGTACATTTTCTGCCACATCTGTAAAAGCAACAGACGTTTCCTGCTGCTAGTTTACGAGTCTGAGACATGTTTTATTTCCACCGAGCGGCGGCTCTGGTACGAGTCCTCCAGGAGAGTTTAGGGAATCAGCGGCTCACTGTCCCAGGAAGGAAGCCATGGGATCATCTGCCCGGCAGCGTTTCATGCGGAAGGCCTCCATCTCCTCCTCAGTGGGCGCCTTTACTTCCTGCAAGCTGTTGTACGGCCTTTTCCTCTCTTCCACCTGCATTATTGCCTCGATATGCTTCACCCGCTTGTCCTCTGCTTCCAGTGCCTGGGAGGAAGAAACACGTTGGAGGTCAGCCAAACCAGATATACAGACAAATGAACACAGAACCACCGTTTGTCCTCTAAAAAAAATAAACTTTACCTTCTTCAGCTTCTCCTTCTTCTTTTCCTCATCCTCTGAATCGCTGCTGTCAGAGCCGTGCTTCTTGTCCTTCTTGTTCTTCTTTTTCTTCTTCTTCTCTTTCATCTTATCTCGATGCATCTGGGGATTAAAAGCATCGACACAATTAACATAAATTGGACATGATCATGAAAACGGCCCGTTACAAATTTAAACTCTTCAGCATGGCTTACCTCCAGCAGAGTCTTGGGCTCTTCTTCCTCCTGTAACTCAGTCAGTCCCTCTTCAAATGGAACGCAGTCTGTGTTGTTCTTCAGGTTATGACGAGAGAGAAAAAAACAAATGTAAGTCACAAAGCTCAAAGATACCAAAGTACTGTGTGTATCACACAGTTTCAGCACATCTACTTACTATTCCAATTCCAGTGTCTCCTGTGCAGTAACTCTGTTTGACCATGGAGTGACAACACTTGTATCCCCAGAAGCCGTCCGTCCAGAAGGAGCCCCAAATACACTAAAGACAGGAGATTATTTTTAAGAATACAGACAAACAAAATAGGACAAAAAGTATTGCAAGAAGCTTTTCCACAGTGTGTTCTGCTGTTCTTACGGTGTGGTTATTGATAAGCACGTCCTCCTCATACTTGGAGCGGGCCACGGCCTTCTCAAGTCCCTTCAGCACGGCGCCATGACGAGAGTACTCTACATAGTCTTCCGTCTGGGCCAACAGCAACTCCCGTGGCGGCGCATCCAAATGCTCTTCACCTCCATACTGTGATCGTCACACACAAGAAGCACAAACATCAGTGACGTCTTCGGCCAGAAGGAACAATTAACACCAAATGGCGTAACAGCCCGCTGCTCAGCTGTGTTACCTTCTCTAGAATGCCGTCCCTCTGTGTCTCTTTGAAGTCCTCCTTCTTGACCTTGAAGGACCGATGGAGCAGCTCCAGCTTGGTGGGATCAGCTTGCAGATGCACCTCAGAGCCTCGCTCGTAGGCCTCCCAGGCAAACACTGTCACAAGATGAAGCACTGGCAATTATTTACAAGATACGGTAGCTCTTTGAGAGGGAATGCAATTTGTCCGGTCTATCTGACGTGTGTGAGAGCAGGGAATTATCAGATTTACCATTGCCTCTGCCGTCTCATATCTCTCACGTTATAGAACAGAAGACATGCTTTGGTTGGGAAAATAACAACATTTATAGTCTTTTTTTTTTTTTAGACCAAAACATGCTAAAAATAGGGAGTACTGTGATAGTGAAATCGTTTACTTAAATTATGTTTGCAACAACGTGAGGTGATGTCAGGCAGCTAGTGATTAAACGAACAACAGGATTTAACTTTAACTATGTAATAGTAACCACTACTGTGAGATATCACTGTAACCTTCAATTGAAATGTCACTGATGTTCACTCAGTTACGGTATGGTCATTATTATTTGTTCATTGTTTGTACCGTATCTACTTCTAAGCAATATTTCCTTTTTTTGACCTTTCTCAAATCAGTTTTGGTGGCCTGAGACTAAGAGTAAGAACGAGAGGAGGAACCTACAGATACAGGAGAATACACGTGTGAACTAGTCCTAGCCAAGATGCAAAAGATTGACCAGATATGAGTGACTACTTTCCTTCACAGATGTCTTGTCAGGACATGGATGCTTGCAGCTATTGTGTAAATGTCTCATTGCTCCATAGTGCTGTCATATTGCAATGTACCAATAATCCCGGTAGACACTAAACTCACACTATCACTACAGTCATCAAATATAGAGAAACAAAAAAGTCCTGTTACTTTAATTTTCCAAATCAGCAAATTGAAAAACGAGAGAGTGTAGAGAGTGATGGGCTGAAGAGGGCAGGAAAGTATCCTTGTGACTTACACTGTGTTTGAGCCATGGTGATAGTGGCCCCACTATAGCGAGCAAAGTTGTCTCCAGCATACCCCACCCTGTTGGACAAAAAGGTTTAAAATTGTGATTTGACGGCGAGCCAATGATCATTTTTGATCCATGAGGACATACAACAACAACAACTTACTCGTCAGGGTTCATGCCAGTGTTGGAATACGGGTTCTCTCTCATAGCGCGAGTCTTTGGATCATAATATGCCGAATTTGGATCCAAATTCCTCAAGTACTGTGAGAAAGAGACACGAATAGTTCAGATTATTGGTCGTCTCGGAGTGAGGAACACTGAGTCCAGGTCTCATCTCAGTTGGACAGCAAAGAGGAAATTAGTAGCCCAGCATTAATCAACCGGCCTCTTACCTTTGCCGTGTCTTCTCTGATACGCAGATTCCTAACGGTGATCCGTCTCTTGGAGTCAAAGTTCTGACCGGGCATGTCGATGTCATCTGCATATTTATCTTCATCCTCATCCTCGCTGTCGTGTTCCCGCTCCTGCAGAGAAACGTTTCAAACGATAAAAGGTTTGTCTACTAGACAAGAAACTACATTTTATCACTTAAATTAAAAAATGCGATCCGTAATTATTATGATCTTGACTGAACACTTACAGATTGATCCAGTTTTCCAGAGGCTAGCTCATCCTGGAGCTTCTGTGCCTTCAGCGTCCTTTTGGCCTGAGAGGCAGAAATAGATACAAAGTCAGATATATGTGGGAAAACTTGGGAGTTTTTTCTCATATTGGCAGATATTATATGATGTCACCAAAGTTAGTTATTACTTTCTCAACAAACAAAACACTCAAGAGTTAATTCACCACTTACCAGATCTACTTTGGCATACTCTTCCACGATGCGCTGGTGTTCTTCGGGGTTATACCCATTCCAGCGATCTCGCTTCCCATCATAGTCCAAGGAAATCTGGACCTGACTGTGTTCATCTGGAGCTATGCTGGTGCCTGTGAACTTCGCCCCAACTCTCCTGGGTCGCTGGTGAGAAAATAGGACGGTCAGGTTGACATTATTTATGACGGATATAACATTCATTTAATGTAGAGAAAAAATAAAATACCTCCAAGCAGTCTTTCTTCTTGTGAGTAATGGCACCACAATTTTCACAAGCTCCCTTACGAAACTTAGTGGTGACAGTGGTCTATTTGGGGGGAAACATTTTTTAGCTTTGAACTTTAAAGCGCACTTGTAATGGTTACATGAAAGAATCATCGCTTCGCTCTCTCACCTCCTGCACTCCCCTCTTGTACCACTCTCCAATATTTGAATATTGTGCCTCGATTTCATCCTGTGGTCTCTGATGCTTAAGCGTAGGCCTTTTGGATGGGTCGATGTACCATGGCACCGATGAAATATACTGTGGGATGTGAGGGTTAATGTCCCTGGAAAAGACAGGAAGCAGCACAAGTGGGTCACATAAATATTAAAATAGGAGCTTCACTGTGAATATGTCAGTAAATGGGGCATGGTTGTTTAATGTCTTCTCTCGAGTTTGATGGGACATTCTCTGGATTAAATAACCTGAATGCCAATGAAGATTGAGGACCACTTCACAAAAAGGGACGTGACATTCATGAAGCAGGGAATTCAGGACATCACCGACACCTGCAGGCAACAACACCCCCCTGGCAGAGGAATCAAACCATCTCTTTGCCCGCTTTGAGGGGCCAAACACTGCTGCTTTCCACCAATCTCACACTACAGCACTGTGAATGTCAAGAGGGCCAGAGGGCCTGATGGGATTCCAGGAGTACTGCTCAGGGACTGAGAGGTGTTTATCAATATCTTCAACCAGACTGCGGTACCTGCCTGTGTGAAATCAGCCACAATCATACCAGTGCCTAAATAGAACAGCAACAGCTATCTTAATGACTACAGGACTCACTGCCAAGCAGAAGCAGCAGCATCCTGATATGCATCCCATCACTGTCTCCTCTCTGGGCTGCCATCAGGTAGATACTGCACAGTGCTAAAGGCCAGCACTTCCAGGCTCAAAATTATAATTATTTTTGTTTTTTTAAATCACAAAGCCATCATTGAACATAATTCCACCATCTGCTGATGTAGAATACTGTCCCAATGTTTAATAATGTCTATATCCCACTGATTTGAAAACTACATCACTTGAAACTGACCTATTGGACAATAGTGTTTTACCATGAACATACTGTATGTTATCTCCTTCTTTGTCTGTTTTTATATTTATCATATATATATTATATTATGAATATATATTTTGTTCATATTATTAATCAGTATGAAGATTTTTGGTATATGCATTAACACATTTTACATATCCAGTTATGGACACTTTGTGAGCTCAACTGCAGCCTTTAGACCCAACGAGCATTCTCTCTGCGCAGACGGACTTACTTCCCCTCCTCGTCCACCTCAGCTGGAGCGTTTCCCAGCTTCCTCTGCTCCTCCAGCTCCTTCTTCTTCCTCCAGTCCTCCCTGGTCATCTTTTTGGGCTCCTCCAACCCCACGATCCCCTCCGAGCTAACGGTAGCCTCTTCCGCCATGGTTGAACCTGCCAGCAAGGATGTATGTGCTTTCAGTTCAGCCGCAGTTCAACACAGCGGGTAGAAACGCGTCTGTTCTGCATGTGTTCATATATTCCGTTTTGCTAATGCTCGACCAACAGTGTGTGTGATTTTGTGCAGTTATCAAAAGTTAAAAGGGAAGCTACCGTCGCTCTCACTTTAGCTAGCCCACCGTTAGCTGTTTATCAACCGAGCGACTTGAACGTGAACTAAGAGACGTTATTTTGCCTCTTATGACCCTCAGATAAATAACTTTGTTACCTTGTTAAGATCCAACAAATAACAGCGATGTTCCCCCGTAAAGACGGCAGTTCTTCTGTGTATTTCTCTGTGTTTGCGCTCGTCCGTGTTGTTCTAACGCACGACAGTCACCATTTTACATCTACTACAGCTACGTCACGTCCTTTCTTCTTCTGTGGTGCTGAAATCACCATCGCTGCTGAAGTCAGCGACATCTAGTGGACGAACTGCATGAACTCTTCGCCACGCATCCCTTCAACCTCGCGGAATGTGTTGTTTAGGCTACATGGTGGTGTCATTTAAATCATTTTCTCATTTTTCTTGTGTTGTAGAACACATTATATTTGTTAATAGTACATCTGAAATGCAAACGATGCTCCAGTCTCACCAGCGAATTAGGGGAACAAGCACACTTTGCCCTGCCAGATTGCAACAGTGCATACCAGGCAACCAGCCCAGGCTCCCTGTGTCTAATGGTTCTGTGCTAATTCATTTTAAAAAATGGAATGTTTGGGAATAGGCAACACCAAAGCACCACATCAACTGATATAAGTACCCTGAGGTGAGCCTTTGTATTTGTTTTATGACCTGATTATTTGCATTTTTTTTCCCCCATTTGTGTTGCAAATTATTCATTGAGGTCGAGTCATATGATAGCATGGAAATATGCTTTGCACAGGAAGTGTGAGGGGCAAGGGATTAATAGAGGACCAGCAGCTAAGTTTTGCCCTGGGGTCCCCATGGAGCTTGCTCTGACCATGAATGATAAATAGAAAATACTATCAACATAATGCAGCTGTTTATGAATAGTGGCTTATTATATTTTTTTCTTCACACAGTCTCCCCCTGTATAGTACATCTCCCTTTTAATGATGTGTAATGCAAAGTTTATGATGACAATACATACAGCCTTGTGATATGTTGACTTGACTCTTTAAGAGAAGATTTGTTGTGCCAGATGTGACTGTAAGGGAACGAAATACCGGATGCCAAGTGAATAAGTACTTTGATTTTATTTTCTAACTTAGTGAATGGAACAGAAGTGACGGATGCAAAGCAAGTGTTAGTTAGATATGTGGTTCATTTAGAGATTGGAGGATGCCCTGACATTGCTTTACCTCTCTGTGTTCTGGTCCACCTGTTAACAGAAACTGTAAACCACAAAGAGGACAGACTGTTTTTGTAGTGAGAAGAATCATCTCGATGACTCCGGTGGAGTTTATTTTTTTGCAATCCTCAGAAGCACCGAGCAGGTATTGTTGTGCCTAATGGTAACATGGACCACACTATTTTGTTCACCTCTTGTAATTAGAAACACAAGGTTAAGACAGTAACAAGAACAGAAGATGTCCTTATGAAGACTGTTTGGTCAGGTGAAACTTCTCACATTTTTCTTATATTCCAATCATAAAAAAAGTCCAAAAAATGTAAACAATGATGAGAAGAATGAACAAAAGAACATAACAGCACCAGACACAAACATATCGACAAAAGTATAAAGAGACGGACTGAGTCAGTCCTCGAGCCTTAGCACCAGTACACCTCCCCACTGTCGGTCCAGCAGTCTGGGGATGAGAAGGCAACGCGGTACCAAAGTGAAGGCAGTGTCGCGTTCAAGTAGGTACCAAAATATCCAACTCTCAGTCTTTCACTAACTTTTTTTAAGTCCTTTGAATGTCTATTGAGAGTTTTTGCTGAGTAGTTATGAATGAGAAGGGTGGGCCATTCACTTGTCATCATCCTCCACTCTCCCCCACTCCTCCCCCTCCACCTCTCCATCCATCATCATCATCATCTTCATCCACATAATCACCCCAAGTGTCATAAACATTCCCTCTTTCATCCTCCTCTTCCTCGTCGCCTTCCTCCAGCAGATCACTCCCATACAGTGGCTCATCCTCCTCGTCCTCCACTATCTCCATCTCCTCCATGTCATCCTCTTCCTCCTCTGCGTCGTCGTCATCATCGTCGTCTTCCACGTCCTCCATGTCCTCCATCTCTAACCCACACACCTCCCCGTCCTCCAACTCGCCGTCCTCTCTCTCGTCCTTGGAGGAGGTAGGAGAGGAAAACCCTTTCCCTTCAGTCCTGTCTGGACAGTAAGACCTGCTGGAGGGAATGAAGCTCGAGGTAGCGGTCTTTGTGTTGATGTAGAGACGAGGCGGAGGCCCCTGGCCGGCTGACACATCCTGGCCAGAGGGGGAAGTGGCGTGAGCAGAGTCGTCCCCTCTGGAGTCTGGGCCGAGCGTGACCGGCGCAGTCATGGCCCCGGGCCTCACGGAGGTCATGTTGGGCACATACTCACGAATCTCCCCGGGCTCCAGTGGGTCAGGACCACAGGGGTCATGTTCACTGCAGGACAGCTTGCCGTCCAGCTTGGAGATGAAGAGCATGCCTTCACGATGCTCCTTGCAGTACGAGCTGGGGCACATTTCACAGAACGAAGCCGCCTCTTTACCACAGATGTCACACTGGTGCCAGGGACACTCCCATCGCCCTGCAGACAACATCATTGCCATTAATATGTGATGTAAACGACAGCTCCGTGTTATAAAGCTCATGGAGAGACGTTAGACTGCATAGTGTCCCTTTATTAGTAGAATTTGGGCTTAAAGTCATCGGCCCTCCACCCCTACTTGCCTGCAGGCCTCTTGGCCAGGTTGAGACAGTCAGCGTGATAGACCTTCGGGCAACCCGGCTTCTTACAGGACACGATCTGGCCCCCGTCACCACAGCTGAAGCACTCGTCTTCCCTCTCCTTGGTCACCACTTGCTTGGTCTTCCTCTTCATGGGGTGCCTCCTCTTACCTTCCTTCAGTTTCTCAGCCGACGGCTGGTTCTGAACAAGAAAACAACACAAGACGTTACAAGGCAGCTCTGCTTTGAAGTTTTATATTAAGGCGGGGATGGCAAACGTGTTTTCTAAAGCTTTTACCTTTGGCCGGACACCCAGGAAACCGCTGCAGTTGGGCGCTCCACATTTACAGGCAGTTTTCCCATTGCCGAGACACTCCAGGTTGTAGTTGAAATTCAGCTCCACACCTAATGTTCATGTTGTATTAGATCTATGCTGCTCTCACATGTGTAGGTTTTCAATGAATGGGGAACAACTGCATTTATTTACACAAAACACCAATATGAGATCTCACTCAAACCTTTTGGGATGTCTTGCAGAGCGAATAGCCCCACCCTGGTGTCCCCGTTCACAGTCCACTTCTGAGTCTCACAGTTCGGCTGGCAGCAGTGGTTCATGAAGCGAGCCTGGTTCCCTTTGGGCCCGGCATCAATGATCCGGTCCTGGGAAAACAAAATACGAACCGGTTTGCACAAAGAACACAACCCTCACATTATACAACTTATTAAGTTGTGTGTGTGTGTGTGTGTTTGTGGTCAACACGCTCAGAAGCACCTTGTCCAGTGTAAGCATGTAGAAGTTACAGATGTCGCTCTCCTGGGCGTGTTTGATCCTGGCTCGGCACTCCTCTTCATCGATCACTTCTCCCACATATTCACTCACAAAGGCTCCCTTAGACGCAGCAGAAAAGGAACAAGAGAGAGCTTTAATAACGGAGAGAGATAAATGACAGTATGATGGTCGCACACCTTTGTCATCATCGGATCTCTTCGGACGTACCTTCTTGATGTCCGACACGCCCACTAAACCCCAGCCGCAGGACAGCGACCTGAAAATCTCCACCGGCGTGTACTCGCGCTTGGTGAAGGCCTGGTTCTGGCATCGCTCCCCCGCTGCACACACCTGAGGGTGGCACTCGTACATCAGCATGCGATTAATGCACTCCGAGTCGATGCCACACGGGTTCTCGTCAGACGCCTTGCAGTTGCAGCGTGGGATCTCGGACAGGTCCGCCGTGAAGATCTGCACCTTCCCAATTGGCCGGTTGACCTAAGAGACAGACATCCGAATGTCTCATTGAAGTGCTCTCCAGTTAGGAGAGAACAGTGGAATGAGTATGTGGCGACACAGTACCTTAATGTGCCTGTATGGAGGAGGTTTCTTGTCATTTTTTCTGTCCTCCTGAAGCTGCTTCATCTCCTTTTCTGCCTGCAGCTTTTTGAACCGCTCTGCTGCTTCAGTCAGGGCTATAGAGGCAAAATTAAATAATCTTTACTCCAACAGTTACAACCTAAATATCAACGTAGACTTAATTCTCAAAACAGATATAATATAAAATAAAAAATGACAGAAATACATACCCTTTTTGTAAACTGCATCTGCACCCTTTCCCATTTTCTCGATGTTTTGAGTGTCACCGTCCATGTAGGGGAAGACTCTGGCCTGGTATGTCCACACAAAATCTTTGGAGCCAAAGAACTGCACGGGAAACTCTCCCACCTCATGTTTCATCCTCAAGATGTTATTTGGGACATCTTTGGCCAGGCAGACTTCTGCAGGCCACCACCTAAAGAGTCGGATCAGGTTTTAGAGATACACAACACATTTGGCTGTTGCTGAGGGCCGCTGCGTGTCGTGTTGCAGCCTTACCTGTAGCGCCCCCACTTGACCCACAGTATGTCCTTAATACGAGGCCTCTTTCCAGCTTTGCAGTCGTTGCAGAACCAGCTGCCCTGAGGCATCTCAATATTCAAACATTCCTGATGGAAAGCAGCAGGACAGGCCTCACAGCACAGCAGACTGCCCCCTACAAAAACCACAGCAAAACACACACATTAGGTCATTTGTATTATCAGTTAGCTACACTGTCAGAGCCCACAGCCCGTTTTTATTTAATCAACACTCTAAAACTAACAAAACGTATTCGATTTACAACCAAATAAAATAAACAGGAAATCAAGCAATTGTACACATTTGTGAGGCATAGCCGGCAACTAAATACCAAACGATTTATATACATACACACGAGGAGATAAGGCAGTAAAATCAAATTAACTCAACTGTGACTGTGCCAGTTTTCATTCATCCGTTAGTAATAACGTTGCTAAACTCAAAACGTGGTAATGCAAAGACATAGTCCTTTAAGTGCAGCACGTTTGCCAGAGGGAGCATTTAATTACAGAATAGCAGGAGCATAAAAATTCATTTACAACACATTACGCAAGAACAAAGCACAGCGCATTTTCCAAAGCAAACACTTTTTTATCAACATTTGAAACCTGGAAAAATAGATGAGACAGTTTCACATCTGAATGCATATTATAAATGATTCATGATCACAGCAGTAAAGCTGTTTTGATAATGATCAAGATTACCATTAATCAAGACCAGACTCACCCTCAGAGCACACAAAGCACCAGCTCACGTTGATGTGCTCATGGTTCTTGCAGCCCTTGCGGGGAGTGAAGTGGTTTGGACAAAGGAAGCTGTTGTTTGCCAGCACCAAGCTGCCCGCTGCCATGCAGTTATCATTGGCATGATAGGCCACAGGGCAGCGTACGCATCGAGCCAAGCGACCTACGATAAAAGACAGAGGAGCAAAGACAGCTTAATCCATGCACATCTGGGCATTTAATTGCAGCTGTGAAACAATAAACCAAAAATACAACAAAAGTTGTTAATGGGCTGCAGGAATGAAAAGATTTAACTAAGCATGTGATGACCAAGAAAAGTGACGTAGTGATACCAGGATCAGAATATGGTTTAAGGAAAAACAACATTTTCTGGACAGTCGACACTTCACATGGTGCTGGTGGTGCTCAGGAATGCTTTATTAGCCTCTCAGCCCACACAACTTGTTGCTAAGCAGGTAGAACATGTAGTCAAAAGACTCAGTATAACCTGACTTTACTCCTATGGTCGTCAAAAACAACAAAAAAACAATTAAAATAAAAATCAGGATATGCATGATGCTGTGAAATCAACACGGCTTCAGATATCTGTGAACAATTTGTCACAAGTAATCATTTTAAATCCAGAATTAAAAGTGGAGCTCACCTTTCGAGCTGCACACGTTGAGAGGGTTGGTGATGTGGCAGGACAGGCACACGTGCAGAGGGCAGCGGGCGCCTTTGTTATGTGGCTGGGTGGCCGAGTACGCCAGTATACAGTCGCTGTGGTAGAACTTCCCACACAACGGTATAATGCAGCGCTTTACCCCGTTGCCAGACTTCTTACACACAAAGCATGCGTGGACGCCTGAAAGCAATAGAAAAACATCGGTAACATTTGTGTTTAAGGACACACGCGTTATGACGAGTGACGGATTCGGCCCCACGTCATACACCCACCAGCGTTGCATTCGCGGCAGATGAATTTCCCCTTTGGAGCCGCTGACTGGCCGATACACTGCGGGTGGAAGGCTCCATAACAGTGGCCATCGCACACACGCAGGTCTCCTGTCCTCTCACACACCTGCACACAAACACATATTATAAATAAATTGTGTGCCAGGAGCCAAGCCATAAAAAGTAAAAAGGTAGATCAACTCACCTGACAGACATTCTCCTTTAAGGACGAAGCTCCCATTTTCCCTTTGACATCCACGTGAGAAGGGAGGCTGTCGTTCAAACTAACAGGCAGCACCTAAAGAGACGAAGAAAGACGCTCGTTACACTCATGGATGCTATGCTACAGGTTATTCTCCTCTTGGATGGCCAATGAACTAACTGATCAATACCACATGCCCACCTCGGGTTTGGGAGTTAGTGTTCCAGTGTGTACGTTTTGTTTCTTCTCAGTGCTGCAGCCCTCCAACTCCACTTTCTGCCTGGGGGTCTTGGATTCTTGGGGGCTGGGAGGCCCACTTGGAGTGAAGGCCTCTAGGAGATCCTGGCTTTCTGAGTGCTGGGGGGCAGCAGTGGGGACAGAGGGTGTGCTGGGCGCAGGCTTGTCTTTCTTCACGGATCCAACCTATCCCATGTGAGATTTCATTGCGTTTAGTGAAATGTATTATTAGCATGTTGTTGTTGGGTTGGACATGAGGATTGTGGTTGTATTTGGGTTTGTGCTTTTATAGTACCTGAGATTTCTTTCTTTCCAAGTTTTCTTCTCGCTTTGGCTCCTAGAAATACAAACAGATTATGAAATACATTCAACATGTCCAAGTACCAAACACTTACTGGGATAGTTGGAACACTCCCCTGCTGCCATCTAACTCCCAACATACCTTCTTCTTTGTGTGAGCAACAGACACTTCTTCTATGGTACATTCCAGCACCTTGTGCGACAACTTCCTTGGCCTCTTTCTTTCTTGGACCAATAACCCTGTGTCTACAGCAAAAAAAGGGTCAAAAACAAATAACTAATAGTGGAACAAAAATAGTTATTTCATAAATCCAGTCTATTTGACATGATACAGTGAGATATTTCACACTGGATTAAACATGATGTTCAGTCAAAAGACACTATGAAACTTGTATACCAGATTCAGGAGGTAGATCTGTTTCTTCTGCCGCCTCTGCATTGAGGGAGGGCTGCGTTGTAGCTGGAGATACGGAGGACGCTACAGAAGAAAGCTCATCCTGAGATGGATTCTGTTCCAGCTCTGCCGGAGCCTCGGCGGGCTCAGCAGAAGACGAGGCTGAGGTAATTAATCCTGGCGCGGTGCTGAGATCTTGGAGTGCTGTCATCCCTGATATCTGCTAAGCACACGCATGCAAATGGGACATTAAAATTTCAATGATGCGTTACATTTTGCAGCAATGAAAAGTCTATCAAGGTGCTATTTGTTTCTGCAATGAAACCTCGATAACCCAGCAAGATGAACATAAATAATGGAACAACAATAATACGTATGGTGTGAAATTATATCTGAATTTCTGGACACATGTGACTGATATTTGGAACCATATTTGGGAATGTAATGACTTTCTTGAACACAGAACATTTAACAACCAAGTGAATAAAAGTAATATTTCACCAGATATCTTAATGTGAGGAAACTAAAAGACAGAGGAACATCTTACTAGTTTGGAAGATTCTGAGGTGTGTTTCTTTGTTTTCTTTTTTGGGGCAAATATTTGTTCATACTCCTCGGTCGACTCCAGGAGCCTTTTAGTTGGTTTCCGGAGACGCTTGTTCTCTGATTGCCCTGTGTCAACACAAACATTTACATATTTATTGATTTGGTCGATGATTTCGAGGACCAAGCCACAGTAGATCAAGGAGACGGAAACAGTGCCTCAGTCCAACAATTAACCAGGTATAACATTTACTTGTTTCACTAAACAAACAGCAGCAGTTTGTGTCTTACCGGCTGAGCTGCTCGTCTCTGAGAAGGGCGAGTCATTCTCAGTCTGCTTCTCAACTCCCGCTTCCAGATCTGGTGATGCTCTCGTGGTGTAAGAGCCATTCATCTCAACGGACACTTCACTCAAAACGTCGCCCTTACTCTCGGCAGCCCCCTCAACCATCTGCCAGCGCTTCTTTGGAGCCACTGTTGACCCTGAGTTCTTATCGAGGTAGCTGGCCGAGGGATCAGCAGCGACAGGAGGACAAGACCCAGGAGCAGCCAAGTCTGCATGCCCACTAACGAACTCCCTGCCGTAAGCCAAGTCAGCCAGGTCCGAAGAGAGGCCAGGTATGCTGAGATTTAGTTTGGCAGGTAGCCTTTGTTTTCTACGCTGCTTGTCCGAGTTCCCGATCTGGGAGCGAAGAGGAAAGCCTTCGCAGTGGTAGGTGTCGGCCGTCATGATAGCTTTCGTCCTGCTCTTGGTTTTCCCCGCTGTGTTTTTGGGCGTGGAGGTTCTCCCTGACCTCCCATTCTCGGTTTTGATCCCACGGGCGAAACCATCGTGAGAACCCTTCGGCGGGTCTCCTCCTGTAGAAGCAGGGACGACCAGCGGTTCCTCCTTGATCAGGACCGGCGACGGCGGGAGAGCCAGTGGTTTACCTTCCTGTTCTCTGGTATCGTGCATGTCTTTCAGGAGCATCAGGAAGGTACTGAATTTATAATTGGAATCAGGCCGAAACGCAGTCGCCTCAGAGTCACTGGTGTCCTCCTTCACCAGAGATTTGAACATGAGTTCCTTGACATCCTGGAAAGCATCCATCGGGGACAGAGAGGAGGACGGGGAAGTAGGAGAGGATAGATCTGGGATTTCTGTCTTGACCTTAACCGGTTGCACAGAGGACACACCTGAATCCACAAACGTAGAATTCATCAGGGAGCCATTACGAATCTGCTTCTTATCAGGCTTCCTTGCGCGCCTTTTTGGAGAGCTGTGATTCGTAGAGGACGATGCGTTGGTGGGTGACTCCCAGTGAGGAGGACTCTCACTTTTGACGGGTGCATCTGTAAGTGTGTTAAGACCATCATCAGGGTGGTCATCTGTGGAGCTTTGGCTCGTGGCCAGTACGTCTTTGAGATCGGTCTCCTCCTCGGCTCTCAGAGCCCTCGTCATCAGACGACTGCTGGCAGGAAGAGTCATAGAGTGCTTTTCAGTTGAACTGTACAACAATTCATTACAGCTGCCCACACTCTCTTCAGAATGTGCGTCTTTCGATGTCAATTTATGTGTTAAAATCCGAGAGGAATCACAGGGAGCTGCAGAATCGTTTGCTTTCTCAGTAAATTTTGTTTTAGCTTTTGCTGAACCGTGTTCTTTTCTGACCGATGTGTCCATATCGTGGGTTGGAGACACCGCTGTGCGTTTGGGACGATGCAGTATTGGGACTGAATCCAGATCTGCGTAAGGTGAGTCTTTCGGGTCATCTTTCAGCATACCAGTTGTTGTATAAAACGGATCCGCCATGTTTGTGATGGTAGATGATTCCTTTGATCCACCAACTATATGACCAAATATGTCTGACAAACATTTCTTTTTCCTTTTACAAGCTTTGCTCTTAGTGGACTGAACTGCAGCAGAGTTTTTGACGGGGTTTTGCTCGTTTCTGTTGGGGGCCACATTGGGTGATGTGGGTCGACCCGGATCCACAGAGCCAGAGGGGGCCTCCTGTGGCTTTACAGTAGGGAGTGGACTGGGCACACGCTCCTCCCCATTGACAGATATTGAAAGCACGCTTTCAGTTTTCCTTTGTCGATCCGGGAGCATAGCCTCCGCTGCTGTCACACTGACTTTCCACGCAGTCTTTAAACTCTTGGGGATCTGCAATGAACAGAAATAACATTCAAAAATATGGTTTACGATTATATGGTATTATTACATTTCAAGTAATTCCATGCAGTTACCGTATACTTGTAGTCTTTCTCCTTCTGCTTCCCTCTCCGTCTCAGCACAGGTAGGTCTGCAAACTGATGGCCTCCTTCAAAAGGAAGAACAGCGTTCCCGGGGACCCACGCACTTTCTAAAATCTCCCCAATCGTCTCCAGGAAATACATCCGACAAGGACGGGGACTGGGAACTGAATCAAAATGTAAATATGGGTCAAATTAGTAATTACCTTGTATGCACACACGCGCAAAGAGTATAATTCCTTTAGTTAGATTTCACCTGTCAGGTAAAGGTCAAGTTGACATGATTTGATAATAAAATGCAAATTGAAATCAAACTTCCTCTCCTTCACTACTCTTTAGGAATGAAGCCACACCTTTCATCTTAGAGGAGATCCCCTGGTCTGGGTCACAGATGATGTGGCAGGGCCACCAGGGCCGCCTGTTGAATTTAGCCCACACCAAGTCCCCTTCCATGTATTTCGCTGCAGAAAGAATCTTCTTCTTTGGGCTGTTTGACTGACCAGGACAACGGAAAATACTTCAATATCCAATACAGAAAACATTGGGATTGTAGATCATCTCTAGAATCAAAATTAAAATTCCAGATATGAGTAATAACAGATTAAGAGATTAGATCATCCTACACATCGCTTATATTTGCATCACAACATAATATTTAGGAAGCTGTATTGTCTATTATTATCTAATGTTGATATTTTGAAAATCTTGCTCCCTACAGATGATACAATTCATTGTAACAGGTCTATAGCTGGAAGTGGTCCAGGTTCAATAAATTATACTTTACTATGACTTCAACGTTAAGGCATCTTACGGCCTCAGCAGAAATATATAACTAATGTTGAATACATCATGTAGTCTCAGTTACACAGAGCCAAAGAGTATGGATCCACGGTTTATGAGACTTACATTAGAGTTGGTGCCAGCTGGTGAAATAAGTCCGGGGTCAAAAGGAGAGGCAAGTTCTCCATCACTGTCCGACTCCTCACCGAAGCTCCACCCATCCCTCATAGTGATTTCTGGCAGTGCACTGGGGCTTAGTGTCGGGTTGAGTTCCGATATAGTTTTGGACATCAAGTTAAAGACAGTAGGTTTGTATGTTCTTTTATCCAGCCCCTGAGCTGCTAGTTTTCTTACTGTCCATCAGAATTCGGTCCTGACGCGACTTTGGGGAGTGGTGAAAAGGCGCCATGTCGTCACTGTTACTGTCCTCCGCCTCCTCCTTGATGTCACTGCTGTCAAATAGCGTGGACTCAAAATGCAAGTAGCCGTTGGGGATGGGAGAGCAGCGCTCCGTGCTGTCAGGACTGTGAGGGGAGAAGCCGTTCCTGTTCATGTCAAAGGGCTCCGTGTCGTCGTTGCCCGGTGAAGGAGGCAGCTGGACACACGGCGCCTCAAACTCGTCTTCATCGTCGATCGGGCTTGCACAGTGCAAGTGGTTCCTGGGATGGAGGTCCCTCTCTAGGTCGGGCCTGTTGACCACAGTGTTCAGGTTCTGCAGCCTCTTCAGCGGGCTGTAGCAGTAAGATCGGTCTGGATGAGTGTACCCCAGTGCAGCAGGCTGTTTGAAGCTGGAGGACGGCAGCTGAGTGGCTGGCGGCTGGTCCGACCCACGTCTGGCAACGCCACATTGGTTTCCATAAGAAGTGCCCACAAGACCATTCCGGGGTCTCAGCTCTGGTTGACCCGAGCCAAACGCTGAGCCTACCCTAACAGCCGGCCTGTATGACTGATTCATGTTGTCATGGCTATATCCTGTCATAAACAACAAAAAAGAGAGGCAGGTTAGACAAGGGGAACGTGCCATTTAAGTTTCTCACCAACTATAATCTCTGGGCATTCAGGACACTTATCTACTGTAAATACTATTAAAGCACGCTGACACACAAATAAAAAAAAACATTGTAGAAATGGAGCGACAATAATATACAGTAAACAGAAACCAATAAATAAGCATAGGAGCCACGAATTGTTGCTGTGCGCGCACACACACACACACACACACACACACACACAGACTAATAAACCGACATTGCGTGGCCTCCATACTAGAGGGCCGGTCGGACCGCACAAGACAAAACAGGGAAACACAACCACCGGCCCGCTGCTTTCACACATTTCATTCACAAAGTATGAGAAAACAGTGGCCTACCGCTTTGTCTGATGGCGGTGGGTCATGGCGATCGCTGCCTAACAGAGTCAATGGAGGAGCGCCGAGGCTGTAGTAGAGGTGGTGACACCGAGCCATCACAGGCACAGAGTGAGCGGCTCACACAAACAAGCTACAGCCACACACACCGACATAGGAAGCTACTATTCACTCAGCCAGAAAAAAAAAAAAAAGAGAGAGCTGATCGCCACTAAGTTCACAACACCGTCAACACGTGGGAAACGCGGAAAAACTCACCATTCGGAGGTCGGTCACCGTGAAACCGCCGGCGGATGTTTGATAATGTGGCACAAAGCGAGTGTTTTTCTCGGTTTGTGAAAGCGGATCTGCACAATCCCGGCTGCAGCGGCACTAGCAGTAGGCCGAGGCACAGCTCTCATTCTCTGCACTTCATCGCCTCATCAGGGGCGGCCCCCCCCTCTCCTAAAACTGTCACCTTAAATACAAAATAGCAAGTAAATCTTCTGTACGGCTGCAACATCATACAGCGGCGGAAATGCAGTGTGCCACAACCGGTCCCCGGAACAGCCACATCGGCTTATTTACTACATTGCCCGCTGTCGAAGTGCCCCCGGTTATGTTAAAACAAGCCCAGACCGACTGTGTTGGTGAGCAGCAACCAATCGGCACTGCTACCCAACCCCCCGTCTGCATAGGGCCGTGACACTCACCCTCACTAACACACGCGAGCACGCGCGCGCGCACACGCTTACAAGCACGCACGCAAACAAACAACCCAGGTGAAGTTTCGGATGGCCTATAATGTGTTAAACAGCTTTATGATTTAATAATCACACGTTAATATATACATATTTTTTTTAAATACATTTCTGCGCGTCTGCCCCATTGTTCCCGGGCTCAGCCGTCCTGACAGGCCCCCGTGCGTCTGCGTTTGGCGCAGGGGAGACCGAGAACGCGAAATGATTGCAATGCGCAAACAGCCACACGGCCTCTCCGGTCAAACTAAACTCCGCGCGCCATGTTGCCTCTTCGGAGTAGTGACATGAGGAAACAGGCCGCTAGGCTCTCCGGGAAACCAGATAAAGGAGTCAGTGTGGCTGTGAGCGTGTATTTATAAAAAAACAAACAAAAAAAAGGGGTTCTGCTCCGATTAAAACCCCCTGTGATCGCCTTCCAACGTGCACTCGCATAACCCCAATAAGGATTCGGCGCGCGTAATGTAGATCAAATTGATAAGTAGCCATAAAGCACGCACATTCAGAAAGAGAGAGAGGGAGGGAGAGAGAGCACAATGGGGCTCGCTGCAGTGGGCCAGATCTCAATGATCAAACAAAGACCATTCGGTTGCATGGCGACTTGACAGCAGCGGCACTTACCTGCGCGCAGATTGTGTTTAAAACACGCCAGGCCTACCGGGGTTGTTTGTTCAGGTCTTTGGGTGGTTCGTTTCCCTAACCTTTTTTGGGTGAATGATCCAGTGGAAGCACTAGATTTATTCGACATGTCACTTATTCGTTTAAAACACGACCCGTGGTGTTTGAACCATTTGTGGTGTAACAACACGTCGATAAAATAAGACCGTGGACGTGCGTGCGTCGTAATTAAATGTAACTAGGGGTAAATAAAGGTATTATTACAAGGTGACTGCTTATTGTTCAGGGACACGGGCCCCCTTGTGGCTAAACGGAGAATGACATGACTTCGATTTGACAGGAAACAAGTCGTGTGGAAAAGACGATTTCTTTTATTTTGGTTTTACATACAGCACATTAGCGTTTATTACATATACCACGAAGCATTTTCTGTTTTATGAAGCAATGTCTTTCCTAATAAACAGCATCAACAACAAAGCCACACGTAAGTGCTTATCAAGTGAGTTTGGGGACGAAAACAGGCCGCCACAATACACAATAAAAACCCATATTCACAAAGTGCAGAAATAACAAGTCATGTGTTCAAAATGATATTATGTGTTGAGTTTGGCCAGTCCAAGCTAATTAAAAATGAATCGCAGTTTTAGGTTTGACGCAGGTTAAGATCAGAAAATAAAACATATTGAACTGGACAACACAGAGAGGACAACTACACATCCACATATTTCTGCTCAGGAAAAAAAAAGCCAATTTGATTGGCTGTGAAGTACTAAAATGCCATTTTTATAAATGTAGAAAATGTCACAAGAACCCAGCCATAGAAATATTAAAGCAGAGAAAGAGACCGTGTCACAACGCAGAGGAAATAAGATTCTCTCTCTAGTGAGGTTTGAACTACAAACTGCTAAATATTTTTTTTGTTTTTTGTTTTTTGCTTCTATACTGATTGGTGTGATTCATTTATATGCATGCATCTCTGCCAAACTGGAATAACATACTTCTAATTCATTCATTTATTATGAGAGGATGAAGAAACACTGTACAAACACTCAGTCAGGAGCCATTTCTAAACGGCAAAAAGTTCTTTATGGCAACATCTGTGAGAAATGTTTTCCCGAAGCATCTTGTTGCTCATGTGCTGAAATGTTTAAGCGCTGGAAAGACAAATGCAGAACTATTCACTGGTTTCATCTGCTTTTCCACTGGGCTCACAGAGGGGTCTTTTCTCCATCATGGCGTATGGAAAAGGTGGAACGTCACAGCCAGTGAAGTCTAGTTTCTTGGGAACACTGCAGTTGTTAAAGTCAAGTTTTTTGGCGCTGTCGCCACCAAACTCCAGCTTTTTGAGCCGAGCTAGACTCTTGATGCTGCCGGGGGGCCTGCCGGGGCTGACCTTGTACCCCGCTGCTTTGGTGGTACCAAGGGGTCGCCCTGGGCTGGTTTTGAAGCCAGCTGCTCTAGTTGTCCCCAGCGGACGTCCAGTACTTGTACGGTAACCGGCTGACTTTGTGGTCCCCGATGGCCTCCCTCTCCGACCCGACTTCACTATGCCCTTCTTCTTCTTAGAGCCATCGGGCCCTGCAGCCTCACCGCCCCTGACTCTTCCCGTCGGAGGCTGGAAGTCGCTCTGGGTGCCTTGCATTGGACACACCATGGCTTTGTTCATGCCCTGTGGCAAAGGGGCTAGGCCGGCAAGGGACAGCTGCAAAGCAGGGGTTGCTGGAGATGGGTAGAATTTGTTGGACTGTGTGTTACATAAATCAAAGTGGCTGGCTGGATGACATTCCTCTGCCAGTCCACTCATACAATAGTCACTGCTGCTGCTGGTCACTTGGTGCATCATTTTCTGTTGGGAGTGGATACAAATAGAAACGTTAGATAGAGACGCTGCACGTGTTCACAAACACAAACGCAAAGAAGCTTTTTTTGTTAGTGGCTTACTTTTGCTGGAGCCAACAGGCCTTTTTGGCGTTGCAACACAAAAACACAAGTGATGTCAAGACAAAGCGAGGCAAACTAAGCCTACAGTATGCAACAACAACAAAAACAGGGCCTGCACAAAAATACATGTAATCTCGCGAAAAAAAAAACCTTTACTTATTCAAGAAGGTGAAATGAATCAATAGTTCTTACCTCATTTGTTGGTTGATGTTAGATGGAAAGGGTTAATTTCGGATCGCATACATTTTCCTTCTCTCGCAGGCGCATCTTTGCAAAGAAGCCGCACAAACTACGCCTCGACGTCCATGACTGCCGTCTTCGAACGCGAGCGCGATTTCTGCTGCCTCTTCTATGTATTTTATGCTCATTTAATCCTTTAAGGAGAGATTTAGATCAGAGAGGCAGCCATTTTCGCCTGGAAAAAAAAAATTAATAAAACAGGATGCGCTGAACACGCATGCGCACAAAGGGTTCCAGGAAACGTTGAAGCGGATCAGCATCCAATGTGGTTCAGCCAAACTAAACAAAGACGCGTATTAAACGTGGACCTGCAGTTTCAATATTTGCTAAATTATAAAATGACACCACTATACAAACTACTTAATATATACATATTCCAGAATGTCCAATTACTGTAACTAAACCATGCAACATGAACTCATAACACTGGTAATTGATGGGAAATGCATGTACCACAATGAAAACAACAATAACAACAAAGGCCATTGTCCATGTTTTGTAAGTTTTATTAACATCCATATGAACTTATGTAGAGACACTGGACCTATGGAGCCACTGCAGTGCCAGAACAGATAGCAATATACATTTATCAACGCTTCCACCAATGGTCGTCTTCCATCTTTTGCTAAATTAAGTCCACAGGACTTAAGTTTCCTTGATGAGCTTGGTCAGCTTCTGAATCTTTGTTTTGGTGGACATGTCCACATACTTGTCTCCGATACTGACGATCATGCCGCCCAGGATTGCAGCATCCGACTGTAAAGATGAGACACAATTGAAATTACAGATGAAAAAAAAAATATTAGGGTCAGACTGATTTTTAAAAATCACTTTTACTCGTATTATAATAAAGTCATACAAACTTAAAATTGGTAATTTCTATGTTTTGTTAGTACCTTTGTTTCCAGCTTGATAGTTTCCCCTTTCTGAAGAAAGCCTTTGAGAGCTAGTTTCAGGTCAGCAAGACTGGCCTCATCCAAAGGCTAAAACGGATAAATGTGTTGTTGTTTAACATAATATACAGTAGCAATACAATTTATTTTACGTGACTGACACACAATAATACCAACACTAATAATAGCAGTGACAGTTGTATTTGACGTGACCTTTTCTCAAGTACAAATGATGTGCAGCCACAGAAATGCCTGTTCACACATTTCATACCTGAGCAGTGGTGACTGAGCAGATGACCTCTCCACGGTGTGCACTCATCATCTTGCCAAAAGCAGTGATAACATCACCGGTTAGAGTAAGACGACCATTGTCAGCCAAAACATCTACAAAAAGAAAAGCAGGATGTGTGAGTGCCAAGCCCTTTTTAACCAATATTGTTTGTATGTAAATGTTTGGCCCATGTTTATTTATTACATTTATCCGGCTTAATAAACATGTTTCACATTTGTGCCGACAAATGTTACAAAACAAACGAATCAGCAAAACTAACATACATTTTTCCACCAATCAGAGTAAGATCGCACACAAAAACTAAAATGTCTGCCAGCTGTATAAGTGTAAGTACGAGGTCTGTGACCTCTGGGAGGACAAGACATTAGTACCTGCAGTTGATTTCAATTCATGCATTCAAGTTAGTCTACAGTTTTCTTGGGACAGTCAGAAAAAGAAAAAGGGGTCAATTATTTTTCTAAATGAAACTTAAGTGTGCTTGTGATATTTCAGTCCATGATTTCTGAGAATTAACAAAACTGTAAGACTTGAATTATTCGCTTGTTGGTTCCTGTGAACATGACTAATAAAATAATGTGTAAGACACGTTCTTTACTTTGTAGTACAGAAATTAAGTGTTTGCATTCCATCTGGTGTGCGGTGGTGGACTCCATTTATTCTTCATTTATTCAGTGATCACTCACTGATGAGGTTGACAGTGATGGGTGACACCTTGGCCCTTGCAAGACCATCATGGAAAGTTTTCTGCTTGAGGCTGCGCTTTACATGAGGATTCATTACGATACTGGAAACTTTGGGGTCCTTGATCAGGGCCTGAAAAACAAGATGACACACGTCAAAAAGGCAAATGGTCAATGCTTCATTCCCGTTACGCAGCATTTTTTAAATTCTTTTTTTTATTAAAGATTGTGTAAATTAACTCCAAATTATTATGTAGTCACCTTGGGATAAAATGTTGAAGGAAACACAACTTTCATCATCCACTGACATTTACATCATTAAACTGCAAATAAAAGTCTAGGTTTTTTTACTTACAGACACTTTTCCCATTTCCTGCTCCACTTGGTCCAGTTTGTTCTGCTTACTGGCAGCTGAAAACAGAGCCGTGGCATAGCGGCCCTCCACTCCATAGACCTGGATGGGAGACTATAAACACACATACATCCAGATTAACTCCACTGCGAAGATGTCATTGTGTGCGTGTCCGAGCGGTTTCCGTATTTACCTTAACCAGTTTTGGTCTGATCACAGAAGTGCTGAACTGGCGGACCTAGAAGAGAGAAATAAAATGCATGATGCTAACACAGAGAACTCCGACTTTGGGCACGCTTTGTACCGTTGACGTTAAAGACAGCTAGCTGGTAGGCTAACCCGTTAGCAGTCATTCAAGTGCAATACCTCGTGAGGATTTGTCGGACATGTTGCGTTAAATCCTGTTCTCCAGACCGAATATATCAAATAAGAGATGCTTATATACTATGAATAGGTCGGTCAAAACTACCATAATAATATTAAAATCGTCCAAAAGCATTGAATGTCTTACCTGCTGCCCTAGCATGAGTGCTGCCATTTTCTCCTACAGCTGTCCAGAGTAGAATAAACGACTGCGCATGTGCTCTTGAGAGGAAGGCGTCTAACTGTGGGTAATGTAGTCTTTTCCAGTGTGGCGCATTCTGACAGGTGGGGAAGGTTATCGAAATGGACGACCACAATTTACACAACAAAATAGATGGTATTCTGTCAAATGGGAAATGTTATCGTCTTGAATCAATTATTTATTATTTTAAAGCACATTTTATTTGCACATAGGCTACTGGTTGTTTATTTTACTCTCTGAGTGACCTTGTAGTTTTATATAAAGCACATTTATACAACATTAAGTATCCCCTCCCTAAGAGAATGAGTATTCACATTTCTTAAAAGCAAATTGATGTATTGCTTTGTTTTCCACTTGAAAGAGTGAAACCCCCTACTGACAAAAACCTTAGTTTAAGCAAGTTTACACTGCATTTGCATTCACATACTGTGGCATGCAGAGATGCATTACATTGGGACATCCTACTGCCTCATAACATAGCACCTTGAACTTTGACCATCTTCCTCATATATCTGCTGTGGTGGATTGTGCAGTAGGACATCCTGGTATTTTTGGAACTCTGCATTTGACATACTATGTACAATGGACATGCTCCCTATCATTATAGCTACTCACTGTGGAGTTTAAAGGGAAAAAAACAACAACTAGGCTAAATTTGATTTAATGCTAATGTAATACTTAAGACAGGATATGACATTATCCATCCTGCAGGAAATTATAAATAAAACAAATATAATAGTATAAATAAAAACAAAGATTATCTCCCCAAATAAGTTATACACCATGTACCAGATATGGTACAGATATACAGGTACATTTATATGATGCATATAGAGTTGAAATCCAATGACTATGTCAATTATATTGCAGTAACTCCTGTTATAGGTCACTTTTCCTCTTAATCTTCAACTAAGTTAGCTGCTAACTAGTTAATTATCTGGCGTTGCCTAGGGAACATAGACACACTCTCTTTTCACAGCTAAGCTAATTAGCTTTAAAACAGCTGTCATGCAGATATGTGTGTATGATGAATTAAAAAAAAAACTCCAATGACTCTGTCAATATTGCAGTTATAACTGTCACTTTTCTTCCTAAACTTCCACTAAACTCGCTACTACCTCATTAATTAGATGGCGTTGCCTAGGTAACATAGGCACTCTCTCTTTTCACAGCTAAGCTAGTTAGCTTTAAAACAGCCGTTATGCAGATATGTGTGTATGATGAATTAAAAAAAAAACTCCAATGACTCTGTCAATATTGCAATTATAACTGTCACTTTTCTTCCTAAACTTCCACTAAACTCGCTACTACCTCATTAATTAGATGGCGTTGCCTAGGTAACATAGGCACTCTCTCTTTTCACAGCTAAGCTAGCTAGCTTTAAAACAGCCGTTAGTGGGTCGATAATTCGCTAGTTTAATAGGTTTTACATGACCACCAAAATGGTAGACATAACAGAATGGTATCACATGTTAGTAACACATCTGTTGCATGTTATATGAATCATGACTTGGTTAACTGCATAGCTAGCTAACCCGTGAATGTGTCGTCTTATCTTTAGTGACGTTAACGTACTGTTGGTTGTTTCCAACGCTGGTCCCGACTGTTCGTCCAACAGAGGATGATAAACTATCATAAATCCGTTTTTAAATAAATAATAAATACATAAATTAAAAACTCAAATGCAAATAAAGATTATATAAATATAAACCAATTATTTTTCACTCCGCCTGGAAAAATAAACGTCATTAAAAAAACAAAACAAAAATCCGCTTGGTCTTGAAGAGCCCACCGGGGTTGTGTGATGACGTACATGTGATTTTTCGCCCAGCCTCGTTCTGGAGGAGCAGAGTTGCCAGGGTTGGGTCTACAATTTCTCCGATACCAACAGCTAACGTTAACGGCAGGACCTCGCTCGTTTTAAACAGGAGAAGTCAAAGTTTCTGTATCATGTGAAACACTTCAGTCCCCACCAAACTGCAGGGACGCGGGGCAGTTGACGCATTCGTTTTTTTTTTTTTTTTGCGGAACACACACGCGCACACACACGCACACATACAAGCTGCGAATGACCAGAGAGCTTTGCTAGGACGCAGCGTAGCCGGGCCACATCAAAGCGTAACGGAACAGCGAGTGGGTTTTTTTCTCGGGATAGATTTTCTTTTTCTTGAAAAAAAAAAGAAAAAAAAAAGCTGGTTGGCTCGCTAGCTGACGGCAAACCAGGCATGGACGACAAGTCATTCACCAAGGAGTTGGACGGATGGATCGAACAGCTGAACGAGTGCAAACAGCTGAGTGAGAATCAGGTCAAAGTCCTGTGTGAAAAGGTAAGGTTTGCGCAGGAGGGCAGGCGAGCTATTAATACCTGCCATTAGCTCTCTGCGATGCTAGGGCACCGTTAGCTGTTAACGTTGCGTCTCCCCCCAGTCGTCGGGCTCGGAAGAAGTATTGCCCGAAGTAACGCATGTGGCCTTGCTTTTGCGCACACCATTTGGCTGCGGCTGCACGCTTCACATCGCTGAAGGGAAGCAACACGCCAAGAAGATGGAGGAGGATGCTCGCAAATGTTTTTTTTTTCTCTTCCTAGCTACGCCCACTCCTGATTCCTCAGTGCACTGGCACCACCATAACAAACTATTCTTTCTATATGCACTCATACAGGGCACCAATAATCTGTGTTTCCAGTTAATCATTGTGTGTTTTGCTCCTCTTTTTAAAGGCCAAGGAGATCCTCACAAAGGAGTCCAATGTCCAGGAGGTGAGATGTCCTGTGACAGTGTGCGGAGATGTCCACGGTCAGTTTCATGACCTTATGGAGCTGTTTAAGATCGGGGGGAAGTCTCCAGACACTAACTATCTCTTCATGGGAGACTATGTTGACAGAGGTTACTATTCTGTGGAGACTGTTACTCTTCTGGTTTCTCTTAAGGTAAAAAAAAAAAGAATATTTGGAGTCAGAGCAAGCATATCTGGCATTTTGTGGATTAAAATGTTTTTGTATTTGTAGGTAAGGTTCCGTGAACGAATTACAATTCTCAGAGGGAATCATGAGAGCAGACAGATCACGCAAGTGTACGGCTTCTACGACGAGTGCTTGAGGAAATATGGGAATGCCAATGTTTGGAAGTATTTCACAGATCTGTTCGACTACCTGCCCCTCACCGCGCTGGTAGACAACCAGGTAGGGTTGTGTTATTCACATGTGAAGCGTGCGACATAAAGAACAGATACAGGGAATCAACATCGCATCATCGTTTTCTCTCTCTTCTCTCAGATTTTCTGCCTCCATGGAGGATTGTCCCCTTCAATAGACACACTGGAACACATCCGAGCGCTGGATCGCTTGCAGGAGGTCCCTCATGAGGTAAATCCTGTCCATATATAATGTCATCAGATTTCATTATAAAGTTTAGAGCTGAAACAGTTAATAATTGATATGTTTTATATGATTCTAGCTTTTCAAATGTGATTATTTGTTTGGTTTAATATATCAAGCAATAACTCGAGAAAATAATCAGCAGTTTAATCAATTTCAACATAAACCTTAAAACCAGATAGATTTTGTTTGCATGTGCAAGAGACTCAACGGCACTGATCCTGGTTCTTGCTTGCTTCAGGGTCCGATGTGTGACCTGTTATGGTCCGACCCGGATGACCGTGGTGGCTGGGGCATCTCACCCCGCGGTGCTGGGTACACCTTCGGGCAGGACATTTCTGAGACCTTCAACCACGCCAACGGCCTAACTTTGGTTTCAAGAGCCCACCAGCTGGTGATGGAGGTATTTTAACTTTGTTTAACTCCTTTGTTTAACATTTTTTGTATTATTGGAGACACTGCAGAGGCAGATTTGACTTTACATGTTAAAATAGGTGACATGCAAGCAATCTCTTGATCTAGGGTTATAATTGGTGCCACGACCGCAACGTAGTGACGATCTTCAGTGCACCAAACTACTGCTATCGTTGTGGAAACCAGGCAGCAATCATGGAACTTGATGATACATTGAAATACTCCTTGTAAGTACATTTCTTTTGCATTACATTTTTATTTTTGGACATTTGGCCCTTAGCTGATATGGAGCCTTGCCCTCTGTTTGATTTAGCCTACAGTTCGACCCTGCACCACGCCGAGGGGAGCCCCATGTGACGCGGCGTACGCCAGACTATTTCCTGTAAAGAACACTGGCAAAGATGGCAAGAGCCTACACAGAGAAAAGAAGCATTCATACCCAATGGACCAAAAAAAAAAAAAGAAATGTGTGCCATAATCACAATGAAATGGAAATGATCACATCTAGCTAAAGACCACCATCCTTTCCAGTTTTTTCCTCTCTGTGCATGATGTTTTTATCGCTAGAAATGATGGCTACTACAAACAATACTGTTACAACACCTGCTGGTTTTTAGTCAGGAAACACGAATGAACTAACGCCGAGAATAACAACTAAATGTCAGTAATGTTTGTGTTAGGGTGTTAACGATGAGCAGAGTATTTCCATATACATTATGTACGCTGCATCTTTCACTTGGCATGGCCTCAAATCAAAGGTTTCCCTGATTATAACGTCAACTATTTTTGTTTCTTTTTGTAAACCGAAGCAACAGTTTATTTTGTGAAGTGAAGACGATATGGTTTGGTGTCGGAAATGTTCTCTTTGCACTTTTGTATTTGATTTTTATCACGTGGCACTGACAGACTATGTTCTTTTTTATACCCTGTTATAGTGTAAGTGATCTCTCTCTCTCTCTCTCTCTCTCTCTCTCTCTCTCTCTCTCTCTCTCTCCTCTCTCTCTCTCTCTCTCTCTCTCTCTCTCTCTCTCTCTCTCTCTCTCTGCCCTGCTGTCTCTTAAGGGAGTAAATGTAATTCATTTAAGTAAGGCAATACTGGTACCACGGTTGTACAAAATAACTTCATGTTTTGCAGCCACAGCTGTAACGAAATAAAGAACAGAAGTTGCTTCGTCATTTCCTTCATCCATGCAGGCACGGTTTGTGAAATGATTCCCTCTCACCAGCCACCACTAGATGGAAACAAGCACCCAGAAACCGCTGATGACTAACTGATGGAATAATCAGCATAGTGATTATTATCAGCAGGTACTTTTGTGTATCGTATGTCTTATTAAAGGTAGCTGATAAATTATGATTGTGAAATGAAAAGTGGAACATGTGAAACTGCTGATTTGTCTCATTTAACTTTTTATTTCTATTATCTATTTATGAATTAACCAGATAATGCTCGTCCATTTGAAGGGACACTTTATCATAAGACATTGGGGTCGACCATCCAAAGTTTCACCGGTTATAAATGATTTACAACAATGTGAATCAACGTGGGGGAAATGTCAGAGCGTCGACGGATGTGGTGCTCGGCTCGCTGCTGAAAAATAAAAGCCTCAGTTAAAGGACACGATGATATGACACTTCATTTGCCACCTCAAGTGTTCGCCTATGGTTTAATTCTTTCATAGAATAGTGGACAATCATCGGCATTACAATGATTGTTGTTTTCTTCCAGCGGCCAGGCAGCGTTCCGGCCCCATTGTGTTTTGGTGACTTTTATTTTGACAGGGCGGTTCCGGTTGCTGGGTGGACGTAGCTGCTGCTGACGCTGCCGCTGCTGCTGCTGCTGCTGCTGCCATGTTAAATTAGCTGGCTGCGATCTTTCAGGGACACCTCTCGCGGACCGCCGGAGCCTTCAGTGCAGTAAGTGACCCGCACTTCTTATTTCATGGCTCCACCGAGGCATCAACGTAGAAAGGCCCAGCCGAGGGGGAGGTTGGGGGAGGGGGGGGTCTTCCATCAAGACGTGCGGGGTTCAGTGAGGAGCCCGCTGGATGTGTGGATGTGGCAGGCTGATACTAGTTGAATCTGGGGCGCACAGCTGTACAGCCATCGGGACCGGACAGATGTTTTGCCCGATGAATCGTTTTTGGGAAAAACGACGATGCCATTATGTATTTATTTATTGGCTTGTAACCGTTCGATCGCTCTGCTCGGATACAGAAAAACACCCCCCAGAGTCCAGATTTAACTGGTCTACGTCGGGTCGAGCAATTAACCGTATCCAGCAGTCACGGAGCGTGTTTTACCCTGCGACCGCAGACATGCAGAGCAGCCGGTTTCCAGAGTTCACATAAGGAACAGGGGGATGTTGCAGCATGTGGTGTTCGGCCGGGTGACATATTTGATGGCGAGGTGTTGTTGTGAATTGCAGGTTAATGTGTAGCCACGCAGGCCGCCTGTGATTGGCTGAGGGCAGAGGCAGCGCATGGATCAAAGGCCACGCCAGTGCAAAGTTCACCCCTCTCCTGTCACCTTCATGCATTAATTATCATGATAGTTGTGATATTAGCAGATTATTAGCAGACAGCCAACGAGGACCATTGTTCAAACTCACACAGTGGTTTGGTTTTTCATTGGACGATCTGAGGAAGGAGATGAGGAGGGGGGGGGGGTTTGTTGTCATCTCGTGAGAATCCCGTGGAGGTTAATTCAATTTAAAGAGACCGCACGCCACAGCTGCCAGCGAATAAAGAGACTTTTTCTGTCTGTCTTTATGATCAATCCAGCAGCCATCTTTGGTGCAATTTCAGGTGGAGTTTCATCATGCATCCTGCCGCCCCATGGCCACTGCAGAGCCTTGCGTAAACTTGCTGCACTTTGGCGTGTTCAGCTGGATGCGTGGCACAAATGGTTAAAAACCAGATCAGACTGGGTTATCTGGGCGCACACACATACTTACACACACACTGGGAAGGACGAGCATGCTGCATGCACGTCCACAAAGCTGGTGTTTTGGGGTCTAGTCAGCACAGGCCAGTCTGATCTGGTTTTTGGATTGGGAGATGGTGCATTCCTACAATTTAAATTAAATACTCATGATGGTGCTAAAAATAATAATTGCATAACCTTGCCCTCTTAAAACCCTCATACAATTTGTATTGGTTGAAAAATAATAATAATAAAAAAAAAAAAAACTGCAGCCATTCACACTGTTCACTCGGAGGGCTTTGTCACTTCCCAGGAGCTGCTTTTCAGCTACAGTTTGGAGGGGGGGGGGGTTGGTGTGCTCTCATAATGGGGCTTTGCAATTTAGTGCCTCGCAACCCCTGTCGGCCATCGCCATAGCAACATTATGCTGAATAAGCAGCATGGCAATCCAGAGAGGAGCATTGTTTTCACTAGACCTCCCTCGCTGACTCGTGTCTGCCAAAGAAAAGGAGAAGTGAGGGACGGCGAGTCGTGGTAGTGGTGAGTTCTGGAGCAGGACGTCCTGGAACCACATCAGTCAGCTTTATGAAACACAGCTATCCTAGATAACGATTCCTCAGACAGCTCGCGTCCCTGAACAGAGAACTTTGTGCCTTTCATTTCAAGGAAAGCCTTGAACCTTGAAGCAAATATAACGGCTGGTTATTGAGACTCTTTCTCTCTCCAGATAAATATGGCAGCAGAACTATCCACTTCCATAAACATCAAGGAGCCCCGGTGGGACCAGAGCATGTTTGTGGGTCGGGCTAAGCATTTCTTCACCGTCACAGACCCCAGGAACATTCTCCTCACCAACGAACAACTAGCACATGCACACAAAGTCATCACTGACTACAGGTAAACCACAGCTACAGCCGTAGCACTACAGTCGGCTCTGCGCTCTCGCTTTGCTCTAAACGTGGTCTTCACTGCCCCCCTAGGAAAGGCGTCGTCTCTCCAGGACTGACCGAGGATGAACTGTGGAGAGCAAAGTACGTGTTTGATTCAGCTTTCCATCCCGATACCGGGGAGAAGATGATCCTGATTGGCCGCATGTCGGCGCAGGTTCCCATGAACATGACGATCACCGGATGCATGATGACGTTTTACAAGTAAGGGCTGGTTGGTTGGTGGTTCGCAGGGACATCAGAACAGAACGGAGCAATCATTAATGTTATTAATAGGTTCTAATAATGTCAATACAGTGCACACCGGTCTTGCTATTAACTGCTGTTTTTTAATCCTGCAGAACAACTCCAGCTGTGCTGCTCTGGCAGTGGATCAATCAGTCGTTTAACGCAATAGTCAACTACACCAACAGGAGCGGCGATGCCCCAATCACGGTCGGGTAAGAGAGAGACAGAGACAGACGTTCTGGCACTAAAACGGCCTCATTTTAACCCTTTAATTCAACCATTGTGTTGTTGTGTGGATGGTTTATATCCGTGTGATGATGTGACTGGTGACTCTTCTGTTTGCAGTCAGCTTGGCACCGCTTATGTGTCTGCCACCACGGGGGCAGTTGCCACCGCTCTAGGACTAAACGCACTAACAAAGGTATCGGTTTAACACCCATTCGACATCTCATTTTAATGCGTGGAATCCTCAGCCTGCACGAGTGTGTTGACATGAACTTTTCCATGTGGAAATAGTGCCACAGAATAGCTGCATTGTTTGTGTGCGAGATACAAGCTGCGTTAACGTCTACTGGTCTGTTTTAATGCCTCCTCTCTCCTGCCGTAGCACATCTCACCCCTGATTGGACGGTTCGTTCCATTCGCTGCTGTAGCCGCTGCTAATTGTATCAACATCCCTCTGATGAGACAAAGGTAAGAACATTTTAAGGGCCATTCCTCTTCGTAGGCGTTAGCGAAAGGTCAGACGATCCCTATTCGATGTGCTTTGCTCGTCGTCTTCAGGGAGCTTCAACACGGCATTCCCATAACGGATGAGAACGACAACAGGTTAGGAGAGTCGACGAAAGCTGCGCAGCAGGCCATCTCTCAGGTCGTGGTCTCCAGAATCCTCATGGCGTCTCCAGGAATGGGTATGACTCTTTATGTCCTCAAATAGATGCTCCCCGAGCTGCTGGTGGCATCATTTTTAAACTATTTTAGTTGAAAATTCATCGTGAAGTGATATTCTTTTTCTGTCTTTTCAGCTATCCCCCCATTTTTAATGAACCATCTGGAAAAGAAGGCCTTTCTGAGGGTAGGCACACTTCTGAATGAGTCACGACACACCTTAACATCAGCTTCATCATGTGTTAAATGTTAAACGCTGGGAATCTCTCCGTCCTCGTCGACTCTGCCTGCTCGCTTCTCTTTTTTCGTAACCTCACATCAGAGGATATGAAAAGCACATGAGGCCACTCTAGTGCAGGAATCCACCACCGCTTTTGTGCCACTAATTCGTTTCTCTGCCTGGTCTTTTCAGAAGTTCCCATGGATGAGTGCACCTATTCAAGTCACCCTGGTGGGATTCTGGTGAGTCGTCAGAGATGGTCCACCTGATAAGCAGCCATGTCAAATCCCATTTCCACTTAATTTTGCAGTAAATCCTTAGGTTCGACATCACTTACAACGTCCCTGCTTAAGTCAATGTGAGGTGTCTCCAGAAGAACATGCTTGTAAGACTTGTCAGTAATATCATGAAGCTCTGTCAGGCATTTGATCCACGTTTCCTCCCGACTGTGCTGCTGCTGTTTAACCGGCTCCACGTCGTGTCCCGTGACCTCGGGTTAAGCAATTAAAATCCTGCGTAACATTCCTGACTTCAGCTCAGATGACACAGCGGTGATTTGAGCAGCACATTCGGCCAACTTGCACAAACACACACTGCACACATGTCAATGATGAAGTGTCCTTCATCACTTTTTGGACCAAGGGAGCTTTCCCTTCAAAGCTCTGGTAGTTTAAGGCCTTTTTGTGCTTTGTAGCTAATCAGTGATCAGGAGGAGGATTCTAGTATTCATACACAAATTGTCATTGAGTGCATGCTAATATAACATTTTAATCAATGTGCCAGATTAGCCTTAAAGAGCTGCTAGACTGTTAGTGTTATATAATTCGATTCAAGTAATTCTATATAAGTCTGATTTTGCAGTACATTTTAAAAAGATTTCAAAGCTTGAGGAAACCCCAGGAAGCTCTGGACTTCATATCCGTGTGTTTCATATTTCTGCTTCTTTTTCAGCTTGGTGTTTGCCACTCCGCTGTGCTGCGCATTGTTCCCTCAGAAGAGGTGGGTGAAAAGTTCAAACCTGACCTTGAGATAATAATATGAGCCGGTCTGGCAGAGCCACACAACCGTGCCCATGACTCCAGTTGAATATATGCCTGAAAAGTTGCATAACACATCTGCAGTGTATGCTTGACCCTTTAACCCCCTGCATTTCTCCCATTCCCGCTCCAGCTCTATGTCAGTCAGCCGCCTGGAGCCGGAGCTGCAGGAGAAAATTCGAGCCAACCACCCGGGGGTGGAGAGGGTCTACTTCAACAAAGGGCTATGAGTGTGCGGCCCTCCTCATCCAAACACTGCCATAACACAGCTGCAGGCTCAGTCCTCGCCTCTCTGCCAGCCCTCCTCATTCACCTCCTCATTCACTGTGCCAAAGTCATGTTTGTGTCTCCTCATTTCCACCGTTCCGATGGATATCTGAGGACTCCCTCTCTCAGTCGGTCTCTCTGTAACGAGATGTTTGCTTTTGTCGATGTGATTGTTGATTTTTATCGTAACTGCTAGAGAAGATTTTCTCCGTCTGGGCCGGATGAAAAGGATGATGTTTATCATGACATGTATACTGTATAGTGGCCAGCGTAAGGTTGCTTTAAGTGGACTTTTTTTCTCCTTTTCCGTATATTATTTTTTAAGTTGTTGACTTGTATGTCACCGCCAAAACATTTTCCTACCTGAGGTTGGCAGTCAGCTTATTTCTGACCTGCGTTATAATTACTTCTAGTCAGATTTTAACATTGATTATACAAAGAGCTCTGCAGTTCATGCATTTGCCAAATCTGTACTCGCGTTTCTTTTGTTCCTTTTTTTTTTTACACCTCATCAACGATTACAACCTCCTACTCTTGATAGCGTTATTTCAAAGAATGGCATTCACTTTAACTAACTTTAATTCAGTTCGTTTTGCCAAATGAGTGACATTCAGTGAGCCTCGAGGCCTCTCGACATCTAATCATGAATCTGAAAACACCTCTCTCCAGGGATCCACCCTATAAAATGTGATGCTATGATGGTGGCAACCATTGATGGGCCAACACGGTGCTATTTGATGTCTTAATAATCAGTGTTTATCATAGTATTTATTCTGCTTGCCAAACATGCATGAACAAACCACTATATGATTTTATTTCTGTGAAAAATATCCTGTATTTCCACACTCAGGAAATCTGAACAGTGGTGAGGAAACATGCTATTAGTGATAATGTTAGGGAAGCACACTGATTTGCACAATCCATAATCTGCAATAGGTAATCCAGGATTTTGTGATTTGATACCACCAAAATTCAACAACTCATTCACACCTTTTACAGACTTGTACGATATCTATCTCCTGTACCTGAATGCAACATCCTAAGAGGTTCAATTATTACGACACAAAGCGACACATTTAAGATTTATATGGCAGTTTTGTCAAATTGTTTTTGATGTATATTAATACATATGTTCGTGGAAAAATGACAAAAACATTCTCAAGATAGTATTTTCCGAGGCAAAGATGATACACGGAGGAATCCATCTGACCTACATGTGTTTTATGGCCACTATGAACTCATCATACAGGATTACTTGGGGCTAATATCTTTGAATTTTAACAACCCCCAGCTCAGTATTTCATTGTATTTTGCCGTTAAATCCACACTTTAGTTATTACATGCAGCTACATCAGAAGACAGATAAAAAGCAGGCGCAGTGTGATGTTGTAACTTCTCTTCCTCACCTCTCCTGCAGACATTGATCAGGCTGGTACATGTTGGTGTAGACTGGGTTGTGTGGGCAACAAGACACCTATCATGGGACATTTAAAAGTCAGGGATGAGATTTAAAAAGATGGACCACATAACCAACAAGCAGTACAAAAACAATTTATCCTCATTTTGAAACTATAAGAAAGATTTTTAGGATCCAAAACCACTCGCTCCAAATAATGCGAATGTTTGCATATCAAAATACATCAAACGCTTGTGAATAATGACTTGATTTGCATCCTTTGATCATCATAGTGTATAATTTCCGAGGTGTTCAATGTTTAATATACTGTAAATCTACTCGCATATTGCAATATTGCTGTAATTTTACTTTAGATCGTCAAGTGTTTCCAGAGAGAGGAGTTGGAGTCGGCGCTGTTCCCTAGCTGGTTTGAAGTGACGTTTGTTATTTAGTGTTCAAGGTAACTGAATGTAGCATTTTCCAACTACAGTGTGTTAGTCCAGAAAAGCACAAGGTTGTAACCGATATCAAATGCTGCACATAAAAAAAAAGAGAAAGTTGTCAAACCTGTTCAGTTTCCTAACCACAATGCTTTTCAGTACAACAGTATTTCTGAGTGTCCCTTAACTTCTGACTGCACCGAATGAGAACCGTTTCCCCTTTAATGTGTTAAAAAATATTAAATGAACTACCTGATAAATAAAATTAAAAAAAGATTCAACTTACCAAAAGACAGCCAAAGCGATACAAATACTCAACAGGAAAAAGTCATCCGCAGTGTGCATTATTTGAAATTAGTATTTTTAAAAACAATATGACAAGAACATGGTCTTTGTTTTTGCAGTACACTGGGGTAATGTGATGTTTAGACAAAGTGGATGAAATAAAGTTGATGAAATCTGGTGTTAAGTGATTGTATTGCAGCGCCACCTGCTGGTTTAAACACAGACGAGCGACGTTACAAAAGCGTTTTTATTCCAAGGCACAAAATTTTCAGAAGAACTATGAAAGACGGCAAACACGGACTCGCTTCATTTGACCGCACAAAGATCCGAAGCCCCACGGACATCTTCTACAAAGCAATGCACAAAAACAATTGCACTAAGCGGGCTGTGGCTTAACATAATGCATCATGGGAGAATGACAGGACAAACTGATGGCTCCTTTCAGCAAGAGGCTCAGACAGAAACATTTAAGGAATAGTTGTAGTGATCATCTCTTTGACACGCCAGATAGTAATGCAGGAAATCTTTGTAATCATTTGACAGGGGGAAAAAAAATAAAGTGGAAACAGTAACTACGATTGCAAGATGTCACCTTAAATTTTACAACTTGTACAGTGTGATTTTTAAGAAACAATCTACCTACTTCCTCCACATTTGTCTCTGAGTAACTTGTTTGGTGGAGCTGCGGAGACACAGCTGTGTTTAGTCTGCTGATCCCGTTTCCTGCTCCCCCTTTAAAGATGTTTCTTTGAGTGCAACAGCGTGAAAACAAACACCACCGAAAGATATTCCTGGAAACTGTAACACCTTATCTGCTGTTGTGACAGACACAACACAAAACGTATTAACAATAGACCTTTTTTCACAGCAGACAATTTGACTCGTCATAGCAGGAAAAGCATTGCTTAACATGTATGTTAACTCATGACACCCTTAATCTACGAGTCAAAAATGTCTCCCGTGAAATAAAAAGTTGGCTTTTTCATAACAAACTGCACAACAACACAGAACCTTCTCAAGCACAAACTAAATAATCCGTGTAACACTCTGTGTTTAACAGTGAATAATGTTCACATTAATTGCAGACATCTTGTATCATTAACCAAAGATGCAGGGGGGGGGGGGGGGGGGGGGGGTCGACACACAACTAGGATCACCTGTGATGAGTCTTCTATTAGTTGGCGTCACCGTTCACAGTCATTGACCTAATCTTTGTTCACGTTTTTTTCCACATTAAGTCCAAGGTAACCTCTGTGCTGTGCTATCTTTGGAATGTGTTGGACTTTGCCATGGTGGCACTTGGATTGGCACTTGGGTAACATTGACATTTACGACTCCATTAGCACTCGGCACATCAGTTTTCAGCAAGATACGAGGCTTCTTTGATTGACCGACTTTCCTACTCGGTAAATTACACATTTTTGCGATTGAAAATTTGCATTTGGATTCGACAACTTCATTTTTCACATAGGATATAATGGAAAAAAAAGATAAATAAATGTAATATAAATACTCTGGAATAAAATTATACATCAGTGTAATAATTTTCCATTTATGGAAATTAGTTCAAATTCTCGGTAGCGTCCACTCTTTACATGGGGCACCACTGTTAAAATGTCTTCAGATTAGATTGTACCGGCACATGACCACAGTGGCAGAGCTGATCAGCACTCTGCTTCCTGGATGTGGACACCTGCTTAAAGGCTCTGTAGAAGCTTCATGCCTCTGCACACAGAGAGTCAAAGGGTTGGTCAAAGAGTGTGCCTGAGGGCGGCGACCTCAACAAAAGGCACTCTGCGACTGAGTGTAAATTGACGGTGCTGCCCCGAGGCACCTATAGCAGATGGATGGTCCGTTATTCAATGCACCCCTTTCAGCTCAGCATGGCTGAGCCTTCACCGGCATATAAAAGGCGTTGCTGACCCATATGAGCCATGTGTATTCAGCAAAACTCCTCCTCGCACAGCGCCTCGCCCACCAGCAGTGAGTGTTTGTCGGGCTCGCTGAGCACCAAGCTGTTGAGGGAGTGCTTGTCAGAGCGCAGGGAGTTGATGGAGGCACGGCTGTAGTTGACGATACGGTCGAGAAGGCTGAGTCTGGGGGAAGGACGACGCATCTCGCCCATGCCGATGTGGACGCTGACATCGGACAGGCTGCCCTGCCACCTGTTTTTACCCAGTCTGGCCTCCAACATCTCAGGACTGGGCTTAGTGTAACTAAACAAAGGCGAGAAAAAAATGACACAGAGATGAATACGGAAATTGATTGGAAAAAATGGTTTTAGATTAATACAATCAAAAGGGAGACACAAAGGCACACGGATAAAAAAAAAAACCTCATTACCATTTGAGTAGAAGGGAGGACAAAACCACAGAGACAGATGACAGCGCCATCGCAGCAGAGCCCATCCACGGCTGCAACACCACACCAATGGGAAGGAAGACACCTGCGGACAGTTTGTATTAGCGCCGTGGTCCAGATTATTGCAGTGATGACATAATTTATAGCAATCTTTTGCAGTCGCCTACCGGCAGCAATAGGAATGCCGACCAGGTTGTAGATAAGAGCAAACACAAAGTTGATCCTGATCCTCTTGACGGTCTTTTTAGAGAGGTCAATGCTGCCAACCACATCCAGGAGGTCATTCTGCAGGATTTACATAAAGGGAAAATGGAAATAAATCACATCCCAAGTAATATCTGCAGAGAGGTCAACACATTTGAGACAATATAAGTGGTAAAATAGACCCCAACAATAGACTCACCCTAATTAACACCACATCTGCTGCCTCGATGGCCACATCTGTCCCGGTTCCTATGGCAATGCCCACATCAGACATGGCCAGAGCAGGCGAGTCGTTGACACCGTCGCCCACCATGGCTACTCTCTTTCCTGCCTGCTGCAGCTGTTCCACCTTGGCCACCTTGTGGGAGGGCAGCACCTCGGCAAACACCTTCCTGATGCCCACCTGTGAGAGAGGCAAAGAAGAAGAGGCTCAAAAACGCACTAACAAGGCAATAATACATTGGAACAGATTTACAACAGCATATTAAGGCCATTGTAGGTACATATAAATAAATTATGAGGCTGGAGGAGACTGGATCAACCTCATCAGACCTTTAGTTACCGCAATATTGTGATAATATCTCTTACTAATGCTTTCTTCTCAAGCCATATCACCCTTCCCCATTTTAAATATGTATGAAAGGATAGATTTTCACTCTTGATATGGATTTGTCACATCCCCCGCCTCTATATCCACTCTCTGTCCGTACCTGAGCAGCAATGGCTCGAGCCGTCTTGCTGTTGTCTCCCGTCATCAGCACAACTTCCAGTCCCATGTTGGTCAGAGTGTGGACCGCCAGCTCCGCCTCCGGCTTCACTGTGTCCGCGATGGCTATCATCGCACACAGCAGGTCTACGCACATATGAAAACAATTATAAGACAAGTAGTTTTAGACAGGAACATAATCATTAGCAGTCAGGAAATGATGGCAAACAGATCACAGACATAATTTCAGGCTCAACAGTACGACTCACTGTCTACAGCTACTAGGACAGCGGTGCGTCCTCGGCGTTCATGTTCAATCATGGCTTCATCTAAATCCGGTCTGACCTGCAGGCAATTCCTCCTCATCCACTCTCTGTTTCCAATCAGGACCACGTAGTTTGCTGTCTGGACTAGACCTACACATAGAGATAGTTTGGATTAGACAACAGCAAGACAACTGCACTGTGATTGATTGATTCATTATATAATGCCAGCTGAAGATACTTTCCCAACCACAGAAGGTTAAAACACTTTAAATAAAAGGCACAGTAAAAAACAGTACAGCAGTATTACTACATAAAGGAGTAAACAAACATTTTTAGGCCTACTATAATATGTTTTCGAACATACTGAGTGGCTGTGGGTCCATGATGAGCGGATGGGAGCTGCCTGACATCCGGGTGTCGCTGATCTGGACGAGGACGCTGCTGCGCTGGTTGTTGTCCTCGCTGTCGCTGTCTGCCTGTTTCAGCAGGCCCTCCGTGTTGCTGACCTGACATCGGATGCCACAGCCTGGCACTGCCTGAAAGTCAGTGCATGCGCCCATAGACTCTGTGCCAAGCTCCTTCACACAGAAAAGAATTGATGAGATTTAATATCTGGAGCACATGGAGGATCATAAAATAGGATCACGCAGATGATCTGAGATTGTGAGGTGTGGGCGGTGGAGAGCAACCTGTTTGCAGTATTTGGTGATAGCTGATCCCAGAGGGTGTTCGCTGTTGTTCTCAGCTGTACCCACGATGGCAAGCAGTCGGGAACGAGGCATCTTGTTCCCCTCCACGATTATCTTGACTTGGATAACCTTCGGAGCCCCATATGTGATGGTCCCAGTCTTATCAAACACCACCGTCTGGACCTGCCAATTCAAATAATAATAAAAAAAACAAACTATCAGACTGAATTTCATATGTTTTAAGTGTTTAATCATCAAAGTAGACAAATGTGGTCCCGTAACCTAGAAAACCAGAGTTATGTCACAATGTGTTTAAGTTGACAGTTGGTCTGTTACATTATTGGCTGACTACATAGGGCTGTCAGAAAATCATCATTAACACACTTTGTGTGGCTCTCCTCCCTCACTAGGATGTCATTTTGGGCTCTAAAGTCTGTTCCCACCATGACAGCTGTCAGGGGTTGCCGAGCCAAGAGAGCAGGGATGTGTGATGCATAACACAGTTATGGAGGCCTCTCGTGAACCCCCTTATCTACATGGGTTGTACTAAAGGACACCTCGGTATTGTCAACATATGTGGGTACTTATCTTCAATTCATGGTGTATAAAAAACATTTTCTGTGTATTCTTGATCATGTTATTTCATCTTTTCATTATTTTCAAATTGTTCATGTGACACGCTGATATCCAGGTAATATAATTGCCTCCCATTGGTTGCTGCTACTAAATAGCTGTAAGTTAGTTAGTTGGTTAATTAAATGTCCTGACAAAGACCTACAATGGTTGAAACATGTTGGTTATTAATAATAATTATAATACAATGTATTTATAATGCACTTTTCATTTACAAACCACAAAGTGCTAATGATCAATGATTCAACCACGACTACAAAAGGCTTTTAATATTGCCTTGCACTTTGTTACTTGTTGCTAATTTTTTATCAAGTTGTTTCCGATTTTTACAAGAGCGACCGACACATTTTTGATCTGCAGTTATGGATACAGAGTGATCTCTTTTTCCATTTCACAATGTGTTAAACTCGACAGTTGGTATGTTACGTAATAGGCTGACTTCATAGAGGCGTTAGAACAGCATTATTAACACACCTTATGCGCCATCTCAAGTGGCTCTCCTCCCTTGATCAGGATGCCATTTTGGGCTCCAACCCCTGTGCCCACCATGACAGCTGTCGGGGTTGCCAAGCCAAGGGAGCAGGGACACGCGATGCATAACACTGTTATGGAGGCTTGGAAGGCGAAGCGAATCACTGCCTCAGCCCTGGAAATACTCTTGTCGTAACCCTGCAGGGAGGAAATGGGTCCGTTTAGATGTTCTTTCAAATTAATTACATATCACTTATACCATCACTGAAGAAAATAAAGTAATAAAGAACAATATCAGATGACATTCAGTCATGACTAGATTTAAATCAGTTAAAAATCAATAGAGAGGAATGGGTGTCATTTCCTGATGTCATACTCAGGAGCTTGGTACACATATCAAGAATGAAAGAAGACTCACAGGAAAGTACTTCTCCACTAGAGAGAAGTCTAAAAACCCAATGACGATCCAGGCGATCAGCGTGAGGACGGATATGCAGACAATGAAGGGTACAAAGTAGCCACTGATCTTATCTGCATACTGCTGGATGGGAGCCTAAAAAGACAAATGTTAGGAATCAAACACCCCAGGTCTCAATTACAAAAAAAGTAAGTACCACACCAAATGTTTACATAGAAATGAAGAAAGGGCAAAAAGTATTCTGATTTCCTTCTATAAATCCCAAATCAACTGGGAAATGTGCGCACATGGATCAGCATCGTATAAATGTCGTTTATGTATAGAGTCTGCTGCGGTTATTCATGGCAAAACATGGCAATTACTGAGAGGTTGTGTTTTTGGAGACAGAAATCGAGGAACTTGTGTGGGTGAGGTGATCCATGAACACTCGTTCCCTCCTAATTCTTCCACTCACATAATCCTGACAGCATTACAAGTGTGTACGTTAACAGCAATCGGACTGATTGAGACAATCAGTGGTGTCCACCACCACGGGATGTCATTTGAAAACTTTGCCGGCATTATGAATAGAACTCATGATGAAGATTTGGAGGATTAATGATTGTGCCAGAACTGCCACTGGATTTCTGCTAATTTACACAATCCCTGTGTGCTGAGGGAGGGGACTGGGGGAAGGCAGAGTGTGTGAGTGTCGCGGCGGTGTCTCCAGTGAGCGCTATACTGGCATCAGAGAGCTGTTCTCAGTGTATCTGTGAATACAGAATACTGAATCTAAATACAGAATAAGAATAAACTATTAAAGTCGTGTTCGCTTGAGCAATTTTAAACACAAAAATTGAAATTGTACTTGGCGTTACATGTACAGTATTAGACAACGGTGCTGATGAAATATTAGGCATCATTTGATTTGCGTTAGTTAGTATCTTTTATAATTGAAAGTCTGATTCAAATATTTATGATAAAAGGGAGATGAAGTGAGTTTAAATGTGTGATTTCTACAATCTGGCTTCAATTCACCACCTCACCAATTTCCCCCGTCTCCAAAATGCACATGCACATGGGTCAGATTTTCCATACAGATGCCCGCATTCTCCCGTCAAGTTTGTTTTTATAGGCCGCAACTTTTGCGTGGCTTTCAGGGCCCAGTTTGTGCATCGTAGTGACTATAAATGAGGCCGCTGAGCAATTACCCTGATAGAAGATGGACAGAGTGCAAATCTCAAAGCACATAATTCACCTTTGAAGTCTGGGCCTCCTCTACTAGTTTGACAATCTGAGACAGCGTGGTGTCCATGCCAACATGTGTAGCACTGACGAGCAGAGAGCCATTCTGGTTAATGGAGCCTGCAATCACCGAGCTCCCGGGCTTCTTAGTCACTGGCATGGCCTCGCCTGGAGACACAAAGCAACAGCTGGTCAGAAAACACAACAGTCCGAGACAGCAGAAAATCTATAGCAAATGTCTATAATAATAACCAAAGACTACATGTTTATTAGCAATGGCAACTCATCCTTCCATATTCTAATTATTATTTTCTCACTGAATACTAACACTAACATAATGACAAATATTTGTGTATCCTGTATTTTAAAATCCAGCTCCATATGTCAGTTATTTACCACAAAGTCACACACCCCATAATGGAAATTCACCATGAACAACTTATTGGTTGTTTTTTTATTTCAAACTGCGATAAAATACTATTTCATCCCCAAACCCTGAGTATTTAGATTTTAGTGTATTATTGTCAACCCTAAGAACTCGTTTTTTAAGGGTTATTTATTTGCAAAACAGGACAGCAATTAGTCACAACAACAACAAAAATCCCCAACACATTTAATCTTAATTTAGTTCCTCCTGTTTCAGTGATGCAGGGTTCCTGATGAGGTGTCTCAGGTTCATTACAGGTAACTACACCCACCTACGTCGCTGCCAACTACACACTAAGGTTGCCTGTCCTCATTCTTTCTGGAGGACATCATGATCAGCACTGTTAATTAACAAAGCTCTCCTCAACAAACACATTGCTTGAGTTCTGTGTTACACTTGTTTGAGTAACAATCGCTTATTGAAGTGTAATAAGGTAGTAAATCACACCATAATGTACACTGTTAGGTGTGTGTGTTGCATTGTTTGTAATGGGTTGTTACATGCAGGTAGTTGAAAAATCCTAATTTCAAATAAAATACACACCAAGGTTTATGTGGGTGATTTGACTGATGGATTTAAATGCAATTAACATTTTTCTGGACAACAGCAATTAATTCTAGGATATTTAGTCATTTTTATCAATTTCCAAGTGCTTCCATGCCTGGAAACTAGTCTCTAAAATTCAAGGTTTTCCAGGACGCGTGGGAACCCTGCGACAGTGAGCTCTCAATGACTACAAATAGATACTTGGTCGTTCTTTCACCGTAACCAACCTGTGATCAGAGACTCGTCGGCCATGGAGTGTCCCTCGATGACCCTCCCATCTACTGGGAACTTCCCTCCAGGAACGACTTTGACCACATCGCCCCTCTGCACCAGCTCAACATCCACCTGCTCCTCACTGGGAAACATGATGTAAATGTTGTAAACGACTGCTGGAATTGTATTTTAAAATGCAGCTACATTAAATATGATTTAAGGTAAAAATGACTTTTCCAGTTTGATTTCCCATTAACAACACAAACGATTAACTTAAAAACTGTGGATCCAAATTGAATCCCCAAATATATTTGTACGTTTCTTACTTGTTTATGCAGTCTTTGTTATGTCACATAAGACCTTTTACTGACATTTCCACTGCTGACATTTAGATATGTTCTAATCTTAAACCAACTAAAGATATGAAAATGTTATGTCAATAAAAAGTGCAGAGAACAAAACAGTACCTGACAAGGGACTTGTCACTGCCAAGAGTGACCACTGTGGCCTCAGTTGCTTGCAGAGACATCAGCTTCGACAAAGCTTCAGATGTCTTGCTCTGGATGAAAGTAGATTTCCAAGTGATTAATACATTCAATTAAAGTCCTGCATTTTATGTCACAGGCATCAATAATGAGCTAAACCTTGGCTATCTGTTCCAGCCAGCGTCCCAAGGAGATGAAGACAAAGAGCATCGGTGGCGTGTCAAAGAAGGTGATGGGGTTGACTTTTGCCTTCTCCACCATGGCCACTATGAGGACGATCAGTGAGTAGGTGAAGGCGATGGAGGTAGCCAGAACGATGAGCACATCCATGTTTGCAGATCGGTGTTTGAGTGCTTTGTAGGCTTGAATGTAGAAGTAGCGACCTCCAATAAACTAAAGAGAGGCAAAACAGAACGACATACATTTCAGTGCCTTTTTAAAAATCAAAATTTTAATGTGCTGCTAAAATTTGCGTATCATTTTATCTGGAAGTGCTTTGAATCGCTCTGATTTACCTGTACAGGCACACAAAAGAGGAAGGAGAGGAGGTTCATGATGGAGAGGCCTGGGAGCAGCTGTCTCTCCAGGAACATGGTGGCGTGGTAGTGGTTGCGGTCCTCCACTGTGGCATTGTGCTGATGTGAAGCACTCATCTGGTGGTCAATGATAATCATGTAGGTCATCATGCCCATCACAGGCACGCAGAAAATCAGGCTCACCAGGAAAGATTTCCTCCACCTTAAGAGAACAGGGTCATCATTACAAAAATGACTAAAAACATTTGGTATAAAAGGGATTAGAGCGATATTTGACATTGTCTTGGTTTAAAAATAGAAAAATGCTACTTACTGTCGTATCTCTTTGCTGTGGTCCAGGTGACTGGCAGTGCGGTCTCGCTTTACCAAAGATGCTTCAAACCCCAGATTCTACAAATGACAGTGAAAGTACTGATTCCGTTTCCTACCCTCATGATTAAGCACTTCATATAGAAAAGCATTCACACATTCTCTGGTTTGCATGAAATAACTGAACAAATGCAGCAGAAATACCTCGATCAGTTTGATGATGTCTCGTGGCCCTATAATTTCCGAGTCGTACTTAATGTGTGCTTTGTTGGTTGCCAGGGCAACGGAGGCATATATAATCCCCTTTTCTTTCATGAGGCTGGATTCAATCTTGTGAACACAAGAGGCACACGTCATTCCCCTGACCTGAAAGAAGGTGTGGAGGAGCAGTCAAGTAGAGAAACGGACAAAAATAATTCATGAAAGAGGGTATTAAGTGAGCAGCAGACATGATTCATTACATCTACTGAAATTAGGTTGCACGTATTAGACGGTCTCTACTAGCGATGGAGATGATTATTTGTAGATTTGACTCACCACTAGTTCTAGGTTTCCATCTGAACCTTCGTAGTTCTCCATAACGGAGGCGGTGAAGCCCAGTTCTTTCACACACTCAGCGATCTTCACAGGGTCAATAAGCTCGTGGTTATAACGCACCTCTGCTTTACTGGCCATTAGTGCTACCAGAACAGAGTAGATACCTGCAACATTGAATATTTTCTTTTTAGCTCCTGGTGAAAGCAATAACATAGGATTAATCCGCATTGAAATACAACTTATTGTGGTGCTTTTACATACCAGATTCATTCTTTAGGTTTCTCTCGATGTTTGCCACACAGGAAGCGCAGGTCATCCCTCCAATCTGGATGTAGCATTTAGAGTGGGCGTCTCTGTCTCTTTCCTTGCAGAGGTCACTGTCCAGCTCCTTATCTTTCACATGGGTCAGGCTCGAAGACTTTGAGAGACTGGGTTTTGGTGCAGGCAGCAGAGAATTGGTCTCTGTCAACAACAAATGATAGCTTTAAAAAGCTTTTAAAAACGCTGCTATGATGTCTCAACCTCACAGTTCAACTACTCCCACTGGCTGAGGAGCATCCAGGGGCAACAGAGTTAAGCTTGAGACTATCGTCAGGGAATTCTGTCTCGTCAAAACAATTAAAACTGCTTCAGCCATTCCACTATGTGAGAAAATACCTGAATCAACTACCACACCAACTATTTCTCTTACCAGGTAGGAATGCATCAAAGCCCATGTCCTCTATGGCATCTCTCAGCTCTTCTTGTGTGGTCAGGAGGGGATCATACTCAAAGGTCCCCTGGTGATCAGACAGGGAGACCTGGGCTGACATCACCCCCTTCCTTTGGGAGATCATGCCTTCGATAGACTGGACACAGGAATTGCATGTCATGCCCTCGATGTGAATATTAACTACAGATGCTAGAGGCTGGGTAAAACAAGCCTGTAAGGCAGAATGTTTGGCCTGGGTTGCAAGCCGTGGTGACGATAAAGCAGTCGGGGGCGATGTGGAAACGGGACTGAGAGGGACAGAGGAGTCCCAGGGTTGAGTCTTGAAGTTTCCTGGAGGCAGCGCCTCAATGGCATGCTGCAACTGAGTGGCAGAGACCATTAGAGGATCATAGCAGATGGAGGCCTTCTCCTTCTCCAGAGAGACCTCCACAGAGGAGACGCCAGGCAGCAGAGAGATATTGTCTTGGATATTGACCACGCATGAATGGCAGTGCATTCCTTTCACCTTGAGGGCGATGAGTGTCATGTCTATGAAGATTTCAGTCTCCTCTGATGTCTCCGATGGCGAGGAGACAGTTGGTTTTTGAGAATCAACCAGACGTTCCATTTCGCTGGGGGAGAGCTGCAGAGTGCGGGGCTTGGACTTGACAAACGCCTTGAAGCCGGCCACGGCAATCTGGTCGGTGATGGTTTGCACATTGATGAGGTAAGGCAGGTAAACAATTGTAGCTTCCTGAGTCTCTAACACCACTGTGGAGAATAAATGAATGTGTTAATATGAAAATAAATACATGACAATGTTAAATATGACAAGCAGAAAGGACTTTTTAGAAAAGGCAATATTCCAGAACATTCAATTTGTACATAAATTAAGTGTTCATCACTTTTAAATGATCATTTGGTTCCATCCAAGTCTGTACGGCAGAGGTCTTTTAAAGCTCAAAAATAAAGAGGAGAGCCTTTGCGGTCACAGCTCCAAGGCTATGGAACGGCCTGCCGGGGGAAATCAGGAGGGCTTGACAGAAAGGGTTGCCAGGTTGCCATTGGCAACCATGCAAAGAGCTGGCAGGCACACCCATTGCCAGCCTGGCAACCGCGAACAGTAAGTGTTGAGTCCTGATCAGACTGCATCAGTCAAAAACTTTAAATCTATGTCCTTTCATGTGTAGTTCAAGTATTGATTGTCTTTTTATAATTCAGTTTTATAATACCTTAATATTAATTTGACCTTTGTAATAGGAATGGAACGATAAAAAAATGTCATATCATGATTATCCTGCAATTCATGATATTACCCAGATAATCAAAAAAAAGTACTGGAATCACTTTACCTTACATTTAGTCAAGAAAACTAATATGTATATTGCATCACAGATAGGATCTTTATTTTTTTCTTAAAAAAAATCCTTTTGTGAAAATCGAACAATCTTAAATAAGGAAAGCATAAATCTTAAGGTCCTTTAAAAATAATAATTAATTCAATAAAATGGTGGTTTCTGGAGACAAAGCCCACAGCATAGTTCTCCTTTTATATTCAAATAAGTATTGAACAAGTATGTCTGAATCAGACATGCTTGTTTTTTAGTTGAGGCTGTTGTTTTGAAAATTCCCTTTCTGTGACTATTTTTAAAAAAATGTTATTACAACTTGCACTGTTTTTATGTATTCCCTTTTCTTTGAATGAGTAGAGACTGTAGAAATGAGTGGTTGAACCTGAAGGGGTGGGACTGAGGGGTGTGTGGTGGTGGAGTGATGTTGCAAACATAATCCTGTTGGTCTACAAGACAATACCAGTGTAAGGATTTCATGAATCATAATCTAATCCCACAGAGAAACCCGTTAGTGGTCAACATACACTCCATATCGTATACACAATGACAGGACAAGCTTGTGAACAGTTCAAATACATCACCTCTGATCTTTTGAATCCCTTTCAGTTTTCCAATCTTCCCTTCAATAGTGGTGGTGCACGAGTGACAGGTCATTCCTTCAATGCTCAATTTAAGGAGCGCCACCCCGCCTCCCCTAGTGTGGGACGGGGACGAGGATGGTCCTTTCTGCGTTGGGCTGCTGGGTGGGGGGATCTCCAGGGGTGTCAAGGTGGTCACTACCTCACTCAGCTGCTGCAAAGAAGTCAGGGAAGGAACGAATGTAACAGTGATGCCCGTCTGGGCTGGGCTCTCTCTGACATCCAACACTCCCTGAAACTGGGATAGCCTCTCCAAAGCCTCCTGTTGAGCTGCGGGTGTCAGGCCTGAGATGGGGATCAGCTGGGTATCTGTCGAGACGGGTGTGGCTGTGCTTTTGTCCGATAGACTTGATTCAAAGCCCATGTCCTCTATGGCCTCTGCCAGAGACTCTGGGCTATGTTGGCTGTGGTCAAATATTACTGTGGCATTCTTCTGCTCTAAAGACACCTAAAAAAAAAAAGGTACGGTATGGGTTAAGTTAGTAAAAAAGGTAGAACAAAGAGTACAACTTTAACAAAGTTAACAACTCATATCTCAACTCTTCATCATAATTAAAACTTTGTGCATTGCCCTAATGTCTCACAAAAGGGTCTACCACAGACAAGATCATGGGAGTCAATATTGCCATGTGAACGTCTTCAGACCTGGACTGTTATTAACGCAGAGGAATCCGGAGCAGATCTGACAAAGCACGCAGAAGTTATAAAAATGTCCTATTTATTGGCAAAAGGTGCTTTTTTTTGCCTTTCGTTGCATGAAAACGCAAAAAGTCTGATAACTTTTGATCCCAAAGGTCTTTAGATTAACCTGAACAAATTTGAAGTCAATCTGATGAAATCTGTACGAGGAGTTCTTCAAAGTCCTGTCAAAGGTATTGCTAAGAAATAGATTTTTTTATGACTTAATACAATTTTCCCACACTTTTATACACGTTTATTCATGTAACATTAACTGTAATGCTTGCAGAAATCTTGAAGGCTGGATGATTGTTAGGCTCCATCCGACACTCCTCCCCCCTGGAGTTCTTGAGTAACCTCAATTGAAAGATATGAAAATAGAAACAATTTCCCAACCCTAAACGTATGTGACCACACCCACATCCTTCATTCCATTTCTGTTTAATGGCTTTGTTCACAGCCATACTGTGAATCTGTGCAGCGTTAACAGTTAAATTATATGGAAAAGGAGGTAAACTAGAGTGCTTGGCAACATCATAGTGATTTGTCAGCATGACGCCCCTTAACTCTTCCTCTTAAGCAAGAATTGAACATGTGACACGCTGAAGGGATCACTTGACCGAGCCATGAGTTACAAACACACACACACACACACAGGGATTTAGTTGTGTGTGCCTGCCTATTGGATTATTTTTCTTTTTCTGAGAATGAGTGATGGGGGAGGGAAAGGAATGAGACTGTTGTACTAAGACAAATCTATTTACTCCTCCCAGATAATTTCTATATAAATTCTCTTAAGGACATAAATGACATTTCCTGTGGTTTACAGATCACATATCGACCTGCTGTCAGAGTCCTGCAAAGGGCAGAGCTCTATGTGGAACACAATATTACATTATCTTCTCATTTAACCCCAGCCTGAGGGGTAAACATACAATAAACAAAGCAGCAGACTGCAACTTAGACTGCAATTTAGCCATCTTTATGTGGCTATGTTACGTGGTTATAAATCAGACCAGCTAGGCCAGAGGGAGTAAAACTGTGGGATTAATCAAACTGCATTACCTTAACATGGCACAGAACCTTGAAGTAATATAATAAGGCATACATATATGCCTATTCTACAACATTCTAATAATCCTTTTTTTAAAAAGGAAGATTTCATGGTGCAACATCCATTGTAGTTATTTCAGATCTTACTTTTAAACAGAAAGTTCAAGCAAGAAATCTTAGGTCAAAAACGAAGAACTGCACCACGATGTGGAAAAATTGCATATTGACAATAAATGTAAGTCTTTTATATTATTTCAAAGACTGCATTTACCTTTATATGTATCACTCCAGGGAGCGAGCCAATGCGCTGCTCGATGGACTGGACACAGGAACCACAAGTCATACCCTCCACTCCAAGGGAAACTGAACCCAGATTGGCGTTCTGAGTCATGATTGCTTTCACTAAATGGACACAAAAAAGACAGAGTCTGATATAAAACTGTAAGTATTTCGCTTTGAGACAATAACAGCGGGAATGCATCACAAAGTCAGGGCAAATGATAAATGAGACATTTTCACAAAATGTTTTTTTTTTTTAAACTAACAAAAAATATATTCATGAAGAAACATTTGTAATATGGATATAAGGCACTTGGCATTAAATTATGTTTTAAACATTTAAATCAAACAGCAATATCCATATACAGAAAGCCATAGAGAACAGTGGGACCTGATAGCTGTGAGAACAGTTTCACTAACAAAAAGTATAAGCTGTTTTGTGCCTACAACTATAAACTTACGAGATAGGAAAATACTTACCTGTTAAAAAAAAGTGATTGCAATTTGTATTGATATTTCTAGCAGATAAGGGTTCAACATTGACAAAGAATCAATTAATACAGCTGTGAACAAACAAAGGGACAAAACTTGCACCAATGCTGCCAAATTAGACCATTGTTATTAAAACCCATGACCAAATTTTCACTTATGATGCTTCACTTGACAAAAAACGAAACGATAGGCTTCTTTGTTATTAAAAAAAGACAAGTAAAACCACAAGGGAACGTCATCATTTTTATGTTTTGGATGGAATAATTTAACAAGCAGCGTCATATTAAACCTCGAAAACATTTAGTCATTTTCATTAAAACTACATTCAACTCCAGACTATCGAAAGACGCAATACATAACTGTCCTACAAGAATCCTGGTGCCAACTCAGCACTTTGACACCAAGTCAATGTTTACCTGAAACGTGACAAATGTCAGCTTCTCTTTGTCTTTGAAAGACACCTGCCAACACAAGTCATCTTAATTCTGAAGCTTGGTCATATAGACTTCAATCACAAACTGATGAGTCTCATAGTCAAGCATTTCCCAGATTTGAGACTAACTTTTACATCTGAGAATGAATAGAATAGACTAACAGGACAGAAAACACAGGAACACTGACTGCAAAACACCTTTCTTTCTGAGGATCAAATCAAATGTTCACTTACTATCAAAACTACAAAAACAAGTCAACATAAACCTGTTTTAATTATCCTCAAGACTAAGCTAGTAACAAAACGAATTAACTACATTATCTACACATCATTTGTGACAAAGTTGTGTGCCTTTGACTGACAGCGACTAATTAAGATGCTCATATCCTCGCATTTAATTAAACGGAGGCTAAATTAACAGGAATATAGCTTGACTGAACTAACGTTAAATAATAAGTTAATCAAAATATTAGCTTTTGCCAGTTTGAAGCTTGACTCACAACACAATGTATGGTACTTCAGATGTGTCAACAATACAATGAATCTTTCCTCGACATTGTAGACTAACATGTGTCATCTGCTACACACAACTAGTTAGGTTTAGCATGAAATAAATGCACAGCTCTTACCTTATCCCAAAGGGAAGTAAACCAGTTAGCTACAGGCGACGTGAGTTGTTAGACTGCGTGGCTATGCTAGCTAGCTAGCTAGCTTCTTCTGTTCACCCTGCGTTACAAGCGACAACACCTTCACGTCGTGGCATCCTGCTGCCTACGAGGAATAACGAACAGTGTTAAAAATATATCTTTCCTTCCCCTGCTTTCACAAAACTCTGCTCTGTGAAGCTGTCTTTCTTTCTTCTTCTCATGCCGACGTGACTGACGTCTCCAGCTCCGCTGCGTCACCGCCGAGGGGCGGGGCCAGGAAGCCAAGGCAACTGGTTCGGGAACGTTCGTCCTAACTTTGAACCGGCAGGCTGCATTTACCCTAATTTATTATACCACGCCAACAATAATTAGTTATTATATTAACTGTTTTACGACTTTATTAAAGCTAAAACCTGACTTTATTTATTTGTAAGTCCGATTTTTTTGTAGGTTTAGGGAAATATGTGTTGCCAAGCTCACAGCCTGAGAGGAAGTATGAGCCGAACAGGCAAAACTCGGGGTACAAAAATAGGCTGAAGGATTCTTCCTTGACTCCTTTCCCCTTATCCATTGTTTTCTCTGATATGACCAATAACGGAAATATGATAATCACTACTAGTCACATTTTAGTTTGACACAACTTCCGAAGCCTTACACTGTGTTGCAGCATTGAAAATCCAACAGGTAGTCGTCATGTAGACACTTTTATCACAGAGCAAACTCAACCAGTTTTGACTAGCCCCTATAGGTCACACACATTTGCCCTGGTCATACAAATAAAACACAGATCTGAATGTGATGAGAATTAGAGGGATGAGGCATATAATGTTGACTGTTAGAGAGGTCCTGCTTAATTTATATGGGATGATTGTCACACTAAAATGTGAAACAGATTTTGATACATTTCTGTATGTTTGATATTTTAATAATGTATGAGTCAGCTTCTAATTGTGATTCCCAGGAATGGACCCCAGGAGGGAGTAGTTGTTTCCAGGGCATCAACTAATGGGGATCCACATAAACAATAAATACTTCTCCTGAAAGTACATATTGTGGTCATTTATATTGCTATTTGAGGCACAGCTGCATGCATTTGAAGGTCTAAAGATGCAGATTGCATTCCTGATTACGACTTGCCAAATAATAATAGTTTTTCTGCCACCATGCATACATCAGTGCTTGTTTTGCAGTGTTAAGAACATCTGTTAAGAATGTAGCTGGAAGTTTGATTTTGTAGCAAACTATATGGGATACATTTGAGAGCAGTAACTGATTCAATCCTCCAAGTCACAGTGACTAAGCAGGATCCACCGTACACAAAGACATCCATCAACAGGCAAGCATCAACGGAAACAGAAACGACATCCTGTGGTTTGTGTCGGCTTTAATTAGCAGCAGGAGAAGGAAATGAAAACATAAAACACCAATAAACAATCCTGCCTGCCAAAGTACACGTAGGCCTACTGTATGAACAGCTTTTAAAATGATGTAAGATTTCGGTATTCAGGATAATACTTCAGTTTCTACTGGTTCAGAGCATTCTGTAACCAAAACAGCTATAGATTTATTAAGATGTTTAGAAAACTTATTGTAGATCAAAATAACTTATGCCCCAAAAGCATTTAAAATACTCAATGGATACTTACGGTGTACAAGAGGAAAACATTGCAGTACTACAGTTATCTGACAGACAAATGTTGCTGGTTATGATGCAGATTCAGATTTGGCTCACAAAACATAACACTGAAAATATGCATGTTTTATGTCAACCCAAGCCATGATCTTTTCCCAAACTTACCCAGATTTGTTGCATTAACCCACAATGAGATGTCTGAATTACACAAAATTCAACACAGCACTGCGTTGGGTCCCCAGCAATACACTCGCCAAATGTGAAGTATTCACTGAATGTTTCTCAAGAAATAAGCAAAGGACATACAGACGGACGGACAGAAAGAGACACCTTGCTTTACATTCAAATCAATGAACATGTTTACATCACTCACACACACTTTGACATATAGGCATGCACAATAGTATCTTATGCTTTCATTTCCTGGGAGACACACACACACACACACACACACACACACACACGCTGGTGTTGTAAATAAATGAGTCATCTCAAAGGTAATCTCTGTTTAATAATGAAACACTGATGTCCCCTCTCTGTCTCTGGATGCGTGCTGGTGGTCGGAGACGCAGCCGCGCGCAGATCCATGCGTTGCGCCGCTCACGTGTCCTCAAGCTGTCGCTAAAGCCGAGACGAGAGCTTATTATGGGAGCTGCTCCTGCTGTCCTACATCAGCAGCAGACAGCGACTCTCCAGTCATCTCCAGACATGGCTCCAAGCGAACGCCGTCCCTTCCACCGGCAGAGCACAACACCGAGAGGAAAGTGGTGCCGCTGAGCCGTTCATGTAAGTAACACGTGTTTTATTGGCGTTTGTTCTGTGTTTAAAAGGATATGTTCGTAAAGAGTGCAGCTTTTTGTAAACACCCAGGTGGCTTCAGTGCAGTGCAGTGTGTGTTTCACAGCGTTAATCTACACTGTCACTATCAAGCTTCAAGATATAAAATGTTATTTATAGGATCTGTAAGCAGACTTTACACGCTGAGTTACTGTTGAACTCTGTGGCTGAAGCCTCAGAACATTAGTGAAGGGAAGGTAAAATGAAAACCGAGGACATTTTTATATCAGGAGATTATTTGGAAATGAAAAAAAATGTGTGAGCTCACTTTCAGATAGAGGCTGCAAAGCCGTGGGAAATATGAGTCCCCCTGTTATGAACCTAAGGAGTGTGACATTTCATATTGGTGGTTCATAACATGCTTAGTTCATACTGGGACTGAGTGAGAGATTGCTTCCACAAGGCTGTGAGAAACTATTTGTAAAAAGGCTTCAGCATCACTCATAGTGTTTTGAAGTGGAGGTGAGTTTGCTGTTATTCAATATCCACCAATATGCAATTAGAGATTTGTTATAGTGTTGAGGTTCTAAATCAGCTGTTGATTATGATCAAGCATGCAAGCTTGTATCATATAAGTAATATTAACTCAGTAAAGGATGGAAGGACATGAGCATTTTCAGGAAGTATAACCTCTATGATAGCAGTTCATTATTATTGATTTATGAGGGGGCAATAACAACCACTATTTAAAAACAAAACACGGATTACAAAGAGGTGGAGATGTAAGAAAAACAACAATATTTAATGCAGGCAGGGAGAGCGAAACCAACATTATTCTAGATCAAATTAACCAAAATAGTTTAGTATGATATATACTGATATGCACACTTTGCATTGAGCCTTTTACTGTTTGCATTTAAACTTCCTGATCTCCTGATCCCGCTGTGTGCTGCTTTGTTTCAGAATGAAGCGAGGAAGGACAGATCTCCGATCAAAGTGCCAGCGCTTCCCCTCCCATGAGGAGAGGGCTCAGAAACAGAAGTGGGGGGCGTCCGGCTTCGCCCTGACCTCTGCGGAGGACTGGGGTAACCTGCCCCACCACGTTGTCCTGCAGATCTTCCAGCATCTGTCCCTCGTGGACCGGGCCAGGGCCTCGTCCGTGTGCCGCTGCTGGAACGACGTCTTTCACACCCCTGATCTGTGGAGGAGGTTCGAGTTTGAGCTCAATCAGCCGGCCACGTCTTACCTGCGCTCCACTCACCCTGACCTCATTCAGCAGATCATCAAGAAGCATGCCCAGCACCTGCAGTACGTCAGCTTCAAGGTAAGATCCCATGCTGTCACCCATTCCTCCTCTCACCTGCACCTCCACTTTCACAACACAGCTGCCTGGAGAACAATATGCGTCCTCCTTAATCCAAACCATCTGCTGTAGAATTGATCATGACGCATTCGCTGCCGAGGCATTAGTCGGCTTAACACATCTAGAGCTGAGATTATTCTTGTAGTACTCCTCCATCTTTCCATTCCTCATTTTGTTGTGTGTGTGTGTGTGTGTTTCTTTTTTTTTTTTTTTTTACATTTTTGCCTAAATGGTGAATCACTGCTGGTAAATCAGGTGGACAGCTGCACAGAATCTGCAGAGGCGGCCTGTGACATTCTCTCCCAGCTGGTGAACTGTACCATTAAGACCCTGGGGTTGATTTCCACAGCACGGCCCAGCTTCATGGACGTGGCTCAGGTAAGAGACTGCCTGCTTTCACTGCCGCCCTGTTTGGTAGAACAAAAAAGAGCTGGATTAGACGCAGCATGTCCTCAATTTGCATGTCGATCCGGTGTAACCAGCATCGTTTGTCCCTCTTTAGGCCCACTTTGTGTCTGCGCTGACAGTGGTGTTCGTCAACTCCAAGTCGCTGTCCTCTATCAAGATTGACGACACGCCAGTGGATGACCCCTCCCTGAAGGTGCTGGTTGCCAACAACAGCGACACTCTGAAGTTGCTGAAGATGAGCAGCTGTCCGCATGTCTCCCCAGCAGGTTATTGTTACTTAAAAAAAAAAAAGTATTTCATTCTGTAAAAATCAGTGTGTTAAATTCCTTCCTTCCTTTCTTACATATCCTGAAAATGAGTTTGATTTGTTGTTTAAAAGGATCTGCTCCCATTTCCTGTCCTCAGGTATCCTGTGTGTTGCAGACCAGTGCCACGGACCTCAGGGAGCTGGCGTTGAACTACCATCTCCTGAGCGACGAGCTCCTCCTCGCCCTCTCTTCTGAAAAACACGTTCACTTGGAGCACCTGCGCATCGACGTGGTGAGCGAAAACCCTGGGCAGACACACTTCCACAGCATCAAAAGAAGCAGCTGGGAGGCTCTGGTCCGGCACTCGCCCAAGGTCAACATCGTCATGTACTTCTTCCTCTATGAGGAGGAGTTTGAACCCTTCTTCCGCGAGGAGACTCCCGTCACCCACCTGTACTTTGGCCGGGCGGTGAGCAAAGAGATGCTGGGCCGCGTCGGACTGAACTGCCTTCGCCTGGTGGAGCTGGTGGTGTGCGCCAACGGCCTCGAGCCCCTGGACGAGGAGCTGATCCGCATCGCCGAACGCTGCAAAAGCTTGACCGCCATCGGACTGGGCGAGTGCGAAGTGACCTGCAGGGGCTTTGTGGAGTTTGTGAAGACGTGCGGGGGCAGGCTGACGCAGCTGTCAATCATGGAGGAGGTGCTGATCCCAGACAGCAGCTACAACATGGAGCAGATCCACAGCGAGGTGTCCAAGCACCTGGGTCGCATGTGGTTCCCTGATATGATGCCCACCTGGTAGGCTGACGTGAAGCCAGAGCGGAGGGTGTGATGGGCTCTTTATTGACAGTGAGATGAGAGGCAGTTTCCCTGTCATCAGTGTTCACGGCCATTTCTAAAGCTGTCAAGTGTATTTTTATCTGCAGTAGATTTGATGTAAGACTGAAAATGTTTTCTCACTTGGAAATGTTGGCAGATTGACTTCTGTCTGACTATCTTGTGTGCACTCAGCTTTCTCTCTATGCATAGATGTTGTGATGTGAAACCTTGCATATAGTAGGTTCTTTCAGTGTGTGAAGGAATGTCTGCAACCGTACAGCCATTTGTGCGTAAAGGACGTTGTTAAAAGCATCACGCTTCATCATTTATCCAGCATCTCCCACAATACAACTGTGCGTGTTGTTACATACCTCTAAGTATTTGAGGTTTCCATCTGAACTCTGTTCATCCAGCCGTTGGCAGAAAGAGCACTAACAATAGTGATACGAATGCAGTACAGAGAGAACTAGAGTTTCCAGTTGTCACACCTTCATGCAAAACACAATGAGGCTTTTGTCTTCTGGTCGATTCATTTTGTGTTTCAGTTTGTGTCAGTGGAGACTTTATTATTTCATCCCAAACTACGACATTTTAGTTATTGTCAGGTAAAATATCAGAATTTAAAGGCTTTAAATGGTGCTATACTGTATTGAGATATTGAGACATTTAAACCATTCATTCTGAATATTACTTTTTTTTTTCACAGCTGAAATTGATTTTATTTGGAACTAACAAACTCCAATATTGCTGTACTGGAGATAATAATACAATGAACGTCGCCTACAGTTAAAAAAAAACAGTGGTTGTAGTTAAAGGTTCAAATAATATTCACTGATGGTCACTTTATTTATTTTTTTAAATGATTACGGATGCACTTTATTATATATATTTATATTGTTTTTAATTATAAATGGACATCCTTGTACATCTAGAAGCACTGGCTAAAACAGATGGAGTTTTTCTTAATGGATGTCTTTAAAGTGTTCAAAATAGAGGCCTTTGCCTTAGTAGTTAGAGTTTTTTTTTTCCACCATGACATTTTTGAATGATACAAATTTATTTTCTCCAAAATAGGCCCACAGTATCCAGTGCCACACTGTATCACACGATACATTCAAACAGCTGTAAAGAATTGCCTTGTATTTGTTAATTTGACACATGTTTACATGTTTTTTATGTTTGTGCAGTTTCTCAGGTCTGGAAGAGGTCTGCTTCATTGTAACTATTTATATTACTTATGCTGTATGTAATTCTCAATAAATATATGTTGAATTTACTTAAATGTTGCATGTTCTTTTGGCTATAACACCAGCAAGCCTTTCTGCCTTTGTCCCGTTTGACCTTCCTGCAGCTTCTAACTTTCACCACTAGAGAGCAGCAGTGATCTAACTGGAGGCAGCGAGACCTTACATAAGCAGAGCTGCTACTGTATAATGAAGTATGCCAATGATAACTCAGCCCTTTTTACAAGTGGACTCGGCTTGTGCACACTCCATTTCCATAAAAAAAAACCTTTCCTTCTTATTCTGAATGCACCTTTTTGCCTGAATGATATAGATCTGCATCTGAAATATGACATCCACGCACGCCCTTTTGATTGAATATCTATTTTCACAGCAAATATTACAGGTATATACAAAACATGCTTTCGTTAGAGGCCCAGCCTACAGTATAAATACATTCATTTTTGGAAGCGGGCAAAAAAAAAATCTGTAATCCACACACGTATGTTGGCCTCAGTGACGGGATGCTTTGTGACTGTTTAGGGTATCTAGGTGAGAGGAATATATTAAACCAGCTAAGCATTTTGTTCTGGAAAAGTGCCACATTTTGGAGGGGTGGGTGGCATGACTAAGTGGGTTACCACTGTGCTCTGAACACCCATCAGGAAAGTAACAGGCTTATGTGTTCACTATGGCAGCTTGTTATGAGGGGAGTAAGGAGGATAGGGCCTCCGTACATCACACCAATCGATGATTTGTCATAAGTCGGGAGTGAAGTGTATTTCTATCTGATTGCATTTAGAATGGATTTATCCACTCATGAGCCAGTTCAGAATATTTACAATTTTCTGAATAAATAATCATCTAATTCCTTCAAGTAGCTAATGAGTCTCTGTTTCTCGTGCGTGCTTCTGATAGTTTTCTGTGATGACGCTCATTGTGAAGTCATCCTCAAAGATATCAGAGGCAGACTGGGGATAAATGTCCGCATGGGTCTCCAGGGTGGGAGAGGGTGGGGTAGACAACCTGGAGTGCTTGACCTGGCCGTTGCCTCTGAGGCTCCTCCACTCCTTCATCCACTGGTCCCTGGTGGAGGGCTCCAGCCGGTCCAGATGCCTGGCTTGCACCAGCGGGGAGGGAGCAATAGAGTTCCTCAGCACGTGAAATGCATACCTGGGGGAGAGAGCGTGGTGGTGAGAAAGTAGGCCAGTGAAAAATATGCGGCCTTTGATGTAAATCAGAGCATTCCCTCTAAATATCAGCACTTTCAGATGCATCGGCAACCAGGAGGAAGACCGAGCCGCGGTGCAGATCATTCCTGGACGTCACAATTAACGTTATTTAATTACAAATGAGCGGAGACCATCTTTGCACCACAAGAACCTTACGATTACACAGCAGTTCATGATCTGCACTCTAAAATAATAAATACATTTAACAGAATTCTGAGGTTGATTAGATTTAACCAGTGGAAGGAGGACTACAAGATTAGTGTCTGACCCTTTTTGACTTGTGACCCCTAAAAATTAGCAATGTCACTTGTGATTCATCATCATGGGTTTTCTATGGCCTCGGCGCTTTTTGTGTTTGAATTCATAGTGTTTTTGTGGAACGTCTTTAGGTCAGTTGGTCAGAAAAAAATGGGACATTTGGAGGATGTTGCCATGTATTCCAGGTGTGATGGCTATTATTTTCTTACATTTTAAAGACAAAATAACTGATTGATTGATTTAAACATCCAGTGATAAGATTTTCTTCATCATGCATAATCTTATGGGGAAAAACAGTTTTCTTTCAAACATAATTTAACTCCCCATATAACAGTAGAAGGCTAAGTGTGGTGGTACCTGGGCAGCAGAGCCACCACGGTCGTGATGATGCAGAGAAGGTAGAACATAGGGTCGGCCATCTGGCTCTGGAGGATCCAGTACGGGTTGGATGGAGGGTTACAGGTGACGCAGATGGCGCTGTAGGCAAGCGTCACAATGAAGTACAACGCCACGCTGCCCAGCATGATTACCCAGTGAACCACCGTCTTCAAGACACATGCATACAACACAAATTAGACACATTGATAACAACCCCTTTTATTTAATTACATGAATTACATGTTACATAATAGTAAAACATTACTATCATTATCATATTGGTTTCAAATGCAGACCTGACTGAAGCTATCTAGTGATAAGAGTTGTCTCACCGGGAGTATATACTGTGATTTTATCTAGAAAGATATCCATCAGTTCAACACTCACCCAGGCTTTGATCTCTATTGACAGATGCAACAGGATGGTAAATAAAGAAATAGTGTTCAGAGGAGTTCCAAAGGTGAAAACGTCAATGTCTGAATCCTGGTAGGTCTGGAGGGGAGAAAACACGTGTTGTCAAACCAGTAAAATAACTGGTAACTCGGAGGACGAATCATGACAGATACGATGTTGCACAATATTTAATCAAAGACAAAATTCAAATGTTTCTCTTACCAAGTATGGAATAAAGAAGCACACCAGACTCTGATAGAAGGCATCGAGCATGGAGACCCAGAAAGTTATAAATGTGTATTCCTAAACAACACACACACACACACACACACACACACATTAAGCACATTACATTGACTAACATTCATTTCCTGAAAACTTTAACCCTTGTCTCCCCTCCAACACACATACATGTTCAAGTACATAAAAAATACACAAACTCTTCAAAGTTTTCTGTGCATTTTACTCAAGACCCAACTCCGTGGATCCGTAGCTCCTGTTGTCACTGACCCCTTCACCCTGTCCAGTCCTGTACAGTTCAGGAACACCCAGCAGCATGTCTGCAGAAACGTCTTTGTCCATTATCCCAAACATGACGGGCGGCACCGAGGTGAAGAAGAGGTTAAAGAAAATCATCAGCCAGTAGTCGATCATGGCAGTGCCAGAGAAGCCGCAGAAGAACTGATACCAGAACAGCAGGTTCACGTAGGCCTGGGGAACACATTAAAGTGTCGATGATAAGATGAGAAACAAGATTCAGACAGCAGAGCGCTCCAATGCAGACACGAGACTCACCACATTCTTATAGAAGAAGTAAATGATCATGTTGGCCAGTCGAGTGTAGCACCAGTGTCCGTGCACCAGGAGAAGTTTTTTCAGGTGTTTGAAGCGTGATATAGCAAAGTCACTCGCCATGACCGCCTGCAGATGACACAGAGTAGTGAACGGTGAGACGGGCAGGAGAAACAAACAATATATTTGAAGCAAAAGACCAGAGTTGAGACCTGCATGCCCTCGTGACCGGATAGCCCGATGCCAATATCAGCTGCTTGGATCATGTTGACATCATTTGCACCATCGCCTGAAACCACAAAACCACAGTGAATATCAGTTTAATGACAGTAAAAGAAGAGAAAATATGAATAAAAAGTCAATAAAATACATTTATTCAGGGGTTTAATAAGTTTAATTTAGATGTTTTTGATATTTTTACAACTTAAATTGACTTTCTCGTCCTTATAGAACTCAGCAGGATGCCAATTTATTCAATTTTATTTTAAAATGACAGTTTATTGTATTCATACTGTTTCTGGTCCCAGTTAAATGCATTTGGCATCATGTGAACAGAGACGTTTCTTACCAACAGCAAGGGTCATGACTTTGAGTTTCTCCCTGACCACCTTCACCACTCTGCTCTTCTGTAAGGGCGTGACTCTACAGCAGAGCACAGTGCGGCAGCGCTTGGCCAGGTCCACAAAGCGGTCCTGCAGGTCCGATGACAGAGCCATGTCCAGGGTCCGGCCATCTATCACCAGAGAGATGTCTTGGGTTGTATCCACATTACGGGGATCTTCGCTGTACCTCTTCACCTCTTCCAGCGTGCAGTCCAAGATGGACGTGCAGGCCAGCTGCAAAACAACATCTGCTCATTTTGCTGATCACATCCTTGTTTCTAAACTCAAGCCAAAAAATCTTAATTGTGGAAAAATGACCGCCAACAGTTTGGATAATCAGTTGATCATTTAAGTAATTTTTCCATCAAAAATACAAAAAAAATGCTTGTTCCAGCATCTCAAATGTGAAGATTTCCTGCTTTTCTTGATCTTATGTGATAGTAAACTAACTGAAAGGTTTTTGCTCAGACAAAATAAATAATACAAAGATGTCATATTTGTTTAATCTTTTCTTTTTTTACCAGTTTGCACATTTAATACACCAAATGAATCATTAAATGAATGAATTGTAAATATGAATTATTATTTGCAGCACTATTACAAAGTGTGATTTAATTTGACTGACATGCCCACAAGGTAGTGTGCTGACCTTAAGAAAATTAGAGAGGATAAGTTGCATGTGACATCTGTTATAATCCATAAAAAAAGAAGAGTCTCTCTGATGTTGAGTCATGTTCATGATGTCTAGAAGCAATTATGAGGCTCTGGTCCCATCAGACTCATCATTGACTCAATCATTGTTGTCTGTAAATAACTCCAGTCTCTTAGCCAAAAGGAAAAGCGACATGATGAAAAAAGAAACTGGGTCACATCCTGTTTTTATATCATCTATCTAGTGCTGGTTGAATTTCATTAGGTGTGGTAGGGTGATGACTATGGGAAAGCATCCCTCAGGTGGTCATCGAGTTATAGTGGTAAAAAAAAAAAAGTTAATTACCAATATGAGCAAAGGGGTATTTCTCTTGAGAGTTGAATATTAGACTGGTAATTAGATATGAAAGCAGTGGATATTGTATTGGGGGTATCTCCCTCCATTCATCATCAATGACTAGTCCCGTTGGAAATGGAGAGCCGCCATCCCTTTGTTCCTGAAATCTGCCCGTGTATCCGTCAGCGCCAACGGGTAATTTCAGTCTATCTGAGGCTGCGGATGGTTAGACATGATCCGGTTGTTATGAAGGGCTCATTCCTGTGTTACCAGATCTTTAATGACCTCAGAGAACCGGGGCTCACACCTTCCTGACACCTTATCTTTCTCAGAGGAAACTGTGAGGGTTTGACCTTTAGTCGTAAAATGTAAAAGTGGTCAAAAAGGTTTGGCCATTTAAATTAGAGGGAGACGAAACCTCCAAACACAAGACCATGTCCTGGATGACCATCAAAAAATGTCAGTGCTGCCCTCAGAAACAAGCTGTATGTGTGTGTGATATGTGAGATATAAATTAGGCAGAAGGCCGGTGTTGAAGGTGATTTTGTGGTGTCTTATTGGCTTCTAATTCATCAATATTTTACTTTTGTTTAATTAATTTGAAAACTTCCTTTAGACACTCATATTGAGTGAAAAAAAAATCACTCCCTCCCCACTTAGCAACCACAGGTTCACCAATCTATCAGTCCGTAACGCATCACATTATCTCTTTATGTGGACGATGTGTTCATTTTTTTTCAAAAAGTCTGCCACATCATTACCAACTTTTAACTATTTGACAGGTCTGGTAAGATCTTCTGATGTAAGATTAACCCTAAAAGAAGTCTTATGTTTTTGACACACTCAAGAATATCTATACCCCTCTCCACTGAAAATAGTAATTTGCTTAGCTTAGCATAAAGCCTGAAACCGGCTATCGTCAGATTGTGATTTAGCATCTCAAGTTGCTCATTGGACTCTTAATAACAAGCAGTGCAGGGTAAAGGAAGTCATAGCCTGTGGGACCCTGAATTGGTCCAAAGGTTACAAATACAAGCAGCTCTAAAGCTTATATATTAATTTAATCTCATTTGTAAAATTAGACTCTTTTTTGGACTGGAAACCTCCTGATTCTGTGCTTGTTGCCAGGCAACTCCTAGTGGGCAGGATTTGTTAAGATTGGACAGAGCCAGGATAGGTGTTTCCTCTTGTTTTCAGTCATTAGCTTAGCTAAACTTACTGGCTTATTTTCCCAAACGTGTCTTTAATTACAATAACATTTTCATATCATCTTTGTGCGACCAAAACAAATTCTATTCGGGGCGGAAGAAATGAATCACGTCCCACCGTTTATCACTTAAGCAGTAAAGAAAAGCAGCTCTGAGTCAGGCAGCCAACCCTCAGCGAGGCAGACAGCGGCCTCCTCACCTTGTTGTTGCAGCTCATGTTAATCACCAGGTCTTCCTCTTCCAGTAGCCTGCAGGCATAGCCGATGTTGACAGCTGTCTCCGGCTTGTCACCAGTCAGCACCCACACCTGGATCCCTGCCTCCCGTAGTGCCAGGATGGTGTCTGGGACACTCTCCTGCAGACGGTCCTCAATGCCCGTCGCCCCTGCAGGAGGACGTGTATCCGAAGTCAGAATCAAACATACAGCTCATCACATGTTTATCATGATTTATCTGTGTTGGGCTGATGCACGTTACCTAGTAGGGTGAGGTCTTTCTCCAGCTGCACTGCGGTTTCCATAACAAGCTCCTCTCTGTTGTCCATCGCAGCCAGAGCTCTCTGTCTGTTCACCGACCAGCTTTCATATCCCTTGTCACTTACAACCTGCCGCACAGAAAGAAGATGAAACAGAGCTCCTCTGGTAGAAAACGATGCTGGTAAATATTCATATGTTAGATTGTGCACCTTCTTTGTGAAGCAAAGTGTACGCAGCCCCTCTTTACCATAGCAGTCAAGGTGGTGCTGAGTACTTGCTGCTATATTCTTCTGCTTCCCACTGAGATGTTCTGAAAATAATGTGAAATCAAATCATTCAATCATTTCATAGATATGCAATAAACGCGTGCGTGAATCCACTTTGACCTGCTCGTACCTGCGTACGGAGTACCGAGCAGCTCCATGATGGCGTAGTCTGCACCTTTAGTGTACAACACACACTCTTTTGTGATTGGGTGTCGCACCAAAACAGACATTCGCTTCCTGTTGGAGTCAAAGGTCAAGGTGTCCAGCACCTCAAAGACCAGGTCCTCCCCAGACGAGAGCCGCACCGTCACGCTGCCGGGGGTGCGGGCCAGCAGGGTGAAGCCGTAAGCCTTGGCTGCGTACACCAGGGCCGCCTCATCTGGACTCTCTGCCTCGTAATTCAGATGATCTGACCTTGGCTTGTTGTACATGTTTGGAACATGGAGCGAACATCTTCGGAGCCCACTGGACCCCTCTATTTTTACAGCGGTGTTAAAATCTTCCTCTACAGTCGAGTCCTCTGAGATGGTCCGATCTCTCTTGGGCTTGCGCTGCCAGGAGGTGAACATGTTGTGTAGAGATAAAGACTCCTTCACCGGGTCGGACAAAGTATCCAGTGAGTCTTTTGTCTGAGCGGAGCGTGAAAACCCTTTCACCTGACAAAGTGAAGCAGAGAAAACAGAAAAGCGTATGTTTTGTGGTGTTTTTATATTTCACCATTTTGCCCAGACACCACTCCTGCAACAGGCTGCCATCCGTTTCCACTCTGTTTCTCTTTGTGCTTTTACCTTTAATTGCAAACTCGAGGGAAATCCCACATATTTCTCCCATCTGCCAGACCTGAGAACAGCACTGTCAGGAGCAGCAACCTCGAATGCCCCTGCAAAGCTCCCTTTACTATGTGGCTAATTTAATGAGAACTCACTTTTTTTTTTTACAACTGGGACTTTAGAGATGAAAGAAAATTAGAACTGACCACTAATGAAAGAGCAGAAACTTGAAGCTAAACAATTGGAGAGAACTTTCAAAATTAAACTAATTGTTTGAGGTTAATAAGAAGAATTTAAACGTAATTGTAGTGTGTGCTGCTGATTATATTATGGAGATTTCGCTGCACCAGGTTTATAGATCTACATCAAATAATGAATAAGACAATTAATAGATTCTCCACAATGTTTTCTAGAAGAAAAGTTTTTTTTTTTTAATAAGTTTGCATACTAGGAGTTTGATGAGAACAAATCCTTCGTCCATCTTTGCTCTCCTGACTGTGCCCTCCATCTCTACTTCCCATCCACAGAGACAGTAAACGGAGCGCTCACCCTCTGTCTCTGAGCTGTTGCCATGGAAACCACCACCGTGTTGCAAATGGCGAGACCCAGAAAAAAGTCCAGGTAGGGATCTATCTTCCAGCTGCCGCCACCGCCGCTGCTGCTGCTGCTGCTCCCTGCCTTGTTAATCTGCTGAAGCAGCTTCCTGTCTGGAATCACCTCAGTTTCCTGTTGGAGTAAAAGTTAATCAGTTTTTTAATTAAAAGCCCGTGTTGATAAACTGTTTCTTGCTTACGCTCAGCGTTCACCGTTCTGAAATGACAGGGCTGGAAAAAAACTTTTTTAACCTTTTCGGGGAGTTTTGTTTGCTCACAAGGAAACATTGAATAGAGAGAAGGAAGGGAGGAAGATTTAACTCATATTAACGCTGTTAGAGACACAGCATGAAGAAAACCAAAGATGGGCTGGGATAAACACTTATTCTGTCTCAGCATGCATCTCTCTTTGCCCCGTGGACGAAAATAGACACAGAGCTACTGTACTGTATGTACATAAAGACGGCGGTGGCTAATCTATAGTGCACGTTTACAGTTTACGTGTATTTATCAGTGGTCTGAGCCAAATAGTGCCCAGCGTGACCATATGTCCCGTCACAGACACAGGGGCAACTTTGAGCCAAAATGGATGTGCTCATCGGTGACACCTAGCAGCTCGGCCATCTGCGGCGGGGACTGGGACCGCGAGGCCCTTTGACACAAGGATGGGTGAGATTTTGGTAAACACATGACACTGTGAGGTCTTCTGAGACTGCGTTTAGACATGGAACAGAATATTTTCAGTCTGGCCATAGGTTAAATGTTCAGATTTCTCTTTTTGAAACAGAGTGTAATGATTTTTTTTTTATTATCATAATAATGTTGCCCCTTTGCACAATTCATGCTGGGATAGACACGTCACCATGAGCAGGATAACTAGGTTAATGAAAGGATGGATGCATCCTGCTGAATGCATTCTTAATAATGTATCATAAACTCCATAAGAGCATTATAATTCATTTCCCTTTACATTAGAGTTGTAAGACAAGACGTCCCAGCTCCCTGCATTAGTTTTCAGTGTAGTGGGTCAGTTCACACTATATAAGTGCACTGCCCATGTTGGATTTTGAGCCATTTATTTAGAGCTACTCAGTCATGATTATAAACACAAGGACACTCGTTAATCAAGAAGAATGAGTCTAATTTGTGGGCCCCTCTGGGTGGCCTTGAGTAAACTACCGGACGACTACAGGACCGACACGTCCTGCATGAGCAAACAAACTGCTGATCACCATTTTCTCCGCGGTGGCTTCCTGTGATCCTGCGTTATAACACCAGGACAGGTAGAAACGCCAGAACCTGAGCCCACCCTGAATTAAATATCTTTTCTTCTTGACTGAGCGGGCATCTTACCAGCGGACTGCTGAAGGCCACATCGCTGTGGGCATTGCCCATGACCTTGCTCTTGCGTCGGTTGTCATGGTGATGTCGCTTGTCTTGAGGGGTGGCATCTTCGTTATCCAGGGACCATCCAGTCTGGAGCGGGCGTGGCGGCTGGTTGAAGATGACTTCCTCCCCAGACTCTGGTTCTTCGACGACAGCGAGGCGGATCGCTGCAAATCCCCCAAAAAACATGTTGATGCCTACAGTATACATAGGGGCTTACAGTAACTAATGTGAACTTTACCGTTCTCTTTGTGAGGGTACTCGGTGCCCATGATGGAGCATCGGCGAAACACCATCTTGTTCTCGGTGAGGGTGCCAGTCTTGTCGGAGAAGACGTATTCAATCTGTCCCAGGTCCTCCGTGATGTTCAGGGCCTTGCACTGCATGCGGCTGTCCGTCTCCTCGTCGTACAGATCGAGGTCGTTCGTGATGAAGAAGATCTGACCGATCTTCACTAACTCAATGGACACGTAGAGGGAGACGGGAATCAGGATCTGAGGGTGAGGAGAGACGAGGAGATGGTGGGAAATAAAAAGATGAGAGTGGACAACAGAAGGTGGAAAGAGATATTAGAGGAGGATGAGAAGACAAGAAATTAATAAAAAACACACTAAACACTCTTTTTTTGTACACACGGTCAGACTCCTCCACCTGCAGCAGGATGATCATGGTGAAAAACATGTAGAAGCCAGATAGAGCGGGAGTGTCCAGGTGACCGTTGCCGTCGGGAACCAGGTAAGGGGGTACACCGGGCAGCGCCTGCAGCCATAAGGAGTGACCTGCATGCGTGAGGACAGGGGAATTAATCACACCGACTGTTGCACAGGGAGGAAAGCTATTTTTGGCACCACACCTTCTCCCTGTCTCCTCCCTCTTTTCCCGGTTTGTGTTTGGGCCCGTGGCCAAAGTGTTCTTTTTTTCCACCCCTCTTTTAATCGGAAATTCAATGTCCCCTCATAAATCTAAAATCATTAATCATGAACCCGTCTGTGTAATGATTGTACGCTTAAGTGACGCAACTCGTTACTGACCCAGTGCTCCGACAAGACACATGGTGAGGAGGAGAATGACGCAGAAGATGACGTCCGTGTTCAGCTTCCGCTCTAGTTTGCTCCGCTTGTATTTTGGCCCGTTGTTGTTGAGCATGGACTTGGTTTCGTGGCCTTCAAGGTGAGATCGGTAGGTTTTGATTCAGTTACCAACAGGCACTCCATATGGTGTATGAACACCACGGGAAATAGATCTTTGTATCTTAAAACATACTCGTTCTGGGTCACTGAGGTCATGCCCTCTGCAATATTTCAGATAATAATAATAATGGCATAATGGCAGGCTAACCTGCTAACCTAAAATATGGTCAAATTGATTCTGTACCTGATATTTATTTAAGATTTATCTCAAAACACTGCTGTGCCAAATACAGCCCTATAGCATAACAAATCCCACTAAATTTGATGGTTATTAAGCATTAAAATGAAAGAAATCCAATGTCCTGCACCTACATGCCCTCATAATGTAGGGCAACAATGTACAGAAAGTGTTACTGCACATTAACATGGCTAAATATTCAAAAATATGTCATATTAAAATGTTTTACAGTATGGAGGGTAGTGGGTCAACAGTATGGGGTTGTGATGGGGGTAATTTGGACTCATGACCTTCTAAAGTCCTGCATACCTCCCTGAACAGAACACACTAAATCTCAGGGTGAAAGCAGTGAAGAGGCTGAGAAATGAAGCACATACCTGCATACACCACGAAGCCCACAGCGTGGTCCGTGTTTCTCACTTTGCAGCCTCGCAGCAGCAGACTCTCTATTCCAGCACCCACCTGCTCCTTATCAGGTTTCTCTCTGCAGCAGGAGAAAGCCAGGAACTTCCTTTGTACTGTCGGATCTTGTTAGATAATCATTACTGCTTATATATCCCCCATTAGCAATTCCCCATGCTTTACCGCCATAGCTGGACAGCATGGGTAGACCAGCTGTAAGAGCCGCGGTGCCCGAGGAATTTGATTATAGTCTATTACAACCCCAATAATGCTTCTGGTGTCATCAGAAAGTGCAGCGAGTGGGTCGGAATTAGTTTTGCTCGGCTGCCCTGAAAGGCTCAAAGGGAGCCGTTCGAGGGATCCATGTGATCTGTGCAGTTGATACTCACACGTAGCTCTTGAAATAATTCAGATTGTTGTTTGGCTTTTCACACACCACGACGCTTTTGAAGCTTTCAGGTTGGAATTCAGGATCCTGGGGAATGAGAGGGGGCATAAAGTCACTATTGTACCTTTTTAAATGTAACCCAACCTGGTCTGACACCTATTCTTAGCAGGAAAGACGACAAACATGTGCATGGTATGTGTTTTCAGTCTGTCAAGTCATGATGACCTGCATTAAGCGTGGATGTGCGTGAAATGTTACGGAAGCTCATTAGATGTCAATCACAAGTGGAGAAGAAAAGGTGACGCAGCAGTGAGGAAATCCAGATGTAGCAGGAGTTCCTCACCGTGATGCAGAAGCCGGACATCACCCTCCTCTGCTTCAGGTTGGTCTCTCCGTCCAGGTTGGACGTCTCTATGTGACACACACCGTTGGGGTCCGACGTGTGCAGGAGCAGCAGGTCTGCAGGGACGACCTCGTTGCAAAGCACCTTCACAAAATCTCCCACTCGCACATCCTTCCAACGCCTTTCCATGAACTGTTTGTCTCTCCTGAAATCAGACGCGACAGATTCATGAAGATACATCAAGTCCCTGAGTGGCTTTTATATAGATTTTTTTTTGGTGTCAGATGTATTTGGCATAGTGGGTCTATTTATGTATGCGTGATCAAATTAAATATTGACTCACTCCTTATGGATAAAATAATCACAGCAACTGCTTAAGTAAGGGGAATAAACACGACAGTCAAATGGAAAATCAATGCTGTTGTTTTTGGAGAGCGGCCCAGATGCATATTGTGTGCTTTAGAATGAGGACGCTTTTTGAGGAAGTGCACGTTATTTTCCCAGGCTTTCCAGAAAGGCTTGCTTTATGGTTTTAACCTGCATGTCAAGCATGCTAACCACCAGTGACAGAGAGCTGCAGGCATGCTGCCCTGCATGTAGGACCTGATCTGGTGGCTGCCACCTAACACCACACCTCGCCTCAAACAAAGCCAGGGGCCGTCGGGTATTTTTAGCATGTTGTGTTTAGATTACACTAACCAGGTTGCACAAATATTCTCTCCTGTCATAAACGCTTTGTCTATGAGTCCCATATGTCAGGTAGCCCAATTAACAGGTTCCTGTCATGGGAAGTCCATTTCTCAAAAGGGTCTCACATTGCATTTTGTTCATTTAATTAAAGACATGATCAGAAAGCTTTAATATGTCAGTGATCCTACACCTATATAGTATTTCTAAACATGTCAGATTTTCACCTTTTGTTTACAAAGAATAGCAAAGGAGCAGGAGAGCGTCTAAAAACGATTAATTCAAACTAAGACGGTGCTCTTTGGTCGGCGGCATGAAAGGCACTCCTCTCTAAAATGTTTTTTAAATGCCTTCATTAAAGCTGGCACACTCTACAGGTAGAAAATAATCAAAACCATTACTTTATCACGTTTCCACGCTTCCAGCCTTCTTCAGGAAGTTACAGTATGCAGCGAAACTATCTCATACCAGGTGTGAGCCAATCAGGAGGTGGAGACAATCAGTGATCAGAGTCAACCACTTCACAAAGTCGACCCGTTCTCAACTGATTAATGTGACCTGACCACAACATACTTCCTCTGTAACTTCCTAGATGCCGAAAAGCATTCAAGTAATGTTTTTTTATTATTATACGCTCGTTTTAATAAAGGCATTTTAAAACCTTCCTAGAGACGAGCTGGAGTTTGTTTTGTTGAACCTGTTTGGTCTGATATGTGTGATGTGTTCGACAGGAACAGTCTGTGAGGTGTGGCGACTACATGTTGAAGTGACCAGATAACAAAATTAGACATAACAGCAACGACAGCGTTTTGTTTCATATCTGCTGTGTTTGAGTGCAGGTGAATTTGAGATAGAGACAAGATAGATAGGATGACGTTTAAGCTCAGGCCCGTCATGCTCAAACAGACACACTTCACATCTCTTTGAAAACGCCGTGTGGGTGATAGGAAACAAAGACGTGCGTCTGAGAAGGTCTGATGAATGAAAGTTAAATCCCTCTCATCCGACAGCCTTCCACCTGGACCTTTACATGCACAGTCAGACGGATCAACTTCACCGAGACACAGCATAAAAAAAAAGAGTGTGTGGAAGCCTTACAATTTATTCTAGGGCTTCTTCTGGAAACATTTGTATAGTTCAAAGAAATCCCAGCCAATCGATTCTGTTCTAATCTTTACAAGGCCAAAAATGGAGCTTTAGCATCGCCACCCAGCGAGCAATACGAGACCCACAGGAGCCCACTCGCCATGACTCAACTGCTGTTTATCCGATTGCATGAGGCGGAGATGACTAGTGTCCGCTAGCAGGCCTAGAGGGACTGGTGCGTCCTCCGAAGTGTCCAAAATGCTACATCTGGGGTCTGCTCTTAGGCCACCTGGACCCCATCATGCTACACACATATAAACACACACACAATGCAGGCTTTTCCTCGAGCTGACATCCCTGCTGACTCGTCTTGGGAAATTTGAAAGCGAGCAAACCCTTCCAGATGTTGAATGAGGCTTCATCATTGGAGTTGCCTCCAGTCTCACATCCAGAGGAAATCCACATCCCCACCTTCTCCTCCCGCTACTCCCAAAATCACAGCAGTGAAAGGCTTGTAAATGACAGTGTTTACCCCCCCCCCCCTTTTATTTTTTTTATTCATTTTTCACCAGTAATTCAAAAATAGATAACCCCTAACCTTACTGTCTTTGCTGACGCAACACCCAGATGAGGATTTCGTCAAATGTGCACAATGCGATGGTGAGAGATATTGTTGTGAGGCTCTTCAAAAGAGGAATACTCTCCCACACATTTTCTATTTCTAAGTCAAATTCTCATAGGGTGCTGAAACGCAGAGGAGGCACACACACACACACACACACACACACACACACACATCAAAATCAACATGCTAGAAGATGAGAACCATAAACACAGATGTGAGTGTTTGCACTTGTCACATCATGCATGAACAGCACATCCCTGCTTCTATATTCAGGTTGTCTTTGAGTGAGTTACCTGCTGTAGATGAAGCACGGCGTGTTGTTGAGCCTCCTGTCAGACTGGTACCGCCTGAAGTCCTCCCAGGCGTCCTTCAGGGCCGTCAGAGCCAGGATGATGAGGATGGGGATCAGGGCCACCTCGGGCTCGAAGGCGTTCACCACGGGGACGAAGTTCAGAATAGCAAGGCCTACGAAGTAGATGTTCGCCAGACGGTGGAACTGCTCAAAGAGGTTCATGGGGATGAAGAGGAGGAGGGTGTATTTGGTGGTCTTGATGGCGTTGCCAGGGAAGTAGCGGTTGGGTTGCTTCACCTTCGCTAGGCCCTCATAAGGCAGATTGGACACCAGGTTGCGGACGTCCTTGTCCCGTGCCCTCTGACCTCTCAGAGCATCCCTCACCAGGTCCAGAGGACTCATGGCTGCTCCGTTGGTTTTTCTTCTCCTCTTCTTACCAACTTTTCCTTCCCATCTCTTTAAAACCTACAGCTCCTATGAGTTCAAGTGACTGTCCTGGAGCCCATCCTAAGGTTCCGTGTGTGAGGTCTAATGCCAGGTGAAACCACTACACACCTAGTCCTCCTCGGAGTCCGCCCTTTCGCATCGACAGGTGTGTTTGCATTCCTTCCTTTGGAGCCTCGCAGACGGATTACCATCAGAAATGTAGCTGAAGGTGCTCCAGTGACTCAGATGCTTTTAACTACGCTGTCGTTGTACCAGTTTTCAACTCTTTGAAGTCCTTCGTACGCCAGAATTATGAGTCCGTGACCTGCAAAGCACTGCGATTATACTTAACACATTGATGTTGTTGAAAATTAAACACACACACACACACAAAACAATTCCAAATAAAACCACTAATGTGGTACGCACAGCTGACAATATTTGCAGAGCAGAAAATTGGTGCAGTGGGTCATAAGGAGATTTGAACTGACAACAGTGCAACGACTGGCTCGGGGGCAAACGTATATGAAGAGTCTGGGGAGAGTGAATGAACTTACACACCCCGTTCAGGAGGATACAGATGGATGCATGATGCTTAAAGACACGGAGAACCTCCTTATTGTTCTCAATAGAAGACTAGAATTAGCATCCATCTGTCTTTATTGGTGCATGTAAGAAAACTTCTCCGTTCACTTTCCCATCGTCCACTGAGAGGTCGGTTGTCGGCTACAGACGCCTGAAAGAGTTCCCGCCAGCAGAAGACACATTTAGTTGAGGGCTGAAAGGAAGATCGAGATCACGTAGAACAGGGTGAATGAATCTGTTCACATGTGTGTCAGACTCTCACGTATGACACACTACAACAAAGCATCTTCTTGCACAGATGGCATGCATGTAGGACGCCTTCCACTTCCTCATGTTGACATATGTTGTCTTTTCCAGGGCAAGCTGCAGAACCTGTTTAAACAGGCCAAATTTGCACTGGCTCACTTATTTTTGGTACTTATATTAATTACATATCAGGCAGTCATAGCCATCATAATGCTACTATATAGGATAAGGATATGACCCACAGCATATAGAGGCATTATTTGGAAAATTTGCCTCCAAATGGAGATAGATTTTCTTTTGGAACAGATGCTGCGCTCGACCCTCGCAGGTGATTTATTATTATTATAATAAAAAAAAAAAAATTATTTCCTGTTTTGTCCTTGAATAACTGACGCAGGTGGGTTCATCTCTGCTGGGTAGCTCAGCCTTCTCTTTCCATCCGATTCGTATACAGTGTGCCAGACTCACCCTCTCACCCATCCCAGTCAGCTCTGGCTGGGTTTGGCTTGGCTGGCACGCCAACTGCACAGTGGCGCAGCTGTGAGTCCAAATCACGCACACACACACACACTCACACACACACACAGATACACACAGGAACAAAAAACACACTTGGAAACAAAATACACACACTAGATTCCACAGAGCAGAGGTCTGTGCATTCCTAATTACTCCAGTGACATGGAAACACTACAAAGTAGAAAGCATCTGCCTTGTCCCTCCTCTCTTACATGTCAACACGGATGCCCTTTTTGAAAAGAGGAGAGAGAGAGAGAGAGAGAGAGAGGCCAATTTAGCACAGACCATCTGTCTACTGTAGTGAGATAATACATCTGTAATAGCAAGGGGGAACAATAATGTAGAGCCAATGCATGGAGGAATCTGGAACAAGGTTACATGCTGCGTTTCATCAATTTTTACACACACATGCTCGTGTCCCATTTAGGTCTCTTTCGTTATCTCACAAAACAAACTCTAGCAATAAAAATCCTCAAACATGATTCTCTTTTTGTGCCTGAAGCTGGACTAAACCATTTAACAGTCTCAAAAAATACTCATTTCCTGCTCTTATCCCCAATTTTTTGAATCACACCGTATCTCATTGTGTTTCTTCTGTTCCTCTAATCTGAGTTCAAAATCAAACATTAGCTGCACATTAGGCCCCATGCAAGAACAAAATCCCCCTTTTTAAATATTAAATATTCAGTGTTTTGCACCATCAAATATTCAATAGCATCCATTTAAGTTCTGTAACAGTGGTCAGGTCAGGGAGAAAGTGCAGTGCGGAGAGCAGTCGGTTTGCTGAATGAGGGGAGAATGCAGGGGGAGGTTGAGGCATGGATGGATAGCTCTCTCTCTTCCTGTTTTTTTTTTTTTTTATTTTGTAGCAGGCGCTCTGGCCCCTGCAGCCAGCGAGCCACAGTCGAGTCCACAGAGAGCCTCCATATCTGTAGCTCTCTGCGTTAATGTCCCCCGAGGCCGGGGCCGGCGCTCGGCCCTACTCAGACCCCGGCCGAGCCCCATCTCGGTCGAGACCACCACTGTGGCCACTCGCTCTGACTCCTCTGCCTCTCCATCCATTATGCAGCCAGTGGTCCCCAGCTGCAGCCCTCACATCTCTCTATTCACTTCTCCATGCGCTGCTCTCGCTTGCCCACTCACTCCCGACTCCGGTTTAGCCGTTAACTCGCTCATTCAGACACTCAATCAGCCATGAGCCCGGCAGTCAGTCATCACGAGCAGCCACACATTCATCCGGGACACATAAAACTGCCACCCATGTTCTCTGTTATTGAAGTGATAGACTGAATTGAGTTTTAATTGAATTTAGATACATCTTCATAATTGCTGACAATCATTACACAAGATATTTACAGTCATTATGAAATATTACAATTGGAATTTACAGAAACTTTGTACAAAATATGCCTGACTTCAATGCCTGGATAGTGGGGTCCTTGTTAAGTCATCTCTGGAGAACAAAACATTGACCCAAAAGTCACTGGTGTCTGGAAGTGCTTTAGTTTCAGCAAGTAGATGCTTTTAGAGTCCATTAAAAAGAAAGAAAAGAGAGAAAAGTCCCAAAAGTACAGAGTCAGCAAAGTTGTGAATTGTGTTTTTTTCTTTTTCCTCAGTTAAATTGCTATTTTCTTCTTTTTTTTTTTGACTGAATGGAACATTTGTTCTGTAATTCAACTGCAAAAACAACAACAGAGACCCATTTAAATAGAATTAATCCATAATATTTACACAATAATGTGAGTATTGATTTATAAAAATGAATCATCTCTTTTTCTTTAAATATGATTTATGTTTATCTACAGTTTTTCAAAACAGAAAGCTAATCACAATGAAACGCATCATACTTCTATCATTCAATTCTACTGGTTATGATGATTGTGGATTGCCATATTTATGCAGCAACTCTGGTTGCAATGAAACTCAGCTCATCTTTCAGCAAAGTTCTTACACCAGCTTAAGTCGTGTTAAAGCCTTTCTCCACTTCTGAAGCTCCTCAAACGATGGCAGAAAGTACAGAGGAGTCAAATGTTCTCTTTAAAAAAATAACACGTGGTGAAATGACTTGATCCCGTCAGCACAGCAAAAGCAAAAAAAATAAAAAAAAAATAAAAAAAATACAAATAAAAACTTGGCCAAAGCGTCAAAGCGCGTCCAACAGTCCCACTCTTTCACCGGATAACACAAGAACTAGGAAGCATGTTCTGTTCAGCATTGGCACCATTAAAGCCCCGCAGGGATGTCCAGAGAAAAAGAGCGCCCCCTGCTGTCCACCTGTTGTCATCCAGCGATGCTCAACCCATCCACCCAGGTGGGCCATCCTAAGCCAAAGCTGCAAAAATAGTAACTGACAGACTAACTTCAACTAGTGAAACTAAAACGCTTTGAGCTCCATCGTCATCATGACTGAGATGCAAATGAAATCAAACATAAGCATGCTTTTAAAGGATGTTTTTGATATTACAGTAATTATAGGAAAATAGACTATCAAGGATGACTCCTTTAAAATCATTTATAAAGCTTTCCTGGATGCAGACAGCTCGGCTACGAAGTAAATAGATACTAAACAAAACAAATCCTTAAAGTATATGCAAACACAAGCATAAATATTTGATCCACAGAGAGTAAGCTACGAATGACAAATATTAGTGATATATTGAAATTCTGGAACAGGCACCATTTCTGTCTTTTCAAAACTCGCTCTTCTTTTTCCGAGTGTTTGTCAGTCGTTTTTAAGGTGTTTCCCAAATCCTAAAAGAGTCACTGCTGACTGAAGTGTTGGGTGCTGCTGTAGTCCATCCAAAAGTCTTTGCATTCTTTTTCTAAAATGAACCAGCTAAAAAAAGTTGTTGCACCGTTTATCTCTTGTTCTCTCTTGATCACATCTCCCCCCTCTCTCTCTCTCTCTTTCTTTATTCATCTCATCCTCCCTAAATCGCCCCCCCCCTACCCCTCATCTGCAAGCTGGCCACCAGATGCCGCCGGGTTTAATGGACGTAGTAGAGCCAGTAGACGACGTTGAAGAAGGAGAAGACGGTGGGGAAGATCATCCTGGACCACTTATCGATAGAGTTCACGTCGGACAGGTCTGGGATATTCACCTTGAGCTGGGAGGCCCGTCTCCGTAGGCGCGACTTCTTCTGGGCGTGGCGCTCCAAGGCGCTGTGGCCATAGTTCTGACGGGCCATGGCTGCCCTGCGATACTGCAGAGTCGAGCTATCGTAAGCCAGCATGGTGTTGCGGGGGTCTCCGGGTGCTCCCAGGCCCCGGGACAGATCCCCGCCACCACCCATCTCATTCTTCATCTCCAGGGTGCTGAACAGGATGTTGTCGTCGGGAGTCATCTGTGTGAGGGTGTAAAAACAGGTGGAGCCATGAGAAGTGACTGCCTAGGAGAAATCTAAAAGTGTTTTTATTATTATTATTATTAGCTATAATGATCATTAAGTCATTCACTGTGTGAAAAATACTGATGAAGTGCTAGAATGGGTAATGCAAATGAGTCAAAAAGTGTGTTACTTACAGTGAAGACAAATTTCAAGCACTTTAACTTATTAAATTAAATTTTATTATTATTGATCATCTGTCAATCAATATCTGAGTGATAATACGACACAAGACTATGAGATAACATTCCTGGAGGAGCACAACGCGCCCCACAAACTAATTCTCATGGAGAAATCTTCATTGTCATCTCAGAATTTCAACCAGAGTGTGGTTAAAATTCTGTCGATTCACAAGACAAAACTGAATAAAAAAAATAAAAAAAAAGAGAAAGCAAAAGGAAAAAAAATGTGACAGGAGAAGGTTGAGAGAAATAGTAAAAGGACTTTGCAAAGATGGAGGAGAGGCTTAAAAGGTTCGGGGGGGCAGGTCAGGAAAGACGTTGTGGGAAGTGAATTCGGATCAACAATTCTTCATCCATAGCCTGACTTCTGAGGAAAAACGTCCCTATAATCCAATCCTGTCCCGCTGTAAATGGAGCTTGTTGTATTTCGTTGTTTTGTGTAACTCACTACGAAAGCGAAGCCACTTTCTTGGCACTATTCGTCAAACTGCAAATTATCTCTTTCTCTTATATGACGATCCATTTTTTTTTTTTCTTCTTTCAATTGCTTCACTTAGCCTTAACAGAGTTATCAATTTCCTTTGAGATTGTACAGCGTTTGCATCGGAATTACATTATCTTAAGAGAAGCTATTGATGTTTTCTTCTCTCTTGCCATATTTGTCATTTCCCATCAATTTAGATGAACAGCCCAAGTTAAAATTAGATTAATGCCTGCAGAAATCAAACTGCTAAGCCGTGTTTGTCAGGAAAATGCATGAAGAGCAAACCAAGAGAGGGAAAAACACAATGGTGGGAGTGATGATCAAAGTTGTCTTAAAAATCTATAGAAGTCAAAAGAAATGCACAAAAACTACAGCATTTTCCTCTGATCGGGATTGATTCAGATTGATGACATTGTTAGGTTTGACTTTCAAAACCTCCAGTACCTTATTTCTTTGCTCGCCTAGTCCTAATGCGGCATCGTCCACAAAGATGGGATCCCACATCGAGTCATACGCGTCAATTTCCCTCTGTTTCATTCTGGCATACAGAGCATCATCTCTCTGAACTACATTTCCCACCAGCCACTGCAAGCATACAAAATCAGCACTGTTACTTCGGGGAAATCGTAGCTTGCCACACTCAGAAGGAAAGGGTGTCTTATTTTTTTTTATGTTGCCGTTATTCCTGCTAACTTTAGCAGCTGAATAAAATTGAAAAGGGAAGGCTTTGGCACCACAGCCAGTGATTTTTTTTCCAAGGCGCCTTGCCCTTTGAGAGACACAGAAATATGGAGAGAAAGTATAAGCCAATCACTGCTGCTGCATTCACTCTTTCAGATCCTATGAGTAATAAAGTTGATACATAAGGCTAAACCAGTGAGAAACGGAGAGCTAGAACAGTAAAGAGGACATCAGGCATCGGCCACAGCATCACATTGACCTTGGGAGGAGAAGAAGTCATTTGCTCCCACAGAAACAAAACACACACACATACATTAACCGACAGCACAGATACCTGTAGGGGAAGTTTGCCTGCACGTGTACCTTGTTGGGGTCGGGTCTCAGCTTCTCGTTATTGGCAGTGGCTGCTTTCTCAGCCGCCTTCTTCTGCCGCTGGGGGCCCTGGCCGAAGAAGATGTAGTTGACGAAGGCGTACTCCAGCAGGGCGAGGAAGACAAACACAAAGCACCCCATCAGGTACATGTCAATAGCCTTCACGTAGGGGATCTTTGGCAGCGTCTCTCGCAAGTGGGTGTTGATGGTGGTCATGGTCAGCACCGTAGTGATCCCTGGGATACCACAGGTCACACGGTCAGAAAGAAAGTGAAGTCTTTAGACGCTGAAAGGCATTTTTTTTTTAACCATCAACTGTACAGTAAGGAGAAAAAAAAGAGGCGATTTGATGAAAAGGTCATGCTGAGTTATGGCCATGCTCGCTGCATGGCTCCAGGAAAGGCAGGGTGCATCCGTCAGTCCAACACACTGAAAGATGGCAACATTTAGCGGATGGATTAAGTTGACATTTTGTACAGAAATTGATGGTCCTCAGAGGATGAATCATGATTTGGTGATCATCTGGCTTTTGTGTGACATTTGTGGTTTTGTGTTTTTGACTAGATACCTGCAAAACTAATGACATTCCAATCAGCTGTACTGTGTTTAGTGCTAACTGGAAGATGTCCGATTGCTAGCACGTTAAGATGCTAAGCTTATATACTAGCTAAAGTCATGCATGATAGCATTGTGAGCATGTTAGCATGCTGACATTAGCGTTTTGGTATACGTCAGAGATCTACGTTTACTGATCATTATCCAGTAATCTGTTAAGCATCAGATATTAGAACGTAGCGAATGAACAAGGTTGTCTGGTCACATTAGCATTTTACGTACATCAAAATGACGGAGATCAGGTGCTCATCTTCAAAGCATCGGAGTATGTGCTCCTGAACATAAGCATTCATGTATGTATTTATAGCAAACAGACAGGGCTGAAATAATGTGCAACCATATGAATCAACAGCTCCGTTGAATCCTCCTGAGAAGGTTTCTATCTAATCATGTATTCAAATGGACATGGAACAAACTGTAGGCTATGTAAAAAGCACATAAACATCTGCTATTAGTCACAGCACGATTCACCTGTTTTTGACACACACACACACACACACACACACACACACACACACACACACACTGTGTTTGATACATTAGTCATCTACATGCACAATCTGCATTTGGTCAGATTCACACGTATTATAAATAACCCGGCAGCCAGCGACGCCGCTGTAGCATGGAGCCTCCCCCTCTCATTGGCTGCGCTCGCTCGCTGCACGTTCTCAGGGTGCTGAGCGGAGACAAATCTTTAAATCACGTTACCCTCTGAGCACACCGTCTGGGGCTCCGACCCGCATGTGTCCCACTCCGGAAAACAAATGGTGTGTGACAAGAACAACACGCATAAAGCTCAAAGCCATTCCCTCCGCCGCTCTGACCCGTCGAGCCCGAGTTTAACACTAAAGGGAGTTTGACATTTGTGCGTAAAAACATTAAAATGTGTAAAGTGCACTTAAGCAACCGTCGCCAACTTTCATCCGACTGAAATTATCTGGCTCCGATTAGCCGGGATCTCCAGACCAATGAGGGGCTCCGATAGACAGACAGGCAGAGAGAAAGACAGCACGCTTCAAGGTCGAGCTGCAGCGCATCCCGCTCCGCATGAGTCATGCATATAGTCATCTCAGAACAACAGACATTTAGCCAGGCATCCTATCACACACCGCTATCACTCACATGCTTAGAGCTAATGAGAAAAAAAAGTAAATGCTGGGAGAGTAAAGAGTCAAAACAGCTCAGGCTGACGCGATAATGTATAGAAATCTACATGCAAAAGGCTCAATGCATGTCAAAAGGCTCTTTTGATGCTTTGTTATCATTTAGCTTTGGGTTATTTCCCAGGGTCACTGTTCAGCGGTGGCGAGGCAATCCTACCCAGGGCCACTCTGGCAGCCGAGGCGTCGTAGTTGATCCAGAAGGAGACCCAGGAGAGGATGGTAATCAGGATGGAAGGCATGTATGTCTGCAGGATGAAGTAACCAATGTTCCTCTTCAGTTTGAAGCTGAGGGACAGGCGGGGGTAGGAACCTGAAGGAGGCGAAGGAGAGAGAAAGCGTGATAGAAATAGACTTTCCTCAATGACACTCACTAAAAGCTATATTTTCCTTGACACCGGGGAGTCTCCTATATCGGACTTTTTTTTGTATACATGTGGATATTAATGTTCGAAATAAAACTTTTCATTTCATTTACAGTATATGTCCTGTTTCCAAATAAGGTGTTTTCAGCTCACCGTAAGCAGCCAGCGCACATTAAAGCTACGTACCTGTAGAGAAGACCACGTTCTTAGAGATGAGTTTATAGTCGACGATAGAAAACTGTGGCAGCTCTATTCTGTCCACCCCGGACACGGCGCCGTCGCCACCTCGCCAGTAGAACTCAATATCATCTGTGGTATAGCCATCTGCAGGGGAGAAACATCCAGACCCTTATCATTGCCCAGTACTGTAATACTGTAATACAGTCTATAATACAGCATAATGGTGGGTAATATCAAATGTCAAGTAGCGGTTTTGCTACAAATACCACTCAACATTTTCCAGCACCAAGTTCCCAACGTGAGGATCAAGACCCCCGACAAGGGGTAACACAGTACATTTGAGGGGCCACATTTCTGATTATTAACATTTCGCCGTTTCAGCGTTAATTATGTTTATTTTGGAGGGTGTGTCTCTCCTAAAATGGCTAAATAGGATAATCATGACGCCCCAATTATACGATAAAAGGCTACATTTCCATGCACTGTATGTCTTTTATTGAAGTCCTGCTTTCAGATCCATAAAGAAATAAATAAAAAAAATAAAGAAGAAATGCTTCCATATGAAAAATGTCTCATCACATCAACGGGAGGAGGTCAAATCATTTCAGTTCATTCTGCAGTTTGACAATTACACAATAGCCTCAACAGCCAATTTAAATTAATGGTAATATTGTTATAGTCTATATATTTGGTAATTATATTATAATCCCATAATTTGAATTGTCACACTGGATAATGTCAACATGATTATGAAGTGTAAGTTATATAGGGTTTTCAAACCCCAAATTGCTTTAGATTAATGAAATATATAATGTAATTTTGAAGAAGAGGCTCGGATAATAGTAGACACATTACACATAACTCCTTACGACAGATCTGGATTCACCAAAATTGGTAAATGCAGCAAGTTCTCCTAAATTATATATAAACACCACTTAAGAACACATGTTTGTACCCATAATTGTTGCACAAGGCCCATTCATCTTAAATATTGTGTATGCTTTAGAGAATAACTCTTAAAAACACCATGATTTGAAAGTGATGCATGGCAAGTCACTTAAAAGTAAAAATCCTCTAAAATAATCAACTCCAATGCATATTAAAGATAAATGTTGGGAGGAAAACCTTCCTGCAGTGGCAACTCTATTTCAAAGCTACATTCATAACACAGCTTGATGTGTTTGTTGAGCAGTGACGCGAGCAAACATGCAGCAGCGATCTTTATTCTATATTGTCTGCCTCACACCTGAAATAGAGGCAGTGACCTCTTCAGATGGGATGATTAATTAAACTCCAAAGCATTGATTTAAAAAAAAACAATTCTTTGTTGTTGTGGAACAGACATTCAAGGTGAAGTTAATGGTGGTGCTTGGTTGTTATTGGTTGGACAGGCGGCTAACTTCACCCACAGGCCTTTCTTCACAGCCGACATGTTGACATGTCATAGTAGGCAAAGCACAGGTGTTACTAACAATATAAAAGATGGCTACCTTCTACATGAACGTGCATGCACAACGCCCTGGAACTGGAGACTGAGCAGCCATTATTAATCTTATGACCTGTGTCGATATGTCTGCTTTAAGGTTGTCATATTTACAACAACTCCCATGGAAAAGACAAAACCAACAACATGTTATTCCATTTATCTACAAATTTGTATCCTGTCTGTGGCGCAGAAGATGTTAATCTTGTGAATGTAAAAAGCAAACGCAAACGTGAGTCAAACAGGAGTACATTCTGTTTTTTGGGCGATGTCCTCAGTAGGTAAACCATTGTGTGTTCATGGTAATGAATGTCAGCCAGTGGACTGGCGTGGTTCAACAACGGAGGTCTATCTGACACTGAGGAATAAACTGGACTTTGGCTACACAAACAATACTGTTGGTTTTGGTCTTTTAATGGCATGTAAGAAAAATACATTCTTTAATTGTTGCCCTGGTGAAATAAACCAGAATACAGTGACTACACCGCGGTGCAGCGGCGGAGCACAATGTTGATGCTGGAATTGTACACCAGCACATACACTAAGCTCTCCCTCCACGTCTGCATTATCATCATCCCAGCCTTGTGCGACCCCGCGTCACCCCAATTAGAGCCGAGTCCACCACACGGCTGTTTTGATGTGCGGCTCAGTTCGGTTCTGATCAGCCGTGACAGGCCGCGATCAGGAGGGTGTCGAGGAGCTTGGGAAAGGGAGGTTTTGGCACAAAGAACATCATAAAGGAGCATTTTATTGTCAATTTGTGGCTCCGTTAGTTCTGGACTATTGTCTCTGTTCAGAAAGATGCCGACATCTTACATCACGTATCCATCCTGAGCCGTCATGTGACGGAGACAATGCAGTATGAACTGTGAGACGTGCACACGTATGTGGGTGTGTATTTGCATGTGTAAGTACAAAAGATCTTTAGTGTTGGAGAGGTAGAAATCAATTATTGCTCAGTGCAGTTCAGCATGTGAGACCAAGCGGACCGAGCCGCTGTAGTGAGCTGCTGATGTATCAGAGGATGTGGGGTTTTTAAGACTTGTGTCTGTTAAAAATGCATCAAGTTTATCAAGGGAAGTGAGAGCTCTCTGGGCTCATTAGTCTGAATAAAAAAGCATGCTCTGGCATGAAGCGATTCCAACGTTAAAACCATTGCCAGTTAATCCATATGAGAGCAGATACTGCCTGGTGTGTGTGTGTGTGTGCATTTTGTGTTGGGCTGCCTGAGAGAGGAGGAGGAGGAGGAGAAAAAAACGAGAGCATGAGTGATGGAGAGAGAGATAAAAAGGCTGGGAGAGAGGGGAAAAAAAAGAAAAGACGAGGATGAGACTGTGCAAAGAAAGGAGATGAGAAACGGAAAGAGAGAGCGATGAGGGGAGAGATGGGGAGCATAATGGGAAAGGAGCAGCGAGAGGCGGTTCTGACCCGCACTGTTTTTGTGCTGCTCCAACGCTGCTGGCAGTAGCGTGATCAAACCCGGAAAGACTGAGCCCTACACCACATCCCAGCCCCATAATCCTTTTCTCCGGGGACCCAGATAAAACATGCAGAGGACTTCATCTTTCCTTCTCATGTTCCTCCACTGCTCCCTCCCTCGACTGGAGAACGCCGGATCACGTACAATTACAAACTCCACGTGAAATGAGCTCTTTGTACTGTACAAACATGGAGGCAGGTTTTTCGGGGGGAAAGAAGCTACACATAACATCCACTATCAGCACACGCCTGAAAACACTGGACTTAATCAGGCTCCTCCACGCCTTGGGAAGCCACTGCAGTTGGAGTTGAATTAATTAGGCTGGATGTTATCAGTCGGCGAGCCATTAGTGATGTTCCTCTTCTTGATGCGTATCTCTTGATATCTCATCAGCCTGTCTCAGCATTTTACATGCAGTCTTATCAATCTTCCCTTCTACCTCGCTGCCATCAAGCCCCGACAGACTGTTTTCCAACCGCCTTCCAGAGCTGTCGTGCGTATGTGGGATCTGTTTAATTCCACGTCTGCGTGTGGGTGTGAGAGCTGGTTGTCAGGGACAACAGTACTTACAGCTTTCAATCTCCAGGGTGCAGTTTTGCTCATCTAGAGGGTAGCGACGCAGGTCCATCATGCAGGCTGCGGTCGTGGTGATCCTGGAAAATACAGGGTTTGTCAAAGACCAGTTCATTTCACATGACCTTCTAGGCAGAAAGCACCCGATATAAAACAACTCCTAACAATGAAAACAAAAGGTTAAAAATGGAAAATGTTATCAGATAGGTGAAGGGAGATTAACTCACAGCTAGTGCTGCCTTAAGGCAACAAAGCCCAGTTAATTGTTGGTTTGATGTCCTTTGAACATTTTATCCTCATGTTTATTTGCTGTTTTGTACGTTTTAATATTTGTCTAAATGTTGGATTTTCGCTTTGCCTGTGTACAAATGCAGCAGAGCGCAAACTGCTCTCATTGGGACACCCTGTCAAAAAAAATAAATAAAAAAAAAGGTGGAATAAATAAATAAATTCAATTTGTAGCAATTTACCGAGTGAAATGTGTTTCCTACTTCAGATGTCCACAGACATTCAGGGATCCTGGACTGTGACATGACATCATTTCATTACAAGTATAAACAGGTTTTAGTATGAAATGTGTTCACACTGGAAAAGTGACACAAATAAATCTACAAAAGAGCACACACCCTAAGAAATGCAGAATTTTCTTAGAGTGCCGATGTATACTAGCATTCCACAATGCAATGCAAAAAGAACATTTCTAATTAGTTGCGTTTTGTTTTGAAATTGTATTGTTTCCATCAGTGCCCTGTCTGTACAAAAAGTGCATTTATGTCTCCATACTAATTGTAAGAGCAATATACTACGAGTGCATACTATACACAATTAGTATTGCATTTAGTATGGAATTGGGACGCGACACTGCTTTCATTTTTAAGTGGATAAAACAAGCACAGGGGTTCAACCCCTGGTCACACAATCCTGTAATGAAGAGTTGCGGAGTGCCAACCAGCCGCGTCCGACAGGTTCACTTAGAGCGACGTACTTCCTGTTTCACACACGACAAGTTGGCCAGAGCTGAGACGGGTTGGCACCCGGCCGTGCCAAACCCCCGAGGCTGTCTGAGAGAGACTGGACACACTATTTAACTACTGGGACTAAATCTAGTATTCTGGACTATGGAAACCCACACACACACGCGCACACACACACACACACACAAACTCACTGATTGATAGAACACGATAGCATCATGTGACCATTAACTATATTAGAAGCCTGTGGGAGAATTCCCAGTATAGGATGATGCATTTGTCGTGACCTTGTGTTTCCCTTGTCATAGCTGGTTTATTCATTCAGTTATCTACACAAGGAGATTATGTATTATTATTATAGCATTATAGCATACCACTGAACCCATCAGCCTATTATTTTACCTTTTGTGTGCTCAAGGACCTCTGGTGGTTGCAAGTGATTCACACTTTTTGAAAGCACATTTTATTCACAACATATTTTATTGGCCGTTTTATATATATATCGTCATTTTGGGGATTTTATTTTGCTAATTTAAACGGTCTAACTCTGAATAACATGAGCCGCTCAGCTGCTGCTCAGCGGGCAGAGAGAGAGGCAGTGACAGGAAGCAGCTTGTAGAGTCAGCATAGTTTCATGTCTAACTCAGAATTGTGGGGTTTATTTTGACTAAACAAAGTTGGTGATTGTCGGTGAGACAATTTCGACTGTTACACATTCAGTCAAACATTACAACGGTGGTTGTTGCAGAAACACCTGATGGAGAAAAATATGTAATTCTAGACCTAAAAATATACACAGTATAAACACGTTTGGGGCTGTATACATAAAATCTAAATCACAATATCTCTCTTAACTTCATCATAACTACAAACTTATCTCGAAGAGTGCTTTGTCTTTAATAATTAAGAGCAGAAGTTTATTTGAAATCTGTCTCCATAAGACTTGCAGCTCCCCTGGGCCCAGCCTGGCAAGTTTCATTTTTTCATTTTTAGGATTTCATTTTTTGAGATGTAGAGACACAGTCTCTCCCTCTCTCTCTCTCTCTCTCTCTCTCTCTCTCTCTGGCTCTCTGTCTTGCTCTCTCTGCCTCCTTTTTTTGCTCTCTGGGCTCTTATGTAAGTGCCAGTTAGCAGGGCCATGGTGCACTGGGGGATTAACACAGGAGTCTTATATCTGTCCTAGTTTACCTCTTTTATGGCTACAACTTACTGGGATGTTGTGCTCGCCAAACCAGCCTCTCATCACTCACCATCATCACCATCGCCACCACTAATTCATCACGGTGGCAGAGGAAGCACAGGGGAAAAGCGGAAATGAGGCCAAAATGGCAGGGGTAAAAATAACAGCCTATTTATAGCCCACCTACATCATCAGCAGAAGTCTTGGAGCTTTTTTGTCTGAGTCTCTGCATCACTGATCACTGCTGTTTCTCTATCCCCTGGACTAGCTAGCATGCCCAATATCCACAGCTAACAATTAATAAACAGCTAATAACCGAGAAGGAGGAGGAGGAGGAGGATTTCTCTGCAGGATTCCCTCCCCGTCTTTGCCTCACCACCTCCTCCTCATCATCATCATCATCTCCGCTGCAGCGAGAGTGTCGTGGACCTCAGCAGCAGCAGCAGCAGCAGCAGTGATCATGAAGCACAGGCTTGTTTGCTCCTCATCAACATCAGGGCCGGTCTCTCTCTCTCATCCAGACCTGCCGGAGGAGAGGCCACGCTCTAACAGATCACGGCGATTCAAACACGCTACATTTGCTCTGCGTCGGAGCTAATAGGACATGGAGCTCTAAAAAAAGGCTGTTTTTTTCCTTCTTCGTCTGTGCATGTTCCCTCACAGTTCAGCTAGTGTGTGTGTGTGTGTGTGTGTGTGTGGACCCCCCCTGAGGCAGCCTGTGCACCTTTATTCCAAATGACCTTGTTTACGGACATAACACAACCACCAACGAATTCCCAGACAGAATCTCATTTCGAGGGAGCGTCATAGCGGAGAGGCAGAGAGATTTTTTGCAAGCAGGTTACCAACCCGCCCGCCTTTGATTAAACCGACGAATCGTCGCATGGACATTGTAATGGAGTTAGAAGTTAAATTAAGATGGAGAAGCTTCCTCCATTTTGGATAGAGAGCCTGTGTTGAGCTGAGGAAACGTGGCATGCGGGATTGTCTCTCCCTGCTCAGGCACCGTTGTTGCCAAAATTTGAAAATAAAATGTCTGCAGTGGCAACGAATAGAGCCCAGCGTGTGCCAAGGCTTGCCAAATCAAAAGGAGAGGTCTCTTCATTTCAAAGTACAGGCACATCCAAACACATATAACATACAAAGGCACCCTGCCTCGATCGATGGTTTGAGAGAGATGGACAGCGTATATGAGGCGATGCTGAGTCCGTATTGATGGTATTGACAGAAAGGAAAAGAAAAAAGACTTATTTAAATCCCTCTCTTCCACCACTCAGCAGCTTTCTCCTCCTGGCCATGCGATGCCATCTATTGAGCCGGAGAGTGGACCACTCCTCGCCCAGACAAAAGAGGACGCCAGTCTCCATAGCACAAGGATGTGTCCTCTCACAAAAGGAGATACAATATTCACAGAGAGAGAGAGAGAGATAAGGATAGAGGGGGGAGGATGGAAGACAGGAATTCGGGGAACCTAATTTCTCCATTTTGAATGAGGTCTGACCTTCATGTCTCTTTCTTTCATTCTGTGAATTTTCAGCGACATGGATCAGCAGTCATACACCAAATGTATTTTCTCCTTTCCTGCATAAAATAAAAGATGAAGTGGGAGGTTTTTGTTTCGCTGTCGTGTGTGTGTGTTTATGTGTGTCTTTTCTCGCAGCCTGGGTGGTATCTTTGTTATTGAGCCTTTTCAGGGGCCGGGTAATTAGATCAGACTGCCTCTCCCCGAGAGTGAACTGAGCTCTAAAGTGACAGTTGGGAGCACTGTTGTAATTTTCTGCTCCTCCTGGTAATTGAAGACCAGGATTTGGCAGGATCGGGATGCATATCCAGGGAATAAGGAGTAAACAACACCCTCACCCTGCCTCCTCAGCAGGCACCCCAAAAATAACACTCGCCCACACCCACCACAGACACGGATGCTGCACACACACACACACACACACACACACACAGTTTAGCACAAATCATGTTCACCTTTGAGGCCAACAATATATTTACGGTTACCGCTTTTTATGCAAGAACGAAAGATCATCGCGTGTTAATTTTATGATGCAGGAGAAGTCATTTTGAATTTGTGTTAGTGTCGAATTTAAAAAATGTATAGACAATAATAGAGTTTGATTATTCTGGTTTTGGACTGCACAGTGTGCTTATATTATGTAGATTTAGAATATAGGAGTCATTATTTAGTATTTATTGTGTTTTTCAATGTGTATGAAAGTCATGGCTAAATATGCTTAAGCACCTCCATTTGTGATTTAAGCTGTGCACCAGTGACTTAATATCACACTCATTTACTGAAGAACATCAAAGCAACAGAGGTCGACACATCCTGGCTTTCAGTCTATAGTATGTGTCAAGCTCCAAAAATCACTGGCTCATTTCCCAAGATGCAACTGGATGCCAACCTTTCTTTACACCCTCCGTACTGGTAACTCCATGACCAGAGGGGCCTCCAAGCCCAAGTTTACCACCAAAACCAAGGGTGACAAATACAGTAAATAAGATAAAACAATGCAAAAGCACACGGATGGCGATAATTGGAACAGAAACTGACCTTCTGTGGTGGAATGTAAGTATTGCACTTCATAAAAATGTTCTCTGCTCTAATTGAGTGCTTGTACATCAATAAAAGGTTGCTTACACGTTTAGGAACCCATCATAACAATTCAATGATAAAACACTGACCTTCTGCTTGTATTTTTACATGTGTGGTAGCTCTACGTTTACACTGATGAGGAGTAAAATGAAATAAAAGCCAAACAGATAATGACACAGTTAAGCACTCAGACGCTCCGGCAGGAACCCGTTTTCACACACAACCTGTTTTCCCGCCGAGTCTCCTCTCAGTTAGCCGTCCTCTCCACATCCACTAAAGCCCTGCTGTTGCAACCAGCCGGCCCGTCTCTACAGGTATGTGTCAGCGTGCTCACAGCGCAAAGGCATCTGGCCGGGCTGACTCTGACAGAAGCTTGTGTCTGGACTTGCTAGCATCAAATAAAACCTGGACCGAACCCACAAACCAAATAATGGAGGAGCCGGGAGGCACCGGCACTGACAAGGACATCGTATCCGAGGCAACAACCACATCTCTCCGCCGCACGCACGCCCTCAAATTCACAACAACAAGCCCTCTCATTGCCTCCATTGCTTTTTCTTTCTGTTGTGCGAAAATATGCGTCCGGGCTTATGCAATTGACTCAGAGCGTTATGAATTATATTTCTCGACTGTTGAAACAAAACCGTAGCGACGAATAATCTGGTGCAGTGCAGAGACTTAAATTTTTTAAGCAGTCTTTGCGCAAGAAGGGCATCTCAGTCTGGAGAGAGAATGAGTGAATGCTGCAACATCTTGAATTAGCAACAATAATCTCATCTTTAAAACACGGACACTAATCTGAAATCATTTGCACACACACACACACACACACACACACACGGAGACGAGAAGACAGATCAGAGGAGGCAGCAGCACGGTGATGGACGGGCTCTGCTAGCTTGTGAAGTCAAATACGCGGCAACAGTACAAATACAGATTCAGTGTTTGTATTGAACTGCTACATTATTGATTATGAGTTATCAATTATGGATGACGGTCTCCTCAGAGGCATCACAGTCCAATACCACAAGGAGACGTCGCGTAGACGGGTTGAACCCTCCTGCACAATCAGACTCAGCTTCGGCTGTTTGCACCACCCTGCTTTAATATTGATCACAGCCAATCAATTATTGATATTGATGATCATCAGGGGGATGTAAGGCTTACACGTGGAGGCACATACCTCCTCCTATACACAGCTGTTAAAGGACAATTCTGCTTGATTACATCTTAGATGTCTATACATCTATTATTACATCTATAATTTTTGATATGATTGTGTTCGCCGAAGTCGGCGCTGAGATCTGGAAACGTGGCGACAGTAACCACTGGTCTTCAACCATTCTGTCTTGTGACCATTTATAGGAATCCCACACAGTCACAGTTTGATGGGTCTTTGAGCCGTCACTGAAGCATGACGGTCTCTTCACATTTCAATAGTTTGAAATGGTGTTAGACGGCCCAAAGTGGTCAAATTATCCAGCAGCCAAAACATGAGATAAAAGCCAGAAAACAGAATCCCATATTCTACTTTTAAATAAACTGTTTTAATTTAAGTATGGGACTGTAACGGTTGAATCCATTGTACTCACATTTATCTAATTTGTACCTTTCTCTTTTTAAATCCTGTTCATGTGTGTTTTTTGTGGTCATTTGTATGCAGAATTGCCTTTCTGTTGAAAGGAGCTACAGCTGTTGTAATAATTTTATTATATAATAAGACTGATGGCAAAACAAACAAAAAAAATGCTTTTGAATTCAAGTTGTAAAAATATTTTTCCAACTTGGGTTGTAAAATTGAATAATTGAAGAGAAGCAATAGACTGAATTCAAAGTTGGAGTTCATTAAAAAGGCTCAGTGAGAAACGATGCATGTGACACCATCACATTACTCCATTATGCATTGTGATCAATCCATTAATTGTCATGACACCATAGGAAGGGCAGCTGTAAAAGGCTTACCTGAGTCCATAAAGCACCGTGCCGTCGGGGTGCAGACGGATCATCCTGTTCTTGACGGTGACGCCGTGAACGAAGGACTTCTTGTCGTTGAGGAAGTAGGTGTCGGGGACCCACAGCTGATCAGCCACTCGGTTATCCAGAGTCAGGTTGTAGGCGATCTCGGAGTAGGACAGGCGCTTGTCCCGCCATGCTTGCTGGAAGTACATCGTCAAGGTGTAGTCCTGGAGGACAGAGAGAGGGGGCTGGATTTAATGAAGCTGTTGGGAACCAATAACGCTGACGTTAACGCCACCATGGAGCCAAAAAAAGTGTCACTGACCAAATCTTCTGATTTCCACTGTCATCTCAACAAGGAAACGTATCAAGAACCAACAGCACGTCGCTCTATGCTTACATGACATGACTTCATAGATGTTGAAAGGTGTCACAGCGCGTTGTATGGACTCTGCATAGTAAGAAGGTCAACCAAAAGGTCGTTGGTGGTCTGAAAGGCCACAGTCTTTACTAGGGGCAATGGTGGCGGGGGTTGAGGGGTTAATATTCAACTATCCTCACTTCATTTTGAGAATATAACCAGAGGGGAACTTTCTCAGCCGACTTACTATTGTCTCACACACAAAAAATATCTGTTTCCCCCTCAAAACGAATGACGCCACATTCTGCTTAATAGAGAATAGTCCTCCTCCTACTACTACTACTACTACTACTCCGTCTAATGCTAATGGGGCTTCATTCATGTCTCCCTCTTTTCGGCTTTGTTTTTGCTTCTAATTCTGCATAATGAACGACCAAACTACTAAGATTTAGGTGAGTTTTCCAGATGGAAAACGCTGCATTTATAGTGTACAGTTGGTTTTAACACATGCTCAGATGGAGCTGTAAATCTCCTCCTCCTCTGTCTCTCTCCCTCTCTCTTTTTCTCTGCTTCTCACTCCTAAAAAAGACTTGCACCCACACAGCCACAGTGAAACACAGCACTGCAGTCGGATGTGCTCTGTTGCCGTGTATTGCAGTGCAATCGATGAGTAGGAAAACAAATTAAAAAATACGGTCCGTGAAACGAGGCCCTCGAGTTTTCACTCCAAGCAGCCGTCGCCGTTACTTCTCGCCATTTTTCTAGGTTTCCTTCCGTCATCACACATAGGCGTGACACCGCTAAGCCCACTTTCCCTCTTATACTCTTATCATTCATTGCATGCAGTGTGCTCGCGACCCAAGCACTGCGTAAAAAGGGCATCTAAAAATACATGAGCTGCTGCCATGTTGATTTTTTTCAGGAGTGAAAAGTCAAGCGAGGACGGCCGCGTCCTTATCCTGTTTTACAAGCGTTCCCACTAACCCCTCCTCTCTTCCTCGCTCCCTCTCTGTCTCATTATCAGCCTGTCGATCGGATATCTCTATCACCTTTGAGATCGTTAGCCTCTGCCTGCGGTCTCGGTGTGCATCGTTCCACTGAGGCGGCGTCTAATGCAGTACGTCCCTGTCTTCTTGACTGCCATCCTTCGCCGTATTGATGAAGGAATGCAGAACAAGCAGCTAGAATCCTCTGAGAGGAGGAAGTTGCTTCGAGAAGCTAAAACTTCTGACTAAATGAGAAAAGCCGAAGCTAATGACATTAAGTGGAGCCCTGTGGTAACAATCTAATCAACACGAAGAAGAAACCATTTATCAATATAATGTCATGGACTTTCAGCAACAAGCTTCCTGCGTCATCTTTTTGTTCCACGCTGTTTTTTTGTATACAAACTGGAGTGAAATGTAATTTGAAATTTTGGTGGGTTAGGAAGTACACGTGTGTCATAGCTCTTAATTTGTATATTACATTAACGGGGTAGCATTTAAGGCTGCAACTAGCAATTGTTATCCTTATCGAATAAATATGATGATCCTTTTTTTTTAAATGGTATTGATGGAGAAATCTTTGAGTGTTTAAGATCCGAGAAACGCCAATCATAATTACCCAGAATCCAGCTGAGGTTTGACAAAATTGCATGTTTTGTCCAACCAACAATTCAAAACACGAAAAATAATCCAATCCATACATCCAATAAGACAAGCCTCAAACTCATTTAAAGCATTTAAAAACCTCAAACCAGAAAAAGTTTCTGATTGATGTCTCCCATGAATAATTCATTGTCATAACAGTATGATGTTACTTATCTTTCGACTGACAAATTGATTAGTTGACTAATGAATTCAGCACCAGTAAAAAAAAAATGTGTTACAGGTTGTATCCAAAAGCATTTACTAGTGAGCTCACAAAAGAGTCACATCAATTGTATTTATATAGCCTATATAGTCCCAATGGAACTTTAAGAACTGTGGAGCAAACAACACCCTCTATCAGAAAAGGAAAAACTCTTTAATAGAGGAGGACAATGGAGGATGTCCTAAATTAACCAAAATTGTAAAATTACATTATGGAAAATCACTCACTACTCCCAATATAATAGACATTCAATATTCCACACTACAGTGGACTCTACTCTATATCCACTGCTGTACCGTGTGATTGAATGACTACGACCCCGGCCTGTAAGTCGCTGTAAGCACACTTCATTCAAACTCTAAAAACAAGCATGCAAAGTCATCACATAGGACACATCATACGATCTTATCAAAAACAACATCAGACTCCCAGAGATGTCTGCAGCACATAAAGCATGAGGACTCAGCAGCGTGCGTACTGCTAGTTCTGTTAGCTGCCAAACACACTGTCCAAAACAATAAAAGTATCCCCCACCGTCGGTGCAGACCAGCGGCCGGTGGTCGGCGATGCACTCGGCCAGTCATGAGGAGTCGCGTCAGCAGACAGTCGGTGCTTTTATGAGGCAATAAAAGGTGAGAAAGCGTGAGTCACTTCAACCACCAGGGTCCTTGAGCACGCAGCCATAACCCCAAATATTATGGCAGAATGCGAGATCAGCCGTGGACGGACACACGACGTTATGACTTTGTCATAGCAAGAAAGGCACAGGTGTTTCTAACAACATCGACGATGGCTCCGTCCTATTCAACTGTCCCAGTAAGTCTGGACAGTGTGACAGTGGGCCAACACGCACAATACCTGGACTGCTGTGGTTTTTCCTGCGTTGTGTGTTTTTGGAGCGTTTAAGAGTATAGTGGTGCACACAGAACACCTGGGCCTGCTTGATGCCTGCTGGCTGCACGGGAAAATGGCAGCGTGATTACGGCCTCGCAGATGGTGCTGTTTACACACACACACACACACACACACACTATCTCCAGTCAAAGTTATTGTTCAAAGAAATATAAACTACTGTACAGCCAGGGAGTACATTTTGTTCTGTGACGTGTGAAAGGGTTGCACTATAACCACATAGCATTAAAACCATGTTGTTTTCATCCCATCAAAGCAAATCATTTACATCTGCATATCCATTTTTTTCCCTTCTTTTTATCATTTTTTAACTGCAAATGAAGAAACCTGTACAAGTGATATTCACGTCACACAACATTAAGCAAGAGTCTCCGACACACACAGCCCTGCTGCGACGCACGAGACTGAGAACACCCAATCAAAGCATATTCCAACACAAATATTAAGTGGCAGTAAAAGTATCACGTTAATTGAGGAGTGCTCCTTGATTTAGAGTTTTGTCTTCTGCATAAAAGAAATAATCTCGGGGTAATAAACAAGAGACAAGTGTTTTCTTCACTCCACAAGCACCGGAGAACAAGGAGCAGGTGAGGACGACGTCACAGCATGAAGCGTCCCAAAAAAGCAGAGAAGTGAGAGACAGACCGTCCCCAACGCCGGAGCGTCGGTTTCCGTAGCGACCTTCAGTCTCCTTGTCACAAGCACTCCTCAGAAACTCCATTAACATCACACAGGCAGGGAGACATCTTGTGGAGAGCACCAACATTTAAAAAAAAAAAAAAAACAAGCATTGACAGCAGTGAATATATAAAGACGACGAAGATACAAACAAGGCCGGCTAACTTAAAAAACATCAAAGCTGGTTGCAGTGACAGTGTCTCGCTGCAGATATGTTTCTGGGCTAACAAACCCCCATTAAGAATCTGACAGACTGACAAGGGGTACATTTGTGTTTCCCTGAGAAATCTGACAGGCTACAGTTGTTACAAGACCTCCATTACAACTACATCAGCTGTCACAACCGACATGGGAGGGAGCTTAACACAATTCATGGCGCTCCGTTTAGATTTCCAGAAACAGAAGACGTCAATGCTCTCCCTTCCTCTCTAATATAATAAAACCCATCTAGCCATTTCAATTCTATGTGTAGTCCTTTGTCTTTGTTGTTGTTTATGAAAAGTTGTGTCCAACAATTCTCATTTTCATTTGTCGTACACTCTGGTTTTTCTGGACCTCATTAAAAGCTTTGTCTCCTCCCGCCCTCTTTAAGAGCTCAGAAAACATGCTTGATATTGTTTTATCAGCTTGATACGTGATGATTTTCAATAATTTTAATGAAAATTTGACTGTAAACGTGATAATTTTGACCTCATTGGGCTCTAATAGACCCCAAACATAAGAGACATCAGAGTAACATTTCTTTGTTTGACTTTTCGGCAAATAAAATCAATAAATTGTGTAAAATATTACCCTATATACATCTGATGCACATGTTACAATGACGTTTAAAAACTTGCCTATATCATAATTATATTAACAAATAAAAACCTGAACTGCTGGTATGACACTTGGTACGTGTGCTCCTCTTTCTCCTCAGCAGATTTACGTGACGAGACAGACGTCCACCATATTGCTTAATGCTTTCATCTGCTGTGTCCTGCTGCCGAGTGCTCCAGCACAAGCAGAGGGAAATGTGCTGATAATAACAATGTCCGCTGTGCACAGCTACGAGGAGGCGATTCGACGTTTGGGCAATAACAAGCTCGTCTGCAGACATCTCAGCCTCTTGTCTGTTTGCTTCCCATCTACAAGCTGGAGGAGACGCCACAGCACATCAGCTGGTCAAGCTGAGTTTATTCATTTGTTGTGCTCTCTGTGTCCGGTTAAGTACGGCCTTCAAATTAAACATTAGGTGTCAAGGAGGGAGTTTTGTGGAGTTGCCTGACATACACATGCTGAGGGATGTGATAACATGGATGCCTTGATGACTGTCTTTCCAATGGGTCATTTTTCAGCTACTTCAGTGGAGAAAGTGCCTGACAGAATCATTAAGGCAGTCATCGGCACATTAAAGGCTTTTAATGGAGCTGGCTAACGTGTTGTGTTATTACAATAGTATATTACGGACCAATTTAGACTTGGCGTAACTTTGCTTTTGCGGACTGCAATAACTGAAGCAAATGACAAACCAGCAACCACGTAAATATAGGAATGCTCCTCCATTATTTTAATTTGGATTGATTCATTTTGATAAAGTTGATTTTAGAAAGCAAACAGTAAATTATGATTCAACAAAATCACACATTTTAAAATATGACACGAGCTGTCTGATTCTTATATTTCTTTGCACATTTTACAAAGAGCATTGATAACTTATATATTTGTTATTAAAGCTCATGGTCTTTTTCACATTTTCATATGAATCCACGCTCAGAGAACCCAGTTTACACATAAGACGGCTGCAGGATTAAGTGTTGTTATTGTGCTGTAATTATGTTGCTGACCATATTAATCTGTAACTGTGTGGCCACTCAGCATAACTAATGACATTGTTCTGGACAACCTGCATTCTTGTCTTAAGCTTTTTGGAAGGCTCAGCAGAGCAAACGGAGCAGGCAGAAACAAAGCTGCATCACACGAACAAAGAGACGAAATCTGTGAATATATGTGTATCAAAATGTGCATGGGTCGTAGTTTTGCTTCACATTTCTGCAGTAATCTCAGAAAAGCCACAGAAAAGGGGTGACGCAGAATTAAGATTATATAATATTTCTGATTAGAGCTGTAATTCTGATAATCGAGTAATTGTTCACGTCACTTCACATGCAAAAATGCATTTTGCATACAATGCATACATTTTCTGGATCCTGCTTCTTAAATATGAGACTTTGGAGCTTTTCTCTGATTTATATTCATCTAAACTGAACATATTTGGGTTTTAGACAGCTGGTGGAAAGAAACAAGTCATGTGAATGTGGCTCTGGTAAACTGTGATGCACTTGTCTTATTTTCAGACATGTTATAGAGAGGAAAAATAATCACAACTCCATAATTAAAATAATGATCGAAATCAGCCCCATTTCAAATACTATAACCAGTAACACCTTGGGAAATTTCCTGTACAATCAGCATTTAATAAAAAGATAATGACGGCAAAAATCCTGCATCTTTAAAACAGAGCAACATTGCAAAAGTACCTAGAAAAAGAGGCCTTATTTGCTTTTCCTTGACTTCCCTAGCTCCCCCCCCCCCCCTGAAAAAAAAGAGGCTGCGTCGTCATGGCAACACTGAGTAAAAATAACACAAGCTTATTTTCCACAAGCTGAAAATAAAATGGAACAGGATCAGTTTGGACAAACAAGATCAAAATGGTTGCTAATTCACAGACACAAGAAGCCGCATCCTTCACACGGATGTAGTGTAAAGTCGAGGCCGGCGTCGCGTTCCCTCTGGTCATCAGCTCTCCCGTTATCTGACGGCCAGATCCCTTTACTCATGTAAAGAAACCAGCGCTTGTCAGGATAATGATCGTAATAAAAGGGAACGCTCACGCCCCACTAATTCCTTCATCCCAGAAGCCACCACAGCTGGTTTGTTTAAATCTTTTAATTCACAGCCAGCTAATTAACATTCAGAGAACAGTATTATAGTACTGCCAGTGCCTCTTAACAACCACCAACCTCAGGTATTTTACATGTAATTAACAAGCGGAATGAAGAAAAGACGAGGAGTGAAAACACTCATTTACCTCCCTCCTTATTTCTCGGAGCCTAAGAATGCATATTGTAGCCGTATACTCAACATATGGATGGCATGCCGAAGATATTATTATGCAGCACTGATGCATCGCCGACACAACAGACTCCACTTGTATTTAATCAGCTGCACTGGCTGTGTGCAGAACACTTTTTAATGCACCGTAACCAGGGTTCGGTTTCCTGGATCTGTGATTTCAGCGAAAACAAACAGCATTATGCAAAGGCAATTTCTGCCGCTAAGTGAGGGAGATGAGTGATGGAGCGAGATGCCAGCGCCGAAACAGACGGAGACAAACAAGGAGGTGGAGGTTGAGATAGGGTCTCGGGCCATGATCTCACATCTGTGCCATATTTTTTGCACTAACCCCGGTGAGTCAGCGCAGCCCACCCAGCAAGGATGTGTGGTCACACCTCGGACTCGGAGGACGCTTCCCTCTCAAAATAGCACGTTTGTAATGTCATGCAAGCGAGGCTGCTACCAATGGCGCTGACTGACCTGCACATGTTCATTGCCTGACAACACCGGCCTCAACGGGCCGCCATCATGCACCAACAAAAACAGTGACTCCACTACGGCATGTAGGCATGTGAACCAACCTCTCACATGTGCACAGAGAAGCAACAATAATACTCAAACAACACCTCAACAACCATCCTGCCCTTCATGTCAGCATAGAAGAAGAAAAAATGCCACAATGGCTTCAATCAGCCCCGACTAAAATGCAGAGTTCATTCTCCACCAGAGGCATTTTTATCTTTAATTAGAGGAGCGAGCAGCTGTCTGCAGCCCAAACCCGCTCACAAACACCGATTTCAAACTCCTCCAAATTCCCGACAGCAAATGACTCCGTTTTCATCCAGGTTCATATACTATAGAAGTCAAATTCGGTGTTAGTGGGGTGATGTCACAACATATCTTAGCAACACATCTTTGTTGTGTGATGCATTTTTCATTTTATTTATGACTGTAACCTGAAAATCAAGGGTATTGGATTGTTGATTGGACGAGACAATAGGATCATATAATTGGCATCACTCAATTTTGTGGACATTTGTTGGACGAAACAATTGATCAGGAAAATAAATAAATAGGATTGTTGAGTCCTGTTTTTAACCTATTAATCCTCACTGAATTGCTACAGGGTATATCTAAAATTAGTATAGACATCACAACATTTTGAGGAAAATGTGTATAAAAAGGGATGCACAAGAGATCTAGAATATCAATGAACATCACATAGCTTTGATACTGATCTGGAACAAGCTGCTAAAGAATCAATGTGTGATAGATCCAGACGGTGTAGAATAAGATATTTTTTCTAACCTTAAAATGGCTCAAATAGAGAAAAGTTAACTGTATGTTGAGGGGTAAATGAACCACAGGCTGCTGCTCTCTTGTGGTAACACGGGGTCTGCCTACAACGTTTCCTCCACCAGGATGTAGGTATCATAAGAGAGGATGGTGAAACTGATCACAGTCACCTTCACCTTGCTCTTCACTGCCTTCCCCGGTTTCATCCTCGCCTCTCTGTGTTGCCCCCCCCCCCCCCCCCCCTCACTACTTTAATCTTAAAAGCGGCTTCTCCTGATGAGGAAGATCAAAGAAGCCCGGTGCCGAGCACAGGTCACCAACTCCATCCTCGTGATCAGGGCACAGGGTGATATTATTGATTTCTCTGAGATCAATCTTGTCAGCTGCTGTTATCCTCTATTGTAGCCAAGAGAGCTGGATGTGAAGAAAGGAGAAGGAGGAGGAGGAGGAGGAGGAGGAGGAGGAGGAGGAGAATCCTGTTATGTAAAGTCACAGGGAGGATTTTTCACAAGGTGACAACAGCGTGTGGAACACAAGTCCGCCGATGTTTTTTTTAGTTTTATTTTAACTTTTCCTCTAATTTGCATGGTGTCAGAGCGACGCCTGTGTAGATCCGTCAAGGAGAGCCTTTCTGAGAAACGGGGCGAGATGAACGCTCTCTCATAGCCACAGGGAGCTGCATGACGTCAGCCGCCATTCACTGTTTGTGCACAGTTTTGTGTTTTGCTACACACTCACACACGGATGTATGAAGCAGTGTTTTTTTTCCAGATGAATGCTCGCATAGATGCCTAGTTCTTAAGTAAGATAACCCTTTGGAGCAAGGCAGAGGTGGATTACATGGCTGCTGAGCCCAGAGTCACAGCCAGGGATCCAGTCAAAGTGGTGGGAGGGGATGGATGGAGGATGGAGGATGGAGGAGGGAGGAGGGAGAGGAAGAAAGAGAGAGGCCAAAGCGAGTGAGGGGTTTCTATTTCAAATCTCCTCGGACCCCCAAGGCACTTCCGTTCTGGCTGCATCCTCCACCAAAATAAATCATTTCCATCAAAGGAAAAAGCTCCGACCATATTCAGTGCTCTTCCTCTTCCAACAACAGCACGCTGCTGTTTTTATGTGCTAAAAACTCATTTTCAGATGGCCACACAAAATTGACAAGCTGCCAAATCAACTTAAAAAAAAAATGTCTCACTTAATAATAGAAAACACGTCTTCTTCCATTCCTACTGGCAAACTTGTTTTTTCATGCTCTTATATAACATCTCTATTATGTTGCTCCGTGGAGAGGCTGCTTTGTAAATTATTTTTCTCACACTCTGAATTCTCACCAAAGACTGCCCTTAATATTTTTCTCAATGCAACAAAAATCCCATGAGCTAAGCCGGCTATTCTACACTAGAAATGGAGTATATTTAATGCAGCAGAGCCACACTGGGTTCCGTTGTGTCTGTCTGTCTGCCTGTCTGTCTGTCAGTCAGCCTCACGGATCAATAGGTGGTGCTCTTGCATGGGCTGCTGAACTTTTCCTGGTCCTCTCTCCAGGTCGTGCATCAAAGCTCAAGTCGGTGTTTGTTGCAACGCTGTGATCAGACATGTATTATTAACAAATTGCTTACGTCATCTGACAAGTAAAGGGGGAAGATCGTTTACGTAGACGAGGCGGTGATGATGTGATTGGTCGGCCGAATTAAAATAAAAAAAGCCTTTCCAAAACACCGATCGATGCCAGTTTGGAGACGGAGTGGATGCATTTTGATTAATTTTGTAGGTAACTGCGTAGAAAAAGGGGTGGGTGCGGGGTGCGTGTCAACACAATTACAGCGCCGAGGCTTGACAATATGAAGCAGTCAGGAGCGCACACACATGCACACACGCACGCACGCACACACGTGCACGCAGCCCTCCGCGCGCGCGCTCGGGCGCGCAGCCGGGGCTGTGCGTCCGAGTGCGCCAGTGAGTGTGTGTTTTGAATTCAAATGCAGCAACACACCAGAGCTGCAAATGCGGAGACTGAGAGGAGGATGGCGATGATGTGTTTGGGAACGGAAGCTTCATCGTTTTCCTTTTATTTTGAGTAAAATCAAATGTATTTACGAGATGCCTTTCACTGGCTCGCATTATAGCGGCTTCTATCACACACACACACACACACACACACACGGATCCGTGATAAGTAGTCCAGGGGTATTCCAGCCGTGCCCGGTACAATTGGCACCATTAAGCGGGGTAATAATCATGAAGATGCACCTACCATATTGACTTCAGAGACCATGTCTATGCTGGCTATGTCTATATTCATCCCAACGGCCACCGGTGCACCTGTGAAATAAAAGAGGGTTTAATAAATAGACATATGAATAATTCTCTCATCATGTAAATTTTACAAATTCGTGACGCGCGCTCAGGTTCTTCTCTGCTCCCCTCCACCTACAGGAGACTTGTGCATCATCAGCTTCAGTGAGAGAGAGAGAGAAAAAAAACCCCATCATGTGTAAAACGCAGATGAGCTTAAATGCGGTTAATTTAATCTTTTTTAGTGGGGATAATCAAACATTGATGAGCGGGATCGATCACGTTAAAAAGCCTGTCTTATCTCCTCCATCAAATGAAATATGCACATCGTTTCTCATGGCCCTAATTGGAAAGGCCTATTTGGCTGTGAAAGGATGATTACGTAAATTAAAGCAGATTTTGCGATTCATTACACATGTATTGCGCGTCAGGAGGGCGTGAAAAACATGACATTCCGTTTTCATTTTTGCTAGTTACCTCCGAAATCTGGCCTCAACCGAATGTCGTATCCTTTCATCAGTCTGTCCACTGTTTCTTTTACCAGAGGCATATTGCTCGGATCTTTGAGATCCTTCGAGCTGTGGGAGGGGAAAAAAAGGTGGTGTAATGCAAAAAAAAAAACAGCTTATTAATATCACACGCCAGGCACGCTTTAACAGATCGCTATATGACATGCAAGACGACCGAAAATATGAAACGGGATTTACCTTTGAGACCAGACGAAAGTCACGAGTAGAGAAAAAGTCAAAATCCCAAAGTGGTTTTTCCTGATCCTCCCCATCGCAACAGTTTTTGAGGCGGTTTCGGGATGCGAGCGAGGAGAGCGCACATCCAACTTACTCCAGACAGTGCAGAGGAGCCAATGAGAGGCGCATGCGTGCAGCCAGCCCAAGATCAAAGAGTGGAGACTGATGATGGTGGATGAGCAGTTTCCATTGCAGAGAAAAATATTAAAGGGACAAGAGGTTGTGCGTAATGAAGAAGCGAGCGTTTGTGCCAGGAGTGAAATGGCCAACAGCTGGGTTGATTTCAGGCATGTTTTTTATTCTTATGTTTATTACATGGCAGATGAGCTCAGAGATCCCGACAAGGTCAAACAATGGGATGCACTGAAGGGTTAAAATGGTCAAAATGTCAACTTCAGATCAAGTTTATCCCTTCAGCTTGTATGTTACTACACATGCTAAGTGTCTAAAAAAGAGAGTAATACTCCACCCACTGCAGGTAGACGCTTGATATGCAAACATCGGTGCCAAACAATCATGCAGCTTCCGTACAAAAATAGAAAAATTAATGTCGTCAACACACATGGGTATTATATCCTACTCTTCCCTGCAATGTTTTCAGAGGACCCGCAGCAGATCTGAAAATGCAGAGGGAGCACCAGAGCGCCGGAGACGAAAGGTGGGATGGAAAACACAATCCCACAATTCATTTTCTCAGGTTTGAGTACATTTTTGAAGCCGCGGGGAGGGACGCGAGCCTCCTCTAAATTGCCTTTGATCTTGTTGTAGTGGGAGCTGTGCTTCTGTAGAGGGCAGGCTTCTGAAAGCATTGGTTCACTGTTGCATCAGCACCAGTTACAGCCATCATAGATTATATCATGCACTTCTTTTTGATGTGTTTCTTGGTTCGTGTGTCTGAGTGTGTGTCTGAGAGTCATGCATGCTTGTATGCGCGTGGCGTCTCTCTTGGTCCGGGGAAGTTGTTGTTTGTACGTGACAGGCTTTAAAGTGATTGAGGCCCGTGAAGGGCAGCTCTTCAGCTACTGATCAGAACACAAGTGGGCAGTGGTCACAGCCTGTGAAATGAATAGATGTGCGGCAGGAGAATAAATGAGTTTCTGATTCATTTCCTCTGTCAGATGAGAGCAGACTGACTGCTGAGAGCTTGTTCACACAGAGACAGAGAGACAGAGAGAGAGAGAAAGAGAGAGAGAGAGAGAGAGAGAGAGAGAGAGAGAGAGAGAGAGAGAGAGAGAGAGAGAGAGAGAGAGAGAGAGAGAGGAGGGCGATGTGAGGCTGGCTTGATGCTGAAGGTCTCTCCAGCTGCACGTGCCCTTTTCCAGGTCCTCTTAGTTGTTAACAACCACGTCCCTGCAAGACCAGAATACGGCAGAGCACAAAATGTGAGAGGAGCATACAGAAACCTCTCTCTTCCCACATTCACAGACTCCATCTGCAGTACACCGCAGCCCAAACTGTTACTGTGCTCCCTGTCCTCTCGGTGCCTTCTTCAAAAGTGCAGAGCGAGGGACGTGGCGAAAATATGTAAAGGGAATAGATGTGATGCAGCTGTTCTCATGCTCTCCATCTTGTCTCTCTCATTATTCTGCAGAACGTTTTAAACAAAACAACCATAAAAATTATCTGACAGGAACATGAGAAGCATGATGAGCAGATTTGCACTCCCCAGTGTTGCATAACACATCTCGCTCTCCACCGTCTCCCTCTCTCTCTCTCTCTCTCTCTCGGTTTTTGCACTGTATCTCTCTTTCTTCCTTGGACATGGAGCTTTGTGTTCTATAAGTGGCTCACTTATAAGCAGGAAAGTGAATAGTCGCTTTTTCGTATGCTTAATGTACAAAGTAAGCTCTGGTTTCTTTTGCCTTTGAGACCTGCTCCCCATGGAGAAACAGTGTTGTCATTACAACAGCTGGGGTTTTTGCCAGCCCTCAGGTAAACCTTATATAAAAGAGGAGAGAGCTTGATGCATAATTTTCTGAGCACCCAAGCCTTTTTGTATCGTAAATCTATGATGATAAAAGCCACAGTGCTGGCGTCAATGCAGCAATGCCACCAAACATCATTCTCCTCTTTTTTTTTTTCTCTCTCCCCGCTACAACTCCCGGGGCTGTTTCAGCATTAGAAATTATTGATGTCTTTACTGCCTAGATAAAAGTCTTTGACAAAAACTGTGGGTAGTTATTGTTTCACTGAAGCTTTCACAATTAGAGCAGAGTGAGACAGGTTTGTAGCTCTTTGAGATACAAAGTAAGTATGCATAAATATCCATCGTCCATTGTGTGATTTTTTTCCCCCTTCCTTTTACCTGATTTATAAAAGAATGCTGGAAACCATCTATTATGTCGCTGCTATGTTTTTTTAACCATCTTGCATGAAAGGCTTTCTGGATCTGCTGTCTTGTCATGCAATACTCAAAAGGTCAAAGGTTAAACACCAAAAGGGAAGCTTTCTTGTGAGATGTAATCATGTGTAAAGACACCAGCAGTATACATGGTCATGTCAGTGGTTCCGAATGGTGGGCTTCATCCAAAGGGTCACAAGATACATCTTAAGATTTGCAGAAACCTAAATTAATAACAATTTTTTTTGTTACTCGAAATCCTTGGAGTTATTTCGGCTTTCTTTAAAATGTAACTTTTCCTGTGAAATACCAGACACATGTTTCTCTTCAATTCTCAGAGTATTATTCAGATTCAGAAGAGATACTCACTTTTTAATGACTGGTTAACACATTCAACCTGTTATATGATGTCGCAGGTAGGTATTACTTTGTGTCAGGTGGTCGTAAGCCAAAATGGTAGGGGTTAACTTCCTACATCGGTAGAACAATTACAGGATTTGAGTTATGATATACTGTGTTCTTTGCATTCACGTTAAATCCAAGTGATATTGTAAAACAGCTGGGTACTGTAGTTTTCTAAATGTTACTCTAACAGGAGTAAATTGTGCATTTGTTGGGGATTGAATTTTCAGGCTCAGATCAGTGTGTATCAGATACAGTGTCCATGATTATCAAAATAAAATGACATGCCACCCAGTGCAACAGCGTGGCACATTTATGTTTGAAGATCCTGGAGTTCCACACTATATCAGACATTGGCTATGCAGACAATACTTGCTAGTATAATCAACTCATTGTTGGATTTGAATATAGAATATCATCAGACCGTTAGCAGTACCAAGACAGACATAAATGTACCAAGCTAATTCAATTGAATGGTGTACCTGGCCCCCTCCATGGTGTCCTTGGCCAGGTAGATGTACCAGTAGACTAGGTTGAAGAGGGCGAAGGCCATCGGGAAGAGGATTCGTGCATACTTGTCGATGGGGCTGGTGCCGGCCAGCTGCGGGATTTGAGGAAAAGCTGAGCCCTGCTGGAGGAATATCGGCACCGGTGGAGAATCTCCTGGCTCACTGCGACACACTGAGTGGTTTCTCCTCTTCAGGCCTTCGTGAGGGCTGCCGTCCGACTGGTGCGAGGGGGAGATTTGGAGGAAACATTGGAAGAGATGAGATGGAGTAAGTATGGGTTTTCTGCTCAGCGGGAGAAAGGAATGGGTATTGTAAAGAAAAACAAACTGGGAATTTCTCGCCAGCAAGTACATGCATGGTGATTTTAACATGCTGGAGTCATTTATATGAGGTTTGAAGTTTTGTTGGCTCCACGGGAGCTTTCTCTCAATGGCATGACAACATCCCCATAGAACACAGCAGGTAGATTGCTCGATGCCCATAGAATGGTGAGGAGATTATGCAGCGAGGAGTGCTGGAGTTGTTCTCAGATTGAGGCTATTTTTAAAACATCTAACCATGAGCCCTACACGTGAGGCAGATCCCAGGAGGGCGCTGTGGTGGCTTACTGTATTAGCATAAAGCATATAGCTGTAGATGAGAGCACTACAACAGCATGTATTACTATTTAATGCGTGGCATGCCCTGAATGAGGGAAACGGAAGAGGCAGGACGACTACTTGAAAATGCATAGAAAAAGACCTTTCTGTGGCATGATTTCCTTCTCTCTACATCCGAGTCTGGAGCTACTTCGTATTTATTGTCGATATCACTGCATCATCATACTCTCTGCAACAGTAAGCAGACTCTGTACCTTCACTCACCATTATTAGCTATGTTAATTAATTTGAGATGGCACCTGATATGAATCACGCCCCTTCTTCAAGGGATAACATAAAATAATTTATACTAAATCTATTCTAATGTATACTACAATCAGCTGTTTGGGTGGAAAAGGTGGCTGTTAAGATGCAGCTTAATATCTAAAACCAGGGTTGTACAAATAAGAGATAATATCATCAACAATTACATTTATTTATTCAATTTAATTCATTAATTAATTAATATTATTAAAATATTGCTAAAGCCAGCAGCAGCTTAGTTTAGCATTAGGACCGACAACAAGGGCAAACAGCTAGCTACGCTGTGCTAAGCTAAGCTAAGCTAAGCGACCGCTGGCAGCTTCATATTTATCGCACTGACACTCTCCAAAAAATATTTACACTCTTATTTTTTCACCGTTTATACAATAAATTCAACGTGTTGAGTGTTATATCTTTGTTTAACTTTGACGTCCGAGTCTTACCTGAGAAATAGGACGGTTCTCCCATACGTTCACGTTCACGTCGAACGTCAGCGCAACCGCTCCGCAACAAACCCCGGATGTGACGTGTTATACGCGAAGCTAGCTACATACTCACCCTGCATTTACGCACTCAACGTAAAAAAAAGTCTCGACTAAAAGCTCCTCTGACCAAACGAAATGTAATTCCAACGTCTAGCTGTTTAAATGAGCACACGGTTAAAACACACAGCCATGAAAGCTAAGCAGTATTATGTTTGCAAGTGCCTAAGCTAACTACTTTAGCTCGTTAGCACATAGCTAGCATTAGCTTGTTTACAACTAACATCAGGGCCCTGAAAACCACATTTCTCCATCAGCTATCCTCGATGATTTATATTTGGTGATGCTCTGATGGAAAAACGTGACACCACATATTTACATGCAATAATCCGAGTTTTGCTACATGCACATACAAATAATTTTTTTTGATTTTGTTGAAATCCAAACTTTTGCTCTAATTGCTGCTTATTTATTTATTAATATTTAATGTCACAGAGGCAAATTAAAGTTTTGGAACCATCTATTCTACAGTTTATCATAGTTGTATGTGCAAATTTATGCACTTCTTTATGTACTTCTTATTGGTACAGAAAGGTGCTGGGACATCTGTTGCACTCAATTAAGCCATGTTCTAATCATGACAGTAACTTATATCAGCTTCTCACCAATGCATTGTCATCGTCGCTGCCAGTAGCCAACACCTCGAGCTTGTCCTGTCTAGCTTTCTGCTTCTTCAGACGGTTGGCCTGGAGGGTGGCGAAGTAGTTTACTGCTGCAAACTCGATGAGAGCACACGCCACAAAGGCGAAACACACAGCAATGAACCAATCCATAGCGGTGGCGTAGGCTACTTTGGGAAGGGACTCACGGGCACTGATGCTCAAGGTGGTCATGGTCAGCACTGTGGTGATGCCTGGAGGAAGGACAAACAATTATTATTGTAGTATTGCAAGATCAAACATGATTAGTACATATTAATTGCTGGGAAGAGGGGCGTACCAGCAACTGTGCGTGCTGGAACAGACTCTTTGTTGATCCAAAACGAGACTTGGGACAGCACCACCACCATTATAAGAGGGATGTAAGTCTGTATGAGGTAGTAGCCCAGCTTCCTCTTGAGGTGGAAATTGACCACCTGCACAGAGTAGTGACCTGCAAGATAAACAGCACATGTGAAGAGAGCAACCCCGAGGGACAGAGCAGGGAAGCACAGAACAGATGCCCTTGCCTGCCCTTGAAATAGAAGAGCTGCTGAGAGAAAGGTATAGATTTACTGCTGCTGTGAGGAATGGAATAGCCTGCTAACTGTACGACAGCATCTGAGAGACGAGAGGAAGGAAGAGGAGGAAGGACAAAAAAGGAGGAGGGAGCAGAGCAGACATTTGGAAATGGGATAAAGTCAAGAGGAAGGAGCGAGTGAGGAGGGGGCAGGAGGAGAGCATGCCGTGTCACTATGCGTAACACTGCCCTGCTCTGTCTAAAGACATGCATGCGGACGTTCACGGACCAGTAACATGCTGCGCGCGCACACACGCATATACAAACAAAGGTTTCCCCTCTCTCTGTTTTCTAAATGGGTATCATGTCTACGTTTTGGAGCCTGCCTCATCCTTTTCCTCTCTATTCCAGGAATCTGCTGGGTTCACAGCAGGGGAGCACTTCTCCTACTTCGGGTGAAAAGAGAAAAGGCATACACACACACACACACACACATACGCATACACACACACTACTCCATCCTTCCTCCTCTCTCTGTCAGTGCATTCACTTGGCTTTAAACCCATAGTTTTTTTTAAGGCACACCGTACGCATTAGGCCTGACCACTTAAGCATCTTACACTAGATGGCTGTTCAAGGAAGTCCCTGCGTTTATATTGGTTACTGTGTGCGACTAATGGACCATAATGCAGAGTTTGAAAGAACTCATCTGACCTCTTTCTACTCAATTCATCAGCTCATGAGATTTAAAAGAAATTAACTCTGTAGTGCGGGTGCAACTGAAACAGCGTGCTTATAAGAAGAGCAATGTGATGGCTGACAGTGAGCTTTACCTGTGTTTGATTTGAATATCTCACTCGACAAAGTCTGTCCCACTAGGTCATACTGCAGCAGACTCATGGACTCAGGTGGACAATCAACAGATTTTATTGGCCCCTTCCTCCAAGTAAAATGGATTTCACTGCTTGTGTAGGCATCTAAAAACAAAAAGGCAATCAAGAAAAAAGTCAGCGGTTTGACATATTTATGAATCCGGACATTACTTCTGTTTATGAGCACATCTGTTCTACTTACAGCTTCCAAACCTGAGAGGACAGGTGTGGCTGTCCATGGGGAAGTCCATCAGCCTCATCGGACAGTCTGAGGTGATCGTCAGTCTAACAGAAAGAAAACACAGAGACATCAGTTATCTTATCCTATAAATCTAGTGTCCAAAAAAAGAACTAATCAACAAACAATAAGTGTACACTGTAGGATCACCTCATGGTGTACAGAACAGTCCCGTTCTGCATGATGCGGAAGAGTTTGTTCGGTGTGGTCATGTTATGAGAAATGGACTTCTTGGAGTTTCGGAAAAAAGAGTCTGGCGTCCAGATTTTGTCCACCATGCGATTGTTTAGCCGCAGGATTTCAGTGGGGCCTTCAAATTTCAAACGCTCATCAACCCACATCTGACGGAAGAACATGTCCATGGTGTAGTCCTGACGCATGAACATAACACATTAGTGGATGTAAAGCAAACCTAAATTCTAGTTTTAAACTTCAATATTTGTCCCTGACGTTCATCAGTAGGCATAATACTGGAGAGCCATTTCAACTTGCAGTGAAAAGTGTGGAGAAATGATGAGGCAATGATGGATGCCACTCATCCCAGATAATCATTAATCAATCCATTCAGCCATTCCCTGCGTCTGACATGTTGTCATATTGATTTAAAGGCCATCAATAATGGAGTTATAGGGCTGGTCAAACAGATTAAAGTTCATTAGATGGTCTCATGGCAGATTGCCCATGAGGCAAGAATTCAGTGATTACTGAAGCGCTGTTATCTCCCTGAGTCAGCACATATACATCTACTTACAACAATAGTATCTCACCATGTCAACATCCGATACAGGTCCAAAGCTGGTGACAAAGATGTCTGTTTTCACCTCCGTAACACCACCTGCAAAAGAAATGAATACAATGCACACAGTAATACAAGATGCACAGAAATAGACTTGCACAATCTATTGAATTCATCACTGTATACATCTCTTTAGACACAAGGCTTTAGGATAACATAAACTTGAATTACCTCCAGATCCAGGTCGCAGTCTGTTGTCATAACCATCCAAAAGTCGATCCAAAATGAGAGTGATGTTGTCCGAGTTTATCTTTTCATTTCCATGTACACTACCAACACTGCAGAAAGAAAAAACAACTTAAACTTGCAGGCTCATTTTACTCTGACCCATGTTCTGGCAGAGAGAGTAGACTTACCTTATCCAGCACATTAAAGTAATTGAAGTCAATGACAGAAAGGCCATTCCGGGCAGCATTTATCACAAATTTGCAGTCAACTCTCGGATCAAATCATACTCAATAAAATAGCGTGTGAGGGGAGTGAAAGACAGAGCCTTCTTGGTGTTGTTAAAGTGACTGGTAGGTATGCATAAGGACATGGAGGAACTAAGTCAAGAACAGTAATCTAATTAACAGATTAGTAAATCCAATCCATTTTTAGACAAACAGTGATTCTGTTGGTTTCCTTTAACAAAAACCAAATAAATTAAATTTAAAAAATAACCCCACTAAAGTCAATGCAAGTCTTGCATTTACACTATATTAATAACAACAAAGCACTGTCTAAAGTCTTATGTATCTTATAAATTGTTTTTTTTTCTTGCTGTAGTTCATATTATTAGACAACAGATGGCGCTGTGGCTGTGGCAGAATGTAGGTCACAACCGGAAGAGAAATTCTTACTGAAAGAAGAAGAAGTTTCGAGAGAGGCGGAGAACATGGCGAGAGATATCATAACTGCCAAATATTGAAACTAATTTAACTTGAGAGGTTTAAAACAACAGCGCTGTAAATAAAAAATATATATATACTCGTAGCAAACTGCTAGCATAACTTCTCTGTTAGCCGGATACAGTCTACGTCAGTTAGCTGACGTTTACCGAGCTGTCAGCCGGTGTGAAGCCGCAGCATGTCAGTGCACTTCGAGGAGAAGAGCGGCGTTGTCCCCTGCAAGACACCCTGGGGCTCCTGGTACCAGACCATGGAGGAGGTTTTCATCGAAGTCAACGTGCCTGGTGGGACGTCTGGTAAAGAGGTCAAGTGTCATTTGGGATCCAGAGACATCGAGCTGCATGTGAAAGGGGAGGAGGTGTTCAAGGTAACTCCGAATTCCTCACGTTGGTTTTGAGATGCCTGTTGAAGAAGTACTCGGATCGTTTACTTCAGTACAAGTAGAAATACCACAGTTTAATTGTAAAAGTCATGCATTTAAAATGTTATTTTAGTAAAAGTATTATCCTAATATGGTTTCTTGTGCTTACTATATTAATGGATTACAGTACATCACAACGAGGGGCTCACTCGAACTATTTTCCATACTGCTGTACCTTTTGAATTTTACCCTGGTGATCAATAGGCTTATCCTTATCGATTTTAAAACACACAATATGTGATTATATTTTGTATTTTTAATCTGATTCCAAAAATAAATGTGCATTCCAGTTAGGGCTGTTGGATTTTGCCCAAAAATAAAATCCCGATTTTCGATTACGATTATTTTGTGAAATGTCAAAAGGCAAAGAAATTATTTCAAATATGCTGTTTTTTATTGAACATTTTGCAAATAATTTCCCCAATGGGATTTGAGTGCAAACCTTGCTCTTATTAAACAAAAAATCCCTCAAGGGATTAATATAAAGAACAATGAATGAACTTTTGCCTTCTGGCTTTGCTCCATGTTATCTTCTTGTAGACCACCTTGTAAACAAAAACAAAAAAACACTTTGGGATTAAGAGAAAAACCTCACTTTCACATGTATCTTAAGGTGTGTCCATTAAACAAAAATGAATAATAAAGTGCAGAACTTTAACTTAACTAAAAAACATTATTTTTTTACGATTTTCACGTTTTTAACATCGTCCTAACTACATAATTGCGATTACGATTTAAAATCGATTAATCGAACAGGCCTAAATCCAATACATTCATGGTTGTACATCTTATGAAATCATGTATTCCTGACAGTTTTGACTGCAAAGTGAACACAATCTCTTCGTTTCACATTCTGTCAGGGAAAGTTGTTTGACACAACCATGTCTGACGAGGCTACGTGGACACTAGGTGGGTTGCATGTGTTGCAAGTATTGTAACATTCTCATTGACTTCAATGTACAAAAGCTTACCTCTCTCCTTTTTCTGCTTAGAGGACAAGTGTCTCATCCGGATCATTCTGATGAAGACTAACAGGGAGGCAGGAAACTGCTGGTCCTCCCTGCTGGAGGGGGAGTACTGTGCGGACGCCTGGGTCCAGGACCAGATGCAGAGGAAGCTCACACTGGAGAGGTTCCAGCGGGAGGTTCGTTTAATTAAGTGCCACCTGAAGGGTGATTGTGTATGTTGCCAAGACATTGTTATCAGACGCACACGTGTCTACCTCTACACATGGCTGCTTCATTGTTAGCAAGGTAGATAACCTCTTTCATATTAACAACCCCTAATAAAGGGCTTCTAAATGACTAATAGCCCTTTTCTAGAAATACAAACGATCCAAACGATCTGACTAGTCAAAGAAAGGTTTCCCAAAGTGCCAACCCAAAAGTTGTTCTTGTTCATGGCTTTTAACTGTTCTATAAAGCATTAGGTAAGTATCTATTGATAATTAATGAGGTCATAACTTCACTTCACTGGTTTGGGAATGTTTTATGAGAATTCATATGTATTTATTCTCAAAGCATCACAGAGATCATCATTAAATAGTCTTGATGAAGAAGTATGCTAGTCATGATAGGTGGCATCAGGGCTCCTGCTTATCAATTAATTGCACTCCTCTTTGCTAGAATCCTGGATTTGACTTCAGCGGTGCGGAGATATCTGGGAATTTCGCTGGAGGTGGCCCGGACTTTTCCAGTATACAAAAGTGAATGATGACAGAAACCTGCCACATGCTGGAAGAGTCACCTCTGTCTAATGAACACTACAGAGGACATTCATGATGTGCCAAGGAACAGTGGATTAATCGGAGCCCTGTATGATGAGAACTTAAGTGCTGGGCGGTCTACAGGGATTCAATGTTTGATAAAGATACGTTTCACAGCAGCCCTCTTGGCTCATTTAGGCCCGATTTGGCAAGATGCAAGTTTGGCAACAGCTCTTTTTGGATGCAAGTCTGTGTGATGTGTTGTTTTTTTAAAATAATGAGAAGAATGCTCAAGCATTAGCTTTTCAATAAAGTTTTATTGAAAGGTACAAGGACATAGGTTAACAAGATGGTTTATTCAATTATCCATTTTGAATTTGAGAACACATTTTTATTGTTGTTACCAAAAGAAACTTCTACTTGACAGGGAAACTGACAAAGAAAATTCCAAACCACATGTCCACTGCAATGACCAAATTCTTGTTCTCAGCCTAATTAACAATTGAAATCAATTCCTACATGTGGTACTTCGCTATGTGTACACAAATTAAAAATCGGTGAAAAACAACTCATCTGTAACCGCTGACATTTCAGCTCAAGCCGTATGGTCAGCCATACATGACGTGATCGTCAATAGCCTCACTTCACTGGAGAAAACCAGAGCTCCCTCGCCGTATCAAAATAAAACAAAAAATCATCACCTTGGGTAGGAGTGTGCATTTAGGACAGTTTATCAACCTAGGGTGGGAGTTAAGGATTTTGGGCCCGATTTCTTGGTTCCATTTTTGCTGTTCACAAAATCCTTCTCCCTCCTCTTCCACATGGTGGACTGAGGACCTAGGTGGTTCCATACTTATTCGCTTAAAAACCAGCAACCCGTTCCAGGAAATACCAAACACCGTGGTACGGATTATAACGAGAACATACTGTACGCTTGTGCAAGCCACTCAACCAGGAAAGTAAAACTTAGCAGGATGGCCGAAGATAGACCTTTCTGACGAAGCATTGCTCCTTGTGTCTGGGGCAGATAAAATACAGTGTGTTTGTGTGATGGCAAAGTTGAGGAAAACTAACATTTTTAGCTTTTCCTTAAAGAAATCCATCATCACTGATGGAGATCTGTAAGGAAAATAACTGGAGTTGTACATGGGGTGACCATACTGCAAGGAAGTCACCCAAAAGCTAATTTGGGGACTGTTGTTATTTTTCCCTTCATGTAAGGTCAACCTTTTCGTACCCCCAGGCTTAACAAGCCGACTCTGGTATGGTGGGAAGATGAGTGATCTTGTAGTAGCTGTGCTTCAGCTGACGTGCAGTTCTTCCCGAAATAGTCCAGCGAAGCCTCTGGCCGTTAGGCCTGGAGCACCTGGTGTTGGCATATTCAGCCATGCACTTTCCAACCAACTCCCGCACGCAAACCAGGTCCCCGTCTCTGATCTGTACAGCAGAAACAGCAGGTGGGGAAAAAAGAAATAAGTAATCGAGCACCCGAGTGACTGTTCAATATCATCATTTCAACTAAACCGAACATTAAACAATCTTTGGTACCTAACAAAGACTCTTACAGCGGGAGTCTTGCAAGAGTTGTTAATTGCAGAACACATTACGTCAGATTGTAGGAGTTTGTACTTACATTCAGCTGCTGCTGCAGGCTTTTCAGTGCCTCTGTTATTTTGTCAATGCACTCAGGGTCGTGTTCTTCCTGGGCCTCATAAGTCAGGAGAGCCATGGCGAGCAGAGATGGCTGCAGAAAAACACATTATTGATTCTCACAAAAACAAAAATTACAAACAGAAAACATGAACATGCTCACAGAGGGACTACTTTATACCTGTACTACCACTATAAACATGAATGCTTTTTGATTTACAATCAAAATTGTTCAATTCAATAAATTGGGAAATATATGTAAATAGATATACAAAAAACAATATAATTCCAACTAGAAATAGGCCACCTTTGTTGACAGACAGGTTACTTAGACCAACCTTTATTTTGGAGAAGACAAATGAGCAGTGACAGGCTTTCAGCTGCGCCTCTAGTCTCTCAAGGCTCAGTATCTCTTTGCTGTGAAAAGGAAAACACTTTTAGTTCCAAGATGGCAACTTAACTTATATTATATAATAAACACACACACACAAGATTTGAGGCAGAGCCCACTAGATTAGACAAATCTGCCCACGTCAATTAAGTCACCAAAAAAACAACGACAAATGGATAGATATATTTCAGCTGAAGTATTACAACATAATAAAACAGGTGACGTTTTGAAAAGTTTTCGATATTCCACTTCACACGTCTGAAAATCTAAATTATTTCAGTACTGTGCCGGTCGGTTTTAAAACTTTTTTGGGCTAGTATTCTCTTTAAAGACAAATATGAGAAGACACATTTTAGAAGAGTAAATATAATCTTGTTGAGTCATGGCTCAGCCCTGCAGGTTAATGTGACCGTCTGTCCTTACCTCTCAGCATCGAGCTGCTCCTGTATGTGGTTGTGAAAGAGGCGGAGGAAGCGGAGGGCTGTAGGGGCCTTCACCTTCCAGTAGAGCTTCTCCATGATGATCTTCTCCATCCTCATCATGTCAGACACTGTGAAGCGATTCTGACTGATGCGGATCAGTTCGTTGGCTTAGAGGCACGTTCTTCTCCTCTTCCGCAGACTTTATGGCAATGTAGAAACAGCAGAGGCCCACGCAGGACAGGTGCTTTGGTTGAATCTGGGGAGGACAGGGAAAGGAAATTAGATTATGAAACAATCTGTTTTATTTCTTGTTCACCAACAACATACTCTAAAAGGCATTACTGTATTTACAAACCTTCATTACAGAGAGGAATCGATCCAACAAGCTGATGGCCAGACAGAAGGTCTCCGAGCTGAAGCCAAAGAACCTGGTCAGAGAGAGCAAGTCCTTGACCTCCAGCTCCCTCAGTCTGGTGGTCATCCTGAGACCATTGTCCTGGGAGCTCTCGATGAGCCTCAAGCCGCTCAGCTTTGGTTGGTATCGGCCCTCCAGATCCATAAGGGCCTTCAGCTGAACTGCAAAGGGCTGTGCTCCGGGTCCTGTCACTGTGTCGATCATCTGTGCAGATAGAGAATTAGAGCTGAATAATACGGACTAAACTAAAGCACTTTATTTTTTGTCTTGACAATGTGACAAGATTGTGTGACTATAGAAATATATGTGACACTTAGAAAACATAGGTATGGCTATATCTACAAATATTAGAGCTGAGATAATCATCATTATTAATCACCTATTAGCCCTTATCCATACAACTATATGCACATGGATGCTTTAGTAAGACATTGTGCTGGGCGGTATGGTCTAGAATACTGTGGGTACAAGTAGGTAGACATGAACAGTTTCCCTCAACTATAAATTTCATATCAGTTACAAATTTGCATCTGTGAACGAAGACGAGAGAGGCATTAAATATTATTGGAAATTTTAGAACAAATGTAGCTCAATAAGAAAGTTGTTCAACACACTAGTGTGATTTACTAACAACAGATTCCAGATCTGTTTGTATATGTATTACTCAAGGAGTAATAGACATGGGAGTGCTTCCAAATTTGTAGGGTTAAGTTATCCAGTAACAAGCCTTCCCCCAACAGCTGTCCTTGAACTGGCTTCAACTGGAATGCTGGTGGTCACTGGATAACGTTACATCAGAGGGGACGTGCCATGCAAAAAGTTTCTCACCGTTTGTAATAGTAATCTATCGTATTGTAGGTGACTTACACTGTGTGATCCACTGCGTTTGAGAAACATACGTGACTGTCTGAGCATGTGACTAGGCTTTTTATCAAAAGGACCGGCCCATGTGTGTAATCGGGCCTGCGTCATGTCGGGACATGTCCCTGCCGCACACACCGACGGGGAGCTAACGGAGAGCCCACCGAAAACAACAAACACAAGTGAGCTAACACGGTTTAAAACGTATAAATGTGACTGAAACTATAACACGCAGTACTTCATAAACACATTTACCCGTAGACTTCGCGGCCTTTAAGGGGAACCATAATAAACTGACTTTAGCGACGTAACGTCAACTATTAGCTTAACGCTACACTCGCTAACAACTATAGCGTAAAGCGACGCTGTAGTTTAGTCTCTTTTCAGCGACAGACAACCACAAAGCGATGTGTTTTACGTGTTTAAAACCCCCACTCACACTTTATATGTGAAGTATGGTCAGTAAACATGACATAACATCGGTTAACTTACCTTGGATGAAGTTACGTTGTCGTTGATAAGATGGAAAAATTAGCGACGAAAAAAAAGGCTCCACTCCTCCGATAAATGAGCGAAAAGAGGTTTTGAACACACAAAAGTGTGTATGTATGAACTTTCACTAAAGAAAGTTTTAAGCAGAGGTTAAATTCTGCCTATGCACACCCCCCTACCCTTGGCGTAAGGCGATGGGGAAAAGGGCAGTTTGGGTATAAATGCAGGCATAAAACCAAGCCCATGGACAAACAAGGCGCGCTTTCATTGGTCATCGGCGAACGTCGTTCCTGGTTCTTAATATCGATTGGATAAACGCCCTGCCACTCACCATTAAGTACCGCCCAGTACAGGCTGGGGGGCCAATCCCAGACGTAGAGGCGGGACATGGCCAAAAACTGCGACCTATGACTGGGTCTCTTGCTTTATTAAGTTATCAATAAAATCACATTACACTTATACACTATAAATCAGGTAAAAAGCGGCTATTGAACGCCATTTTTAGCGTTAAATAAAAATAGAAAAAAAGCCAGGAAACGGTGTACAACAGAGGGAAATAACACAAAACAACAAAAGCCTTGGTACAGGATTTCTTACAATATCACACACTGTTTACATAGACCAGGGATTATCACGTGGTGCTGTCTCCCTTTTTAAAATGAGCGCTTACTGGCAGGTTTCTGGAAGAGTCTGGCAGGACCCTGAACCTGCTGAGACCACAGCTTACCATCCACAAACTGGAGAGAACAAAACACGGGTTCAATAAAGGAAGTCTTTATTACATGAGGCTATACAAATCTCTAAGCAGGTCCACACCCACCCACCATATATATCTACTAACTTAAAGAGAGACAAATATATATATATATATATATATATATATATATATATATATATATATATATATATATATATATATATATATATATATATGCAGTTTAATAATGAGATCATTTTAACACATGGGCTGATATGTTGAGCATGATAGGGCACATTATATAATGATTACATATATGGTAGTATTTGTATTACGACTGATTTAAAGTGCTGATTTAATGTACAATCCATACAACATTTAACAGCAATATCATGTCACTTATAATATGTCACAGTGTAAGTTTTCATTGGTCAAAAACTACAAGCATAACATGGCAGATAAATGAGGGTTAGCACATTTAGTACAAAAACTGAGATTTTGGCAATGATCTTTAAATACTTTTAGGAATGAAGGTTAGGAGCCATGCAGAGACCATGCTACGCTGCTTGGAAGCTTAAAGGGGAGCTTCGTAGACATGGAAGACTTCTGGCTGAATCACTTCCAGGGATTTTAAGTGCATTTCTATAAAATTGTTATTTCTCATTGTAAAAATAACACACTTGATTGCTAGTCTGTGATCTTTTGATGTGGTAGAAAGTCTTCTAATTCAAATTCCTTCCTGAGGTTAAGGAGCACGCAGATGGAAGACTAAAGAAGCTATGAAAAGGAAAGAAAAGCCAAGTCATTTATCCGAACAAGCAACTCTACATATTCATTAATGCAATCAGCCAAACCACGACAAGATATTACATATTAAAGTTTAGTGCAAATGATAATTCAGTTCAATGAGCATTTTGTTATTTGACATGTTAACTGCAACAGACAGAAGGCAAATTCTAACCAATCAAAATCAGAAAATCATGTTTTGGTATGTCATGATGACAACATGAAGTGCTTTGAAATCATACAAATGATGACGTGATGGGAAGTTCCAGCTGACCAACAGATGAACTGATGCTTGTTTGTTTTTCCATTGACATTATTTATTTTAATATAAATTATTGCATATCTGCTCATTTATAAGATTCACATTATTATTTTCTTTATCATTTTGCATAGAGTGGTGTAAGACATAAAATTATCTTACTACTGCTTGCCATCTTACTCTGAACTACCAACAATTAAAAAATAATCATCAGCATTTGTATTTACATTATTAGAAATTCTGTCTTAAAAAGTCTTAAATGGCTTGAAAAACCCTACTGAAGGCCATTTAACGTGTGAATAACTGCATGTACACAAACACAAATGCTCACTCCATGTTAATACATAACATAACTCACAGCCATCGGTTCAATTCAGTCGGTAACTGAAAGTCTCCCGTTCTACAACGGGACTTGAACACACATTCATGGCGAGAACATAAAACAACACAAGCTACGTGTTATGACAACAGTCCGTGGATTGTGTGTCCAGCAGCGTCAGCATTAGGGACACATTAAATACACTGACCAAAGCTACCTTTTTGATCCATAAGTACACAGTAGCGTATAGCCAACACATTGTTCACGCTGACATATTCGCATAGACACTGTGACACTGTCCACACATACTGTGTCAATAAGTAATGTCAGATATGACCGTCTCTTTTCCCATTCTGATGGCAGACACATTCCTGGTCCCCTGGATGTTTGATCCATAAATCAACTGAAAAGGGGAAAAGAAACAAGACAGTGGAAAAAAAATAACAGAAAATGAAGAATGGTAGAAATCAAAGGAGTAAATGAATGAAATGGAAATTAACAGAATTGGGGTTGGAACATCCTTTAGCATCCACTTCCTTTCCACAGGCCTACGTTGGCTATGAGTCAGCCCAACTCCTCTTTTTGCCATTATCAGATTTAAATCAGACTATTAAAAAAAAAAAAACAAGAAACCAATGTATTCTAATATTATAGTATCTAGTATTATCTAGTATTCAATGTATTCTGTGATTTAGGCCACATTCATAGGTGAAGACACATGACATTGAAACCAGATCTAGAGCACAGCTAAACAACCATGGTTGTACCACCATAAATGGTTGCATATAAAAATCAATCAAATATTTTCCTGACATCGTTTTTCACCTGCAAACGTTTTTGTGGCTTTGTGGGATGAGAGTCATGTGCGTTGGGCATGGCGTGAGCATCGGTGGGACCAAACGGACATAAACAGAAGTGCCCCTGCCTGAGATACAGTCTGGCAGATCAGCCCGCAGAGACATAAGGATCAGGAAGTGTCATGCAAGCTGTGACCCTTCCCACTATGTCTGGGCTCACAGTGTCAGTCTGAATCTGTTCATGTATCAGTTTCTGAGCCAACATGGCTTCTGGGAAACTAATGACATCTCATTAATCACACTGTATGCCTCCCCTCTCTGTCCGATCAACTCTACATAGACTGGCTCAGAGAATACAGGTTGTGAATACAATGTGTGTGACATTTATCCAACTGTAAAAGAACTGCCTGAACTATTTTAGAATTATTATTTAGAGGTGTTACCACATGCTGTACGAAAGGAACCACTTGAGCAGCACCACAGGTCAGATACATACAGAGAAGCAGACTTACTTCTTCTTGTCCTTGTCCTTCTTGAACGGTTGTTGTGAGCAGCCTTGGAGCGCCTGTCCCATCAGTGTCTCAGCAGCAACCTTTCTTCTATTGAAGGCATTCATGTCCTCCTCCAGCTCTCGTCTTTTCTCCTCCAGATTCTTCTTTTCTTCCTGGTGCATCCGCTTCAGCTGCTCAAACCTCTCATGAAGCTAAAGGTGATTGTTGAAGATGAGAATAATGATGAGACGGGGCACAATGTGAGACAAACCGAATGGTTATTCTATGATCATTTGGATCCTCACCTCTTTTTCCTTTTCTTTCAGCTCTGCTTCGGTCTCCTTCACTTTGTTGACAAACATCTGTCTCATTTCCTCCTCTTTGCGCTGCAGATCCACGAGGAACTCCCTCCTCTTGGCTTCGTACGTCTCCTGAAGGCTGAAGATCAGAGTAAAAGCAATGTTAAGATCAGTCTAATACCTGGGAAAGAATTAGAATTGGATTGAGCTTGTGGTCAATGAGAATTTAAAAAGGGACTTTATAAACAGAACTAATCCTAAACTCCATCTGAGGTAAATAATAATAATAAAAAAACATCTCATGAACACAGAAATTGAACAATGATAGCTAAATTATTAAACTAGAATCTAAATAGACAAGTAGAGCTTTACAAATTTCCTTTAAGTTCAAATTCCACATCATATAAAGATAGATTTTAGTGTGCTGTTTGTACATTCATTTCCATTCATCACCATGGTTTTATATCATAACAGAGCAGGTTTTTTTGGGGCAGTTCCACTGAAGAAAGTTGTCCAGATGCATTACATCACTGCTACCCCTAATTTCACCTGAACGACTGGCTGTCTGGGTCTGTGTCCTTGAAGCCCATCTCTTCTAGCTTGCAGCGACGGTAGAGCTCGTAGTGTCGAGCGTGCGTTTGCTCACGGAGATCCTCCATGTTCACACGCAGCAGCATCTCCCTCAGCTTCACAAAATCACAATGGCTTTCATTCTCCACTGGAGGAAAAAAAAAAAAGCTTAGTCATTTTGCACTTAGTGAAAATCTTTAAGGGAACCTCAGTGTCTGCTGTGCTCACGAAACAAAGAGTTGTTTGTACATCAACTGAAAAAATGAATAATAAACACTTGCTACTGTTTGTGGGACTTTTATGATTCTTGTCAAATCAATTCAGCTGACTCACCCTGTACTGATCCCCATGGGTACAGCCTTGCTTTCACCATTTTATTTCCAACCTTAATGTCTTCTACACTCCCAACCACAGCAAAGGGAAGATGAGTCTGTAACACACAGTGCATGTATATTACAAATATACTACTATCATATGCAGGATCTCATTCTGCTACTCTGATATGCTTCTAAACATACAGTGGATTCTAGTTGTGGATTAAATGATGCTACTTCCTATGTTTTCTGCAAAATCAATCATTTAATGGTAGCATGATAATCAGATTTAATTTTGTATCACTTCATTCAAAAGAAATCAGAGATGGAGGCAGCAATTCAAAGTTCTGGAACTAGACTTTAAAAATGCCCCCATAAGTTTTACAACACCAAAAGATGGGCGGAGGCTTAAGAAAACAGTGGAGGTGAAACTGAGAATGCATATGATCTTGTTAGAAATACACATGTCCTGTATTATGTCTGTGTGTTTCTAGGACTCACATTCATTGAGGTGTTGATCTCTGCAACAGCTTCATCCTCTGTCGGGAACTGATAAATCTGCACTCCGTTACTGACCAGCTCACTCATGATCTTGATCTTTAACTTGTCCAGTTCACTCTTGGACACGGTGTCTGCCTTTGCAATAACTGGGATGATGTTCACCTGCGTGGCAAAGCATGAGCGACAGACTGAAACACAATTAACATCGACTGCTGAAATACGCAGTGGAGGAGTCTGCGTTCACCTTGCTGTCCAGTTTCTTCATTGTGACGAGATCCAGGGACTTCAAGGAGTGTCCGGTGGGAGCGATGAAATACAGGCAGATGTGGATTCTCGTGTCATGGCAGTTAAACAAGGAACGTTTAATTTTGAGCTCCTCTTCGAGATACCTTTCAAACTGGGCATCAATATACTCAAGAATGGGTTTATAGCTGCGGAGAAATACAGCACAAGACACATTATTTTACCATTACATGAATGAACAATGAACTTTACATTGATTTGCTTGTCATTTTGTTTCCTCTCAGTTTGAATGTTAATATCCTAGTTACAGAGCTCTGCAACTACAGTCTTGCAGCCAAGAATGTGTGATTTTTTTACTCCCTGCTGTTGGAACACTCAAATGTCTATTGAGATTGCATTAGTTCTACCATCCGTTCCCGTATTCTCTTTCTTCCCTCCCAATTTACATGCCAGAAACAGGCCAGATCTCTTTCTCAAGTCCACACTGTGTAGATGTGTTTGCTGCAGTACCAGAGCAAGAGGGGGGAATGATTTATAGCTGGTGCTGAACGAACCAAGAAAAATATCCACAGATTTTCAAAACAGCACTGAATATGTCTGTACAAAGTTTTCAATAACATTTGGAAACATTTTCCCTTCATTGCGCAGTTTAGTTTCGGCAATTTTTAGGGTAATTTTCATTTTCATTCAGTCCAACTAAAAAGGAAAATAAATAAAAACTCAAAGAATCCCTACCTTTGCTCTTTGTTGATCTGGTCTCCAAACCCTACAGTGTGCACAACAGTCAGCTTAAGGTTGACATTGCTCTCCTGCAGGTCATAGGTTTGTGGGCGGAGCTGTACCTCACTCTGATAGTGGCTGGCCTCCTCATTTTCAAATATTGTATTGAAAAGAGTGTTCATTAATGTTGACTTGCCAATCCCCGTCTCACCTTAAAAAGAGAGATAACGACATTCATTTTCTAAACTCCATAGTGCTACCTTTGGATCATGAACCCCTCATGGGTTCAGACTTACCCACGCAGAGGATGTTGAAGCAGAATCCCTGTGCAACTGATTTACTGACCAACTGATCTGGAAGACTGTCGAACCCCACATGACCTCCGAGCTCCAGATTTCGCTTCCCTCCGTGCTGAGGTATTCAGAAAAACAAAAATATATTAAAATAAAACACTTGCATTTCACCATTATTTTATCAAATTCACTTCTTATCACTAAATAGTCAAGGAAACAAAAACATGAATCTATTAAATAAAATGACAAAGTAAAATAAAAGAACCTTCTGTGTTCAAGCTTTAAAGCATTCCTTGCTAATTGGGTCACACACACTGAATAGCCCATCCTATAAAAAGGTTTTGTCTCAATATGACAAACCAAAGTCCTCTTTTAGAGACACACAAATCTAGAAAGAAAACAAAAATCAAATATCAAAGTTACGCAGCACAGATGTCATGCTTTACACTGTGTGTTTTGTGTATATATGCTGCTTTAGTATAAGGGCCTGAGTTCAATGCTGCCGACAGTAATGGTTTGTGATTAGTATGCTTACATACGGGGCTGAAACTTAACAAAGATTTTCATTTTCAATCATTTTTGTGATTATTTGAAAAATGACCACAAAAACAACCAAAGTTACATCTTCAAGTTGATTGTATTGTTCAACCATTATATTTAATTTACAATGATTAAAACAGATAAACGTTTGCTTGATAAATGACTTACAGTTTTATTGATTATCAAAACAGTTGCTGATTATTTTTGACTGACAGCACTCCTGTTACTCAAGTTTGGAGACTTAGACTTTATTCACGTTAATAAAAAATAAACTCACAGTTCATGTTTCCCAACCATTTGTGTTGTCTACACTTTAAATGTCCATTAATACAACACTGAAAATACATCACGGCATTTGATTATGTACATAATTAATAACAGACACTATATGAGATGTATTTTCTATAAGCCCTCGTATACCGAATACATCCTGGGATACTGGCATCTCGCAAAAAGCTCAACATGAGGATTGGGATGGGTTCAATACAACAATCATCCGTTTCTGTGCCTCTCTTCACTCTCTCTCTCTCCCCCTCTCTCAAACACACACACACACACACACACACACACACACACACACACACACACACACACACACACACAAAACAACAAAAACAAACACACACACACAAAGAGCTCTTTATGTTGTTTCACAGGGTTGGTAGGATATCCAAGCTGCTGGCTGCCCTGGTACCCAGAACTCCCCTTCACAATGACACACACACACACACACACACACACACACACACACACACACACACACACAGTGACGTTACCTCAATTAAGGACACTAAATGATGATTACTTTTTAACACCTATCTCCGCGCATTACACGTTTAGCTAATACATATATTTTTCGCGGAGCAGTCTCCAGCAGCTAGCTGCCACCTGAGGAGGCAGCTACTTAACGTTTATCCTCTTAACTTGCCTGCCTGCTCTCCTGCGTTTCACGGAATAGCTTACGTTGACATAGTAAAGTGCAAAGTGTTGATGCACGCGCGTCGTGTGGCGCACAGTTTGGGTGCGCTCTTTCTGCGCGTCTCCTCTGACTGCGCACGTCAAAACGAGGCGCAAAGACCGTATAGCTGAAAGTCGGGTCTTCATCCCGCGTCATTAGACATTTAACACGCTTCCTCGGCACCGCAGCGACCCTGCTGCATTCTGTCCACACGTCACCATCATCATCATCACCTCACACACACACCTGAATGCTATGTTTAATTCTAAACCACGAGTCACTGCGGGACGGCACACCAGCAGATCACCATACTCACTGCGAAAACCTCGACATCATTGGCCGCCATGGTCAGAAGTGGCTGTGTGCGGGATTTATCCGTCTTCAGTCAGACCTGCTCTCTCTCTCCCTCCCTCCCTCTCTCTCCACATTAAACACACAGACTGGCGCTGCTTCCAATATGGCCACTTGGAGGCAACACCCCCTCGGTTCTGGAGGCCGACACTACAACAGCTTTATCATCAGCCTTATAATAATAATGTAATATTTACTTTGGAACACTTTATCTCGGTTTTTACTATCTAGTCTGTCCCATAGATTTTTAATAGAAATTAAAAATCACATGTCAGTAGTGTCCACTTACATTTAACATTATCTCATACATTTCATTGGAATATGAACTTATTACTCCACTACAATTAATTGACACTTAACTTTAAAGAGATTTTTTATTCAACGTGTATGATGTAAAGCTACCCAACATTATATAAAGTTTCTAAAACCACTTTGAGTAACAATCATTATGCATATAAAGCAGCCTGCTGCGTTAATCATTCAATATGTATTCCATCTTATTTGCACTATGCCCCATATTGTATTATTGTTAATAATAATATATTATTTAATAATATATGGTATTCCTGTCACAAGATATTCAACATTTAATCTGAGAGTTAAGATCTATTGTGGGGAAACATTTTAATTATGTGATACATTATCTATTAAATGCAAACATAGACCATTTAAATATCAAAAGAAAAGCATGTATGTATTTAAAAAGAAAATGAAGATGCAGTGTTTAACTAAACTCAATATATAATAAACATACAAATATAGCTATAATTCTAGATTTGTTTTTAATGGCAATTTTAAAATATTTTCAGCAGCAGAGATATTGACCACTAAGCAGGTCGGTCTTTAGTAGGGGGAGCCATAATAATGACTTAAAAAAAAGAAAAGGTTGAATTTATTTGGCGAGGCGCCGGAAGCAGCAGGTTGGTGGACAACAGAGAAGAGGGAGGGGGGACCGGACAGCGAACAGATTATCCCTCGCGCTCTTCATCCACGCTATCGGTTACATATTTCCCATATTTGAACCCCTCCCAGAACAAAATGGCTTTGACCCAGGAATCCCTCCTGTCTTTCCTACTGGATCACGGAGGGAAAGTGAAGAACTCGGAGCTGCTGAACAACTTCAGGAGTCAAATCAGCGGCGGCGATCCCGCGGAAAAGCAGCACAATAGGGACCTTTTCAAGAGGCTGGTGAACAGCGTCGCCGTGGTGAAACAGGTCGGCGAGGTGAAGTATGTGGTGGTCAAGAAGAGGTATCAGGACTTTGTTAAAGAGGCGGCTGATGATGTCACTTTCTCGGGTCAAAATGAGAGTTTTTCGTGCACGTCTCCGCGTGGAGCCGAGTCGACCAGGATGATCTACTCTGACATTGAGAACAACAACACGTCCTATCCCTCACACGTAAACGCCAACCACTACAGCGATGCCACAGTGATGGGCGTGCAGGGAAGAAGCGCCAGCGTGGACGCGACCACTGTTAAAGTCCTGAATATCTCCGGGGATCCGGCGAGCAGGGCGAGGACATCTGGAGCCGTGTTCGCTGTCATAGCAGTGAAATCCCCTCCGAGGAACTCGGTGCCAGCAACGGGGGGTCATGGACTACATTCCCAAGTGCATCCGCATTTCGCGTCTCCAAACAAAGTTTCTGCAACCCCGATGCCCGACTTCACAGCTCGCATCGAGGGCTCACTGAGTGACCCCCAGTGTTGTAAAAGCAGAAAGACGGAGGACGTGCAACCCCCGAGCTTCCCCCTGGTGAAGCCCCCAAACAAGAGAGATGATGCAAAGTACTCGGAGACGGTTCCTCTGGAGCCATTGGCTCACGAGTGGTTGGTGAAGTGCGCCGCCGGGCTGTGGGGGCAAATCCACGGGTTGCTCCTGCAGGACGCGCAGCTCGCCCGGAAGAAGGACTTCATGTCGGGCTTCACGGCGCTGCACTGGGCCGCCAAGGACGGCAACGGCGAGATGATCCGCACGCTGGTGGACATCTCCAGGAACAGAGGCGCTTTCGTCGACGTCAACAGCAAGGCGCACGGGGGCTACACGCCGCTGCACGTCGCGGCCATGCACGGCCACAGTGACGTCATGGTTTCGCTCGTGCAAAGGTACGGAGCCAATGTGAATGAGAGGGATTATGACGGCAAGAAGGCCTTCCACTACCTGGGCGAAGGTGTGTCGCCGGAGGTCAGAGCGCTGATGGGAGGCGTGCAGCAGAGCAGGGCAGGGAGAAGGTCGAGGACGAGGACTACAGAGAGCACCCAAAGGGCTTCAACACCATCAGTAAGCTGTTCCAGCCTCACATGGGGAAGAAACAGAAGACCACCAATAAGTTTGCTCACGACTGGTGAGAATTACACGGATCACATAAGGAGCTTCAGCTGCAGCTCTCTCAATATTAAACCACTGATAGAGAAAGTCTTATGTGTATTATGTTGATATAAAACAAGGAAAACCTTCATTTATCTTTAGATAACTTAAAGTCTAACTGAATTCCAGATGTGTAGTCTATCAGTATAGCTCCCTTGTACAGTGTATCACTGCTGGATGTATTATTTATGAATGGTATTCATAATTGAATTACCTTTACTTTCTTTACAACGATGTTACTTTGAACTAATTTATTTTCCTTACTAACACAAACAATCGGTGATATTAACTTAATTTTGCATCACTTATTGTGTAATACATCTGTAGACCTCTTGATTTGTGACTACTGAGTTTGAGGAAATGTGAAAACAGACGATGTTTTATGATATTCTGATCATCAAAATTAAAGTTATCTGCAAACTGGGTGCAGAGAAAACATTGGTTACTTGTTGAAATATTTGACAAAAGCCAATTCTTCAGTTCAGTAAAAGTAAAGGGGACGTGTGTGGGGGCCAGTTATGCAAAGCAGGCCACCAGACTGGGTGATGGAATGTCTCCTTTATCAATCTCTTTGTGAACTTCAGCTGTAATGAATGAGAAAGGTCCCCTATTATCGTGGGACAACATGACCCAAATACCACATAGTAATTATTAATTGAAGTAATGATTAGAGGAAAAAAAGGCAAAGATTAAGTTAGTATAGGTGGGGTCTAATTTAAATGGTAAAGAAATAAACCTTAAGTGGAAAACAACCTGGCATTCTCCCAGATCTGGCATGCTCGAAAACAGAAAACCTGCATTTATTTATTTATTTTTTGTGCCCTGTGTCCTTAACTGACCCAGAGAAACACAATTCCAGACGACATGAAAAGAGTGGGAGCTCATACAATAAAGTCATGAGCAAAAACTGCCAGAACAATGTCCTTTGTCTTGTTACCTGGAAAAGAAGCTGCTTGCATAATGATCCCGGCAAAACAATTCAGCATAGGACACATTATGTGTTAAATCCCACCTCAAAACTTTCCTTTGCAGGGCAAATATCCTAAAAGGAAATCGACCACATGCTTCCCATGTCGCTTCTTTAATAGTTCAGTTCAAGATCAAAGGAGGCTCAACAATACTGTGGAATGGTGTCGGCCTTGTATCATTTCCTGTCAGCCCTAAATGGAAAAGTATATAAACTTAAAGCTACTTCAAAACAGTATAATACACAGATTAGTATACCTTATAGTATTAGTTTACAGTTAAAAGCTATGTTTTAAGCCCAGCTACTGGTCCCTAGAGGCCACAATTACCCTTCATAATATGAAAGTGCTGGCACAAACTGTAATTTTTTTGGTGCTAAACTTAAATTTGTCCTGTGGATGGTACAACAGAAAGAAACCCCTACACAAAGAAACTGGTTCATGCCCCGACATCGAATCAAAAGGTAGTTATCCGACACTTGCCTGACAACCACTGAACAAAAAGCTGCACGTTGACAGCGTGATAATGGGAGTGTTTTAAAAGAAAGTGACGCAGCAAAGTCAAACACAAACAGTATTTATCTGTGGCCACCACAGGAGGCCGATTATAGGGATTCCCACCACAGAACATTTATTTGCCTACTCAGTTTATTGTACCATCTTGTTTGACTTGTTTTTCAAGATTATGGGCGATATTGTCTCTTATTTGCTCTTCATATTTCAGGCCAGTAGAGGGCAGTGATTCCTAATTTTATCACTCACGTTTATTAAAGGTCACTGGAGTTATGCAAACATGATTGTAACAACAGGATAAGAAGACTTATAATGGTGGTAATTAAAACTTGACCATGTTGATATGTTAAACATGTGAAACGCTTGCAAAATAAAAACGTTTACATACAATACAGTTTAAGTTATATAATGTGCCATATCAGCTTGACAAAACGGGTTAGTTTTATATCTGCAGAAATTGACAAGCCTCAAATATTAAATTATTAATTGTAGTTTTTAGAGATCATATATCTGGACAACAACATTGATTCAATTATAACATGAGTAAGTCCTGTGCTCTACTACTAACCAAGGTGAAAACTGGCACACACATACCTCTGCACATACAAACAAAACCTCCAAGCTAAAGTAGTTTGTATATCTGTAAATAAAGAAATGACAAAAACAGTGGTCTGTATTGGCCGTTTCTGTCTAGTGGATATGTACATTAAAGCATATTCATTTTTGATACAGTGGTATTCATCAACGATTCGATAGGCTATTTGTTGTCTGCCCTCTAGCGGTCAGCAGCTGTAAAGTCGCTAAAGTAGCTTTATGTTGTCATATTTCAGCAGTGAGTTGAGAACTATAACGTTATTGTTACCTGCTCGTGAGCCATTCTTGCACATCTGGTCGGAAATCATTGGCCCTATGAACAATAATATTACATTATTAAAACATGTCTTTTTTCCACAAACTGTAAAATGACACATTAGCAACATTAGCTGGCAGAGTTGGCCGAAGCTAGTCAGCCACTTAGCTAGCGGTTACCGTTACTAGTTACAGGTTTACATTTTTAAACTAGCAAACGTTAGTTGACATTAGCATTAGCACATATTACCTTGCTTCTGTGGATTGCGTGCCTCAAACTGAAATTAATAATAAGATGGCTACTCTTGTTCGACATTATATCAGTAAAGTCACATTTCATATTAAACATATTAGCGTTAACGTGAAGTTAGCTAACTAGCGTTAGCGGCTATCAGTAAGTCACCAATGTTACATTTCTCTACACCTTCAAAACGTTTATATGTTAAATTAGCTTATCGGGATTTTTTAATAGCAAACAAAACGAGTGGTATTATTTAATCAAATATATCTTCAGCACTGTAATATTAAACGGTGTATCTCGAGATTCAACCGGACGTTGTGAGGTTATGTCTTCAAAATAAAAGCTTAAAATAAAATCGTAATTTTCGTCTTATTGTGGCTAATAGACGGGCATGGTTTGTTTTGTTAATTTTAATATCTGATGAGAATCTGGATAGGCTTCAGCATTTATTTTTTAATTCAACATAATTATCATTTAAAACTAGCCTCTCGCTAATTCCGCCATCATGGCTGACACCGAACAAGTCAAAAGTTCTGTCTCTATAGCTGAAAAGTGATGGAGTTGATTGGCAACACCTGTGCGTGTTGATCAGCACGTGTTCGTCGTCCGGCCCTGTTTACCAGGAGCTCTCAGCGGAGAGTCCCTCTAAGTTTTGCGTGGGCTCGTTATTTACAATGGAAAAACTTACGCTGATGTCAGCTGTTTTTCGTATTTTTCGCACGAGTGTTTTCCTGCTGCTGGTCATCTGCAGCTGCCCGCTGGTTAGATCTTCTCCGCCTGGCTCCAACGCGCTGCACGACCTGGGCGACCCCTCCTACCCTTACGGCAGTATCTTCTCCCCGCTGCTCAAGGCCCTGTCCGAGCACGGAGGGTCGAGGTGGAACCCGGGACTGGAGAAGAAGCTGAAACCCGAGCACAGGTACATGAAATATCTGGCGGAGGTTTACAAGAAGTCCTCCAGGGTGCAGAGGAGTTTGGACGGGAACAAAATCTACAACACAGTCCGACTGATCAAGCCACAGGATGAATGTCTTGCACAAAGTCATAAAGGTGAGTGAAACAAGTTATTATATATGAAAAATTAACGAGATGTAACTACAAACTAGGTCAAAAAGTCCCGTTTTAAAAGTATAGTGGAGTCCAAAGCTGAAACTGCTCAAGGGTCCAAGACCTCCAGATTATCTGTGCTTTTAAATTGTTTGGTCATGTCATTAAGTGCATATTTGTTAGGTGAATTGCACCATTTAAAAGGGTCCTGCATTATTTATTACATAGCTCTATGTCGAAATAGATTTCCCATCACTTGACACCCAAAAAGCTTGTGGAAAGGTATCATCAGCCCAGTGCTTCCAATCAATCTGTGATGTGTAGTCTGCTATATTTGCAGTACCTAAACTTGGGGGGCTACAGTGGTGGAATGGCTGGCACAGCAACCGTTTTCATATCATCATTAGTGGGGCTCATAATTAACCTTTACAGCCGTCAAAGCCAAAACTTGCTGCTTCCCTTTAAACTGGGTCATGGTGAAAAGGGTCAGTGACATTGTGCATCAGGCATGCGGACATGTTTTTCCGGATAATTCGTTTTTAGTGTAATCATGGATGCATGGACATTTGTGAGACTGATGTTATGTTTTTCTCTTGTTCTCCTTCAGAGAGTTATATGCAGGATCTTTCCTACAGCGTTGATCAAGTAAGAAGAAAAGAACAGCTTCTGAAGTCGTCCCTGCTGTACAATTTCGACCATGCAGCGCCTATCAACTCTGTATGCTACCTCAGTCTCAAGGAGCAGGAGCACTCGTATCAGTGTCCGCTGTGTTCTGGGGTCCACCATGCTGTGAACTTCACAGTCGGCACAATCAGGAACAGGAGGAACTGGGTGGAGGTTGACGTCACCATGTATCTACAGCCTCTCTTAAAGTTTCAGAAGAAGAACTTGCACCTGCTCATCAACGTCACCTGCCCAGAGGAACAGAGAGCGAGCGGTTATGGGCGCAAAGGCCCGCTGAAGCTTGCCCTGAGGTCCCCTCTTCTGATTCTGTATCTCAATGACACCAGCAAAATCGCCCATCAGAAGTTTCTGTTCAGTGCCAGAGCAGGTCAATGGCCAGCGTCTGCTTCAAACACGTTTCACAAGCAGATGGTTTTCAAACCGGTGCAGAAGATCGGGCAAAAGAGGAGATGGAAGAGGGAGTCTCTGAAGAGCAAACGGGGCGATAAAAGTCTGGATATCCACCTGCCAGAGCTTCTTCCGAGCTCTGAGTTCCAGACGAGCAACTGTGCCTTGTATGATTTCAGAGTGCGGTTCAGCCAGCTCAAACTGGACCACTGGATTGTTTTCCCACCAAAGTACAACCCCAGGTACTGCAGAGGCATCTGTCCGAGGACCGTGGGCTTCATCTACGGATCCCCTGTCCACACCATGGTCCAAAACATCATCTATGAGAAGCTGGACTCCTCCGTGCCCCGGCCCTCGTGCATTCCTTCCCATTACAGTCCCCTGAGCGTCATGATCTTTGAGGAGGACGGCTCCTATGTCTACAAGGAGTTTGAAGACATGGTTGCCACTAGGTGTACATGTCGCTAAGCTCACTACCAACTTGTCTGTCTGTTTTTTTTCCTTATAGATTAGAACATCAGTGCTAACCTCCTCAACAGTCATCACAGGTGGACTTTATCCAAGTTTTGGATATTCTGACGAGGCTCAGTGATATCATGAATTTATAAAATCGTTGTGCATGAAGTTTGATCTGGAGCAGGTATGTTTACTTAAACAAAAAGTATTTTATCCCAGGGAAAAATGTGGAAGTTTGACATTAATTTCCTTTTTGTTGAGGCATGACAACAAAGGCTGCCAGTGCATCCTATTCTTCAACGTACTGTTTGCAACATAGTATTGAATCTGACACACTTGAAGAAGAAAAGTAAGTGCTGTATGATTTTTGTATATTATTTTAAGTTATATTTTTGTTAACTTATTTTGGGTGGGTGGTCTGTCATTATTCTTTAATTTAACACATTTGCCAAGTTTTAAGTAGCCCTGTTCTGGACAAAAGATGAAAAAACGGTCACAAACTCTTATCAAACCTTTTAGATAGAATTTTATTCCTGGGGATTTGAGACAGCTGTCTGAATGGCAGCTGACTTCATAATGTCCAGAATGAAAATTGTCAAGGGTTCAGTGTGTATTTATTACTTCTGGTGACTGCTTAGGTATGAATTGCGAGCATACTTATGAATTTGTACTGGTTGAATGTGACTCAATGCATGTCATGTCTATTTATGCAAATTGAATGAATTCACTGTGTGTCTGTGCTCAGTTTTGGGATTTCCAATAGTGAAAATATGTAGACAAAAAGTTGGAAAATAAAAACATAACATGCATAAATGTTGTCTGCATGCAGCTGGCTGTACATTTTGGGGAGAATATTTATGCACTAAAACACACTAAATTTTTGATTGTTGCAATGAAGTTTGTTCTATCCTGAGTGAGTCTAACTGGTCCTTCCTAATGCACGTTATTACATCACATTAAGTGAGTACATGTTTAAAACAAATATCTGTACTCGGGTTTGTTGCTTTAGTTTAAATGCATTTGATGGGAATTTTTTTTTCAGTTGGCATTGCAAAAAAAAAAAAGTAGAAACGTTCTTCAGGAATACTTTATACTTTATACTTTTTCACTTATACTTGGTGTTGAATCTGAAGTATTTTTAACACAAGTATCTGTACATCTAATTGAGTATACAATGTCTGTAATTTGGACACCTGCAAGTTTGTGGTGGAGTCAGAAGAGTTGATTCGTCCCATCATCCCTTTAGCGTGAACAAACTCCTGTCCGCTAGGTGGCAGTAGCGCCCTCCAGTATTAACAACCAAGCGGTGTCGAAATAAAAGGGAAGGACACCGGAAACTTCACAAGGGAATAGTAGCATTTAGCAACAGCAAGGTAAGCTTCAATGTCACGATTTAAACGGCGTAGGCTCTCTTCCATTTTCTTTTAACACCTAAATATGAGAGATACGTCTGCTTTATTTGTAGTAGGGTAACTTAAGTTTAAGCCTTTTTCGATTAAACGACCACGGTATTGTATGAGTCAAGAAAGCGTTTCAAGGACCTTAGCAGCTAACGTTAGCCTACTGGAGCTCGTTGACCAGCTCGTTGGCTGGCACTGTGCTCTATACAGCTCGTTTAGCATATTTGTTTGTGGTTTTATAAACATGTCATTAATCTGTCTGTCAGCAATGATAACTACTGCCAGTTAACCCTAAATATCATTATTTAAAAAAAAAGAGTCACACTTAGACTCCGTGGTAACGTTAGATATTTTTAGTTTATTGCTAAATTATTCTGTTTGAAAACTGACCCATTTGTATATTTTAAATGTGTTTAAGTAGCCTTAACAGTTCAGCTGGAAATGCAGTGTTTTTTTTTTAATTAAATTTACATTACATTTTCCAACTACCTTGGAACTATTTGGACTATTATCATAAGTGCAAATATTTTGTATGCTTGTGGCTGGCTGTTTTATTTTATAAATTTACCTTTAAGTGTCATTCTCATTTCAGATCAGATCTCTGGCAAACATGGGCCGCCACTTCGGAGACTTGGCCAAGATCAGGCATATAGTCACATACAGTCTGTCCCCCTTTGAGCAGAGGGCTTTCCCCAACTACTTCTCCAAGGGAATCCCTAATGTGTGGAGACGGTTCACAAGCTCTTTCTTCAAAGTGGCCCCACGTGAGTTTTTACATTTCTAGTAGATCATACACATCAGCATTGTGTTTGTTGAAATCGTTTACACTATCCCATGATATCGACAAGAAAACTGGAAAGCTATATTATCATAAATAATAAGAACATGAAACAAAAGTGTCCTTGATATATCTAGGTTCAAATACATGACTATCTCTGCTCACAATTTTGCAACTAATGTGGGATGTTTACATACTGTATAATAGCAAAGGCATTTTTGTTTTCAGGTAGGAGTGGGTGATATGAATAAAATATATAATTCATATACAAATCATGTCTATTCACTACTATAAGTGCCTGGGCGTTAGGCTGGGGCGAAGTCATAATTGGCCTGTTACCTGCGTTGACCCCCAGCTTGTGCTGTGTTTCTTCATGTAGATATGTGTTAAATCTGTGCAGTATAAGGGGTTAGAATTAAGTGTGGAAAATGTGGTTAATATTCCTTATTATTTCATGATCTCTGCAGGTATTTCATGGTTTAGCAAATATGATGGGACTAATTTGTTTTCTAATCTTGCTTTTGCAGCAATGACCCTCATGTACCTGACATATACCTGGGGCAACAATGTCCATGAGCAGGGCAAGAAAAAGGTTGCAGCTGACTTTGAGAATGATGAATGAACGACTGCCACCTTTCCGAAGGATCCCTGTTATTAATTCCAACTGTATGTTTCGCCAGTAAAGAATAAAATATTTATGTGAAATTTTGTGATTGAATTAATGTTCATTTAATGTGGCTTTCACATTTAGTGCTGAAGTGATCAGTCAATCAACAGAAAATTAAGGGGCCTAGAGTTTTTATAGTATGCTTAGTAATTTATCAAGCAAGGAGCCAATGATCTTAAACATCTTCTTGTCTATTCCTGAATGTTGTTGGACTGTAGGTGGAACACAAATTATGAATCAATCATTCACACATAATTGGTTTGAATTTGGTTTTGGTACAGCATGGTGAGTAAGCTCATTACAGCAGTGATGGAATATAAAAAAATAGATATCAATATCACATTAGACACATGAATAACACAACAGACATTATTCACATATAATCACAGGATGAGACTGTATTTACAGGGTGATGCAAAGGTTTTTAAATGAAGTACATATGCCATGGATAATGAGAAGTCTTCGTGTTGCAGTTGCAAACGTTCTGAAACGGGATTAATTGGTAGTCAGGGATCCATAGCGCCTCCTAGAGGGCATCAGCTAGAAGAGAAGAGATGGTAGGCAGTGATGAGAGGGATTTGTTGGATCTTTCAGTTGAGCGTCTGCTGGTGAGGTAGTCAATAATCTAGGGATGATTTTGAAGATTATACCACCATCAAAGAGAGTGGTATTGGCATGTTTTGAAAACTATTTTCTGACGTCAAAGACTAAAGATAATGGACAGATGAAACAATACAAAATAATTGCATAAATGAAGGTGAGTTTTGGTAATGATAGTCAATTTAAATGCTGAAATGATTCATTGAGAGTGTGTCACGTCTCATTAAAACAAATCACTTGTGTAAAGGAAGTGATACGCATTTGCATTAATCTTATAATTGTAGTGGGTAGAGCTCTATGGTAAAGTGTGCCATTAGAAGTTGGTTGGAGCATTAGTAGGTGACTAGCAAATGTAAATAATTTTAACGTATAGTAAGCTTTATGTGTACATTTACAGAGCTAAAGCCGCTGTAAGTTTCCCTGCCCTTAGGGGGCGCATGAAAACAGCGGCGTGTGTTCCGCAGTCGGACCCTATTGGTCGGTGGGACAGAGAAAATTCCTGAACGCTCTCACGCTCAGCCGGCTCACCGCATGCTGCTACCCAGCTTCATGGAAGAAGAACAAGGGTGTATCACCGTCCGCTGACTGGAACCCACCGTAGCCGTCGTTGTCACTTTTAGCACCGACTTGTATTTCCGTTCTTCCTTTTAATCACAGTACTCTATCCCGTTCAGTTAGTTAGCCAAGATGTCAGTTGTCGGGTTTGACGTCGGTTTCTTGAACTGCTATGTAGCGGTAGCCAGAGCCGGGGGGATAGAAACAGTCGCTAACGAATACAGCGACCGATGTACGCCGTAAGTACGATTTGGTACATTATTGTGTGTGATTTGTTGTATGTGTGTATCTGGCCCGATAGCAGGTGCGGGATGTGGACCATTACACTTTTGTTCCATCACAATGGATAACGCTAACACCGCTAGCTTCATCCACTGCATAGCTAGTTAGCGTGCTAACGGATTTCACAACCGGAAGCGGCACGTGAGAGCTAAAGCTAATGCTAAACCGAACCATTGTAAGAAAAAGGAGATAAATTAAATCCCGTTATAACTTCACTTGGCGAAATTATTTAGCTGCAGTAATGTTATCGCGGGAAAGACAACGATGGACCTCGTCAGTCGGGCGATGTTTAATTTTTTTTTTACCGCAGGCATGAATGAGCGCATGATGGGAGGAGGCCGTGTCGCGGCTGTCAAACGGCTTTATCGATCCATTGTACCTCGTTTTCAGACCCATCACCCGTAGAATAAACCGATAAAGCAGTTTAACTAAATGTGATTGCAAACATTAATTATTTTATTACGTGAACTCGCCATCATTATACGTTATTTGAATTACCGGCTAAAGCATACGAAGCTGCATCATTGTACAACATGTCGTAGGAAATATAACGGGACTGTGTTTTCTGTTTCTAGAGCATGCGTTTCTTTTGGACCCCGGAATCGAGCCATCGGTGCTGCTGCTAAAAGCCAAGTATGTTTACATGGGGAAACGGTGACACACTGGATACCTGATCACTGACCTGACACATGTGTTTTTCATAGCTAAGCTTAAGTACAGCAAACATCAAATAAAGCAGCAACGTAGAGGAAGTTTTCCAGTCATGAATGCATAATTTGTGTAGGTGTGCATGTGCTTATTTAATAGTTGTTTTTAATAGAGACATGTTTTTTAACAGATCGTCACTAACTGCAAGAACACAGTCCAGGGGTTTAAGAGGTTTCATGGCAGGGCATTTTCGGATCCCTTTGTGCAACGCCTCAAAAACAGTCTGGTCTATGATATTGCACAAATGCCCACAGGAACAACTGGCATCAAGGTAAGGAAAGATTAAGGAGTTACAAAGAATAAATGTTTAGTAAATGCACCGGATCTACTTACAAATTGTCCTTGTAGAATTGAATTTGGACTCTAAAAGACCTGTAATGGTTCCAAACACTCCTCAGGCACTGTCAGTCTTTATTAAGTTGAGTTTCAAGTTCACGGTGACTCATCAAGGCAGACATATTGAAGAGGGATTGATATTCTATGAAGATGGTACACTGGAAGTAGACATGTTTCTGCCACACCAACATATACAAAGAAAACACATTCACAATAACAAGAAAATGTCTGTATAGTAAATATAAAATAATAGGTCCAATCATGTTTATTAAAGTGGTTTACAATATTCAGATCTAAATATTATTTGTCTGAAATACCAAATAGTTTCTGTCCTGTGGTTTCGGTCTGGTGGTCATTGAGTCTTTTCAGACAGTTTTATGCCAACAAGCACTTAAAGCTTGTAGATGATCAACACTTTATTGCACCTGTGACTCGGCACACGTTCTTCTTAGAGTTGTGAAATGTGTGTCGTCAGAAGCAAAGTTTGAAATGATACAGTGTAAATGTAGATGTTAATGTTAAATTAACCATGCATGTTTGGAAATGTGATTTTAATTCAACATTTTTAATTAATTATTTTATTTTAGCATAGGTTCATAGTTATATCTTGATTGACCCATCACCGTTAAGTCACTTGCTCTACAGAACACCCAATTTGGAGAATCATCTGCAATGTAATAACCTTCTCATGCCTGGCCATTTTTAAAGGTGATGTATATGGAGGAAGAGAAGGTGTTCAGCATTGAACAGGTCACTGCCATGCTGCTGACCAAGATGAAGGAGACTGCGGAGCAAGCACTCAAGAAGCCTGTGGCTGACTGCGTTGTGTCTGTAAGTGTTACATATTCCTGCATGGTTGTTGATGTTTTCCTTGATGATGAGCAGAGGGGCAAATATGTAGTTCTTGGCAGCATAAAAAAGCTTAAATGCTTGACCCACATGGGTGTTTTCACTTGTGTTGCCAGTTCACATCCGTCATCAGTTTGGTGACATGTCATTTACAGTGTAGCTCCACCCAACGTTGACGTGACCAATGTTCACACTGGTCAGTTAATGAACTTCTGTTGTTACCAGGTTCCCTGCTACTACACCGATGCTGAGAGGAGATCAGTAGTAGATGCTGCACAGATTGCTGGTCTCAACTGCCTGAGGCTCATGAATGAGACAACTGCAGGTCTGTACCAGGTTATTTTGAGGCAGGTCATGGGCATGGACCTGCGTGTTCCTGATTGTTGACTGCAAAATGCACACTTTGGTATTGATTTCAGTAGAAATAATTAATAATTCAACAATTTTCCTTTCAGTTGCGTTGGCATATGGGATCTATAAACAGGATCTCCCTGCTCCCGAGGAGAAGCCCAGGAATGTTGTGTTTGTGGATCTTGGCCATTCTGGTTATCAAACATCAGTGTGTGCCTTTAACAAGGGCAAAGTCAAGGTGTGTAGCTAAATCAACATCATATTCATTAACGATCACAGGCTTTGTTTAGTTTCTTCAACTGTCTCTTGGCTTATTTTCCTTGTCTCTTAGGTCCTTTCTACAGCTTGTGACCCAGAGTTGGGAGGAAGGGACTTTGATGAGGCATTGGTGAGGCACTTCTGTGAGGAATTTGGCAAAAAGTACAAGATTGATGTCAAGACAAAGCCCAGGGCTCTGGTCAGGCTTTACCAGGAGTGTGAAAAACTCAAAAGAGTGATGAGCGCCAATTCCTCTGACCTGCCACTTAACATTGAGTGCTTCATGAATGACATTGATGTCTCTGGAAAACTGAACAGGTAGACAAACAAGAAATAATTTGTTGCTTTTAGTATCCATGGTTCTTATCTGTTTAAAGCTTAAGTATTTTCTCTTCCACAAGGGGTCAGTTTGAAGAGATGACTGTGGATCTCCTTGCCCGAATTGAGGCTCCACTGCAGCGTCTGCTGGAAACCACCAGTGAGTATCATTTTCAGTTGTGATGCACTTTCATGATGTCTTTCAGTTAAAAAAAACTTAATGTATGGATGTTTACATGCTAAAACTGTGTTTTTGTGTTTCCATAAGAACTGAAAAGGGAAGACATCTATGCAGTAGAGATTGTGGGAGGGGCTTCCAGGATCCCATCTGTCAAAGAGAAGATCAGCAAATTCTTTGGGAAGGAGTTGAACACCACACTGAATTCTGACGAAGCTGTAGCCAGAGGATGTGCCCTGCAGGTATATAACACTTTGGTTTTGAATAAATAAGCATCTATTGATGTGAAAGGGATGGGGCTTTTTGTGTGGTTTTTATAGTGACTGCAGCTCTCATTGAAACCCTGGTTGTGTCTCCACAGTGTGCTATCCTGTCACCTGCCTTCAAAGTGCGTGAATTCTCCATCACAGACACTGTTAACTATCCCATCTCCTTGAAGTGGCATTCAGCTGCAGAGGAAGGTTTGAGGTAAAAAAATGAAATCCATAATTTACATTTTTTTCCACGCTGTCCCTGGTGTTGATTATTGAGTGTAATAATAATGAAATATTCATTTGTTACAGTGACTGTGAGGTCTTTCCTTTGAACCACGCAGCACCTTTCTCCAAAGTGCTGTCCTTCTACCGGAAAGAGCCTTTTTCTTTGGAGGCCTATTACAATAACCCTAATGAGCTACCCTACCCTGATCCTGCTATTGGTAAGCAGTGAAAGAGAACATGCTAAAGACTCCAAAACAAACTGTCCTGTTTCTGTTTAGCTGACATATATAAATGGAGGTCCAGTATCTATTTTTCTTTGTTAATATTTTGTATTACTCTTTTGTTTTCCCAGGCCAGTTCCAGATCCAGAAAGTGACCCCACAGGCATCTGGGGAGAGCTCCAAGGTGAAGGTGAAGGTTCGGGTGAACATCCATGGAATCTTCAGTGTGTCCAGTGCCTCACTGATTGAAGTTCAAAAGTCTGATGAGACAGAAGAACCCATGGAGACGGAGCAGGCCAATGATAAAGATGGAGAGGTACTTCAGCCACATAAAGTTCTGTGTTTTGTTTTACGTGTTAAATTGTCATTTTACACAGAATCACATCTGTATGTATACTTTTTGTTTTGAGACAAAGAATAAGATGTCTGGTTTCCTCTGCAGAACAAGATGCAGACCGATCAGGACGAGCAGGTGGCTCAGGGAGACGGTCAGAAAGAAGCGGAAGAGAAGACACCCCGTGAGAATGAGGAGATGGATGTAAGATGCTCCTCGTGTATTTAATTGGGTTTAGAAATTCGAAATAAGATGAACAGCTATGTCATTGGCTGTCTTGATTGATTTTTGAATCTCATTGCTTATTCTCTTACCTTTTTTAGACTACCACAGAGGAGGGCAAAGGGGAGAAGAAGTCTGACCAGCCCCCACAAGCCAAAAAGCCCAAAGTCAAAACAAAAGTGATTGAGCTTCCAATTGAAAACAGTCCACAGTGGCAGCTAGCTGATGACATGCTCAATCTCTTTGTAGAAAATGAGGTAATTAAAACTTTCAGCCGTCACATACATACACACATCACAGCAAATCCACCCACCTTTAAATCACTTGATCTATTCCAAAGTGTCTAACGGTTACAGTTGTTGTTGTTCGGATTCCCCTTTAGGGTAAGATGATCATGCAGGACAAGCTGGAGAAGGAGAGGAATGATGCTAAGAATTATGTAGAGGAGTATGTGTACGAAATGAGGGACAAACTGCATGGGATGCTGGAGAAGTTTGTCAGTGAAAGTGTGAGTATGACGTTCACTCGATGTAAAGTCGATCAAAGTTACCATCTTTTTATAATCGCTGTACAATCGATTTGTCTTTCATTTACATGTTATGAATTTATCTTTGTATTTTCAGGACAGAGATGCCCTGTCGTTAAGGCTGGAGGATACTGAGAACTGGCTGTATGAAGATGGAGAGGACCAATCCAAACAAGTGTACATTGACAAACTGGCAGATTTAAAGGTAATTATTGCTGTAGTATTGATCTCTGTTGTTTTGGTTGACGTTTGGCTTCTTTAACTAACATGTATTATTATGTGTTTCCTAAAGAAACTTGGCCAGCCCATCCAGGAGAGGTATACAGAGGCTGAACAGAGACCTAAAGCGTTTGAGGAGTTGGGAAAACAAATCCAGCAGTACATGAAATTTGTGGAAGCATACAAAATGAAGGTAAATCTAAATGTGTTTTTAAGAGAATGCTGACTTTATTACAAATAAAAGTAATGAGGCCTGCAGTGGTTTCTATTTATTATAATGTACCTTTTTGATTTCCAGGAGGAGCAGTATGACCATTTGGATGAGGCAGATGTTAAGAAAGTAGACAAACAGGCCAGCGATGCAATGATGTGGATGAACAGCGCCATGAACCAGCAAAGCAAACAGAGCTTGACGGTGGATCCTACCATCAAAGTAAAAGACATTCAAGGAAAAACAAGGGTGAGAGTCTACTCGATTTAGAACAACACAAACAAAAGAACTGAGAAAAGTAACTAGAATGCAGGACATTTCAAATTGAGAGTCAACCATCTACAAGGAACACTGTATGTCTTTTACTAACATTACATGTTGTATCCTTTTGTGTAATTTTCCAGGAGCTGTTCTCTGCTTGTAACTTCATTGTGACCAAACCCAAGCCCAAGGTGGAGCTTCCCAAGGAGGATACTCCTGCAGAGCAGAACGGGCCTGTCAACGGACAGGAGAAACCCCAGGAAGAAAACGCAGGCAAGGGAACGACTGACAAAACGGGCAACCCCACCTCAGAAACCACAGACAACAAGCCTGAGATGGACCTTGATTAAAGCAGCCCGACGCCCCTTAAATCGAAGCTGAACGGGAGCTGGTGTTTTCAGATTGAGATGCAGCCTGGTTGTATATCGGATCAGGTAAAGTGTTTTTGGTAACTGCACTCCACAGTCAAAAGCAGGCAGGGTGATTAACTGAGCCCAGCTCCTGGTGGTATCTCTGTCCGATGACATAGCATGCCCTCTCTTCTGGATGACATAAATCAAAAAGCCAGCCGCAATAAGCCTGTTTGACAATGAGCGCTGTACACATAATGGTAATTATTTCTGTTGTGTGCCCTGTACGTGTTCTGGTCTGTGTCACAATATGGTTTTAATAAAGTTATCAAAAATCCCTCGTACCATCTTCTTTACCTTGACTGGAGATACCAAACCTTAACAATGACATTGCTTCTGCCTGCTGTCATTGAAGACAGGTCATATTTTTGGAATTTGGAGGGTTTGACATGAGCAGGTGTTTACATTACATGACTGATCCTCATGTGTTTGGATCCATTATCTTAAAATGTTACTGCTTTTAGGCAAACGGCTAAAACTGGTACAGGTTTACAGTTAAGGTTGTCAGAATATGGGAGCTGTGCATTTATTCATTGATTAATTGTTTTATACTTTTCACAGCAATTAGACCGGCTCTATAATTGAAAAAACAAACGGGTGTGATAGCACTAATTTGTTGCATGTGGGGGATATTTATGTGTAAAAGATGATAGATGATAAGATGATAAAATGGGGAAGTTGGGTTAGAATCGATAAAGTGGTGCATGGATGAAGTATGTTTGTAGGCCGTTAGTATCGCACTAGTTTTCCATTGGATTTTTGGAATATTGCTAATAATCTTTGTGGTAAACAAACGTTTATAATACTTAGGAGTTTTGTTAGTGAGATAATCTCCACAAATGAACATCAAAATGTATGATTTTTGAAGCGTGAGTGCCGTCGTAAAAAGCCGTAAAAACTACCGTTAGTTTACTCCGCGGTCACATGAGCGCTACCATAACAACGACCCGTTTAGCCGGTTGTGAGCACCCGCCTTTTAATTACACTTAAAAGCTTCGAAATTCACGGGATGGTTGTCTGGTGACGTATTTGACATCGTTAAACAAAACGCTTCACTCTCTTAGGGGATATTTCAGGTATAACCAAAAACCCACTGACTCGGAGAACCGGAAGTGCAAAAACGCTTACTCATTTCCGAGGTTCAGGACCTCCACCCCTCGTGACGATGAGTTACTGAAAATGTACCTTTCCCCTTCTGAGTCGCTTAGAAAACCACTGTTCATGATCTGCCACAAGCCGCATTTCGGTTAAAAACTTCGGTTAAATATCATATATACGTAACTTGCGTACGTAACGTAAACATGCGACTGCAGTAATGTGATTTTTTTTTTTTAAGCTGCAAACCCCTCGGCTCAGCACTAGTCTTCATCACTTCCTTCTTAATTCTTATTTTGAACCGATGTTCAGTAAACACCACCTCCCCTCCGCGGTGAAAGCTCAGCGCTGCAGCTGAGACAACAGCAAGAATCACGTGATCCATCCGGGTCCTGTCTGATGCTAGTAAAAGCTACAGATAATACACTCTCCAAGGTAAAGTCTGTACAATAGTTATAATTTGTGTGTGAAAATGTATTTTACAATCCGCGATTGTGTCAAAAGTTGACTGACAGCTTGTAGAGTAACCCCTATGCATTCACAGTGAGCTCATTTTATTGTTGTTGGAATGATATCACTGCCTTTTGTGGGTCTAAAGTCTGGTTGAGGTGTGATTTGAACGGAATCACTCCGAGGCTGAACTTCTTCAGACGAACAACACGTTCCTCTTGTCTTGGTTTTTTTTTTAATCTCTCAAGGACGATGAAGCTGATCATCCTCAATGACTACGACCAGGCGAGCGAGTGGGCTGCAAAGTACATTAGAAACAAGATTTTACTCTTCAAACCTGGCCCAGACAGATATTTCACACTGGGACTTCCCACAGGTGAGTAGGAGCTGGCAAATACTTGCATGTGTATACTTATTATAAATGAGTATTAAAAGTTTTATTCTTGCAGAAAGTTAAAATGCTATAAGCCCTGTCTACATGATTTATCTTGTCTCCTCCATGCAGAGTGTGAGTTTATAATCATAAATGTTTTGCATGTAAACTCTAAATATGGTAAAAAGCTAGTTCAACCATCGCATTTAAATGGTGAGGTTAAAAAACAACAATTTCCACTGCAACGTAAAAGGCAAGGAACGGTACTTTTCCACATGGATACTTTTGCTTTCTGATTGTAAGCTTTTGCCTGTCCTCAGGAAGCACCCCCCTGGGTTGTTACAAGAAACTCATACAGTACTACAAGGAGGGCCAAATCTCATTCCAGTATGTAAAAACGTTCAACATGGATGAATATGTAGGTAAGTCATCATTCTTTCTCCCTATATAAAAAATCCTTGAGGACTGATTGAAAGCTGTGATAACGAAACTGTCATAAACTCCTGTGCAGGACTTCCCAGAGCTCACCCTGAGAGCTACCACTCCTTCATGTGGAATAACTTCTTCAAGCACATAGACATAAAAGCAGAGAACACCAATATCCTAGATGGTAATGCTGCCGACCTGCAAGCAGAGTGTGCGGCCTTTGAGGACAAGATAACAGCTGCTGGGGGGATCGAGCTCTTTGTCGGAGGTCAATATACCGTTACCATCTACACATTTCATGTCTGTGCTCAAACCCTTTTCTGGTGTCAAGTTATTTTGCAGTCATTATTGAAGCGGTAGTCAAATTCAAACCACTCCTGTACTGTCAGGTATCGGACCAGATGGCCACATCGCCTTCAATGAGCCAGGTTCAAGCCTGGTTTCCAGGACGAGGGTGAAGACCTTGGCCAAGGACACCATTATGGCCAATGCCAGATTCTTTGATGGGGATCTCTCGAAGGTGCCAACCATGGCACTGACTGTGGGAGTGGGCACAGTCATGGATGCAAAAGAGGTAATAAGCCTAGAAGATCATACTATAAATAGTATATATATACTTGATGCACCAAAAACACCAGTTGCAAGTTATATAGTCCACAGATCCCATTTTGACTTTCTTCTCAGGTCATGATTCTCATCACTGGAGGACACAAGGCATTCGCATTGTACAAAGCTATCGAGGAAGGCGTGAATCACATGTGGACAGTGTCTGCTTTCCAGCAGCACCCTCAGACTGTATTTGTATGCGATGAAGACGCCACCCTGGAACTGCGGGTTAAAACTGTGAAGTACTTCAAAGGTGAGCTTTAATTATAGAGCGAAAGTAATTAGGCTCCTACATTTAATTTTTGATAAATCGCCACCCAGGTTGCATCAAGCAAAAGAATAGCAAAACAGGCAGGAGTCACAAAAAACATGTTGATGCTTTCTCTTTCTTTAGGGATGATGCATGTTCACAACAAGCTGGTGGAGCCACCCTCCTCGATGCCAAAATAGATCTGAGAAGATCGAACCTTGTGGATTCATGAGGCATTTTTTTAATTTTTTTTTTTAAACTTAACACTCCTATGATTCCTTCATCTTCTGGTAGAGATGCTGACCATCAAGCAATGCTTGGAAGTGACCTCAACCAAATATTTTAGAAATAATCAGGTGCTGGTATTGTGCCGGCCATTCAGGTATTCATGTGATTGTTCATACAGCTTTGATTTGAATTTTGTTCTTTTTAATAAAGTGTAATTTTTCATCTTTGCATCTCTGCGATCTGAGGTAGTGCTGTGATATTCTGTGGGTTTCTCCTGTCATATGACAACATGGAACAACTAATGTGCAATTTAAGTGCTGTGACCATTTCCAGAATTGATGCTGGAAGAAAAAAACTTTTTAAACAAACAATTGGTATTATATTAACAAAAATAAACATAGGAGCACAGAGTACTTGATGCCACAAGTTAAAATGTATAATGTATTAATTTGAGGTTCTTTCATTTTAATAGAGTATTAGGATTTTTTACTTCTTAGGCTCTTCAAGCTCACAGTAACTATAATTAGGCCTCATTATATTTCAGAGGCAAATACTGTTTTTATCTACTACATCTACTATGTATCTGCCAGTTAGTGGTTACTTTACCATAAAATATAATGCATTATTCATGAAAGAATCACCCAATGATATCAAAGTTGATATATAGTTATGTTTAACATATAGACAAACTAAAGTGAGTTCTTGTTATTTTAGTTTTCATACTATAAGTATATTTTGCTAATAAAGATTTGACTTTGAAATTTATATTTTTACATTGTTGTATTTCAACTTTTAACCACACCAACAGTATAACAGCACCTGAAGGCAGCATTCAGAAAATCATGCTATGGTGAAGGCAAGCCCCCGCCCTACTCTACTCTGATTGGCTTACCATGATATATACCTAACTAACCCAACCAGCGAATGCAACAAGTGACTACTATCGTCCAATCAGAGGCGGCGAAAGGCGGGCCTTGCCTACGCCATCGTAGGAGCGTCTGGTTGTCAGGAGCAGGCGGGGGGAGAAGGAAGGAGATGGCCGACTAGAAGGCAACGTTACCTGCTACTTCATTGGCGAGATTCCTTTCACACAACACATCTTTACATTTTAAGTGAGAAGAGGAAGCTTTGAGTATTTTTGCTCCTCGTCCAAAATGGCAGAACAAAACAGCAACGTCAGATATCAAGAGGTATGTAACGGTTTGCTGGCACGCTAAAAATGTAGTTTGCTAGCAGCTAGCATTAGCCGCTGCACGTCCAGCTAACGTCAACGTAAGTCAACATTTAGGCTGTCACTGAGAAGAAAACAACGAGCTCAACCGACATTGGTTTTCGGCCGGGCCTGAGTTGGCGAAACAAATCGTAAAGCTTATATCTTACCAAATGTATTACACTGAAATTAAGTGAATAAGCATGATTTTTTTTTGGACACATAATTTCTAGCGTGTGCCAGTTTCATTTCGCAGCTCAGCAAGTTCCTCATAACGTTAGCTAGTTTTTGGTTGGCCTGTAGTGTCACTTTGTTTAGCCTTGGACCAAAACCGTCATAACCGTGCCCTAACCCTACCTGACGGTGCTGGATCGGTCAACAGCCAGTGTAGCCTGCCGTTAGCTTAAACTCCACTGACGGATCAGGATCAAAATGCTAACGCGTGAGTTTATTGACATGTATTGATATGCAGATTGTGAGTTCACGGGTCATATTATACATCGGGGCGACGTAGTTGTGTTGACATGTCAGAAGTTGCCGTGTTATCCACAACGAACAGTGCTGCTACTCCTTCCTATTTAAAGAAAATAATGGTTGCAGACCATTCATCTACCATCTTAACCACTTGTTGCACAGTATATTAAACAGGTGCTGCCTCATGTCATACTCGAGGAGTTGGTACAGGTTTAGAATGTTTACCCCAAAAACACAGTCATCTATGGATATCCAAATGAGACAGCTATTACAAATTCAACATGATAGTACCAGCTTTTTGCATAATTACATGCATTACAAATTAAGATGCCTTCTTATAATGTAATTGAAATAAACAGTCTTGCTAAATTACTTACAGCAGTCAAATCAGAATGGGCCGATCATTCAGGCATCAGGATAAAAAATATATATATCTGTCTAGCTAGCTTGCTATCATGCTGATAAAAATATATACAAAAATACTTTTTTAACATTTATTTATCCTGTAGTTTTGCAGGGACACCTTATGATTCATGATCATCTTATTTAGATTATTGTTCACTAAAAAAAAAAAGTGTTATCTGTGACACAATAATATTTGTTTTCTAAAAAAAATGTAAAGTGATTCCAGTATGTTTTTAGTGCCATTTTTAAGAGGTTTAAGCACACTTGGATGATTATCGGGATAATATCGTGAATAGACATTATTTTGGCTGGTATAATGGTAATATGACATTTTCATATCGTCCCATACAGTCAAATCTTACATGGATAGCTACCATGGTGTGAACTGCAGGGCAACAGTCTCTGAAGTAGAGATTGCCTAGATGTTATAAATTTAAAGTATGACACAAGTTGTAATTTATTTAAATTTCTTCAGCTGGTGAATGAAGAGGATCCAGCCCAGCAGTCCCAGGAGGCTCCTGCCCAGGAAGCACCGCCGCCCTACAGCAGCATCGCTGCAGCAAATGCAGGTTAGGAACCTTCGCCGCTCCATCATACACAAAACACTATTTAGAAGTGGGAGTAATATTGAAATATATTTACAGTAAATACAAATCCCACTACATACTAATTCTAATTCCTTTGGATGCAACCGATGGCAGTAAGAGTATAGCACCTTCGTTTTAACAGAACAAGGTCACATGCCATATGGTCACAGTCTCAAACTGTATGGAGTATTTGAACGTTTAAGTGGTTTTAACAACTGCTGCTGACTAATAAAAACTAACAAAGCTTCACATTTTATGAGCTCATCACGGGAAACTGTATTATGTAAAATAAAACCAGCCACCAAGTGTAAAAGTACAACATTCCCCACTGAAATCTCACGAATTAAGTAAAGAAGCAATGCCTCAGAAGTTATTTACCAAAGTACAGTATTTGAATAAATGCATATACTTATAACAGTCTTCTGCTCTATCTCGTCTGACACTGTTAGCCTTGGAATGAATAATGTATAGGAGGCCTTTTAGAAAGGATGCTTGTAATCTCACTTCTTAAGAGTGCATAGGTCAACACATTGTATAAGTGGGTGTAGCTCTGAGCTCTTACTGGGTGAGTATATTGATCTAGTCCAGCGTTGTTCGTGTTTGAACAGCACAGAGGACGAATCTGGATATCTGCCAAAAGACTGAGATAAAAGACTTGGCTTCTATGGGACAGAACATGTACAGTAATGGACACAGATACTGCTAATGTCTTTATTTCCTTCTGTTACATCACTGGTCTGGTTTAAGTTTTCTCTGCTGCTGCTTTTCTTTTTGAAGGAAGTGAAAGTAGATTTTGGCCCGTCAGCAGTCAAACCTACATAACAACTAGCAAATATGTGAACATTGGATAGGTTAAATTCTGCAGTCGTCATCATCAATATTTTTAGTTTGACTAAGTATTTACTAATATGACTGTGTGTCTGTTAGTGGAGATCAAATATACCAAAAGGGGATACATGTTTTTTTGCTCATAAATATGTGCCAAAACAACAAATAGGCCAACTCATATTTTATCATTTGCTACTAAAACAGGTAATGTTTTTTTAATATTGATTTATTGTTCCCAAATCCAGCTTTATAGCTTAAATATGAGCCCAAACGACATGTGATAAATCAACATTAAAGACCCCGAAGAGCCTTTTTGTTTTTACAGCTATGCTTAGGAATTAATGTATCATATTTAGCGATTTTTGTTGTTTTGTTGAGACCAGACCTGTACCCAGATGAATAATCATTAGCTTGATATCTTCACAGCTTTCTTTGAATACAAAGAAGATGGAGGAAGATTTCCAAACCCTCCGTCCTACAGTGTTGCCACCACTTTGCCCTCCTACGATGAAGCCGAGAGAAGCAAAGAAGAGGCAGCCATCCCTCTGGTCACAGGAAGAGTAACGGTAGATTGATCTAATTTTCAAACAACGTGCAGAATATATTTTTTTCATGGACTCTTAGAAACAAAACATCAATACATATTGGAGGCAAAGACGGATGTAATACATCTACGCACTTGTTGTTGGTGGCAGGAGGACGACTTTGTGACCAGGGATGAATTTGAGGACGCTGACCAGCTGCGAATAGGAAATGACGGCATCTTCATGCTCACTTTCTTCAGTAAGAACTTTTTCAGCATTTCAACAGTTGACCTGTGTACTTCTGTGTTTTTCCTCTGGTAATGAGATGATTATTAGATATTCATATTGGAAATCTGGTCACTGAACATAAGATGCCCTCTGGTTTAACATTTGCTGTGTGGTTGCTTTTGAATATTGGCTTTGGTAAGCTGTTTTCTCAATTTAATTTGGCATATTCACAAAGGCTGCTGCAAAATGTGCTGGGTGCAAATGCCAGAACAGTCACTGCACAAGTTTGTTTTCCAGCAGAAGATGGATGGAGGAGGAGGAGGAGGAGGAGGAGAATGTGAATGTGTACCAGCCAGTTTGAGGATGACATAAAATATGACTGACATCTTGAATTAAAGATCTCCTACCTTCTGTTGCCACGCTTTGAAAATGAAATAATCTTTTTTTTTTTTTGTCTCTCTCCCTCACCAGTGGCATTCCTCTTCAACTGGATCGGCTTCTTCTTGTCATTCTGTTTGACCACATCAGCCGCCGGCCGATACGGGGCCATCTCTGGTTTCGGTCTGTCCCTCATCAAATGGGTTCTTATTGTCAGGGTAAGAGCGATTTAGTGAATCTTCACCCTAACGAGTTTGGCAACTGAATGGCTGTCAGATGCTATGAAGGCGAAGGATTACTAGCTCTTGGTCTAATATAACTGTCTTATGGGTTGATTGGATTGGAATCAAAGTTCTGCTCCTCACAAGTACTTCTTCTTTTGTGTATTGTAGTTTTCCACCTACTTCCCTGGTTACTTTGATGGACAGTACTGGTTGTGGTGGGTGTTCCTGGCCCTGGGTAAGTGAGAGATGTTATTTTATAAACAAATTCAAACACTTCCTCTTATTTCCCGCCTTTACATTACGTGGCTTCATAACTTTGCTTTGCCCTGCAGGCTTCATGCTGTTCGTCAGAGGCTTTGTTAACTACTCCAGAGTGCGTAAACTTGCTGATCCCGCCTATGCCACTCTTCCTCGAACAAGGGTACTCTTCATCTATTAGAGGTAAGGTGTATTAATCTAGTCAGGCTTCTCATGGAGACATTTACATGAACATACGCATGGTGGGAAGTGTAGGGGCCATGGTTTTGACAAGGAAGAAGAACGTATGAATATTTTAAAAAAAAGGGGGGTATCTGGTTCTGCTGTATCAATTTTGATATATTTTTTCTGTCCATTAAGTCCACCAATGTTATAAGCTGATTGATTAGTTTGTTAAATATTTAAAAAAAATATGTTAAGTGACATTTTATTCGCTATTAATTCTTTCCAAGAAAGGAGACCCTGATGTTTATTACTTGAGTGTAAATCTGTGTTGACAGGGTGATCACATGACGTTCTCATGACGTCGTCAAGTAGATAAAAACAGGAAACTAAATCTGGCTGAGTTAAAGTATTTCCTTAATCTTGTCAGTCTCAGTTATTCACATGCATGCAAACATAGCCAGTGACGAACCAGTCATCCCACCAATACATCTGAAGTCCGTTTCTAGACTTAATTTCTTCATCTTTAATCTAAATCCAAGGTGTTGAATGTGGCAGAACTGGAAGTGACCAACACAAGCAGCAGCTCTGTGCAGAGTTTCAAATTTTACGTGAAGGCACCGAACCAGAAATCAGCCCGACGAGTTATAGATGAAGACGACTCTCAATAAAATATTCAGGAATTATTTCACTTGTTTTCTTTTCTTTTTGAAACTTTATTAATGGAAAAATGGTTAATGGTTATATTCCCTCGATGTACTCATTAGTGGCTAACGTTAAATGCGATTTACATCTCTGTCTGTAATGTTTGAGTAATGCCTTATATCATTTGATGGTAGCTTATGAGCATGCATCTGCCCTTAAGGTCAATAAATAGGGATTGTCTCATGTTGGTGACACTTGAAGCCAACAGGTATTAATTAATACAACACTCGGTAGATTGACCACAGCATGCGACACTGTAATCTCCACTAATCATGGTTTTATTGTGATTATTATAGGCCGTTTTAGATACCACATACACTTAGAAAGCAAGTTCATTAGGCTGTAAATGCTGATATACCACCTATTTCACTCACCTGTTGGCTTTAAGTAGTGTTGCCCTTTTTTTTAACCAGGAGGGGGCAATGTTGTGTGCTACTTTAAACTTGTGAGAAATTGTTAAAGGGCATTGTCATATTAATGCTTGTTATTGAAACGCAGTGTCGGTAGAGCACATTAAAGTTGCATTAATGTATCAGAAGTTATGGATTTTGCCTGTTAGGTATTTTGTACATTAAATCTGGTAAAGGTATCCTCCCTGGAAATGTAATTTCGGTTACGAACACGGTTTCAGTTTGAGTAGTTGGACATGAACGAACCTGAAACCAGACGGTGACGGTGACCAAGATGTTTTTTATGGGCGGGTGAGCATGTTTTCTGGTTCATGCCGTTTAAAAAGCTCATGTAGGTGTAACACTCTGACCTTTCCGTGACTCTTCGGTGAGTCAGTGGCATCGCATTCATTGTCAGTGGAAAAGCTTTGATTATAAAAGAAAAGAAAATGGAGCCATGACTGTCTGGATTTCAGCTGTTAATGATCTGACTCAGACATTTGGATCAGATTATCAAAGACTATAAAAATAACTAGAATTCCATTTCCAGGTGGGTTTTTGCCTTTAAGATTTAATTGACGAGTGGGGACATGAAATCGGTTGTTCTTTTTTTAATTGTTTTTTTTTTCCGTTTATTTCTTTGAAAATGATTAATAAGGTGTAACATTTTAGCGATCTTGTGGGTTTTAAAATGATATCAAAGAATGTTGTATGCAGGTGCACTTTTAGAAACATAACCATTGAAACCCAGAGGATGTTCCCATCATTATTTTTCATCCCACATATAGACAAGAAGGAATGACTGACGCGGTGGATTCAGTTTCGTATTCTGGAGGAGACGGCATGTCAGGATAATGCAGTGTTTCGTGATCTAACCGCTGTTCTAGATGGAAGGATTTAATATGGATTTTTGTCTGGTTCATTAATCTAAATGGTTTGCCTCATCATTTAACTTCATACTTCTGCCATGGCTTTCATACCATACCATTATGCTTATTTCTATGTGATGTAGAGCTACAACCTTGGGGTTTTGTTGTTATGAAACTGTACAGAATATGTTTAGTGTTAAATAAATGTCACTTTTAAAGCGTAATTTCTGAGTTCTCTGGATTGAATCACATACAAGATTGCATTATTGCTGAGTTATGGGAGAGGAAAGGGCATGAAAATGAACATAATGCAGCTTTTTTGTCTCTTTAATGGTGCGATGGGTCATTTTACACATTGATGGCTGCTGTTGGAACCATGAAATGATGGTTGTTGGGGTTTTTTTCACACAGGAGTGGCTCAATAGCCCCTCTTAAGATGTAAATTCATATTTTGTCTCTTCTAATCAAGAGCAAAGAGTTGCTCTCAAAAAGGTAAAACAAGGAAGGACTCAAAGCACATTACTTCTTCCAGCAAGCCAACAACACTCACAATCAATGGGTTATAATGTCGTTTTACATTCAAGTTAGTGAAGATAATATACTATTTCAGTCTGAACCTCTTATTCAGATTCAATTTGTACCAATGGGATGTTATGTTAGTGGACAAAAAGAGGACATGCACAGTGTTGTAGCTCTGATAGAATTTGCCCTAATAAGTATGCATTAGATGAAAATACTTTAAAGTTCACGCCCCTTTGGGTCAACCGTCAGTCATTTTCAGGCCCCTTCTTCGTGTCTTGTTCCGGCCCAGTTTGCAAACTAAAAAACGGGTGTATTTCTTCTCAGCCACTTGAGTCGAGGTATCGCTGTTTTCGTCGAGCTGAGTGTTCTTCACTCTCCAGAGTCGCTCAGCCGTCGGGGCAGAAAGAAGATGGCCTTCTGTCCGATGTGAGTTCTCGGACCGAGTTTAGGTTTCCCGTTCTTTTTCAGCGCCACGTACCAGTTCCTCTCCTGATATTTCTGACATACATATGTGTTGTAGTGGTTCTCCTCCAGCTTCTCCAGAAAGTAACATTCATCGGTCACTGTAGGCTGAGAGATGGAGAGAAGAAAACGGCTGACTTCTGTGTGAATTGAAGTAATTTACTATCTTAAAAAAAAAAATCATCAAATTGTAATTCATTACTTGCAACGGATGACTTTGAATATTCATCTACATTTGCCTGCATCACTGAGTGTAATGAGGTGATTGACTATCACATAGCATCCTCACATCTGTTACTCACCGAACTGTATAATCGCCCCTCGTCGCTCATGGACAAATATCTCCTGGCTTCTGTTCCTTGGATGACCACGACACCTCTGTCCACAGCTTTGAGCTTTAAAACGGCTGAAAGGAGGAACAAGTTATGAATAATGGGAAAACAATAACAACTGACGTCTTTCTGCACACGCCTCCACAAACGGGTCACTGATCATTAAAACAATTTAAAACCTTTTTGAGGCTAAATGAATGACAACCAGTGCAGGAATTAATTTTAGAGCATCTTTTGTTATTCTTGTGACTAAATCAATTTAGCGCCTTGAGGTCTTTCCAGCATTTGAAACGGATTTACTCAAGTAAACATGGAGCCTGTTATGGAATATGTATGAGTCGAAGCAAGGAGACCTCAGGAGATGGTAGATGTCTTATGCAGAAACTTTTATTTGATGCCTGATGATCACTGTGAGAACCAATACTTGAGCAATACAACAGCTTCAGACTCAACAGTGCAGTGCAAACCCCCAAATCTGCCACCTGTCCCTCCTCAGAAAGCACAAAAGCCTGATTATTTTGAGGAAGCTGCCACGGCGTCTGTATTATGTCGAGGTTAAAGGTAAGAACTGTGTTGTTTGTGTCCTTGCCTCGCCTGGAGAAGCAGACCCTTAAAAACTCAGATTAAAAGCGAACTTATTCACAAAATGACATTAATCTTAAAGGGAATCCGGTATAGAGAAAGCCTTCTTGTTAAAGAAAAAAAAGGAGATGGATGGCAAACATGCCTTTTATTTATTTCCATCTGTTGACACTGACAAGATTACATAAAACATAAACATAAATGTACATTTTCACAAATGGTAGTGTGACCAAGTGAGCTAATATCTTAACGCTGACATGTTTGTGTCGTGACCTTTTATATTTGACATTGATTTATCTTTCCTATTTCCCAATGGACAGCAGAAAGACTGGCTTGCCACACCTCTGCATTAAAAAGCAACACGTGTCCACATTCATTATATTGTGTGTAATACAGTTACAGCCTATTTGTATTTGCATAATTAGCTCATCTTTCAGCCCCAGTGCATCACAAGTATCTGCTACGTTATTATGTATTTATTATTATTTTGTATCTTAATCCTCGAGTTCAAAAAATAGGAGTTAAACTAAACTTATAAATCAAGTAGATCCGTGTAAAACATCCGCCCTCGCGCCCACGATCTCCCCATGAACGCGTTTATAGGACGCCTCCCTCCTTCAATCCGACACACCTGCAGTAGCCTGGAGGCCGTGAACGCATCATAAAGGCGCTGTGCCGCAGTCTTACTGTGAACGTCGCCGTCATCCCGGTGGCCCTGCACCGTCCCATCGGGGAGGATCTGGAGGTGATGTCCGCCATTCATGCAGTACAGGCGAGTCAGCCGCCTGGAGTCCCGCAGCGGGCCGCGGTCCACCGTCTGGTCCTCCGAGGCAAACATCCCCTCCTCGTCCGTCATCCCGCAGCTGTGTAATCAACGGGAAGGTCTGGATCCTGGGGGGGTTTCACGAGAGAAACCGGCGGGGCTCGGTCCCCCCGCAGTGGTCAGGTGTTTACATGCACGTGAACGAGCGCGGAGATCACAGAGGCAGCTGGGTGCGCGTCCCCGAGGCCCGGCCTCAACCCCCGCCTGGGATAAAGCTATCAAGTGAGATCATCAAAACAGAAGACTAAACCTAACTTTTTATAATTGTGGTTTATTAGCTACTAATGGAATAAAATAAATCATGAATGGAAGAGGCATTAGTAGCCAAACCAGATACTGTTACAGGTAAAAGTTATAAAGCTAATCATAACTACTATACGCTATGTGTATGCATATTTTGAAAACTTATGTTTGACAAATTATTTTTTTGAAAAATAAATATTTACCAGAGTAGACGTGTATAATAGCATTAAATGTAATAATCTGTACATCAAATGTGTACTTTTTTTTTTTAATTTGCACTTCTGTGTGCCACTTCCATTCCACCACCATAATGAAACAGTTAATTTTCCATTTCCTGGGTGGACTACAGAGTGGTTTGGGTAAAGAATAGAGAAAGGTCACAGTCGTGCTTAAATAATTCAAAAGTCTGCGATGGGCCCGGAGGTTTGATGCAACCTCTGGAGGCGTCTGACACCAGACGTTTACGTGTGCTCCAACACGACGAGCGTGAAAAGGTCGAGAATGTCAGTCAATGAAGCAGGTGTCAGGATGGAAAAGCGAGTTTATTTGATGAACATGTGCTCGCCGCGATAACGAAGGGGTCTTACAACAAGCTCGCCGTTCCCACAGTTCAGTATCATCGATCGCAGCCAACATCGGCATACAGCTGCTCGTTTGGAGAAGTACCACACAAAGACGTACAGTTCGACCTTTAATCAATAGAGGAAAAGATCAACAGGAATCACACTACAGAGGAGAAATAATACAGAGGGGTAGGTATAGAAAAACTATTATTTGGAGACAAATACACCACATTTTCTTTACAATGGATTATATGTACATATTCAAATTCTTTTAAGCAAAACATTTTTTTTTTTAGAGAAAGCATATACCAGTGAAACATGATCTGCCCTTGATAATTCTGAAAAGTTAATGTCTGCATATGCTTTATACAAAATAGATTTTCAAACAATATTTGGGTAGTGCAAATCTTTTTTTTTCTTTTTTCTTTTTTAAAGATTCAAGCTGGTTGATTACTTTCACAAACAGTTTGTGTGTGAAAAAGACTGACTCCTATCCTATTCACAGTATTACACAATTTGACCAAAGACTTCACGTTATAGAGTAAAAAAAAAACAACAAAAAAACTGTGTTTTAAAAAAACAAAACAAAAACAACAACATTTGTCTTCCGGAAGCTACTTCGTCTACACTGACACATGTTGGATTTGTGTGTGCTTGCTTTGGTCACCTTGTAGTTAAAACATCAAAATAGGCTTTTTGTGTGCAGTCTGTGTAGACTGATTACTGTATAAGTGTATCTTTTCCTGAAAAATCTGGCCTGCAGAGATAATGTTATATGTGAATCTCCTGTATGCAAATAGCTTATACTGGAAAGAAGATTGAAAAAATAAAATAAAAAATGAAGCAACCACATCTTGTTGCGTGATGGTGACAGATTATCTGTCATTCCTATTGCATATTCAGTTGTCCTCCTCAAAAATGTACAAGAACCTAAGCAAGGATACATTTTTGAGTGAGTACAGGAAAGTGTGCAAGTGTGTATATATATACATATATATATAAATATAAATATATATACTGTATATACCTGTTTAAATGAACAGCAGCAGAGATTTGTATACACTGAATGTGAAAGTAACCCATGGGTAAACCCCAATGCAGTTTATGAAGATGGTTTTCAACTATTTTGAATAAACATCAGAAAGAAAAAAACAACAAGTATGTTTTTTTTCTGTGCCTGGCTATGAATGACAACGGTGGCAGCACATTCCTAGAACGATCGTAATCCTAACACACACAAAAAGAAAGAAAAAAACCACCATAAATCACAGAAGCAGACACATTTTGGGAATCCAAACTGACCGTTTTTGGTTCTTAAAGTCGGGACATAAAACGACTGAACATGGTCAACCACGTACTGTGAGAATGATTTGGGAAATTTCAACAACCTGAGCATGGCGAGCGGTTCAAAATTCATGATAGCTTTCATACTTCTTGTTAGGTTGGTAAAGCAGAGGCAAAACAATTTAGTCTTGGCATATTTATCCAATTATTTTAAACTGGCAGGGCAGCATCATTAATCTGTCAAGAGCATTTTTCTTTTTTTAATTAAATTAATTCATCTAAGGTAAACATGTCAAAACCTGGATTATTTTGTGCTTTCAAAAACACACGTTATACACTGAGCCGACAACTGATGAGAAATGTTGCATTTCAAATCTCCAATGTACAAAGTACGGGATGCTGGCAGACCTACGTGAGTCTGGGAGATTGCACAATGAATCTGAGAGTGCCATGTGTTACCATTACAGCTCATTAATAATGATCTTAATCCAGTGAACAGAAGCTCAGATAATTGGGCTAATTTAGAAGATTCAGTACTGGGACGAGTTCTCCCTCTTTCAGTATCACTGAAAACAGACAAAACTGGAGTTTGGCACTGAAATAGTTCCCAGAGAATAAAGGATCCATTTTTGCCTGCCTCCCCAGTCAGTGACGCTACACTTCACTGTGACATGACTCCATGAGGTGACGGATGCTAAGTGCTTTCAAACATTGGGGCTTGACTAGCTAACAGACGGACAAACAGACATGTACATTGTACTAAAGACACAGACATTAAGACAAAAGGTGCCTACAGGGCATTAAAGGAGCAGAAGGCTTACACGGGAGGGGTCAAAGGTTATCAGCAGCTGCGGGAGGTTTACAGGATAGCGAATCTGCAAACGCCTGATCCATAAAAGCTGTACACACAAGCTGTCTATCATACCGGTCATTCGGTTATAAAGGAGCAGTTCAAACATTTTGGGAACGCCGCTTATTTATAGTCTTGTCGTGAAAACCGACACCGCTCTCGAGTGTCTGTAATATGGAGCTACAGCCAAGAGCCAGTTAGCTTAGCTTAGCATAAAGACAGGAAACAAGGGAAAACAGCAAGCCTGAATACAGGTAACAAAATCTGCTTACTAGCTTCTTTACAGGTGAGCAATACACGTTGTATCTTGTTTGATTAACCAATGCAAAAACAGAAATTTTGCATTTTACCGATATTTTTTGGCCAATTGCTGTTTTTTTTTTTTTTTTTAACTCTTTTGTTTATGTAGAGATTAAACAAACAAGATATAAAGTGTTTTACTGAGCTTTCGAGGTGCTAGTAAGCAGACTTTGTTACATTTGGAGTCAGGCTAGAGATTTCCCCATTTCCAGACTTTATGCTAAGCTACGCTAACTCATTACAGGTTTGTATCAATCTTCTCGGCAAGAAAGCAAATAGCTGCATTTCCTAGAATTTTCAACAATACCTTTAACAAACATAGCAAAGCAAAAAGCAAAGTTAGATGCTTATTGCAAGCTTGGATATGTTGTCAAAGAAGGATCGTCAGTGGCAGAAACATGACTGTAAAAATATATTTTTTGAAATGGACGTTTTTTCTTTCTTTCTTATAACCGGTTTGAGCAATGTTAGAACCACTGAAATCCAGTTTGCAGATGATTTAAAACTAAAAACATCCCCTCTCTTCTCTGATTGGTAGACGCAGGTATCTAACATTCCATTATTAGTCTATTTGGGGCAGACGGGACTAAAATAAATATCAAAGCCGGCTATTTCCTTATAGAAAATGTTTTTCATACTTCCATCCAAAGTCATACAATAAAGACTGGTACAGCATAACAGTCTTTCTTCACAGTCCTTTAAAGCCTTTAGCAGGGTACAAAGTGCTCAAATTGCAATTAAGGAGTTGAGTGCGCAGAAGATCGCATGAAAGAAAGCAGGCTTTGAAAATTCATCAAATCTAGACACGGACGAGGGGCCGAGCTGCCACTTCTAAAGATAAACACAGCCACTGAAGAAAAAAAAACAAACTGCCAACTGCACGTAACATAAAAAGTACAATCAACATATGATGAAGGTATACTGTGGTGGGTTTAAGAAAGCACACCTTGAACGGACAGAAAGGAAGAAATGGCTAAGATGATATTTGAAGCAAAAAAGGCACATATTCTTTTCCCTTTTAAAATAGACTTGTGTAAACCTGGAAGAGGTCGACTTGTGGGAGAAATCATCCTTTTAGCGATGCACGTCGAAGAACAATTCAACAGAATTGTTTATGTCCAAAGTATCAAAGCAATGAAATATGCTTTTTTTAAATGACTGGAAAACCGAGTTTTTCCCCATATGACTGATAAAACATTTTTGTTACATCCTCCTATAAAAACTAAAAGAGGAACATACAGTCTAAAAGCCTACTTAAGAGCATGTCATATTAATTAAGCTTTGTTACCTTCCCAGGTAACTACAACCTGGAAAATTGTATAAACTGTTACAATTTGAAAATGTAGAAAATACTATCAGAACCTGTACACAGGTATTTGTTTATCTATCTTAGATATCGGTCTGGATTTGAAGGTAAGAAACCTGAGACGGCGTGGATGTTAGCGTAGACCGCTTGGTGATTATACTTATATCTTACAAACATTTCCTACGTGTTATACACATCTCCGACTGCTAAACAAAATCGATGTGCTCGCTGTCTCGTTTCTACACAAATGTCTCCAGTTTCTCCGCCCTCCGACCCGTGAGCCACTACACAAAGTTGCATACTTGCTCCCACAGACATTCACTCCTCGCCTCAGATCCTCGGTCCTTTTCGTCGTCGCTCTTCATGGGGGGGGCTGGGGGAGTGGGAGGGTAGGGGGGGTTCGGTGAGGTGATGTGGTGGGATTTTAAGGCATCGTGTCCGTTACGGGGCAAAATCATCTCTGGTGGAAGAGGAGAGGTTTGACGCTCCCGGCCTTGAATTTAGGTAACTGGTTGCTGATGATCTCGGCGAGCATCTCCGGGAACTCCACACTCAGCGATTTATTCACAAAGGTGTAAAAGCAGAAGCTGAGCAGTCCTCCAACCATCTGCAGACACACAGAGAAGAACATATTAGTGGATACATTAACACACCATGCTTAAAACAAATGAATCAGCTCAATAACCGCCGGTGAATCGCTGTTTAAGGATTCAGAAAGCTGCAGAACGCAGGTGGTAAATAACCACCTGCCAATCACATGCACTGATGTCAAGATGATGCATTAGGCTGGATCTCTGTACCTCGTGCATGGAGTCGAGAAGCTTGGTGAGCTGATAGAAACGCTGCCAGTTCTGGCTGGAGTTCTCCTCACGCTTCACGATGGCTTTGCCCAGCTCCTTAATGTACGACATCCGAATATCGTCGAACACCGCCTGGCTCTTCAGGCCGTCCTTTGGCACTGCGGGGAAAACTAAAGGTCAACATCTGGGACAAAGATAAGGATAATGTACTGGAAATCTAGTAATAAAGGAGGCAGGACATCCTTTACATATTAAATGATCATGTCCAGGCCGTGAAGGGCGACAAAGGGAAGCTGATTAATACAGATCAGGTCATTTTCAGGGCGAACACCCAGTAATATTTAACAGCATAGAGCAACTACAGGAACAAAAGCCACACACTCCAAAAAGGGAGCTGGGATGACCGGTCAGCTCCCTGCAACTACGGTTATTTTTATTCATTTAATTATGGCATGTTTGTTTATATCTCCTGCACTGTGTTACATAACTGTGTAGACAACATTTTTTCACATATTTTCTGCATCAAACCAGTCGACCCCACGAAGCCTCAGTTCTCACTTACAATAATTGCATGCCTGATAGTTTTGTCCTTTGCATACATCAACATTACCTTTCAGCCCATGTAGACAGTATTGGATTGGAGTAATAGCTTTTGCAGTGACAGCATTAACACCGGACTACATTCAATAAGTGATGGGGGAAGAGAAAGAGACGGACCTGTGCTGAGCAGCAGCAGAACCTTCATGCACAAATACTCGTCGTGGGAAACCTGCAGCCGGACGAACTCGCTGGAAATCTTAAGCATCTGCTCGCACTGGTCGGCCATGTAGGGCAGCTTCATCCTGTCCCTGGTGAAATTACGACAATAAAAGGGTAAACACACGGCTCCTTAAGTCACAAGTGATTTATAAGGGATATTTGTTTAATCTCAATCAAGAAAATGAAGTGGCTCCCGGTAATATCTCTGTAGATTAAATGTTCAAGGACATGCTGCAAACAATTTGAGGATCCCACATTAAATCACTCTTCCAGATAGTTGAGAGTGAATATTTCAGATGAGTGATTGTCATCTCGGTGATGGAGTAATTTTGTGGGTGAAAGTGAAATTGGGGACAAACTTGTGCAAAGAGTCTTGAAATGTAACTTTAACGGTTTGCAGTTTCATTACTTTGAATAACAGAAAATGTCTTCAAAATGTAACACAAAACACCACCATTATTCATATGAAACCACCTAAAAAACAAAATATATACCAAACTGAGAAAGATTCTTTCAAGCCTTTCGTGATCAAAAGCCACAATAACAATCTGGGGGGAAAAAAAAACCTCTAGTTGAATTTTGTTTGGCGGCTGATTGACAAATGGTGAACAAAACATCAGATATCAGATAATAGATTTTAATTATGATCATATTAACTCTCAGCTTGTGAAAAAAGGAAGACAGATCAAAAGGTCTATCACAGCCCTCAGCCCACTAGCTGTGATGACTGCTCACTAGAAAACAAACAAGTCTAGAAGAGGGATGAAACGCTGATGACTGATGACAGCTGACAGACGCAGTTTGATTCTCTGGAGATATGACACGCACAGCACCGAGCAGCACTGATATATGTAAACAAACGGATGTGTTGGGTGACTGCTCGTAATAAAAAAAATGTAAAAATCGTACGCTGGAATATATCACTTCAATTTTTGATTCATGGGACGTGTAAATATAGAATCCATTCACCAGGTCAGGATATTTTATATCCCAACTTTCACTGCTAATAATCATAAAATACTAAATACCAATTATACTGACACATTTAATGTGGAATATTTTAACACTTTACTATGGTTAAACAAGCGTTAGACCAATAGATGGACTGAAAATGGATTGATACATACTCGTTGATGACGAGGTCGGGTGCAAAGCAGAGCATGTTGCCATTGCACTGCTGGTACGATCTCCAGCCCAAACCGAAAGACATGAGGAAGAGCCAGGAGCACTGCAGCAGAGTCATCTGGTCGTCCAGGTGCAGGTTCCTGAAACCTGAGGGGGGAGGACGTGGAAATATTTCAACCAAGTCTCAATACGGTCACGGATGTGTGCAAGAAGGTTTCGGTTGTGAAGAGAAACCAAACAAAAATACAGTGAATAATTTAGATGTGCACTAAAAATGTCACCTTTAGCAGGTGATACGCTACAGAATCTGTGTTACTTGTAAAACGTTCATGATTCCAAAAATGCCAAACAATGACAAGAGTACATAGATTGGCTTGACTGTTTTATTAAGGGATATCAAGGGCAATACTTAAATACTTGACTGAATGTACATAGATGTCATTATGGAAAGAGAAGACCAACGGTAAAGAAACTTGTTCCAACTGCAGATCAACCTCAACATGTCACCCCAGTTTAGAGGTCGCCACTAACCTGGCAGAGCCTTGGCCCACTTGACAGCCGAGATGACCTGCCGGCCCCCCAGCCTGTTGAGGGTGGTCATGAGGCGGGTGGAGGTGTCGGGCAGTGTGCTGTCGTAGCCGGCGTATATGGTGTCTGGCTCGATGGCCTTCAGCAGGGACAGCATCGTGGGAACGAGTTGAGGCATGCACTTGGGTAAAAGCGAGCGGGCCTCAATCGGCGGAGGAGTCAGCTCGGGCGGGTTGCTCGGCTGGGCGCCCTTTAAACGGTTCAACTTCTTGGTTTTGCGCGCTGCGGGCGAGAAAATGGGGATGAACATGCAGAGAAGAGTGAAGTGAAATCAAGAGAGGAGTTTAAGATGAGACGGGGACAATTTAACGAACTAATGGGTACACAGTTTGCCGTTATCGGTGTGGTTAATACGTACCTTCAAGGTTCATGCCTGCCATCAGACACTTGCGGAAGCGGCAGGCCGGGCAGTTCTTCCTCCTGATCTTGTCTATTATGCAGTCATTCCTCCCAGCACACAGGTAATTATGCTGCCCTGAAGCACAAGGAAGAGGAAGATTAATCTGTTATTTACCGCCACTGTTGCCGTAGAAAACACTCCCGGGGGAAAATCTAATTAGCTCACTTTGTGAGGAGCATGCACTCCAACTTCAAATCATAATGACTCCGGCATTTAAGCGAACGTACGAGACATGCTGGTGATGAATGAGTTTATGACAGGCGGCGAATAAATCAGTGAGTAAATAATGATGTCTTGTGGCTTTGTACCTTCCACTGCTCTCTTGAAGAAGACCTTGCAGCTCCCGCAGGTGAGAACGCCGTAGTGGCAGCCTGAAGCCTCGTCGGAGCACACCAGGCAGATTTTATGAGTCCCGCTTTTTCCTTGTGTCGATGCAGCGCTGACCACATCCTGTCTGGAGGTAGAACTGGAGGGAGAGGGTGGAGACAGAGCAGAGAACTGTAAGGGATATTCAGTGCCTCTCAATAGTTCCCTGTGGAGTCTATGACCTCTAGTAGTGCTGTGGAGCTGTTTTTCTATGAGTGGGTCCCCATTTTGTGTGTCAGGATGCACATGCGCATGCATGTCTAGGTGGCGACGTGTACATATTTCCTGCCAAAGGTTTCACACTCTTCTACTGGTTTACAGGTGTTGGTAATGACAAAATATGCAAAAGTGTCGCGAAAAACTGCTTGCTAGTAATCATGAATTAAAAGAATGCAGCTTTCAAACTTTTAGAAAAATAGTAGTTGTTTTATGAGGATGTACATCCCTTCATCAGATTTATTAGATGGCCATGATATAGTGAATGTAAAAATAACTTCTAGCCTGTTTGCAAGAAAAGCACAGTTTTCCTACAAACACAAACATTGACTATAATTTGAACTTCCACTATCTGTGGACGTGTTGTATCAAAATAATCTTAAGTATCACAAAATAGCTGCATGCATAGCCATTTTAACTGACAACATACTGTATATGTCAACAGTATGCCATTTATACTACCTATCCCCCCCTCCACCTGAATGCAGCCTTTCAGTTTTTTGGAGTTCAGCTGTAGTTCATATTTACAACTCTGCACCAAAACTTCAAAAAAATAAAGACTACACAGATAGACTACACATACTCCAATCAGACTCAATGTGTTCCTTGTGCGTGTTTTTCCTCTTCGCCTTTGTTCCCAACATCACGAGTGAAAACAAGTGAGTCCCATTGTGCCCGTTTGGTCACATCCTAAATCCAATGGTTGCCAATGAACAATGCATCTTCCTTTGATTAAACCTCTGATGTTTCCAGACCTTGTCAACAGTGGTTAGAGATGCACTTTTTCAAAACTACCACTAGAGGAAGTCAGGCTTTGCCACATCCATGCGCCAGAGGTCCACACCCCCTTTCTAACCCAGTGGCCACAGCAACGACAACGCCCACACCGAGAGGATATTGAGCCTGAGAAGTGCAGCAACTGTGTCTGTCTGTCGAAGTTTGCAACCGCAATGACAATACACTGTTGTATTTGATAAGGGCTGCTCTGAACTGTATCTGCACGCAAACACACTCCTGCAGTTTTGAGCCATGGAGCAAAGTTCACTCATTTATACAACATGGTGGTATTGGCATGGAAGCAGTGATGTGAAGCAGGATGGGAAAACCTGAGTGAAACATCAAAACAAGTCCAAAAGCATTCAGCAGCCAGATAAAAAAAAAAATCAGGGAGAGACCTCAGAGGAGGCTGTCTAGCCATGACAGGGCTGAGAGCTTTCTGAGCACCACTGAAAAACACGCTGCTCAAAAAGTCTGCCCACTGACTCTGACTTCTCTCTGCATTGTTTCATACCGCTGAAACTCAAACCCCCAAATCTTTGGCTTGGTTCGGGGAGGTGACCACCACTAAGTGGGGGGCTCACTGAACAGCTCTCTCTTGGTCCAGCTGTGAGAGGTGAAACGGGCTAGATTCAACCAGATTCTGCTTTCTTGAATTAATGGTGTAATAAAATATTGAAGAGATCATGTATCGTAATTTTATGTTTTGCAAAACTGAAAAATTTCTAAAAAAAAACAAAACAAACAAAAAAACCCCAGTAAAAAATAGTTTATATTTGCAGAGACATGCACTCTCAAATTGGTGTTATGATCTTGGATGTTACAAGGTGGTGTAACATCTGGTGGTGTGTTTATAATATGACAGCCCTCCTAAAATTAGATTTAAAAAATTGCAATAGATCAGATTATTCTTCTCCTGAATACCTGCTGTTTGAATCACAGCCAACAGTCCTCCACAAAAGAGCCTTGGTGAGGAGTTACACGATATATATACGATTCATAAAGAAGCCGTGCTGCTGCGATGATGTAACCAGCATGCCATCTGTCTCACATGCGGACTTATGTGGGGTTTCCCTGACATACTGCTATGAGAGCACACACAGAGTAAACAGTATGCACACATGCAGACAAAAGCCCTTCAAGCTGCAAAAGGAGCTTGTTGTTACCACCAGGGTGGGCGGAGGAGGCTTATGAGCGCAGAGTAATGAGGACAATGTCAGGGGGTGTAGAGTGGTAACCAGTTTATCCTTCACGGGCCCACTGGGATGGTGTCAGCAGGGCAGTTTTGTGACATGGCTGTAGGCTTCTAGCTCAAATCCAATTACTGCAGCATCTATACAACACTAAAAATAAGCCCACCCTGATGTCACTCCTTTTCAGTGTTTTCTCGAAAACTCAATTTGCAATCAGTGGAGGACATTCAACCAGGCCCCTAAAAAAAGTCACGGTTTTTGCGGATTGCCAGACGCAAACCAATCAAAGTTGCATGGCAGTGTGGGGAGACTCAATTTCCTCTTTCTGAAACCATCTGTTGAAGTGAGCGCTTGCCATCGACAGGAAGTTCTTGCATTCCCTCAGAGTTTACTATCGGCCAGGGCAACGCCACAGCTCAGAGAGACACCCAGGGATGGGCCTCGACTTCAGGAAGAGCAGTGCTGAGAAAGTTAACTGCTTACGTCGGTGGGAGTGTGATCAATTAGCCTGGGTTTTAATGAGACAAGCCACTTCACGCACTTACGATAATGCCGGTGGCTCTGTACCCTGCTTAACAATTCATAATCCCCTTTTAGCCGCGAGTGTCACGAGTAGCTTGACAGGTCCCTGCCCTATATACACCAGTCTCTTTGTAAATCCAGATGAGAAGCTATTCAAGCTATGTTAATGCAATGCCCAGCCATTTCTTTTTAGGTGAGGTAGATAATAGATGTGTATTCCACAGATTAATCTACATCATCCTACTTGACCAACTTCATGCACAGTCACCTTAAATGAGTCACTGCATTCTGTTCAACCAGTTTTCTGATTCACATGTGGTGAGGTCAAGCTGCTGGATAAAACTAGAAACAACAGAACATCACAAAAACATCTGGCTAGGTGAATGCATGCTTTAAAAAAAAAACAAACTGCTTTCTGTGTTACTGCAAAGATTATGACCGCTACGGATCTGGATGAACATTGCACAACCATCTCATCTTCATCAAAACTCTGAGCGTGAGGAGAGCAGAAGGAAGTGCTCCTTCCCCCGAGGTAAGGGCCACCAAAATAGAACGGGGAACTGGTCTCTACGCTCTGAATCATTCTTGCATGCAGAACAACAACACAGCTTCTATGTGGGAGTGGTAGTCTGGGTTTGTTTGACCAAAGACTGGACTTCTCTTAAAAAAAAAAAAAAAACCTCAAGCAAAAACAGACCATATATCTTTGGAAGTACTTGACATTAGTGCAACATACTCACTAAACAGACGCCAAGCTGCCACAGAAAATTAATACAATGGAGATGAAGTACCTATTAGAGGTCATCTAATGTTTTATGGCCATTGCTTGGGTTCATGGAACAAGCCATTAGTGAGATATTCTTACATGTCACACTCTGGATGATCCTTCAGTGTTGCTGCCTGCATGGGCTGGGAGCCTCCTCCATGCTGTATTGACAAAACCCCTTTAATAACAGCTAGATTTTGTAGCAGCAACAACTGTTTGGCTTCACACATCACAGGAGAGGACTAAACCTGGCCGAGCACAAGAAAAATAGCCCCTAAGGATTTGAGTTTCCACATAAGTTTCCATAATTGGAGCTTTTAGCGACTTTGTGTAGGTGGGAGGTGGCTTCCTGGCCTGTAAAATGAATTGGAGGCTTGCTACTGCTACTTTGTGCATAACCACAATACCTTTAGCTGAATACTGCCGAATGTGGGAGGAACCCACTCCCAAAGTTCAGCTTTGCTGACTCGACAACTGCACAAACACAACATAAGAAGAGGGGCACAACCACCTTCCAGACTTAGCTGCATCTTCTATATGGGGAATTTCTATACGTCCATTCAGTGTCAAAACACAAGAAAGACTAAATACAGAAAATTGGTTACAGGAGAATGCGGTAATAACATGAAACGGACTGGAATGGTTGGCATTTGATCTGGTGCGTTAACTCGGCGCCAGCTGTGGGCAGGAGGGAGGGAAAGTAGGTCAGGAGAGTGAGAGCTTCACGGCAGCCCTCTGCGGTCCGGCTGCCTGCCTGCAACAGCACTCATGATGACACACCACCCACGCACGCACGCGCACGCGCACGCGCGCACACACCACACACACACACACACACACACACACACACACACACACACACACACACACACACACACACACACACACACACACACACACACACACACACACACACACACACACACACACACACACACACACACACACACACGCTCATGCATAATACACAATACACACAAGCAAAATCATGAAGGTGATTTACAGTAACTGAAAGCTTCTGCTGACAGTCAAGGTCCCTGCCCTTGGTTGCAGGAAGCAAAGACAGGACGAATAGAGGGTGAGAGAGACAGAGACAAAGAGAGACAGACAGACAGACAGACAGACAGACAGACAGAGAGAGAGAGAGAGAGAGAGAGAGAGAGAGAGAAGACAGTGAGGCGTGTGCAAGATCAACACTGTGCACTAAAAATATATGTATATATATATATACATTTATATATACAATTATATATGTTTACATACACACACACACATGAAAAAACACTTGATTGTATGTATATATATATATATATATATATATATATATTATATACACACATATAGTTTTCAAGTGGTTTTCTTCCTGATCTTTACTCAGGAGTGAGAAGTCATTTTCCAAAGTTGACTCAATATTCCCACATGTGAAATTCTCTGGAGTTTTACCACCTTGGCGAAGACACAGCCAGATGTGCTCTTCTACTTCCAGAGGTGCTGCCTCATTCAGCCCAGACATACAGTAACCGCTGATCTTGGCTTAAGCATTATTATCAGTCAATTAATATAAAGGCTGCAACCAACAGACATTTCCATTATTAATTCATCTTCCCATATTTTCGAAAAAGGAATCAATGCATTGGTCCATGCAGAGATCGGTGAATAACAACTTCTTAAAATCACATGTGACATTTAAAAAAAATACATTTCTAATTAACATTCTGAAATCCAGATATATTTGTTTTCCTGTTACATAACACAGAGAAGCAGTACATTTACATATTTATAAAAAGGTACATAAAAGGTAATGTTTAGCCTTTTGTTGAACAAAACTTCTTACATAATATACATTATAAAACTAGTTGCCAATTCATTTTCTGTTGATGATTTATCGAGTAATTGTCTCAGCTTAGGTAATAATCAGCAAATAGAGAATGGTTGCATAATGAATAGAAAAATAGAAGTCAAGTTTTGAATGACTGAAGGCAGAGCCTGAATGAATCACCCTTTTTTTAAATCGGTGTGAAAACCTGAGCCATACAATAATCAAACATGCACAGCTAGACATTGAAGCTACACAGCACTGCTTGGTCTAAATGTGAGAACAGCTCTATTTCAGTAAGCCAGTTGTATTACTCCTCAAAACAATGTTCGTCAATTACATACTAACGAGTCAAAGCCACCAAGGAAATGCCACTGTGCACTATAAATAATGTGTTTATAGATCATACGGTCCAAAACATTTAGTCTTTAGTCAAAGAGCCCAGAGGAACAAAATGGGAAACAGGCTAAAGTCAGGAGCAGGATATATGGCTCAGTCATTACATGCGACCCCGCAAACTGAACTCTATGGGCTCTGGGCTATGACAATCAAAGGAGGAGAAGGAAATACCGCACAAAAAATAAATAAATAAAAAACAAGCTACATAACACAAGCCTACTATATGATTATCTGCCAGAGGAATTACATTTCCACATGTTTTTCTGTAATGAGTGTATTGCTTTGAGAGCAACCCAATGTTAATCAGGTCACTGAAACCAATTATCATGACGAGGGAGTGTCTTTCCAAAAATAGGAACAAAGAATCATTCAAGGTGAATAATTCTTCATGTGAAAACCGGTTGTTTGTGTGTGAGACCGTAGACCTGAGTCAGATCGTAAAAAGCTGTGATGCATTAAATGTCACGTTATGGAAAATGTAAGCACCGGCGAACTGGATATGTGGAATACGGCTGGTGGTGTTACGAGTCCCAGCTGATCCGCACAGTGCAAAGCAGCATACTCAGGGGCGACAGGTCAGGTACTCCACGTCATGCCTCAGCCTCAGCAGGAAGTAGAAGCGCCATTGCGTGAGAAGCTGGGAGAGATGGTGACCTGATGCCCAGCGCCTGACAACCACAGAGCCACCGCTGCCGTGCACAGCTTATATCAAGCAACCAAACGTCACACAGGTTGAGGCGAACAGACACCGCATGAAAACAAAAACTTCCTCCCATGCACACACTCACGTGTAGAGACACAAGTCTATGATTTAACACACACACGCGTGCAAACACACCTCAGCAGAACACAAAGACAGGGCAATTAAAGCCACATGTGGCTTTAAAATGGAGATGGTTATCTTATGCATCTCGTGTCGCTCCCCATCTGTTCTGGGTCATCAGACATTAGGATGACTGTCAGACACCAAGCATCATTTTCACAAACAATAAAAACACACCAAAGATGTGTGGCTGCGTTGACATGATGCCGATCTTCGAGCTGATCACACCCTGTCAGATACTGTGAATCACGTGATGCAAATGCAGAAGAGACACACAACAAAAAAGCCTATAAGTCGCGTGACTCTGCCACACCACTGTTGGCGAAGAATGTATCTTCAGCTGCTTCACTACTGGATCCCGGAGCCACATTCACAGCTGAACCCATACAAGTCTCAGGGCGAAAGAGTAATCACTGTACAAAAGACACTTTGTGGGAGCCGTGTGGAGTTCAAATACTGCGACTCTGTAGTCTATATTTATCTGAATGGGCATTCACTGGAAATAAATCACAGCAGAAATTGAGATTAAGAAAAATCACGAGTAAGTCAGTGGAACATTTTTTTTTTTTTTTTTAAACTTATCTCTACAACTGAATTTCCTGCTTACTGTACAGGCCTGACATGTACAGGCTTGTAAAGGCCGCAATTCATTCAACCCAATTGTTGAATGAACCGTCTGTGCTGCTCCTTGGGGACAGATGTGCTTCAAGTGAAGACATTTGTTTTTGCCATAATGCAGCTGGAGGATCGAAGAGATTTGCCCAAAACAACTCCATGGTTCCCCACTGATGAATAAAAAACGCTAGTAGCTGGTTTAGAAAGATGATGATTACACACTGCAATTAGGGACATGCCAGAAAACATACATGCTAATGGAGTATTTGTCCTTTGAGAGAAAAAAGAAATGTCTGACTTGGATAAAAGGGAAATGCCCCAGGCTTATAAAAAGTATATCCTTTCTCTAGATCTTGGTGCTTATTGCTGCAGCCAAGTCATGTAAGGTCCATGAGCTTGTCTCACAAAGCAGGATTAGGGGGTTAAATAACCAACGTATGGGTTAACCCAAGAATTTTTGTCTCAGGAAAATCGCTTGATTTTAAATCAAGCTTTGTGGCGATGGTAACCAACCCCACAAACCAAACCTGTTGGGAGCCGTTTTTCTCAGGCTTATCATCAACTTATAAAATATCGACCTCCTCATCCATCAACTGCTTGGGGAAATGAAGTCAGGAATACAGCAGAAGCTTGTTTGACAGGTATCTTAAGATGCTGAGTAATACATTTAATTGCTGCTATTAGTTACGTACGCATTATGCTGAAATTACAACATAACTGACGCACAACAGGCCCCTTGAAATCTATGATGACATGTATAACTATGCCTGAGATGACACCATACCAACAAAATAAGAAGTTCTCCCATTATGCTGTAACAAAGTGCACCAATCCCGCATTTTTTAAATTAAAATAAAATAGTGAATTTACACACTGACAAGTAGCTAATGTATGTGCACTGGAATAAGGTAATACATACCTTATTGTCTTCAATTCTCAATATTTACACACGTCATACAGCTCCCTGTAATCTATTTCAAACCCAGAAAAATGCAGAGCCCTAAAAATAACACCAATTTATAGATCCGGTGTTACTAAAATTTACTGACTATTAGTTTCGATCACTTGTCTTCTGCTCTATCATTAAAATGTTTTTATTTTTTTAAATGAACAGTCCCCATTTTCAATATTCTCAACATGTGTGAAATACCCAATGTATTATCTGATGATGCTACACGTGACTGGCTATTTGATTACAAAACCTAAACTCCTGGACTAATGCCACTTGCTGATAACCACCTTTGTGAGAGCTGTTATCCAGAAGTGTCAATGTTTCATTTGTGAATCCAGATAACAGAGCCTGTCTGAGTTACACTGTAAAGAACACAATCATTTTCAGCACTGATTGATCATTTTGTAAATGACACGTCAAAAAGGACTAAAACTTGTCCCAACAGTCTAATTGCCTTTCTAGTTTATCAATGATTTGAGAGGTCGGTAATCACATTTGAGTAGCTCATAACTGGGATCACCACATCAATATTATCTGAACTTAGTAAGACTAAACTGAAAGGTTGGGTGAGATCACACACTGCCTTCTTACCTGGCAAAGCTGGTGATGTAAGAGGGGGAGCTTGGAAAAGCCTCACTGGCCCTGAGCATTGCAGAGTTGTCCCCAACACTCTGGTTTCTGTTCCAGGCCCCGCCGATGGTCGTCACCGGGAGATACAGGCCGGACACTGGCTTCTGCTCCTTCTGCTGCTGAGCTTCATTGCTGCTGGGGGTGACTCCAAAGTGGTAGCTTGGTCCCCCGGAAGTGCTGACCCCACAGATGGAGATGGGGTTAGAGCTGGACATGTCTGGGGAGGATGTGCCACTCATTTGGCAATAACTCTGGCGCGCGGCCGTCTTCTCCTGTTTGATCACACCTTGGGTGCAGAGCTGAATGAAGCCGGCATCTTTTTCTTTCTTAACCAAAGTAGACAAAGTGGTTGTAGGAATTAAGGAGGCAGATGTGGGTATGCTAGCGCTGGACTGTTCTGGACTTGTCATATTGCTGCCATTGAGAACAACAGAGACCGTCCCACTTCCATTAATGCTCTCAACCAACGCAGGCTTCATGTCCCTCTCTGAGCTAACATCCACAAGCAGAGAATCGTCTGCAAGAGTGTACAGGAAGGCATCATCCCCCACATTAAAATCTGAGGGGGACCCAGTGAGCTCGAAGTCTTGCAGCAAGTCCAGAGTGTTGTCACTGAAAAATTTCTGGTTCACGTCCACATCTTTCCCAATATGATCAAAGGAATTATCAAGGTCAATGGGATCGTGGTCTTCTTTATCCATTGAGAAATGGTCCGATTTCGAGTGGAAGAAATTTGGATCAGATCCCCCAATAAGAGAATCCATGCAGGACTGGGTAATGTCCGCTATACTTGCCTCCAATTGGGGCAAATTTTCCCTCAAATGTTGACGCCCAAACGTAGTGGAAGTCTGTGCGTGGAGTAACTGCTGCTGCTGCTGAAGCTTCTGCACTTTGGTCGGACACCTGGACTCTGGGTCTTCCAACAAGGGGCCGACGGTGGCAGTGACTGAGGCGGAGGTCAGCTCCTCTGGAAGGGGGCTGTTGCTGAGACCGTTAGGCACCTGTCCTGGCTGCATCAACGGGCTGGATGGAAGAACTGAGGTCGCGGAGGTGATGGACATAGCACTGTGAGGAGCCACTTTCAACAGACTTCCCTCCTCAGGGCTTTCAGTGTAGACCAGTTTGCTCAAATGGTCATCTCTTCTATATGTTATCTTCTTTACTCCACCTTTATCCATCTAGTTTTGGGGGAGGAATGGACACACAGCGTTAACAGACAGGACAAAGTCGAGTGCATAGCAACCAACCAACAAAGTGCAATAAAGGGGATTATCAGACGCGCTGCACTGTCATTAATTTAAAACGATCTCTGGTAGTGCACATGCAGAGAGCAAACCACGCACAGTGGGTCAAAAGCAGACTGCGAAAAGTTGCAAAGCATGTCCACCTCCCCTCCCACACCCCCCGCGCGCCCTTGATAGCCAAAGAAGCTAAAGATAGCTAGTTACGTTAGCTCTTCCCATAGGAAAAAATGTTAACACTCGTATTGTACACCCCGTACACACTTTTGTCGTTACGTAAAGCAAACACGCAGAAGGGGTTAGACAACAAAGCACAGCCAGGCAGCCGTAAAGTTTACCCAAGTCTACGACATGCTAACGTTAGCTTGTCGCTAAGTGTTGGCATGCTAGGTAGCGATGTGGCTAACAGTTAAAGTGGCTGCGAGCCTTCATCTCGCCCGAATGGCGTTGACAGTAACGTTAGCCTGCTATCCAACGCAGCCCTTACAGTTGAATATTAAGCGTTAACTGCGCCGCGTTGCTGTATTAGTCTTTAGCCAACACGTAGATACACCAACTAATATCGTAAAAACAGCCCATATTTACCGTTGAAATGACAGATTGTTGGTAAGTGTCCACAGGTCGTCTGTCAACATTGTTTTGGTTGAAAGTGGCAGTCCACAACACGCAACACTGACTCAATGTTTGTTAGCATTACTCCACACGCCTAAAGCTACATGCTTTGATCAAAACGACAAAACACGTCAAGCTGCGTGTGTTTCGTGAGGTTTTTTTTTTTCTTTTCAATCTTCCAGCTCGATCGAGGTGCAAATTGGCATGCAACCTGCGTTAAACTGACTGAGCCGCGGAGAGTCGCAGCTAGCCATTAAGAAAGTAGGCGCTAACCTCCAGGAAAAACATACAAAATGGAGAACTGAGCAAGCCAGCCCCATGACCTGTTTACAATGCGCAGCGCCCCCCGCCGGTCGCGCACGGTCACTGCAGTTTGTTATGCTTCTGGAGCGCGAACTCTCAGGACGACTCTGAGGATTTAAATGAATCAATTAACCGACTACAAAGCAACCGTGACGACACATAGTCACTCATGTATTATCAGCAAAAAAAATAATCCCAGTGCATTAAATAACGCTATCTATCTCACACAGAGGTGAGATGGATAGGCACAGACTCAAACAACAGAGTAGTCTATATAACATAATGTGAAGTGCCAAGGCAATTCAGGGTAAAGTGTGCATTAGCAGTGACCGAATGGTGCTCATCAAAACGATATAAATTTTCTCCTCTAACATGAGTGTTGACCTCCATGGCTCCGCTGCCTTAATGACAGAAAGAGAGACAGGTAGAGGGACATCAGAGGCAGAGGACAGAGAGAGAGAGAGAGAGATTATGAAAGGACATCGTAGTCATCCACTCTGCAGTGAAGGTGATCTGATGATGATCTGATGATGATCAGATGATGATCAGATGGTGTTTTTTTTTATTTCCAACTGTGAAAAATAGCAAACAAGTAGCCAGTAGTTACCAACATGCCAAGCCAGGTATGCAAAAAAACATACCTTGATAGAAAAATGATTAGCTCTGAGTGCAATGCTGGGTCAAATCACAGGATTACTGTGAAAATCGAATGCTTGTTGGGTCTAAATGTGCGTGCGAGAAATGTTTCGCTCAGACTTATGTGTAGTTTGATTTGATTTGATTTTTATTTATTTGTATGCACATCTTTCTGTGCCCAGCCCGCATGGGCTTACAAGACACTCATTGTTTAGATGCATTCAAAGACAGCTCTGGCGTGTCGTTTTGGAGGAGAGCGAAAGAAAGTTACCACACAAAACAAACAGAGAAAAAGAAAACACAGCAAAACAAAACAGAACAAAGCAAAAAAAAAAAAACAGACAAACAGAGCATAACAGATCAGGAATAAACAAACAAGCTTCCAAAATACAGGACAGCAAGCAGCAAAGGTGGGATTTACGTGGGATATAATACACCCTGTCTTAATTTCCAAACTCCATCAATGAATCTGGCTAGAGCATAAATCTCCTCATTAAGTATTTATATTTATATGTTAGAACTTTTAACCCCCCAGTAAACTGACACATCTCACTCCATGCTACACCTGCCTGTAGACTGTCATGTCTTTGTCACGATGCAGCACGAAGGAGGCTGCATTAGATGGCAGAGTAATGTTTAAAACTACTCTTGACTAAACTAGTGTTATGTTTGCTACGGAATAACTATATTATGCTCCAGAGGCTCAAGAGGACCCTCAATGTCATTGAAATGACTGCATCAGTATATGATGAACACTAATGGATGATTATTCATCAGTAAGCTGTAATGGGTGACCTTCTCACCTACAGCTGAAGCAAATCATGTATTTATTCAAACAGAAGCAAGTTTAAACTTGTTACTGTCATCAGGATTTTGGCCAGAAAGCTGGAAAAAAAATGTTCTCCAGACATGACAGTTCATACTTATGCCTCCTTCATCCGGAAATATGAGTGGTTGAAATGTGCCTGGGTGAAGAGGAAAGAGGGTATGGCAGGCTATTACTGTGTGCAAAGGGATAATAACCCTGCAGAGTGGTTTAGGCCTGTATTAGTTGTTGCTTTCAAGGCTGCACAACAGTGCATTGTCAGATTTTCTAAGATAGCAGATTCACTGGCTTACTTGCAGAATTACACACCAGAGGAACAACGTGACACCAGATCTGTATCAATGCAGGTCTCATCGTAAACCATGTGTGTCTGTATAGCTTTCTAAACTATTTGTATATATATTTTACTCAATAGACGTATTATACATGCAACACAACCCGACTGGCCACACATGCTGCAGATTGCAGTGCAAAAAATTTGGTCAATTTAATGTAACGGCACATACAGATTTTCTTACTTCACGCTCAGCTGGGACCGATATAGTCTTCCATTATTCATGCTGAAGTTGCATGAAATCCAACCCTTTTCAAAAGATAGAATCTAACCTGGGAGTAGTGCACAAGCAGGAAATAAAGTGAAGACAGGAGGCTGGGAAATTGGCTCTAATGGCAGGATGAGTGAGATGAATAAGAAACAGGGTTTACAGCACATAGGGGAAGGCAATCATCCCAGAGCAGGGGACAGGGAATGAACTTCAAGTCTTCTATTATCCAAGTCCAACACCGGAGATAGACTCATATATATGTGAAGGCATTAAACAAAAAAAAGCACAAAACCTCCATAGAATATTGTCACCATCTAATGATATCCAATTGTTTTTCCTATCTAGCACCGTTGAGGTCACATAATCCTCAAAACATTACAATATTATGTATAATGTAAGAGGCGAAACCACACATCACAGAAAAAGGAGATCAGTGGTATGCTCACTGTAGCTCTAAATCCCCACTGTTTGAATCCCACTCAGTCCCCCTGTGGCTGCTTAGCAACCCCACTCCAGCACAATATACTCTGAATTAACAGGGTAAAGCGTGACCGCTGCCTCCTCAAAACCACGAGTCAAGGGTGCGCTCCCATCATCAACGCCTTCTCTCTCAGCACTGCAGCAACGAGGTCTCTGATTTATTACGGCACGGCTTCAAAAAACACACAAAATATAACCCCAAACAAGCTGAGAAGCAAATACCAGATAGAAAAACAGTCTGAGGCACGGATCAGTGTTAGTGCTGGATGTGATACTGGACATAAGTGACCTGATGCTTCATAAAACACATATCCAGAAGACGCAGATTCAGGTGATCATACAACTTTGAATTCATATTTTCAGGTAAATGTCCCACATTCACCCTTTGCTTTACATACCTCACACACAACACCAGGTGACCTATCTATAAGAGCACATAGAGCTGATGACATGCATTGCAAGCTTTTTAAATCCAGCCTTGCAGCTCACTTCTTCCAAACTGGATTTCCCACTCAGTGGCTTCACTGTGGAGTATATGTGTGGCTTTATGACAAATTCACAGAGCGGGGACCTGAGCAATAACACACAAGTCCCAAACCCCACTCCTCCTGCTGCTATGATCCAGAAATAATGACTCAGTAATGACGGTTCATATTTCTGAGTGTTCCCCCTACTAACATTGGTGGGCAAACTGCAAGGAACATATGGTTTAGGCGGTGAATGGGACCTCATATTGATGTTTTAGCATCACTTGTGTCAAAATGAAGAGATATTACTCAGTGTAATGTTTTACAAGTGCTTTTATTCGTGTTTTATTTGAGTGTGGATGGAGCGGCTGAGACTTGCAGCGGGCTGAGATCTGTCCGTGGTCCTGAAATAGGAATCCACTCGGTCAAATCAATGAGGAAGGGATCAATTTTCATATTCAGACTGTAAGAAGTGATGCCGCTGCCTGGAGCTTCAATCTAATGCACAATTTTTTAGTTTAATTCACTTCATGTTTGATAGAGCTGGATGAGTTAGTATCCCGCAGGTGACCGGGTCTGTTCACGCTTATAGCTGTCACTGAGTCTCTGAGCAAGGCACTGCATGGGACCTAACCCGTCACCCGTCCCCCGGGATAAGCGCGTCAGCTAAAAGCGTTAAATGTAAATGCGAAAGCCACTGTGAAGACTCGGAAGAAGGGATTAAAATCCGCAACGCTGGATGTTAAAACTGCTTTAGACCTGGATCCGCGCCGCCAGCTGCACGCCGCCCGTGGCTTGATCAGAATTCCGTGGAAAAAAACCTGCACAGATGAACCCACATCAGTCCGCTTTATTTCCGATCGTCTGCAAATGTCATTTTCCTTTAAGATGATGTAAGACATTACTTCATGGGACGATTTTTTTCTTCTCTCTCTCTCTCTCTCTCTCTCTCTCTCTCTCTCTCTCTCTCTCTCTCTCTCTCTCTCTCTCTCTCTCTCTCCCTCTCCTCTCTCTCTCGCACAGCTTGGAGCGACATTAGGGTTATCTTTAAGCTTCTGCCGGAGCAACCGTTTCTGCACTCAGCAGTTTGGAGAGATGGGTGCGCACAGGAGTCCCACTTCCATCCCTCCTCTCTGTGAGTAAGCTCGGAGCATGTTTCAGCATCCCAGTTGTCAGGAGCGACGATCAGTAGCAGAATGATGGGACGCACGCACGCTCTTCCGTTGATGTTGGACTGGATGTGAAGGAAGAAGACAGACGCGAGACGGTGAACCTTTGCGCACAAAACTTAAATAACAAAAACAAACAAAAAAAGGTTTTTACTTATTTATTTTTTTTGATGGGGGCAAATTTAAAGTGAAGTGAGGCTGTCATTTCTTTGTAGTGACAGTCATGACCCATCTCTGTGGATGCGTGTAACGTGATGCTCTCGATGGTGATAATCCATTCTGTTCAATAAGGATGCACTGTGGACAGGCGCGTTTACGCACGGGGTTAAAGGATATACTGTAGGCACACCTTGGGATTGTTTGTCATGAGACACTGGACGCAAGGACTGCGGCTCCAATCAAGACTTTTGCTCTGGGTCTGAGGGTCACGAAGACCATGCAGCTACACCCCACACCCTGAACTTCTGGGACGTCTGCGCGTCGTGATCGAGACTCGGATTTTCGCGTTAGAGCTAGGAAACAAATAAATAATGGCACTGAGCGAAAATTGCAAAGCACAACCTGCAAAAGAGCAAGGGTCAGTGCAAAACCCTCCATCGGATGTTATTGAGCTGAACGTGGGCGGACAGGTGTATTACACACGCCACGCCACCTTGACGAGCTTCCCGAACTCCTTACTTGGGAAACTGTTCTCGAACAAGAAGGGGTCTTCAAATGACTTGTCCCGGGACTTGAGAGGACGTTACTTTATTGACAGGGATGGTTTTCTGTTCCGTTATGTGTTGGATTACCTTAGAGACAAGCAAGTTGTCCTCCCTGACCACTTCCCCGAGAGAGGAAGGTTAAAAAGAGAGGCGGAATACTTCCAGCTGCCAGATTTGGTCAAACTCGTGTCCTCCGAGGATTCCAAACTGTTTCCAGATGATTTGTGCCACAGTGATTTCGACGACGCGTCGCAGGGCAGCGACCAGAGGTTCTACCCCTCGTACTCTTTGGACCGGAGGTACGGCTACATCACGGTCGCGTTCAAAGGCGCGTGCGCCGGGGGAGGCAGAGAAAGCCAAATCGATGTCAAGGCCAAAAAGTTGCCGAGGATCTTCATCAGCAGTCGAATCGGCTTGGCGAAAGAGGTATTTGGAGACGCCCTAAACGAGAACAGGGACTCGGACAGACCACCGGACCGTTACACCTGCAGGTTTTACCTCAAGTTCAGGCACCTGGAGAGAGCGTTTGACATGCTGTCAGAGAGCGGCTTTCACATTGTGGCCTGCAATTCGTCCCTGAGTGCGTCCTCCATCGGTCATTACGCGGATGACAGGGTCTGGTCCAATTACGCACAGTACATCTTCTACCGTGAGTGAAGATTTATACCTACTCTCTACTTTCAGGGGTGATGTGAGATAAATCGGTGTCTTTGACCTCCAGAAATAAATAGAATGCAAGGAGCCAAGTCAAACACAAACACCCAAAGTGCCCCTCCCTCCCCCCATATGACCACATCCAGGCCCTATACATCAGTAAGGTTGCATAATAATCAGAAAGGGCGTTTATCTCATTATTTCATGTTCATCCATACAGCTTCCCATAAGACAACCTGTTCATGTGGTGTGTGTTGGGCCACACCAGGAGGTATCCAGCTTACAGGACGTCCTTCTACAATCATTGCATCCCTTGCAGTGGAGTACTCTAAACTTCTATTTTGATGGCGGTATGAGAGGCAAAACTTGCCCATGGGCCTCTGGGGAGTTGAGTCACGGTGCCGCTACATTTCAAGTGCACATGCGTCATGCGTAAACAAGGGAAATAGCTCACATGCTGATGGGTTATGAATAATATAGCACCAGTGGGCAGCACACATGCATGCTGCAGCACTCTCTTGACTTGAAGCTTGAAGACAAACTTTGAACATCAGCAAAACACCTTAATTAGCTGCAAATACGGTTCATTCCACTCTTAGCAGAGGGTGGAGTCGGACCATATGGCCAGTTAAAAAGCACTTTGTTCACTATTATGAATGACTCCCGTTGGAAGAGAGGAAGAAAACCCAGTTGGCGGGTCAAGGTTGGAGGTGCAGGAGGGTGGGCTGCGGAAGACGTGACATATGGTCTGCTAATCATTCAACGATAGTGTTGATACAGCCTAATTATAACAGAGGGGTCTGTTTTGACCCTGCAGAATCATCCAGCCAGGTATGTTTTTACCGAGTCGTTCAACTTTCTTTGAGCACAGCATATGGTGTGAGTGTTCAACCCCTTCCCCATTAACAGACACCTCCCTTAGACAGGCACAGTGGGAGGAGGGTGAGACAGTACTCATGTAAGAGATGGAGGGGGGGGAAACTACAAGTACAGCCTGGAATGGACAAAGATGCAGATTAAGACAAGCACAGAAACGAGGAGAGGGGATTGAAGAAAGCAAGCTGAAGTGAAGACGAGAGAGGCGAGCAGATGGAGGGGAGAACGGCTGAGCGGGAGGGACGAGGGAGTAAAAGTTGCATGAGACCTGGCCATGGGGAGAAAGAACTGAGGCAGAAAGAAGAGAGAGGGAGCGTGGAGCAAAAATAGATTAAAGTAAAAGAGTATCAGACGGGAAAGTTCATCGGGTCTGGGGGAGCGGAGAGGATGAGGGGGGGAAAAATGTTTGGTGGTAAGACACGGATGAAGAGGGAGAGACAGGGTTTTTCATTAAAAGGGAGAAGACAAGGTGAGGGTGGAAGGAAACACACACATATATATAGAGAGAGCATTTGGGAGACAGAGGCCTCATCAGGATGATGGATAGACACATCAGAGGCAGAGATGCGTGAGAGCCCTGCCTTCATAGCAGCACAGCGGGCCGCATCCACTTTCAAAACTAATACTTTAACCTGATTCTGTATGTGGGACACTGGCTGGCCTAAGGCAGGTAGTCCGAACGCATGAAGACAAGTGTACCTATGAGGCTGGCACGAAACAGATGTGCTGTATTGTTGTTTTCAGGAGGACATTTCAACCGCTTTCCTTTTTAGCCCCCTAACCCGTCCAATCACAGGCTCGTATGGAGTGACACTGGATCCGTTCAGGGTGTGAAAAGAGCAATTCTGCATCGTAAATCAATTCAGAGATTTTCTTCCAGTCTGTCAGTTCCTTAGAATCATTCACGTTGCTCTTCTTTGTAAATGCGTCAATTGTTTTTCTACAGGCTCCACCGATTCTCGGTGATAGTGTGAACTCCAGTCAAACTGCCAGCAGTAGATATTCATCATTTTATGTGTGTGATATCATCTGTATTAAAAGTCAGGGGAGTCGTTCCCTCATAAAGTTAAGACACTCACTCACTCCTGCTCTTTAGGATATACGCTGTTGGTTTCCCCCACAAAGTAAAACAAATGATTCTTTCAGGAAGAGAGCACCCTCCCCGGGAGGGCCGCGGTGTCCGAGCATTCATCACGAGCAAGAGAGTTTGATCCTGATGGCCGCGATGAATAATTCACCGGAATGATTTGTTCACCCTTTTGAATCATCCAAGCCAGAGAGAGAGATATATCACCTCTGATATCCAGCGCACATTAAAGTGAATGGGACCCAAAAGTAGATGCAAAGAAAAATGGTAAATCAAAACTGTCAAAATTATATTAAAAAGTGGCCAGTGACCTGTTCTGCAGTTCCTCTGGTGTCGTTACTCGGACCACACCCGTCTTCAACCTTCATTTCCATCTCCACGAGGCACCTGTAAAGTTTTGTGACATCTTCACAGTCATGACACTATTATGGTGACAAAATCTGTCCACAGACACTCGGCAAAGTACTTCTGCAGCTCGATCCTGCTACAGTCGGCAATCCTGTCTCCTACAAAACGACTTTCTCATGTTTATGCAACAAAACTGGGGATTAGTAAAAATCACATCATGATTTGACAGAAAAATGTCATTGAAACAAAACAAAAATGCAAGAAACCTACTTGGTTATGTTTAGTCAATAAAAGACTCACACTGGACACAAGCAGCAACCTCCTGTGTGAAACGCCACGTGACCCCTCCACGACCTTGACATCATCCCTATGTGGATTTCTGCAGACTCATTTCAAACTTAGTTGTGATACGTCCAAAAAGTTTCTTCCTCCCTTGAAACATCCTTTTAATCACTTCATTTTAAACATTGATTTTTCTGTCTTTTACTGGCAGAAATTCCATAGACGGTGATCTTGTCACATTGTTTGTCAAGCAGACATGTAGGTCGATTAGCATGATAGACATTTTCATTTTTTTCGAGTGGCAATGACACCATTATCGCCGTAATGATTAACAACCCGAACTTCCCCGTTGGCATTTGGGACTAGTCGCCTTATTGCTTATTATCTCTGGGGAAGTAGGAGAGTGTCTACTAATTAAAAAGCAATCTGTGATCCCAAAATATTTCCACTGTCTCCAGCCATGCGGGATAGAGATGCAATTTAGAAAGATAAATGCTCACCTATTTTAAAGGCAATTTGAAAAATAAGTCATATTTCCCATATGAAAATGATCGGCCGTCAGGGACCCGGTGACATCACAGGCTTGCTTTGATATTACTGAGTCCACATCACAGAGGCAGAGCAAATCATCAGTGAACAGTAGGACTGGTAACATCAGACAGAATCATCTTTCCACATCTGAAAGTGCCTTGTCAAAATGGCCGACACGTACAGTAAAGATGGAGAATGATGATGCTCGCTGGGTGCGCTTTGTTAATGTAACTGTGCAGTCTTCATTTGGGCTGTGAATGAGATGATGTGTGGCCATAATGACTCCTGAACAATGGCCACGAGGCGGCCGGGAGAGAGGCGGCGGGGCGGGGGGGAAAGTAATCAATCGTTTGGGTGTAATGGAGGCAAAGATTGGGCCGTCGCCAAGCTCCCAGAGAGCCTGGTTGGAGTCTGGATGGATTGGCAGTGCCTCCAAGAGATGGATGGTGCGTCTATGAATAACTCGTATAAGTCTTAAGGGGCACCTGGGCAGGGAGATGGTCAGAAGTAAGGAGGGTGTGTGTGTGTGTGTGTGTGTGTGTGGTGTGTGGTCGTGCCATCATTTCTCACAATCGTCGCAGCACTTTGTGCACTTCATCAGTTCGGGTTGACACGCCGGCTCACCTTGGGAGAAAAAAAGCCGAGCTTATTGAAAAGCTGCAGATGCAAAGGAAAAATGTATTTTTTGGAAATCAATCGTTCTTTGAAGCCTCATGCACTGAATTTTGAAAGACTGTGGTTTTTCATGTTTGAGATCATTGACTCCAAAAAGGTATTCTTCACATGGCCACTATATGTTTATTAAATCTGACTGCAAGCTTTATTTAATGCAGCCGTTAGTTTCCTTGCCATGATATTTAAATGAACTTGCAAATATATATTCATTATCTTCTCTTTGGCAAAGTTTCTCCATAAAAAGCACACACTAACCCTCTCACATCGATGTTCTTGCCTATTGATTGACGTCTGGGTTTGATTTTCCAACCATACATGGTTATGACTGCTGACTCACTAATCACAGATGTTGCCAGTGTCCTTCAATGCACCAACAAGGAGACTTTTCAAAAAAGTCCCTGCTAGTAACTTCATTACCAAGTGATGATGATGCAATTTTGACGGATAAAAGTCTAAATGTAGACTTTGATGGATTATCAAGTGTTTTACAGTTCCCATATTGAAAAGAGTGGAAGCAACCGCTGCATTAAAGGCAAGCCATCAATCGAAACATAAAACACTTGAAACCTCCCATATGCTCCTTGAAAATAACACACAGTTAGAACCTAAAATTAACATTTTCCAGATATAATTTGAATATTTTTTGAATCCCTGGTTCTGCTCCGTCTGCCCTCTGCAGAGGACAGGTAGCGCAGCTCTTACCATCTGACATCCAACACCTAATGATCCCTCCAGGGACATTTAATGGCTGCTTGGACGGTGGAGCACACGTTGTGGGCAGGACTGAGAGTTTTCTGAAGACATGGGATCCCGTGTGTTGGCATGCAGGAGGTCATTTTTGTTTAAGATAGCGATTGTGTTGGCGCTGCTCTCTCTCAGCGTGCGGTTGGTTCCAAATATTTGATGCATATTGAGTCAGCGATTGTGAAAGTAAAAACAGGTTCCAATGCTTGAGCTTTGAGTAAGACCCTTTGAATATTATTTACTTGCCAGGGCGAGGGACTAGAATCACCCCCCGTGTTTGCTTCCAGCCTCTTGAGGCTTCATTTAGGGGATGACAAGAGCTCTGTGAATACTCGACCACCTTCTCCCCATCCTGTCTTGCTTCATCAGTGCTTGTGCAGCGGAGGGGTGTGTCTCCGGGTCAGGGGACAGGCCCGCAGGGAGAGGCTGATATAGACGTTTCAATCTGTCTGAGTTGCTTGTTCGTCTCCCTGTCAGGGAGACACTCAGTGGGGCAGCCACCCTCTGCCTCTGGGAGGGGACAGCACCCATTAACAGGCAGCCGATGAAGGTGTCACGCTCGTCATGGAAAGCAGATCATTTGGGGACAGGGGGGTAGTACGAGAGTGTGAGAGTGTCCTTGAATTATCTCGTAAAGCCTGTTTGGTCTCCAGCTCTTTCCCATCACTGCCACCGGGCTCAGCGGAGGTAATTCATATTGACAAATTCAATCGTATGCAGGTATTACAGACATTATTATACGCGGCAAGAGGACGGCTGCAGCGGGACACAAACTGCTGAAGTGTTTGTTTTCAACAAATAGGCCTATGTTGTTGAAATGGATTTCCCTCACCCCGTAAGGACGGTCACTGCCTTTGCAAGTCAAGCCCTTTTTTTTCTGCTGCAAGGACACGCTGGCCTAATTTGTGAGCTAACAAGCATGTAAACTACACTCCTCCTGAGGCAGTGGCAGAGTCAAAAAAAAATATTTGTGACTGGATATGGGATCTGGAGAATGTAAGATCAGAGCGTTCATATGAGCTTAACTCCCTGTCTGGCTGGATGAATACGCATATTTAACCTGCCAGAGAATATTACCCGTCATATATTTAGAGATTTTTGCTCACGAAACTAATCAGGGCAGATACCCTGATGTTTTTTAATAAGAAGCCGGGCCCATTTGGGGAAAGATGTGGCTTATTTATGTGAGATCTCGCAAAAATGTTTTCATTTAGTAATTAAAAAAATAAATAGGTCAATGTACTTATGGGTCAGTTTGGCACCATGGAAACAGTTGAGCGCACACACCTTTGGGAGAGGTTCAGAGAGTTTTATTTAGAGGCTGGCCTCAAATATAAAGACAAGACACGAGACTCCCTGCTGCTAGAAGACTACTTGGTGGTAACAGAAAGTTTGCTGATTCTGTCTCGACTCCAAACTTTCTGTAGACAGGTCGGACGCACTGGCCAGCAGCCCGCTGTGACCCCGTGCCACTGAGGGTTACACCGGCTGAATTTGAATCTCTACAGATGATAATTGAAGGTCTGTGTGCGGAGCATCCGTGTGCTCTCCTAGCTGTGGGCAGTGAGCACATGGAGAGTTTGTTGTCTGATAAACAGCCGAGCTGCTGAAGGTGTCATAGGGTCGCTAAATGGAAAAGTTTTAGGGAGATCTTGAAAAAAGTACATCGTTATTTTTCTACAACCTTTCAACCCTCCGTGTCACTTCTGGAGCTCGATATTTTAAAATGCAAAGTCTGGGCCAGAGAATGTTATTGCACTTAAAACAAGATGATTCACATCAGCCTCGCAGGATTGTGTTGTCTTTGGGGGTGAAGAAAAGCGAGAATGTTTCTTCCAGAAATCCAAAAGTTTGACGTAAGCTGCTGCTTTGTGCGCAAAACTTATTTTTCTATTGATTTACATCGAGGGCACAGTTCAAATCACTGCTGAGATTCAAATTTGAAAAGCGTACAGCCTCGGGTCAGTCAAGTGCACATCTGAAATATATTGGCCTCCTGGTTATGTGCAATAAACACGTGGAATTGCTGAGTGGTTTAGTCTTGTTGTTCCCCTTTATTTATTTATTTTCTGCCTCTCAGATTACACGACTAAAGCACAGAGCTGCTCCGCCATTAGAGAAATAATCATCACACGCCCCGTCATGAGTCAGTTTAGAGGCACAGATTAAAACAAACTCACTAATGTCTGGCAAGAAAGCCACTGACATTTGAGTTTGTAAGAGCCCCTCAGCCTCCACCCTGTCCTACTTTCCTGCCATTTTAAAACCTCGTAATGGATAAAAACGTGTCATTTATATTAAATACCCAGGCAGCTGAATTTCCACAAAACTCTGACCTGTCTCAGGCGTGAAGACAGAACACCCCCACTTTCATTAGTGATGGTGAGAAGTTTGAGGATACCCCATGTGATACGCCTGCATACCTCTGTGCCGAACTCGACTCCCTCTCTCTTTGTTATTTATGAGGAGCAGCCTGACTCGGGTCTGAGGACCAGCCCCAGTCTTTTAATGTGGTTGGAATATGATCTCTTAGATAGGCTTTATAGATCTCAGAAAGAAAAACACACACAGCAATCAATGGCTTCCCTGAAAAGATACCAAAGGTTATTACACACACCCGCTTGTTTAAATGTACCCGAGAATGTTTCCTGACAAGGCTCTTAGTCGTTTCCTGTTTTCTTGCATCAAAGCTTTACACCACTTGAGATTTTTGTTTTCGTATGATAGCCTAGTCCACGCTTAATTTAGACAAATTATTGTACAAAAAACGAAATGCAAGCCCAGGTGCTTCGCCACCTATCAGTGGCTTCAATACGATTTATTCTCCTGCAACGCCTGAGAATTTGATGATGCTATTATTGGGTGTTGGCTAGTTTCCTAAACGGGTTGCCCCCTCTGGACTACAGCAGCCATCCATTTAGAAACAATGCTCAGCCTCTGTCCTCTACATCCGTTTGCCTGGTGCTGCTGGTCGGCCGGATTCAGCTGGATTCATTTTCTGCGGGGGGAAATTGGTGCACTGATTGGCCCCTTCACTCATGGATTAGCCATTAAAAAGCTGTTAGTGACTCTCTCACTATCAGCCCAATGCAATCATCGCACTAGAGATAAGGTCATTATTACAGTGTGCGCAGAGAGGTTAAAATCCCCCTTGAACTCTGTATAAGTATAAATTGGTGCACGCAATGGAAGAAAGTAATGGACAAATTATTGCTCCCTCTGAAATATCATTGCTATTGAGTCTGTATTGCATTGGGAAAATCCATTAGGAGGCATTAAGGTATGAGTTTATTTATCATATCATATTGTTTATATTACGGAGCACAGTAGCTTTCAGCGCTGCACATTTCCACTTGTTAATACATATAATGAGACCATAGTTCAGGGATATTTTTGGAAAAGGAAAGTGTTTACTGTCTTTACTGGAACACAAGCCGGCGGGCGGCACAGCGGAGGGTTTCTGATTCACGATTAGCAGTGTAGGAGGCTTTGAGACGCAGGAAGTCGGGGGAGGAAGAGTGAAGACTACTAAAAATCTTCTGTTGCTACCTGGTTTGGCTGCCTGTCTAAACTTCACGACAGGAGGTCAAGACACCTGCAGCTATTCTATTCACTGACCCAGTTCTGTTACCACCCGAGATGAATTATGATCTGAAATCACACACAAAAAAAAGAATACGCCACCATCTTAATATGAGGCAGTCGGGTACAGTTCTAATAAGAAACTGTGCCGGCGAAGCAAATAGTTGTGGCTCTGACACAAGCTTTGCCTTGGGAAATGGGAAAGGTCTTTTAGGGAGCCGTACTGAAGCGCACTGAGCTCTGGGGCCCTCTGCTTATCAGAAGAAGCAATGTGCACAACCCACCAGCTCTTTGAAATTCAGCAATTAAATGTCAAAGCCAACTTACTTATTCTTACATCTGTACCCCTTAAATCCCCAGCACCACACACACTCATCTGATATTTGTTCAGAAATATTTTTATGACTTTGAAAGTGCTGTGTCGACATTTGTCAGCATTTGCTTGATCGGTGCAACTGTTTCATTTGATTACAGCTTCTGTCACCACAGCTGGGACATTAGTTTACGGTGCATTTCTGCATGAAAGAGCGTCTCGCTGCGAGAGAAAATGTACTGCATGCGCTCCAAAAACAAGTGACAACCATGTGTTTGTGTCTTTATTCTCCAGGCGGGCCCTCGAGGTGGTCGTCCTCCCACTGCGACTGCTGCTGCAAGAGCCACAAAAGCGAGCGCGAGGGAGAGAGCGGCACCTCCTTCAACGAGCTCTCCACTTCCTGCTCCGAGACCCAGTCGGAGGCCAGTTCCCCTCAAGGGACCGTGATCTGTGGCCCCGTGAGCCGGCGCTCCAACGTCCAGACGCTGGACCGCCCCATGCCCAAAGGACCCGTTCACATGCTGCAGCAAGCGGAGATGCGACGCAAGACTGACATGCTGCGCGTGAGGACCTTCGGGGTCCGAGACCGAGAGGCCGTGAAGAGGAAAGCCAACAAGGAGAAGATGACTCCGGAGCAGGAGATGGAGAAATGCATCCAGGACTTCCGGCGCATCAGGATTCCTGATCGCTTTCCGGAGAGGAAGTACATGTGGCAATCGGAGCTCCTGAGGAAGTACCGTCTCTAAATATGAAGAAGAAGAAGATGTCACCATCAAACGAAGAGTATTTACAGCATAGGCAATATACTGCACCCTCTAAGGCACATACTGTATTAGAAGAAGAAGTAAAAATGAAACTGTGGCCACTTTCCCGCCAGCATGACTAGCTGAGCACAAGTACAAGGCAGTGTGAGTCATTGATTTGTCAGCACAGTGTTGTGTATGATATGCACATGTGTAAAATCAGGTTACTCCTGTCGGGGCTTACATCACTAACCCTGTTCTCACTTCAGAGAGCCGGGAGTGTACCAACGGCTACGATCACTTAGTTGAAGCAACAAAGCAACCTCAGGGGCAACATCATTGCGATTCATCAACCTGTCACATACTGTATGTGCGATTGCCCACAATAGCTGATTTATAAAAATAATAATAAAAAAAGAGATGGATGTACCCATATGGTGCTGTGAGTTAGCAATGGAATATCACTATACTCCACTGATAACACATATACTTATAGTAGGCTTTGATATCGGCACTGCATGTCATTTCACCCCCGAGCAGAATTATGCAATATCGAACAAACTTTAAATTCACTGTTTTGTGTGATGGGTAAAAATGGTGTGTCATGACTGGGGGGTAACTTAAATAAGGAAAGCACTGCCTAGATCTGTTTGCCATTGTAAAACTTTTTTGTCCGATGTTGTCATTATGTTTTGGATGGTTGATGTTGTGTAGGTAGATTATATAATGCCAATGGATATTTGACTAATCCTTGATTGTAAGTGTGCAAAAAAGCTAATAAATGGGTTCAAATTGTATTCTTAGTAGACCTTCTTGTGATATGTTTGAGTTGGAATATGGAAATTCTAGTTTGTTTAAACATGGGTCTTATTCTCTTAACTGGTGGATAACTACACCTCTCCCCTGAACGGTGATTGTCCAATCACACCTTATATACCGAAATGAAAAGGCCTGATAATCTTGACCTTTAGATTCCTCGAAGAAAAGAAAAGAAAGGAGTGGATTAAACTGCGCGTTTAACTGCTCAATTATTAGCTGCAAATGTCAGCATGTCCAGCAAACTAGCTTCATCTGGAAGCTTTTAATAGGCGCCACGGAGTTTTAATCATTTATTATAACTATTATAACATTTAAAAAGGCGTCAGCTGGAAAACTTAAAAAGTATGACCTAGATTTTCAGCTATAACTCGTGGTTGGCTGGACAACAGGAGCAACAGCTGTTTATAACAAAAAAGGTCCTTGGATTCATTTTGACTGAAGATGTTATGACCTGTATTTTGACATATATTTATGAGAGTATGCACATGTTTTCACTGTCACACTGGTCATCTGAATAGAACAGAATCATAATCAATGTTTTCCTTCAAATGCCTGCTATGGAGGACCTATTGTAGTAACTTTGTTTCCTTGCACCATAATTAGATCCAAATTCAATTAGCCAAACAAGTTAATTCAGGTGGGCATCTATGTTTATTTTAATTTGGAATGAAGATTTAGGTTTAAATAAATAAAATGTCATCTTTTTTTGGCGGATATATGTTGTTTTGCTTGGGTCAGGTCTTTTGAATCTCTACAACCAAAACTACTAAATATACCAAAAATATCCAACCATTATGAAAACAAGATCCAGGTTGATAAAAAGCAGAATTTTCCTTTAGGTCACAGAAGAATATGCCCATGTCTCACTGGTCAAGAGGTGACAGGATTTTGTATGTTCTAACAATGATGATCAGACAATGTCAGGCTGAAGACAAAAGCATCTTGCTCTGCGTTGCACTCACCATCCCCGTCACCGGCCAACAAACCCTCACACAAAACCTGGCTCCGTTGAAGAAGAAGTGAAATAGATCCCTCCTTGTTGACATTTCAATGTGTGCCTCATCCTCTTGGGAGGATCTCAAGGAAACAGGAAGAGAACCATAGCGGTGCATCACAAGCACCATTTATAGAGAACACTATTTTTAGCTGACGGATTTCTGCGATGTCGCCACATTGCAGCTATAAGGAGCGAGGCTCGGGGACCGTATTGCTGCAAACCCCCAAAAAACAGGCTGCGTGATGATAGATGAGGAACTGCTCCTCCCCGGGGGCATTGACTGTCCTCCAGCACAAGTTCAAATGAAAAAGCTTTGTTAAGGCTCTGTGATGCATTCTGCTCCATGGGCAGAAATGCATATGGAAGTAACCAGATTATAAGACCCTTCTACCTTCATCAGCATTGCATAAATGCAGACGCAAACCTTTAATCATGGTCAGAAAAGACAGATACCCACATGTTACATAAGAAAAGGGCTTTGTAACGTCTCTATTTAGCTTCTATTTGAGAAGACATATGGGTTAGGATGTGAATGGATCTGCAGAAATGTTTTAATACTCTAGGAGAGAATAATATAGCAAAAACCTGGACGGGGACTGTGACATAATGAATTAGTCACAGATATAGTGGCCTCTTCTCCACTCGTCACCCGGACCCATATCTCCTCCTCTCAGCCACCATTCAATAGGACCCCAGCATGAAATCTCTCAGTTTGAAATCCAATGCCCCCTTTACCCGCCTTTGAAAACCAGATCCGCTTCGGATGGCGTTTCGCCTCGCACTTAGCACGATCTGGAATCCTAATACCCTGATGAAAAATCAATGAATCCAGGTTTTTTTGCATATCAAATGTACGCGACATCACGGCGTTGCCTGACCTGGCCTGGCCCAGGTGACCTTGCTGGCCTCTCCCACAGAACCACCTGAAACGCAACCGTTGCCGCTCGCTCTGCTTTCCCTTACGGATCAATAGCCTCAGATCCTGCCCTGGCCTTATAGTCTTTATGGACGGTCGATAACCAACATCCTCCTCGAGGATACAAAGTAACATTAAATCTTCAATAAAAAAAAACATCACTGTCACCGCTTACCACCCTCAATTATCTGACAGGGTTGCCTGCAGGCCTCGCATTTCCCACAACAGCTTTATTTAGCATGAGACGGATCTGACAGCATGATTACAGCCCTTGTATTAGAAAATTACTCCAAAGCCTGAGAGTGGGAAAATTACCCTGCTTATCAGATACTAGGCAACCAGAAAAGACTATTATTCACACATGGAATAATAGAGGCATGATGATGTAAAACCAAGCAAACAGGATTTCATTTTTTATACATTGAGGATTACACAAGGTTAGGAAGCGGCTGTAATTCTCTTTTATAGGATTGTTATACATCAGAGGCGATAACTGGCGTTATTACAGCAATGTGGAAGTTGTCTGCAGATGTACATCGAGGCAGATAATTTCTCCTAATCTTGACATCTGGCATCTGAAAGATGAAACATGCAATTTATCTGTTTCTTCTGAAAACATTCCCGAGGGGTCTCGTTGCCTGCAGCGAGACTCCGTAAATATCTCAGACCAACATGTTTTTCTGCTCACTCATCTAAATTTAGATGACTGACATCCCAGGAAGTGGATGGAAATGTGGCGTGCTCACTGGGAGACGTAAGGATCTGTCTCTGGTTCTGTTATTTACATATTTGTTCACCATGATGGCAAAACAAGGCGTATCTGAGTGACTGTGTTTCATGAAAAGGCACAGACGACGATCTTGGCTCACTGACAATCGTACAGCAGCTCAAAGAAGACACTTGAATGAATTATTCTTTGAAAATCAGCAGATAGCTTCGTCACAGCAACAACTACCAAACATTTACATTCTTGCATCACAGTCATGTGTCCCAGCTTCCCCATTAGTGCCACTTGTTTGCTCAAAACATATTGAATAGACCTTGATGACTGTTAACAGGGTCAATCTCTTCTTTTTAAGCCACATTGTGCTCTGAGCTGTGGTTATAATAAACATACTTTGTGCTCTTTGGAGCCTGCAGGGACGTAGTTAGAGAAATGGGAGCCAATTTACAGCCTTAGAGTACATTTGGGATCCAACTCTGGCCTGATTCTGCCAAGTCCAATGCATGGAAATACCAGAGGAACATATTACAAATGGGTTCAGGGGAATAAATGACAAAATCATAGTGAACGTCATCACCGTCACCCCCTGCAGAGGGATATGCTGCATGGTGGGACTTCCCTGACTTAAAGAGAGGAAGACACGGACACAGACAGTCTGTCGGCCTCCCATCTCCTCTCATCTCATTCCCACTTCACCTTTTCTCTGCCTTTTTGTATTTGAATATATTCCTTCACCACATTTTTGTGTTCGAACACCTTTACAATACAATACTGTCCTCTAATAAAAAATATTTTGACTTAAATATAAAGGGACAGTTCAACCAAACCACAAAAAAGAGTCTACATCCTAACTCTCCTCTGGGTTTGATCCTGTCCTGTTTAAAAAATGCAACTCAAACAGTGTCCCAGATACTTTGGGAAATATTCTCAGGTCCCTTATATAGAAATAGCCCACTTAAAAACAGTTTACAGATTATTCAGGACAACTTCTGCTGTGACAGGTGTCAGTCAATAGTGCTGACTTCAGCAGGCATCGAGTCCACGGTGAGTCTACTTCTGCACTCCTTTGGCGCCCGATCTCAGCTATCAGCATGCGGCTCTGGCGCCAGCTCGGAGCTACAGCAGCGAAACACACAATCATTCATCTCCTCAGACATCCGCTGTCAGCATTACAGTTCTTCGGTCTTATCTGTGCAGCGCTACACATTCTTGGATCCTTTGGGATCCATCCAGCTTCGTCCCACTGCACAAAAAAAAAACAAGGTTCTGAATCCAGGTGCAAAGCTCCTAATTAGGCACAGAAATCAAGATGTCGTGAGCAACGAGTGAGAGAGGGTGAGTTAAACTCACCTGGGCTTCCCCTGGGACAAGAGTGAACCAGTGGGGGAAGAAGGGGAGAAAAATGAGGGTGCAATAGAGAGGCGAGTCTTCTGTCGTGTCATGAGGTCAACCAAGTGAACTTGAAGCATTTGTGTAGGTGTAGTATATTTTTTTGTTTTGTTTTTTTTAACTTTTCCTCTTGGCAGCTGTAAGGAGGCTGATTTACAGCCAAAGTGTCTTCCTCTCGTCATTTTCCCCCTCATTACCTTACCCCCTTTCTCAAGGACTGCTCTGGAGAATATACAGGCTCAATTAAGCTGTTCTGACCAGAAATCCCATTGCTCATAAATCACCTCCAAGGGCTACTGATCAGCACTGCTACGCCACAGCGTAAAAGGAGCTCACAGTGGTTTGTGTGTGCGCTGCAGAGCAGGGAAGCAGCTATTATAAATCAAAGAAAGAGTACGGAGGATATTGCAGAGTATAAACTACTTCGGATACTGCATCGTAAATCTGGAAAATAATCACCGATTGTGTGTAACCTGTGATATCAGACAATGAATACAGGTAAACAGATAGGATGGGCTGCTTTTCTTTGTTTTATGTTGGTTGAAATTATGGCTGAGAGCCTTTCATACATTCATTTTAGTTTGCAGAGAAACGGAAGATTTCATTTTTCTGTCGAGACAGATTTTTGTACAGTCACAATGTGCTGTGCTCAGCTAATGTGTCGGCCTATTAAATAATCAGTAGGGGAACATTGTCTTAATTCCTCCCAACATTTTCCAAGCACGGCGCAATTAGAATTGCATGCCCGAACCGCATACCTTGAGGTGTCGTTGCTTTATAAAACATCCTCAAATAGCTTAAGAGCACTTTTCCTTGTATGTGTAGCCCTTTTTTAGCATATAAGCGAGATAAAGACTCTGTTCGCTGTTAATTTATTTCATGCCTTTTAACGAGGGCCTAGGGAGAAGCCCCGCTCCGAATGCATTACAGAGCTATTAATATATAAGCAAATAATCTCAGTATTAAAGATGAGAATTCAATTTGACTCCAAGGCGATGGAGGTACTTCGGGTTTAATTAAACAAATCTGAGTTTGAATCTACCCGATAGAACAAAATTCAGTGTTGGAGATTCGGTCTGCTGAATCTTCTGTAATTGAAACGGGTTTCTTATGGGAGCGAATCAGTCATCTCGGCTGGGAGGTGTCTCAGCGTCTCAGCGTCACAGCGAGGAAGATTCAGTCGCTCTGTCACAATTCTTTGACTGTAATCCAATCTATTTTCAGTGGTAATCTGTTGGTTTTTTTTTAAAGGATGACGGGGTCGGGCTGAGCACTACACAATGCCAAATATGTTTATTTCCCATACACTCATTTAACAGCATTCTTTTCTCTGAAGAAGTTACTATCTCATTGTCACCTTCCAGTGCTGGACTGCAGGATGTTTTCGAGGGGTATTATTGAGTGTTTTCACAAAGCAGAGTGCATAATGCATCTAAGAATCCCCCGACTTTGCAAATGGAGTACGGGATTAATCCTCCCAGAGATTAAACGTAGCAAACAGATGGTGCATGTTGCATCCACATCGGCTGACCTGCTATCATTATTCTGTGACTATCAACAGTGCACTAAACATATCTGCACATTCCTTCAATAATATCAGGCCTGACGACATGACATTCAGGAAACAAAAAGGGATATTCATGTGGATATTCTTGTGCTGTGGTGAGTCAACACTCTCTGGTCAGTTTATGACAGATTAGAAACAACAATGAAGATGCTCAAATAAAGATGATAGTGCCGAAACTAAAAACAGCCCGGGGAAAGACAGAAATAAGACTCTTTGAGGAGGGGCGAGGTGTATAGACATCCAGGAAAAGATGCTTATTCAACCACAGGAGGTCTGCAAACTGTTAGGCTGCAAATAAATAGTTGTTCTTTTTCTCTTTTAAAAAAAAACACACACATTATAGATGAAAACGCCTTGATAAGAGAAAAAGAGGTCATGCCACTTACGCTTTCTGTATTTCCGAACTCACACTATTTAAATTCAAAAGCCGAAACGAAATAAAGGATTCAGTGTTATTTTACTCCTGGCAGTTTGGAGAGGAAACAACATTTAGACTTGTAGGGAATTAAAATGAGGAGAAAACCCAACTCAATAATGAACTGAAACAAGAGGAAACAGTCTGCAGCCATGTGTGTGAGGCACAGTGGTGCTTCAAGCAAATTTCAGCGTGTTAGCATACTAAATAATAGGAAGATAATGGGGATATTTGTGTCATAAATGATTGGAAATGGAATATGAATGTTTTAAACAAATTGCATCGTGATTCATCCGATAGCTGTGGAGACTAATAGTCAAAGCAACACACAACAGTCTGGAGAATACTTTGTGGGAATCCATCCCACAGGAAATGTGAGACTTTGATCCACTGGTGGCAGAATGGGAAAAGGTCGCCGAAAGGTCACCGGATCACCAAAGTCAGTAGGATTTATCTTTTGGAGATCATAAAGGTCTAAATTCTCAAATCCTGGCTACAGTATCATCTGTTTTGTGTCATTATGTCGTTTTTTCATCAAGGCTTGTGTGGTGTTGGCGCTGATATAGTGCGACAATGTAAATGGCTAATGCCTGTGTGTGAGTGTAACAGTGTAAACAGCACAGAGCCGAGCAGATGCCGTTGCTCCCGTAGCAGTGAAAGTGTTAAGACCCCTGCGCTCTCATTAATCTCTATTGGCCTATGTGACCGCTCAGAAAGGAAGGCGAGATTACTCCCATCCCCGATCTCGGACTCTCATTTAGCCACATACTCCAAGCCATTATTCAGCCATCATAGAAAAGCCACAAAACAAATGGTATTTACCTCAAAGGCCATATTACCTCGGGAAGGGGGGTGGGGGGGGGGGGGGGGTGGGGGGAGCCAAGCGACAGGAAAAGGAAGTGGGTATAAACAAGAGTTGGAGGCTCATCATGAAGCTGCAGCACACTCACTTCCTCTGCCAGTGTCAGGCTGTCATCTGTCATCTGAAAACATGACAAATGGCTGAAATGAGCTGGAGGAGGATTTGACACAGATGTCTGACATCACCATCTAATCCTTCACCGCGCGCTGGAAAACGCCGCGATGGGATGGATTTGATTGCCATGGCAACAAACTGAAAAATAATCCTGCAGACCCTGAAAAGCCTGGGTGATTGGGTTTGATTTTGATTGTGGTATTAAATCACAGCCATGCCTCTAGACCAAAGAATAACTGATTTCCATATTAGGGCACTGTTAATTAGTCACCCTCGGTCTATCATAGTCTATCACACAGTCAGAGAGCTTACTGGTGTGCTTTTAACCGACAAGCTTCTTACACAGCCAAACCAAAGCCTTAAAAGTAACGATGATTAAATCTGCTCCGCGGCTCCGTCTATCATTTTGTCTTAATGCCTCGAGTGAAGCTGAAACATCAACATCTGGACGGCCCTTTTGTTGGTTTTCTTCTTTTCAAGAGGTCAGGTTTAAGGAAGTGAAGTCAAGGTGAGAAAGGAGGAAAGCCAAGTGTGTTGTGGGTGGGGTGCAGGCGCAGGGTGATACTGAGCTGCCTGTGTGTGTGTGTGTGTGTGTGTGTGTGTGCATGATGAATCCACAGTTTGGGTGCCAGCCAAGAGTCAGGGACAGGTCTGCTGAGTGATTAACTTTAGATAAAGGAGACTACAGATTGGGCCAAGCGAGACCTGAGATCCTCGAGGAAATAGAGACGAGACTTACATACAGAATGGAACACCCCCCGCCCCTCCTTCTTCTTTAGGGAAATAACACACATGGAGTGTTTTATAAAACCATGTCTCAGACTTGTATCTTTGCAGAAGAGTCGCTTAAACATTCAAACTATGACAGAAAGTGAGTGTGACAAAATAGCATGCAGTCAGTGCTGTGGTGTGAGTGTGTAGCCGATGTGTGTGTGTGAGAGATCGAGAGAGCGAGAGCCTGGAGCATGTACGTAAAGCCCTCCAAGGGACCGGTGACATTTCTCGGTTTTGTGCGCCATACAGATTATATCCACGGTTTAACAGGAGTCGCGATCCAGCCTCTCGATTGGCATTCACCTTAATCACTTCTGACACACTTTTCATCACTGCCAAGGCGGCCGCGTCCACTGTCTATCGGATAATGTCACAGGGTAGTGACGCCTGACTGACAGGGGAGCTTTACTTGTAATTTAAAAGAAATGTAACTTGAATTTTCACATGCACACGTTCACCTCCTTGTCATGCATCTTCAGCTTTCCAATAATCCACCTGACGTCGACCCAACAGCTAATTTCCCTGAACAATATCATTTGGTTGGAGTGCCACATGGCAGATGCGTTTTTTGTAATGGACATGCATGAATAACGATGAGGCAGAGAGAGAAAGGGAAGAGGCTGCGTAACCTATTTTGAATGCTCCGAGTCTTTCTCCAAAATTGATACCAAGCAAACAGCGTGACACATGTATCTGCCTACTGAATGGGAATTAGACACACACACAAAAGCACATCATGGGCTGATTGAGGGGGTTCGTTCCACGGGAGATGAGCGAAAAGAAACTCGGCCAGTTATTTCAGATGTGAATTACTTTCATCATCTGCACACATGCGGCAGGCCATAATAATCATGTGTCCGCGTTTACTTTGTGAAAGGGAATTTTCTTGTTCACAGTCTGGAGGGACGATAAATAGTGCACACACGGGCGCATGCTTGATTTTTGTCCTTCATGGAAAACAGCCAAAGCTTTGTCTGCAATGCTGCTTCACCTTTGTGTTGATGCGGTGCAGAATCACAATTACAAAAGCCTTTTGGGATGCAAAAAACAACAATAAACCAAAGTCCATCCCTTAATATTTCAAGACCTGTCTATGTCTCAGAGAGAGCGAATCTTTCTTTCGTTCTTTTTTAGAGTAAAGGTTTAGTAATTTCCTTAAACAGCTGAGTATCTTAGCTGGGTATTGTTCTAAAACGTACTAAAAAAAGTGTATTTGCTGGCGGAAATTTTAAGCCAGCATGCATTATGAAAATCAGCAAGGGTCTGCATCCTTTTCAGGGGTCTGGAGGTCATGGAGACTGGAGTTGGCCTCCTGTCACACACCTTCAATTAACATTAACCATGTTACCGTGACCAGATTTCATTTCTCCATAATCTTTCCATAATACTAAACCACATTATACTTTCCATGCACAGTTATTGCAAAAAGCAAGAATTTTAAAAAGGTTGGTATTGAATAAAATTTGGAGTCTTGCCAAATCTGCAGTTATTGACTTTCGTGTCTGGCAATATGGTTGGCAGGTGAAGTCACCAACTCAATGCAGCAATGGTGAGTCATTTTTTGGAGAAAGCTCAGTCTTTAGTCTTTTCTTTTATGCTGTTGTGCCAAAGAATTATATATATATGGACAAAGCCAACATTGTCAGATGTGAGATGAAAAGTTTCTCTCTTGAGATGGAAATAAGCTGTTTTTCTTTTAAGCAGGAAAAGAGTACAAAGATACAGTTCCAACTGAACCAAAGAATGCTTGATGTCCCGCCAGCCTTGGAATACAAAAATGTTTGGCATTTTTCTAGGATCCTTTTCAAATTGTTATTAATACCCCCTTTTCCCACCAGATCGACTGTATTTGGGATGGATATAAACTTCTGTGTGTTTCTCGAATAATTGGATCCACGACTCATGGGACGGCAACTTCTCAGTACTGGGCCACAGTGTTCTAGTTTCCCATCAGGTTGGATAATGGACCATAGTGAGGGGAAGCGGTGTCCCGTTGCAGGCCTTTCATGCCAGCGCAGGACTGGCCAGACACACGAGGCCCGACGAAGAAAGGTAGGAAAATAGAGAGCCGCTCTACGAAGGAGAGCAAGGGGCCTGAAAGAGGAGAGAGGGGAGATCCAAAGGTTGTCCCAAAGGAAGTGAAGAGGCAGCTGGCTCAGAGGTGTGTGCACCCTATTTTTAGTCCCCCCCCTGCACATCTCCAATTCAAACAGCTGCAATAGCATTTGCACACCACAAAGACTTCAGCAGCATCGTTCCTGCTCAAACCCCCCCCCATTCAACAGCTTTATCTTCACTCTGGCTCAGGTGTTTCCGCATTGTTCAGCCTGAGAGACGCGGCGCTGAGGGCCCTCCCCTCAGGTTGTGTTTTTAAGTTAGGTTGGGTTAGTTTCACGCGTAACTCCAACACAAAGGAGGGGTCTAGCGTGATGTCACATGACCCAGAGTGCTGCTGATGCACTCCGCCTGCAGTCTGACGAGCAAGACAGCTGTAAATAGCATCGGCCCCATGTGAGTAATGTATGGAGGAACCCAACAGGCTGAGAGAGCAGTCAAAGTAGGTCATTAATGACATAATGGGTTAAGATGTCACTCTGGTGTCTTCCCAAAATGGTTCTTTCGTGGGCTGCCGAGAAAAGACAGGAGAGCATATTTGTTTGTTTCCTAAAGAATCTTTACCGTATACAATATTTAATTCATGAAATTCTTTAGGAAGTCCTGATATATACCTCCATAATGGCTCCAAACTTTTTTTTGTTGGCACAAAAACCTAAAAAACACATCCGATGCGTATTTGGAAAAATGTAAATAATGAAAATGCCCTCATTTAGGCTGAAGCAATGTCAGAGGTGAGATAATAAGCTCCTGCATACGTTCAGGGAGCAACTTAGTGCGACACCCAAAGGTAAGAAAAGAGGGTTGTTTCATTTATTTATCGAATGTGAAATATTTATGGGTTTGAATCTGCTGCAGGACCGGGCAGAACAAACTGTGGGTGGAGGAATCACAAAGTTGTTAATGACAGCATCTGGTGGAGGCCGCCTGCTGCTCTGCACACATTTTCATCCTGGATTCACTTCGGTCAGCTCGCCTGGTTTAGCCGTGAACATACTGCTCTTTTGTCAGCTGGTGGGCGTGGACACCTCCACCTTTCACGCAGGCGAGGTGTCCACTCCCACCACCCGACAAAGACGAAGTCTGCACATGCATGCGGTTATCCAAAAGACTGCAGAAGTTCCTGTTGAGCCAGTTTGACTGGAGTTCTGTTTTGCCTCCAAACACACTCGCATGTTTACTCAGCGAGAGAAAGCCTCCTCTTTTGTTGGAGCTCCTTAAGACACCTTTCAGAAACAACAATAATGAGCCACCTAATCGGCACCTGGGAACTTCAGCAATGACGGTGACTCTGTTTTTTTTGGGGAGGGGGGGTGGAGGATTAGTTCCCTCTGAAAGAGAGAAGTTAATTAGAAGGCCTTTGATGCACCTTAAAGTGCTGTTGGATTTGCGGTTTAATCCCCATCAAACTGCTGCAATGAGGATTACGCATTTTGACTGACACCTTGTTCAAATTAAACTGCTGAAACACATCCTCGTGCACTTTGAAGCACATCTGCACATACACCACAGTCAAGTGATGAAGCACGCCCGCAGACAGAGGTGGAGAGCGAAATCCCACCCTCACCCCTATCCAAAAATAAGATGCTGAGACGGATCACATTCAATGAGTTAGCAGCACTCTCTGAGCAAGACAGCATTTTAAATAAAACATGAAAGCTGAAGAAGACGGCGCTCCTCCCTACACAGAAACTTGTGACAAGCCATGATATTCTGAGAGACAGCACACCAGGCTCAGAGGCATCCCTGGGGAGAACCTCCCCTCTCCATCAGGAAGACGATGGATCAGATGAAGAGCGGACCCTCATCCCACAACATCCGAGGCTCCTCGGCGGAGGCCAGACTGGCCGTCGGGCTGTAGGAGGCCGGTAAGCACTTACGCACCGACTTCCTCTGTTGCACTATACCTCCTCTGCATTTTCAAATTGGACGACAGAAGATCCATCACTGGCGGATGGGAGCGCTACAGTCATTAAAAAGTTAACTCTCAATCCAGAAACAACATTACCCAGACATGAGCTAAAATCCAGTCCTGTTTAGGCTCCCATCTTCTCTGCCAGAGCCATTAAACTGTGAGAGGCTTGAGAGGAAAGGGCCTGTATCAACACTGATATGAACATGTAAATAAGTCATGGCCAATCTCTCTCTCCCCCACACTCTCTCTCTCTCTTTCTCTCACTCTCTCTGTAAAAGCTGTATGCACATTTTTAGAATTCCCTGAGTTCTGCTGACGTGAATAAAGAGATGAAAGATTCATGCTTGTTTAAAAAATTCAAACAGATGTCCTGAACTTTCGGTACATAGCCAGTATGGATTAATTATTTAGTCTTGGGATGCCAGAAAAGGGGATGTGGGGTTTGAAGTGTGCGAATGAAATACACACAATAATAATAAACCAAACGGATAAAAAATAATCACCGATTTAGGACTTTTATGCACCATCATAAATCAAATCTCCAGCAATAACTGTGAGTGTTTATTTGATTTCCTCTTGCTCTTGCAGGACTGATGAGCTGGTCAGTGAATGCACCAGCAGAGGGAGACCATGTCACATGACAACTGCAAACGCTGCTCGGCTTTTATTTATTTATTTTATTTTATTTGAATCATTCAAATGGTTGTCACAGAGCATTTATAGACATAAAGAGATACATATTCCTTAGACTGAATATGTTTTAAATATGTCGGGCTGCTCAATGCAAAATGTCCCTTGAAAACTTTTGAAATTAATCGTTATTTAAAAACAAACTTTCCAGGAAAACCGTTGGCATATATAACATTTTTAACAATTATTTTACCTATAATAGTTCTGTTATAATTCTAATCGAATTTCCAGATCTATTATTATAATTATTATTATATAAAGTTAATTATGTTGTACATTTACGAGCTGATCAGTCAAGGGTTAAATCTGAGACACTGAAATCTGATCCAGTTCCTGATGAATGATCGTGGATGTGTGCTCGAGAACTCGTCGCGAGCTTTGTTTTAAAACCTAAATTTCACAAGCGGGGTTTGGTGTCGTCATAATAATTTGGCACGCGCAGAAAACGTAAAGCTCACGTGTCCATACTCCTGCGTCGTACGGTCCGGTCCTCGGCGCACTGCGTCATGGCGACTCCGGCGGAACAAAGTTGCGCGTTTGCTCACCGAAGTGTGCGAAACATCGCCGCGTCGCTCCGCAGTTAACGCGCGTGAGTACGTACTCCTTCTCTGCTATGGAATATTGAGAAATACGCGAGGACATTTCCTTTTCTGTGGATATATTTCCTGTTGCCGTCTCACCTGCGCGGACAGGTGAGCGAACACCTGTAAGCAAGCAGCGCGCATGAATCCATACATAAGTGCTTTATCTCACCAGTTCCACCACCGCGAACTATTTGCTGTTGTTCAGTATCTTCGAGTATGATTGGCTGTTTTACAGTAGAGAATGGTTTTTGCTCAGTAATGTATGTAACTTCTTCTCGTGCGTTCCTCTCTCAGTATGGTGGACTACAGCGTTTCAGATGCAGCAGGAGCCCTCGTCTCAAAGCGAGCTGGCTCTTTTAAAATGGAGGAGCTGACTCTAAGTGACCTGCTGGACTGCCCTCTGTGTTTCGAGCCTCTGGACGTGTCAGCCAAAGTCCTGCCCTGCCAGCACACTTTCTGTAGGTCCTGCCTGCAGAGGCGCGAGGCTGCCTCCTCCCAGCTGCTCTGCCCAGAGTGTCACGCTCCTGTCCCGGCCAGGACGGTGGAGGAGCTTCCTACCAACCTCCTGCTGGTGCGGCTCCTGGAGGGGCTCCACGGCTCGCTGGGGCCCGGCGGTGACAGGCAGGCGTCCCGCTACGCAGTGCCCTCCGTCCGGGGCGGCTCGGCAGTCAGAGGAGGTCAGCAGTACCTTGAGATTCAACTCAGAGAGAAGCAAGGGCATAATGAGGTCAGTGCCCGACCCCCAACCTGATCCTCTGTATATCTATGAGAAATGGGACCTACAATCACAAATACTAGGAAAAGCAAAATATTTCACCACATTGATCCAAAATCCAATGCTGCCATGAAGCAATACTGCTTATTGATTGGCAACTTTGCCCACATACGCCCGTGCATTTTAAAGGGAGAGCTCGCTCAGTATGGACATTGTGGTAGATGTATATTTTCTCATGTTTTTTTATGGTCTTCTCTCCCAAACCTGTGAAGTCTCAGGGATTTATTTCTTTGCATGCTTATTCATGTGGAATAGGACCATGTCTTGCATCTCATACATTATCACCACTGTGTGTTCTCCAAATATAAGTGATTCTTCACTGCATAATGGCTGGCGTGTGATCTGACCCACCACAATGTTCTGACGGAGAGGGAGTTGGGTTTCATCCGGGCCTGAAGTGATCCGCTCAACACTATATCACTCATATCAATGATGTCTTTCATTACTCTACATGTCCAGTAAAGGCTGAGGATGATTTCCTCCTCGCCTTATAGAAAACATAGGAAACCACAATAATCCAGAGTCATTTTGTTGTGCTATTGTAACTTTAAAACAGTACAGGGAAGTAGACAATTTATCAAAAGAGTGTGTTACATAATAAGACTTTTTGGTGCATTTATCTGCATTAAGCAGCTCGGTACAATTTAAAAACCCAACAGAGATCTCTTATCATGAAGGTAATTAACAGTCAGTAAATCATTTCACAGCGTTAATGCTGCTGTTATATCTCCTCGAGGTGATGAGCAGCAAACCCACCTTCTCTCTAGACCTGTGCATAAACGGCACCGAGCTTTTAACAGTTTACTTGTAATCTATAGCTTGAGTTCAGCCAGAGTTCAAAAGGGTGTGTGTGTGTGTGTGTGTGTGTGTGTGAAACCTCAGATACCGTATTTCTCCTCCAATATCATCCTCTTATTCAGGTCAGGTATCACAAAGGTTCATTTCACTGAGCTTATCTCAAGAGAAAGAATAACATGCGGTGTGTGTAGATACTTTTATGAGGTGGAACCTGATAAACAGCAAGCTCGGCCTGACACAGATTGATGTAGGTGGTTTAGTAGAATCTGTGCAGCATTCAAATTCATGAAGACCGCTATTCAAATGAGTTATATAAAGCCATATGTGTATAATTGGGATTCTCGGCGTCTTCTGGCAACATGCAAGACTGTGAGAATGTGGAAAAAAGCAATGAAGTTACAATTAATTTTGTAAAATAGCCGTACAAGTTTATGAAATATAGTTAAGCTCGAGTCATTACCCTATCTTAAAGGATGTGAAACAGATCTGTATCTAGTTGAGAACTAGTTCGAGCTTTAGATCAAAATCTAAGATCATCCAGAGATTCGTCATCCGGCACGCTTGTTAATAAAACTGAAACCGGTGTGTAAAGTCCCTGTTTGTCACGGTTAAAGTCAAGGACAGAATCAATAAGAAAGCATTGTCTTTCACCTCCTGAAGTGCAGTTGTATTGGCAAGATGATATTTATTCCATCCATCCATCGTCTACCGCTTATTCTGTATTCAGGGTCGCAGGGGGGGGGGGCTGGAGCTGATCCCAGCTGTCATTGGGCGAAGGCAGGGTTCACCCTGGACATGTACAACAAACAACCACTCACACTCACACCTACGGGCAATTTAGAGTCACCAATGAACCTCTCCCCATCCTGCATGTCTTTGGACTGTGGGAGGAAGCCGGAGAACCCGGAGAGAACCCACGCTGACACGGGGAGAACATGCAAACTCCACACAGATTCCAGACCCAGGAATTAAAACCCGGGACCCTCTCGCTGTGATATTAATTCATTTAAGAAAGAAGAGTGCAACCTTAAGTGTTTTGCAGTGAATGCAGTGATTTTGCCGTCTTCATCCATGTATGTCCTCGTTCATGCCGGTTTTTATTTTTCTCTCCGTTCCTCAGCTCGCTCTCAGAGGTTTGACGCTGAACCGAGGTGATTCCTCAGGAGAGCCGGTCCTCGCGCCTGCTAACACTATCACCCCAAAACACAAAGTGGATGAGAGCTGGCACCACGGAAACGCCGGTGACAGTAAGGGTGCGTCTGTCGCCACCAGCGCGCTGCAGGCCGTCAGCCAGATGCCTCATTCGCAGCCCCTCCAGCAGCCCCAACCTCTGGCTCTCTGCAGGGCACTGCACGACTTTAAGCCCGAGCAGAGCGATCTGGAAGACAGCAAATACTGTATCAGCTTCCTCAAGGTGTGACTCTCAAACTGCTGACTTAAAACAACAGAATAGTAACTTCCATAGGGTCCAGTCTTGTATATGTACCACATGCTGTGCGTTGTAATACCTATGCTATCATACCGATCAGTAGAAACATCGGCAGAAACATAGTATGTCAAGTACGACAAAAATATCTGTATTTCCTACTGAATCTGGTCTTATTTTGCAGTATTACTGCATGGTTTTCTGCCTTTTTTGACCCACAATCCTCTGTGTATATGAGCAAGAGGGTCAATATGCAACTGACCGATACGTCCCAATGCATACTGCATGCAAAAGTACACACTTTGTAAGAGCAGCAGTATGTATTAAAAATGACAAGAAGTATGTGATTTTTGATGATCTTTTAATCGACTTGCAGGGTTCCCTAAATTTTAATAAGGGCACTTAGAATTATCACACATAACTTTAACCTTCAGGGGAGAATGAAGCATTAACCATCAGGGGAAATAAGCTTGACTGCCTCTGCTTAATTCTACTGTATATAATAAGTGTTACTGTCGTTAGGCCATTATCTGTCTAACTTGATCTTAATGGATCATTTCAGTCACATATTGAGAAAAAACAAAACGCAATCGTTTGGTTTATCAAAGGTTTTGTTTTGACTTGACGAAACAGTCCCAAACCCAAAGATATCACATTTTAATAAATACATAAAATCTGAAAATAGTCACATGTAGGAAACATGAACCAGTAAAGTTTTGATTACTTACAATTATTCTATTATCAAAATTGTTGCAGATTGATTTTCTGTTGATTGACTTATTGTTGCAATAATTTCTGAAAATGAGCTTGATTTTCCTGTTGAACAGCCTTGCTTTTCCCTTCCATCCGCTGAGGGAACTGAAGCTGGAAGCTCAGACCTCTGCTTGCTGCAGCGGTTGTTACTAACCCTGAAGGAGGCAGTTACATAAGGGCTTCAGTACTTTTGTGCCCTCCATTAAAGCACACTTGCCCCCCCCTCTCCCCAGTTTTCATGCAGATGGTCAAATGGTTTTTAGAGCGAGGCTGGCCCACAGAAAGGACTGGGCCGGCAGACACAAAGGCAGTTGATATCACATGCTGCAGGAGAGATGTAGGGCTCGGAGAGTTTCTGAGTGCTCAGTCTCCGGGGCGAGCGCACTCTGTCATAAACATCTGACATCCTGTGTTTTGTTTCTCTGCCTCCTCTCACCTTTTCGCCACTTTAAGTTCTTATTTCTGATTTACAGGGAGATATCCTGACTGTCATCAGACGGGTGGATGAACACTGGATTGAAGCCAAACTAGGGGAGAAAGTTGGAATTTGCCCTCTGCAGTTTACAGAGGTGAGCTCTTGCTTAGTTCTCCCTCTCTTCCCCCCCTTCTTTCGCTGTTTGAATGTGGGTCGTGGCCTTTTTTCAGCGTGATCAAGGCTGACACCTGCCGTTCGCCGCCTCGGTCCGATGCTGTGGCTCTTGTAATGAATTGAACCATAGATGTCGTCGCTGGATACCATTAATTCCAGGTCACTGCCGGGGCCGCTACCTTGGTTTTCATTCAAATCTTTTGATTCATCCATAAATGTCACTCCTGCAAAGTGCTGAGGCAGGGAGGCGATCGGTGAAGCCGTGCTGTGTCTGCAGCTGCTCATTAGCGTGTGACTATGTGGCTTACTCAGGTTTTGCAGCGCTTGCTTCGCTGACTGTCATTTGTTTTTTTTTATGTTTTGTTCTGGACTTCTTTCTGCCTCCAGGAATTAACTTAATCCGTGCCGGGGGAAAATTGTATTTGTCGCTGCGGCGAGGTTAATGTGGTGCCTTGTTTACTTCCCTCACTTGTCATCTGTTTGGCTCTTGTTTTTCCCTGATATTTTGTTTCTCTCATTAGTCCCCTTCTCTTCTCATGAGTCCTTTGACGTCTGCCGAAGCCCCACCTCAATGCTGCCCTTCATCTTCTTCTACCTCTCTGCTCTATTCTTTTCTCTCCTCTCCTTTCTGAGCCTCTCTTCCTGTCGTGCAGTCAGGCGTGATGACACAGTAATGCTTTCTCTGCTTGGGTGGCATAACGGCACATCACTGCGGGGAGTGAAAGCATTAACCCTGCCATGTCTGTCTGTCTGTCTGCCCGCCCGCCTGCCTGCCTGTCTGTGCGTCTTCTCTCTCAGACCCTTCCCGGCTTATTGCCTGGTGCTTATGCTCCTGCATACCTGCCTGTCCAACAAGTTGTAGGGGCGAGTGGAGTAGTGATAAGTGGGTGTATTTAGACAGCTGCTTCGCTGATCGGCGGCAGCAGAGGGTGACAGGCGCCCGCCGCAGGTAGGAGCTTGTTGGAGAGGATTTTCTTGACTGAGGATTGACTATTCTCTGTGTTAGGATTCCTTTCTGATTTTCACTGTGGTTTTCTCATGCGTTCATCTCTTTAAGCCAAACTTGGCGGCTGCCAAACTGCTCGAGGGAAAGACTCGGAAGGGGAGTGACTCGGCAGAATTTTCCCATCGGACCGGGAGTGGAGGCAAAGACAAGGCCACTGACCTAACCAGTAGGACCACCCATTACGGAGTCCTTCAAGTCCAAGCGAGGACACCCATCATCAGTGCTGTGCCCCTCTCCAGCCAGCTGAAGCAGCCCGCGGCCGGCGGCATCAAGTTTTATCCGGCGACCAAAGGAGAGGCGACCACCATCGGCACCTACAACAGCTTGGGCCACCAGGGTCAGCCGCACCACCTCTCTGCGTCCCTCGCTGCCCGGAGCCACTCGCATCCCTCTAGATCAAACTCTCAGCGAATAAGGCGCCACTCTGCCAACACGACACACAGACATCAACAGGTGAGTCATGCAACATATCTGCCTTTTTATGAGTGATGATAAAGTTCCTCCTTTGCAACTGTGTTGCAATGTTTTTATTTGCGGTGATTTGATTTAACGGGAAACATGTGTTTGGCAAAAGGCGTGGCAGTGTTTTTGTGAGAGAATGGATGTTTTTATCTGAGTCACTCAGAGATGTAAGGAGGGAACCATGACACCAAGCTTAAGGAATGAGTTCCAAAGAGAGAGAGAGGCATCGCCCTTATGTGTAAAAGGGCTGAAAGGAGACGAAGCTGAGTGGACCGAAACTTTGAATCAAGAATCCACAGACATAAAATTTCCCCTCATAGATGAAGAGCGGTCGAACAAGGTGTTTGTCCTTCCTCCTCCTCCAGCTCAGGGAGATCTAGTAAACGAGGGAAGTTGTCTCATTATGCCTAAAAGCTCCTTTGACCTTCACGTTTAATAGAATGGTGAGTGTTTAAGTGTAAAACACATATTAGCCTCATTTAAGTACTTCTAATCGCTTCAGGGAAGTACAGCACTACTGGAAAACGGCGCTCTTTACCGCTATTGTGTCGTCCAAATTACTCAGAAGAAGCGTGCCATGGGACTCTTTGATGCTCTTGAAACCGACTCTTGAAACTGACAATTTGTACAGTTTTTGTCGATGTTTCCGGAGGCTCTTTCAGGGCGATCAATTAATTAAACCTCGGATTAGAAATTTAGGAGCATTTTGTTCTCTGGCTGTCACAAATAATTGCTAGCCCACGCTTTTCATCCTCCCAAAGTGATACCTGCTGCATATTTCATACAGCCTGTGTCATGCATGGAGGGTTAATATCTCCCTGGGATCATTTTTAATTTTTTCTTTCCATTTAGTTGACCACCAGAAGCAACGTGGAATAGCACTGTAAAATAGCATGCTGTGAAAATACCAAAGGAATATTCGTTTTGATCACCTCAGCTTAAAGGTTTTTTACTTTATATATTACATACCAACAGTTCTATGTATGCAGTGGGACACATTACTTGCAGAATGCAATTCTAAGATACTGTGAATAAAGTTATTGGCAGTGGTGCCATTATAAAAAGCACTAAAGTAACCTGCTGCCAGTAGCCCTGCCCTGATAACCATTCCCTTTTTGATTCCGTTGAAATTTCACAGCTTTACCCTGCAATTATACACGTCAGAGCATATAAATGTTTAACTTCATGCAAGTTGAAGGAAATACCAGGAGAGGAAGGGAGGTGGAGGAGGCTTGAGAACAGGGTTTTTAAAAAAAAGCAGGAAACGGGAGCAATAAGACGGGAAGAGGAAAAAGGTGAGAGGAAATACTGAAAGCATAGAGCTGGGAAGAGAAACATAATAACAAACTGTGTGAGCTGCTAAAAGGCAAAACACAAGGAGGAGGAAACATGAGAGATAGATGTAGAGAGTGGGAGGCTTGGAGAGTCCCTCAGTGTGCCTTCTTATCGCTCTCATGCTGACGATGATGAGTCACTGAAGTTGGTTACATAACGGACCCTCTCTCCCCTGCCTTCAAACTCCTTCCTCTTCACTAAGCAGGTAACACTCACTCTCACATCAGTGGACCATTAATAGCAGACTATAGCCTCTTTTTTTTGAGGGCTTGAGGGCTCTGACCCTCAACCTGAGACTGGTAAACCCCACTGTCCGAGCCGGCATGTGTGCTGCTCCTAGTCCTGCATCCCATCAGCTCTCATCACTGGATCTACAGTTTCACAGAGAGAGAGAGAGAGATGCCTCTTCCCACCGACTGAGGGTGAAAAGCAGCGTTTGGCTGTGAATATCGGCATGGTTACGTAAGAGCAAACGGTGTTTGGGATGGAAATGAGCCAAAAGCGAACTGTGAGACAAGCTTATTTGTAAATCCTCGACACCTGTCAGTTGACTAGAATCAACCAGAAATGGAAGAGTTAAGCTATTAGTTGATCGACAGGAAATGAATCAGCTAGATAACAAGGTAACACATATTTTAAAACGCATTTCTGAAGAAGAGGAAGAAACGACACGTGGGTCTTCAGCAGCTGTCCACAGATATTAAGTCCAAAGGAGTTTCACGAGCACGACTTCCTTTAGTTCTAAGCTACCAGCAAACCTTGAGACCTACTGGCTCACAAAGATCACATTATCTTTAATTGGATCCTTATTTGACGGGGAGACATTAGTAGAGAAATTAGTGTCATATGAGACATTTAAGAGGATCTAGTCAAAAGCTCAGCAGCAGCATCTTGGACCACTTGTGAAGGCAGGTGGGGAGGGAGTTAATATTTGAGATGGAATGAAATATTAGCATAAATGAATAACACTTTTGAAGAAAACATCATGTTCTAGCTTCTCCAATTCAAGGATTTGCTGCTTTTCTTTTTCTCATCTAGTCAACTAAATAACTCTTGAGCTTTGGGAAATTGTGCATCAATGGTTTAGTTGTTACATACAAATAAATCACCAAATTAATCAATAATAAAATAATCCTTAGTTGCAGCCCTACCATAGGCCCAAATTACTCTCTCCGTGTAAAAATAGCCTCTGCCACCGCTGGGTCACTACACCTGGCCATTGTGTGACTGCAGCAAAACCGAAGCAGTGTCTCATAAAACACAAGCCAAGCATAGCAAAAGGACAAGAAGTAAATCATTGAATGCATGAAAAAAAAAAAAGTAGTAGTTGGGGTTTTTTTGCTTTAAGAAGATGGCAGTGCTTTGCCGTTCAATATGGTGATTAATTGCACATTAAGATGTCTACTGCCACTTTCTGTCCATCCTGCTGCTTCAGCAAGGACGGGAAGTTCCCGTCAGGAAGTTGATTTTAGTGTAAATGTCATGTGAATGTCACAAAAGACTCGTAGAGAAAACAGCTTTAGATGACAGAGGTGCTCATCCATCCACTGTCCTATATATGGTAGAAGGCTGTTATGTCTTCAGGACATTATATCATTACTTTATCTCGCTTTATTTCTGCCTCAGAGCACTGCCTTTGACAAGTGTGCCTGTGCTCACAGCAATGGCCGCCTCTTAATTAGGACTTCTTTTGTGCTTCTTTTGAGGTGCAGTGTGAATGCAGCTCAATGGTGGCGGAGCTGCAGGATTCGTGCACACACTGTATAGAGGGAACTCCGGGCTCACAGGCCAGCATCAGTGCTTTAAGAAATAGTTGAGTGGTTCTGCTGTAAATAGCAGCGACGCTCTGTAGATGTCACTGTGGAGGTAATGGCTCTGCAAAAGTTATCTTTGCCTCTCTATAATGGTAACATTGTGTGTGTGTGTGTGTGTGTGTGTGTGTGTGTGTGTGTGTGTGTGTGTAACAACGTACAAAATTTAAAAAAGCATGTAATAAAGATCTCCGTGAAATGGTCTTTTCGGTTTGGCAATTAAGTAATTAGGCATTGAGTTTCATACTGCCTTTGTAATGGTAGCGACACACACCTTCATGTCACTCCCTGCTAGTTGCTGACTGTGTCAGGTCTGACTCACAGCCTGCTTACTTCAAGTCTGTCTGAGTTTCTCAGTTTTAAAAAGAACAGCTCGGTTCTATGAAGAGAAAATGCCATTATAGAGCCTTTTTTTTTTTTTTTACTGTTACTGTATTTCGTCTGCAATCATTATTTCTGTATTGATGAAATTGTAGCTAAAACTGAGTATTTCAAAAGAGGAGCCTACAACACCATATCTAATGGGTTGCTTAATAGTTAATGAGTAAGAATCATATATGATGGCCTTCACTGTTACCATATCTCAACCCATTTGAACACCTATGGGAGATGTTGGAGCAACAAGTTAGACAGTGTCTCCGCCACCGTCATGAAAACACCAATATTTTGGTTTAGTTTGGCTTATTTGACATGATGAAAAGCATACATAAAACAATACATACATTCCCTTTTAAATAAAAAAACAATTTGATTGCTGTGATCATTCCTTCCCTTTCTAACATACAGCCAACAGAAATGAGGGAGGCCAAAATCAGCAGTCTTCGTTCCTTGCTGAAATATTTTCCAAAGTTTTTCCAAAGTTAGCACGAATCCTCGGCAGTCTAAATTAGATAAATCAAGTGGATTAAGCGGATTGTTTACATTGTGCTTGGTAGTCTGTGACATTAGCATTCAAAGCACGGCTGTGCTGAATTTAAATTACATTCAAAATACTTTATTTGGCCGATTTGAGGCGAGCCAGTTTGCAAACAGAAATGCAAGACATTCTTAAATAATGCGCCGTGCATCCCTACATGCATTCCATTTGATGGTGAATTTGAATGCATCCCGTTACAGAGTGAGAAGAAGATGGCCAGCGAGGCTCCAGCCGCAATCTCTATGGCTCTGGTGAACCCCCAGATGTCCTCTGGCTCCAACTCCTCCACACAGCAGCTCTCCATCAGTGTGTGAGTCACCGTCTTCAACGTTGCATTAATGATATGATAATGGCAGGTGCCAGATATGAATTCAGAAGAAACACACTCAAATACCCACAGAAAGGCGGCAACATCTGTATATGTGTATATCGTGTGAGTGTGGTGCTGACGGAGACCCTGTGTGAATCCTCAGGTGTGCCGTCCTGTACTCCTACAAACCGCGGCGGCCCGAGGAGCTGGAGCTGAGGAAAGGCGAGATGGTGGGAGTGTACGGAAAGTTCAAAGAAGGCTGGCTGCGTGGGTTATCGCTCCGGACGGGCAAAGTGGGAGTTCTGCCCAGCAACTACATCACGCCTGTGCTCAGGTGAGAGGCTGTGATCCCTGACTGCAGAAAGTGGGAGACATTTGGATTCAGACAAATTCAGATAATTTAGTGTGGGCAGAGTGAGATGTCATTACGCACACTTTTCAATGAATCATGAAATAGGAAATCAAACACTGAGGCTGGTGCGCGGTTCAGAGAAACCTTGCAGTGTTCAGTAGCTACTTGAGTGTGAACTAAAGTGTCTCATTGCAGAACCTCGGCCAGACTCCTGGAGACCAAAGCTGCGAATGCTTCCTCTCAGTACAACACAGTGGCTGGAAAGAAACCCGCGGCTGCCAAGAATCCTGCTGTGGTCCTTGCTCTCGATAGGGTAAACTCTGATGGAGCGATGTTCTCAGCGGGACAGGTCCCATCAGTGTCAAACGGAGCACCGCACTCAATGTCATCCACTGGTGCTGGAAAACCGTCCCTGCGTGGAGGTTCACAAGGCTGGGACACTGTGAAGCGCATCTTTAACCCTCATAGAGGTGAAGGATAAACGGATACATCACCCTTTCTAATCGCTCAATTAGAGATTTTGTCAGATTGTCAGTGAATGCCTAAATGTTTTTTTCTTTGTTTGTTTTTTCCAGGCTCAAACCGCTTCTCTCACACGTCTAATCTGAACGCCCCATCCAGGTCACAGCACTTTGCACATGTTCAGGCATCCGGCTACTCACCTGCCCTGCAGAGGAAGAAAAACAGTGGCTTCCTGTCTAACGCTGGCAGACCACAGGGCTGGATGACTGAGCCAGCAGCGCCCTCTACTGCTGCAGTCTTTAAGGACAGGGAATTCAATGCTCCACATGAGCATGACAGACAGCCTCCCGATGGGCCTCACTCTATTCTAGTTAGACCCGACTCACACAAGAACAATACAGGCAAGGTAATGTTACACTGGTGCATGAGCATGCTTTTTTCTGCAGTTAAGTACTTCCCTGTACACTGGTCTCAAAACATTCTGCATGCGCCTGACAGTAAATATTTCAAAGTGTTATATTTGTAATTTGTTCAGAAAACGCAGGGCCATTCTGTGCATTGAAATTCTGTTTGACTCCCCCAGCTGGCAAAGTCGGTGCGGTTCACAGATGAAGACTCCTCTCCGCCAGGAGCTCAGACCTCCTCCTGGTTGCCAGGAAATCAGGTCCCATCCAACTGCCGCCCTGGACCCCCTCCGTTAGAAGCATGGGCCCCATCACTCACTCTGGGAAGAGATGGACCGGGGATCATTCTGAAAGAAGGAAAAGCTCCTATTCTCAGAAGAGGCCTAGAAAATGGCTTCTCAGATCTAAATTCTAACCAGCAGAAACCAATATTTTCACAGCCGTCGCAATCGGCGGTGTCTGCTCAGTTCAGCCCCAGCAGGTACGGTGGATTTGTCCTTGAAAATAGAAAGGCTATTGATTAATAGACATCCAGTGTAAACTTGAAAGAAAGACTTTTGCTTTTTCCCCCCCAGACACAGAGTGACCACAACGCATTTAGCCCAGACAGATGCAGAGCTCAGTCTGCTTCAAGGAGACCTCGTCCTCGTCCACAGACCTCGGCCTGATGGACGAGTTCTGGTTACTCAGGAGAGCAGTGGCCAAACAGGCTTATTCCACAGCATTGTGCTTCAAGCCCTCGAGAGGCTCAGCTGACTGTGTAGTTCTACTGTGTTTATGTATATTTCTAAATACCATATGTCCAAACTGCCAAATGACTTGAATGACCTGCCGAACAACAAAATACGTGTTGAAGTCCAGGGTTAATACTGCCATCGACAATCGTTTGAAGAAGGGGTTTATTTTTGTTGCGAGTGCATATGAGAGTTTGGTTGAATTCTCCAGAGATATATTGTGTGTTCTTCAATGTAGAAGCATGTTTGTTACACATGTACTATTTTAAGATTTTGCACAAAATCCCACCTAATGACTGTTCCCTGTTTATTACCTGTGTTACACGCATTGGTGAGTGCCTTTGTCAAAACCCACAAAGAAACAAACTATATTTAAATATATTTAGAGAAATTATTAGGTAAGATATATGTACTGCTTATGTGGTAATAAACTATACTTCCAGAACTTTTGTTGTTTGATATCTTACTTTAGAGTCCTGCATTTATACATTCATCTGCAAAATAAGATATAAAGGAAAAATAGGCCTGTTATTGCGGCAGGTTAAAAATACTCACAAGAAATGTTTTACTTTTGCAACCATATTATCAACTCCATATGTTTTGGGAGTACCCTTATATTCTGCATGTTAGAATTTGCTCATTAAGCTGGCTGCAGTAAAGCTAGATTATCTACAACCCTAGGGACCCTACTAGTTAATTTTGTGTCAACTGGTTTATCGTAGTCTAAATTCTTAAAAGGGTCATTGGGATCATTAATGCATGATATTAGTGAAGATAAAGAGCTTGGTGTGGTTCCTTGTCCAAATTAGAGGTCAATTTCTGAGGCTGAGCAATATAATTTTCTTTTTTTAAATATATATTATATCTGACCATTGTATTTGAATGTTGGTGGTTAGGGTTGGGGTAGGGTTGTTGTAAGGGTTAGGGTTGGGCTTTTTGTATTTTGGCTGTATCTCCAGAACAGTAAGTGGTAGAGACACGGGCTAAAGACTAGTGTGTTCAGAAGGGTCCCGAGTCTCTATGACCCTCCATTCCTGAGATATAAGCAGGCATATGAACATGGGGTTACAGTTAGGGTTGGGGTTAGGTATTAGGGTTTTGTTCAATATGATCAGCGGGTCACAGACTTCCCTCTGAAGTTACACAGAAAAAGAAAACGAAAAAATGTTGAAACGGAAAAAAAGGTGGTGGAGATGAGAAAGAAATGGATGGCATGGATAATTTAAGTAGCTGGTAAAAAAAAAAGCCTTGTGTAAATTAACAATGCACTCTCAGATTAATATTTAGGCTATCATGAGTGTATGCCACTCCACTGTGCAAAAGCTTGTTTTGATTCATTAGATATGGAAGAGACATCTTCTAAAAACCTGTTCAAATGCACCAGAATGTGGGAAATTGCATCCACTTAATTCCAAATTATTCTGGAGGAGGACCCCCAGAACCCCTGCCTAAACTGGACCCCCAACATATTAAATGCTGCTGACGCCCCGGCCCCAGTATATTAAATGATATATAAACACATCGATGCCATTCAGCTGCCTACAATGCAGCAGCTCTGACGACCCCTTCCCTCCCTCCACCATCCACTGTGCGCATGCGTACTCCGACACAGACATGACAACAAGATATCGTACGTGAGCGTTTGATATGGGCAGAGCGCCTGGAATTCTTCCGATAAGCTAGGATTTAATGAGCAAAGGCTTTACATTTCATTGTAATTACACCTATACTAGAATTACCTTTCTACATTGTCAACATGCCGGTAAGTCGACACGCCTGTTTGCATTTTTGTTTGCAAACGGGTTCCTCCCTTTAGTCCGACCTCACTGATGTGACGCTAACCGGTTAGCATCATTAGCTTGCCAGTTGCCAACAAGGAAATGGTAAGCTTCGTTGGGGTTTTGCCAGTCGCCACAAATCATATAGCAGGAAGTGTTAACAGCATGTTGGTTCGACCGAAAACAAACTTCCAAATGTGTCCATTCATTGTGCTAGTCGGCTAACGTTATTTGGCTAACGTTATCTTCGACGTTAGTTACGTTAGCGTTTCTCTGCTTAGCAACCCTGCGAACGGCAAAGCGAAAACATTAGCTAGCTTCGTTTTTACCGAGTCACTTAAGCTAGCTGCACAATATAGCGTTGTCAGTTAATTGTCACTGCATAATTTAGCTTTAGGATACATCCTATGACAAGGCGTTAACTCCCTCTCTCTCTCTCGTTACGGACGGTTTTTTCCAGAGCAATAAGCTTGAGAAACCGGAGATCAATGATAACGTGAAGGTGGTGGTGAGATGTCGTCCCTTCAACCAGAAAGAGAAGATGATGAGCCACAAACAGGCCGTCATGGTGGATGAGATCCGTGGGACCATAGCGGTTAACAAACTGGAGACGCCCCATGAGCCACCCAAGACCTTCACATTTGACACGGTGTTTGGACCAGACAGCAAACAGCTGGATGTCTACAATCTCACCGCCCGCCCCATCATCAACTCAGTGTTAGAGGGATACAATGGTAAAATGAATGTGCCACAAGTTATCATTGTTATTTATTAACCATTGCTGTAATGTGTGCATCATCAACATAATGACAGCATGAACCATTGGAGTCAAACATGCACTTAGTAGCCTCTAGTTCATCTACCCCTGACCAAGATTGTGTTTTCATTATTCACTGTCGTAGAATAACTACTGTGCTTGTATGCCCTGCTGTCCACTTCAGGCACCATTTTTGCATATGGGCAAACTGGCACAGGAAAAACCTTCACCATGGAGGGGGTGAGAGCAGTGCCAGAACTCAGAGGGATAATCCCAAACTCATTCGCTCATATTTTTGGTCACATTGCCAAGTCAGAGGGTGACATGAGGTAAGGGAGCAATCAAAGTGCAAACATTAAGTAAAATCAGCACACATTTCTTTTTTAGCTACATACAGCTGATGTGTGTACAGCCATGCCAAATTAAGTTAAAACATATGTGCATATTAAAAATCGAATAATTTCTAATTTCACTTAAGTGAGGGAGCTCATGCATATTCAGAAACAAAGTGTGAAGAGTGATGTGTTTCCTAAGCCCATTTGTCAGACTTTGAATACATATTGAACTTCCACAGGTTTTTGGTTCGAGTTTCGTACTTGGAGATTTACAATGAGGAGGTGCGAGACTTATTGGGCAAGGACCAGATGCAGAGGCTGGAGGTAAAGGATACATTTAAAAACCATCACTAAAACATATTCAGTGATTCATATCAAAACTGTCTTGTGTCACAAAGGGTATTTTTGTCAGAGATTGTTTAGAGTATATTACTATCTATTTTCCAAACAGAAAAAACATGCAGAAGATGGCTGAAAAGATTTTCTTTAACTGTGTTGATGATGACAGCAGTTTTCCATGATAAAGGGATTTTTTTTTCATCACAGGTGAAAGAAAGACCAGATGTTGGCGTGTATATCAAAGACCTCTCAGGTTATGTTGTAAACAATGCAGACGACATGGACAGAATTATGACGCTGGGCCACAAAAACCGTAAGCAGAATTCAGTACATGAAAAATGCTGATATTTAGAAAGTGCGGAGATAATCATTGAAGACATCACATTTAAGTGGAAAATGTAAAGCTCAGAAGTACGCTACATACCGGTCATGGGGTCATGTTTTCTGATAAAATGATATTTCACTGTGTTTAGGGTCTGTTGGTGCCACAAACATGAATGAACACAGCTCCCGTTCTCACGCTATCTTCACCATCACCATCGAGTGCAGTGAGAAGGGTGTGGATGGAAACCAGCATGTTCGCATGGGAAAGCTTCATCTGGTTGATCTTGCAGTATGTATCTGTGGCCAGAAACGCAAAAATAAACAAATTCCTAGAAAGTTAGACGATACAGGTGTTACTTAGATATACAGCATGCCTTATTGTCCTCGATCCATCCATATCTACCACCTTCCCCCTACAGGGCTCGGAGAGACAGGGCAAGACTGGAGCCACGGGTCAGCGTTTAAAGGAAGCGACAAAGATCAATCTCTCTCTCTCCACACTGGGTAACGTCATCTCTGCCCTGGTGGACGGCAAGAGCACACACGTGCCCTACAGGAACTCTAAACTCACTCGTCTGCTGCAGGATTCATTAGGAGGAAACTCTAAGACCATGATGGTAAAAGTTTGAAAACTGTACGAGACGCATGTGTACGAGAGTTGCGCAACAAACTCTTTTGGCTAAACTCTCTAAATACTTAATTTCAGAGAGCAATCAATGTGCAAATTTAACATTTTTTTAAGTGCTTGTAATTTCTAAACTTTTTTGCCATACTCAATTTCTACCTCACTTTTTAATGATATACTTCTCCCCACCAGTGTGCAAATATAGGCCCTGCAGACTATAACTACGATGAGACCATCAGTACATTGCGCTATGCTAATAGGGCTAAAAACATCAAGAACAAAGCCAGGATCAATGAGGATCCTAAGGATGCCCTATTGCGCCAGTTTCAGAAGGAGATTGAGGAGCTAAAGAAGAAACTGGTGGAAGGTAATGGTCCAAGCAGTAAAACATAATCATGATGTTTGGATTACATGCATTTTTTTTTCAAGAGATGACAGCTCTTGGAAAAAAAAATGTTTTGTGCGATTCTAGGTGAAGAGATTTCTGGCTCAGATGGCAGTGGATCAGAAGAGATGGATGACGGTGATGATGAAGGAGGGGTGGCAGGAGAAGGTCGTAGGAGAAAAAGAGGTAAGAATTTGTAAATAATGCAAAAACAGGTGCTATTGTGCATTCAAGCAAATGACTAGAAATCTGTTGATGCAATCTTGATTAGCTTGCGGTGGGTTTTCATGCATCCGTTAATGATGTGGGTTTTTATGTAAATGATTGGATATGCATCTGCATAATTACTGTATATCTTATTAGATCTCTTGCATACTGAGCATTCATTTCCTCAGATGATTACATGCTTCCATAAAAATTACCCTCTTCTCATGTTGGTGTTTCCCTTGAATTCTCACCTAGAAAGTGTTAACTACTGATGAACAAGCATTATTAGGTCATCACATTATGTTGCGGTGCTGACACTAATGTTCCTGTGAGGCTGAGGGATGTTCCACTATGTTGTATATCCGTATCTCTTTTTATTTTCCATTTGTCATTCTTTTTGATACTGCAGTATTAGGTTTCTCTTACATCATAATAACAAATCCTTCAGCGAGCATACAGTGCTGTATCTGCAATTTGTGTGTGTACATCTGCAGCTGCCTCATTTGTGGGACCTACATTTGGTTTAAGCTCTACAAACCAACCGGTCTCTACTGTACATGTTTCTCACTGTGGACTTTGGTGGGAGGGGGCTTCCTCTGCTTCTTTTCCAGACAATAGCAGCAGTAGCGGCAATAGCTCAGACTTTGCCTGCTCGTCGCCCACTGAGGATAAACCTCAGAATAGTGAGTTGGAGTAGCACTCTGCTTTACCAACACGCCTGCCCAAAAACTTGAGCCCTTTTCCACACATGGAACCCATAAAATTGCTGGTTTTAAATATAAATGGAAGACAGCGTTTTGGCATTGGGGACACCAAGGTCGTTTTTTTTTTCTGTTGCAGTTTTTCTTTTGTTGATTGAGAGTAAAGCTGGCGAGACTAAGAGCCCTGCATTAACACTGCATCTTAGTTTGATTTTAAACATGTAGTTAAACAAACACACACCAGTACCAAGTACTCCAATACCCCAAATCCCATTGTCCCAAAATAAAAGAGTTATCTGACGCTACGTTATTTTTTGGCTGGTGTGGTATCTTTTCATGTGGAGAAATATGAGTTGAAATAAATTGAAGTTCCTAAAAGTAACAGGAGTGGTGCCACAGGCAAAGAGAAAAGGAAAAGGAGGGGATTTCCTAATGCTACTTCACTTCAGAGGGTTGTGAAGCCTTGGTAGAATCATTATTGATTCAGGAATTAACAGTTGAGCTTCTTTTTTTAAGCAAAGTAACCACACTTGATGCTAACCTTCTCTATTAATATTGTCCATTTAATTGGCACTTGACCCCTTTAAGGTCCTGAGTAGGCAAATTGCCAGAGTGAATTTTCCCAGAGCATTAATGGATTACAGTTCATGTGTGAAAAGGGGCTTAATACTTTCCCTGTGTCTGTGCCACTCATCAGCAGGCTCACAGCCCAAACCCCCCGCTGTTACTGTCCATGTCTCAAATATTTGTAGTTTCTGGTGTGCAAGTGTTGCTACGGATGTCTTGGGACGGATCCATACATTTAAGACAGACTGGCAATGTTGAGCCGATCCCTCCGAAGAATTGAGTAAATTTAATGTTGATTTTCTCCTTCTGCTTTCCAAGGATGGTTTAAATGAACACTGTTTTGACATCTTAGACTGGTTATGAAGACTTGTAGTTTCAGGCCTCACCTCTGCCAGGATATATGTGTAATCAGTAACTCCTGTTCCACAAAGACATAATTCATCCACATCAGATTTCATGAAGTGAAGTGATGTTTGTTTTTTTGCCTATTGTCTATCCGTTGTCGTTATTACAGAAACCTCTCTTATTTGACTTGTCTTTCTCCCTCTCCTTGTCCCATACGTGGTGTTCCACTCTGTAGAGTCATAAGAGTTTCCAGATCATTCTGTAACGTGTTGCCTTTTGTCTTTCTCTCTCTACTCCTCCCGGTGCATATGCCGCCTGTCTGACTTGCTATACACCTCTTAATTCAAGAAGAAAGAGGTTGGTGTAAGAATATACATAGTCCTATTGTCCTGTAGCAATGGCGTGTCTACTCCCGATGGCGTCCGAATGATTCACCAGCTATTTCACTAACTCTTGCTAATCTGATAACCGAGGTTTATCGTATAATCACTGTTAACATTTTCTGTTTGTCCATAATTTACTTCCACTCATGTGTCTCATGCTCTCCATCTTCATAGCCACCATGTCACGAAGACAATCTTGCACTTGATACAGTTTTCCTTGTTTTTACACGTTGCTTGCACTAACAATGATTTAATACTGTGCATTAGCAGGTCACAACTATGTGCAGTTGGCTCTCACTGGTATTGACTCTTAGGACATTCACTTCTGTTGTGCAAATGTATGCATCTAATATTAAACATATTAAATAGTATTAATGCTAATTAAAAAACATAGTGTATAATTAATCTGCAATGACAAATAACGTGGTACAGGAAGATGCATCTAAAACAACCTATCAATTCACAACACTATGGTTTCCTGTGTCTCTCTCAAGGGAGGAAGAAGGTTTCCCCAGACAAGATGGTGGAGATGCAGGCAAAGATTGAAGAAGAAAGAAAGGCCCTGGAGGCCAAGCTAGACATGGAGGAGGAGGAGAGGAACAAGGCAAGAGCAGAGCTGGAGAAGAGAGAGAAGGACCTTCTTAAAGCCCAGTGAGTCCATGAAAAGAAATATTTGTGTCGTTGATTAACTTTTTAAATGCGGTATTCATAATGATACCAGTCTAATTTACGCTGCAAGCAGTGATGCATGGGTCCTCACACCTTCCTGGGTGATGGCGGTTCCAGCGAGATACTGGCTGGACGTGGTCTAGAACAAACCATTTGGGTGTTGTGGAAGTGGGCGTGGCTAAAGTATGGGGGGTGAGAATAACCTACATTGACACACAAAAGTCTCCAACAAATGGTTGATCTTATGAAAGTGTGCAGGGAACCTCAGGTTCAGGCCTGATGAAGCATGATACATTTGGGGCTGATTTGACAATGCACATTTGAGTTACAAGAACTTCAGGTTTCATGGCAAATCGTTCAAAATGTCAGCCACGTCTCGGTTTGGTCGTTAAACAAAAACTCTTTTCATAAACATGATTTCAATGTGCTGTCCAAATTTAAAATCAATCTCTTTACATCTGATATGTACAAAGTTTCAAAGCATCTCAACCTACTTAGAGGCAACGGGGTAAAAAAAAAAAACCTCACAATTAAGCATCAACAACGTCTCAAAGTCTTGTCTGACCACATTTGAAGGGGGATGTGGTCGTCTCACTAGGAGGAATAGATAAAAGTATAAACCATGTAATTTCCTGTTGACAGTCGCTGGTACGGTGAGACAATATTGACATAAATTTCAGAATTTTGGGTCCGATTGGGCAATTTACTTTTGAGTTCGAAACAACTTCCTGGTACATAGCAAAAGGTGCTTTTTCACCACCTCACCACGGCAACCCTTTATAACTTTTCATCGGATGGGTCTTAAGGTTGTCCTGACCAAATTTGAAATCGATCGGCTTCAATCTGACTGAGGAGTTCAGTACACCTCGTGTTAACGGACTAAAATGGCATCTTGAGTTCAAAATAACTGACTTCCTGTTGGTTTATGGGTAAACCTCCCATAGGCTTTTTTGTGCATTTTCACATGTTACACCTGCCTACCAAATGTCATACATGTTTGGAAAATGTGAATGATGGGCTCAATTTTAGAGCCATTTGTTGGAAATGTGGAAATGTGGCAGTGACTCATCGGAACCTGATTCACATCTAACCTTTTAGGCAGGAGCATCACCTTCTACTGGATAAATTGTCGGCCTTAGAGAAGAAGGTGATTGTGGGTGGGGTGGACCTCTTGGCCAAAGCTGAGGAGCAGGAGAAGCTTTTGCAGGAGTCCAACAATGAACTGGAAGAACGTCGCAGGAGAGCGGAGCAGCTGCGGAGGGAGTTGGAGGAGAAAGAGGTTAGGATACCTGACCATTAACCAGTCCGACTACCAAATGCCTCACTGAGACGATCAGCTGATAATGAGTACTTCCTTACTTGAATGTCTCCATGAAGATTAGGTGTTTGTATGGGCATAAACAGTTTCACTTCCAAAAGTAGAACATTAGAGCATAATCTGAAACCACAGTGTCATCAGTTGTTTAGAATTTTGTCATAAGCAAATGGGTGGCAAATATGACATCAGATACCAAGTTGTTGACAGTCATAATGCAAGCTGGATTGTGGCTGCATCTCTGTGGTTGGAAAATGTGGTTGGAAGCTCAGACTCACCCTCATATCTTTTAGATCAGAGATATTCCCCGGGTAAACTTCCTTTCATCTGGATTTCATAACGATTCTTTAATTACTTCAAAAACTGATTTAAGACATTATTCTGCCCTCCATCAATGTAGGTGTTTCACACTCATGACCACAGACTAAAGCTTGCTTTTTTTGCGTTTGCATAATCACTGATCCCTCTCCCTCTTAAAACAGCAAGAGCGTCTGGACATAGAAGAGAAGTACACTAGTCTGCAGGAAGAGGCTCAAGGAAAGACCAAGAAGCTGAAGAAAGTATGGACCATGCTGATGGCTGCCAAATCAGAAGTAAGCATAACATAAGGGTAACGGCGAGAGAGCACATACACTGTCGGGGCGGCGACAAGGAGAATCATACAGGATCATTTGCCCCAAGACTATTATGACAACTATAGAAAAATATACTTTTTCAATCAGATCTAAAACTGATAATTATGAAACTCAAGCCATGGTTGAAGTTTGACTTCATTGATCAGGGGATCAAAACCGATTGATTCACTGTGGTTGTTGTGTTTTGCCTGTTAGATGGCAGATCTGCAGCAAGAGCATCACAGAGAGATCGAGGGCCTCCTGGAGAACATCCGCCAGCTGAGTCGAGAGCTGCGGCTCCAAATGCTCATCATCGACAACTTCATTCCCCAGGAATACCAGGTGTGTGTATACTTTAATTTGTAGCACTGTTACTCCACGACTTTGCTTAATACCTGCTAATAAAATAATAACCGGACCCAACCTGGCAGGGAAGCAGCGTCCTGCACTCATTGTACAAACACCAGTGGACTTCCCTCCAAAGGAGAGAAGGCCCACAGATTATGCTATTAGCTGGTTTAAGGGGTTTCTCATCAGCAAGTATGTCTTTCCTTGCTTCTAGTTTTTATATTTTCTCTTGTTTTCCTGTGTAGGAGATGATAGAGAATTATGTACACTGGAATGAAGACATTGGAGAATGGCAGCTGGTGAGTTCACTTTACATAACTCATGCACACACTGGTTTGTGGTTGGATGGATATCCGTTTAAAGGGGCGAACGCTGAGTTGGGGACTACTCCTCAATAATGTTTGTCTCTGTATTATGTCTTTCAGAAATGCGTGGCATACACTGGCAACAATATGAGAAAACAGACCCCCGCTCCAGACAAAAAAGAAAAAGATGTGAGTTCTTTCTTTCTTTCCTGAGATTGTTTTTATGTTATGATGTGTAATAGTGTCATTTTTCTCTTTTCCCTCCTTGACGATGTATTCTGGACCGCTGTCTTCTGTCTCCCATAGCCGTTTGAGGTGGATCTCTCTCATGTGTATCTGGCCTACACAGAGGAGAGCATGCGACAGTCACTCATGAAACTAGAGAGACCCAGAACCTCTAAAAGTGGCAAGAGTGGCCGACCCAAGACCGGGCGAAGGTAATCCACTTTCTACACAAACCACAGGCAGCTCGAGGCTTCACGTCCTATCGAGCATAGCTGATATTCCAGTTCCCTGTGTAGTGAAGCAGGCTCTATTTCTGTCATCAGTCTTTGACCTTTACATTACCTCTGATGTGGATTTGATTAAATGCACAGACTTGGCTTCATATATGCATCTCTGCTGCTCAGATTACAAATCCGATTATTGAAGCCATCTTGGTCAAAAATATACAAGAAAAGCGTTAACTTCGTTTTCGATCCCAGGGACGAAACACTTTTACTTATCGTGTGACGGGGCGTCATTGCTGATTTCAGTTTAATTTAAATGTCACTTCAGCTGCCGTAATCACAGGGGAACATTTTTAATAATGTCTACTTCCACAGTATGTTCACTGTTGCAGTTACACTTGGATGGTGTAATGATTATAGATGAGCCTTTGAGGTTATTAACGGCTTTTGCCTTAATCATGATAAAGTGTAATTCTGAGAAATGAGACCGCTGCTCTGAAGTTGTGGATAACACTTATCTTGAACCTATCTCCACACAGGAAAAGATCTGCAAAGCCAGACGCTGTGATCGATTCCCTTCTGCAGTGAAGACAGCGTAGCCGAGAGCTTGGTTTCAGTGCAACTTTTGTGTTACTTCAGGAAAAAAAAAAAAGTCACTAGTTGAATCTGGAGAAAAAATCATTGTTAAACATTATTAAAAAGATAATCTGAATCATCAGTAAAGCTGGTATGGTTTTAAATGTGACGGAGCAGCACCTGTGATGATGATAATAAATGTTTTTCTCTGATAGGATTAAGAACTCTTGGCCAGGAGGACCTGTTACTTGTATTATAGTGTAAGACTTCTTTTTGGATGTCCAACATTTTAATGTCTCTTTGGAACACATTTTGGTGGCGCAGCTTCTGTTCAAATTAGGCAGTTTCACCTTAGCACCTCTCGGATTAAGGAGGAATTTAGCATAAATATATTTCATTAGTAACATAATTGGTTTTGAAAATAACATAACACTGTTGAAGATGTTGAAAATAGAGTTGTGGACACTATACTATAAACTGCATTCATATCCTCTGAAATGTATTTAACGGACTGTCTTGCGATGAATACCACATGATTAATATTGAAGTTCTTTATTACAGGATTTCCTGTTATGCAAGAAACCAAGTCATTTTAGACAGGATATGTGATATCAAGTGCGTGGCCTTTAGATCAGAAGCTTAGATCAGCATGCACGTGAGCCTGCTCTTTGATTAGTGCTATTTGCCAATCTCAGTAAGACATCTTTTTATTTATTTTCAAGTGGGAACCATTTGTGTTGTAGTGAAATACACCATGCATACTGTATGCCTTAGTTCAATGCACTAGTTTGAGGTTTTTGTGCAGATCATTTTATGTTGTTCTGTAGATGCAAACTGACTTTTGTTTTGTATCATAATGTATGTCAAATGTTTACATCCACCTAACCCCTGGATATTTTATTTATTAAATTATTTTACACATTTTATCTCACATTCTTGTTCTCTGTGTGATTATTAAATTTGCAACAATCCTCATCATTTATTGGTGCTTTTAAAAAAAAATGTTGGTGTTTCTGTAAACTATTGGTGTCAAATTCAAACGTGCTATTACTGGTTGACTTGACAGTTTTATTTGATTGATGTGGATGGATTGCTGAGATCTAAACATAAGCAGGCATGCTGTGAAAAAGTGCCATTCTAATTTAGGATGAATAAATACAAATACAACAAAAAATGTAGGAAAATACAAATTTATTTCACAATAAATAGAAATAACTTATTTATTACATGTGATATTTAATGATACATATGATCACTACCGATAATCCATACAATCACTTTGGCTTTTTTAATTCTTGGTTCACGCACATATTGATGTCCTTCAGAAATGTCTGTAGCGTATATTTATCATTTGCTGGCTTGGAACAAGAGATGTTCTTAATCTGAAACAAAATCATGATGACAATTTTAGTTTGAAGCACACAAAGATTTAGCTGAACACACAACTAAGTGATAGAGAACATGTTAACATTGAATTCCTCCGTACCTCGTTGTACTTGTGCAATAATTCCTTGAGAAACTCTGCATGTGTTTTTATAATCTTGGTATTGGCTGGCCACTTTGTGTGACTCAGAACTGACTCCGCCAAACAGAAAAACTCCTTCTGTGAAGAGAAAAGAAAAATTATTATTGGTATTTAACAAGCTGGAGTTAACATTGAATCAGTCTAAAGAAACCAGCTAAACTTCTTATTTAGGAGTTCCATATTAAGTGTGGCATCATCCCAAAAACTACAAAAGGTTTCCAACGTACCACACATGCATGATCCGAGAAATAATCTGGGACCATCACCTGGGGGGACTGGATGAAATAAACATGTCAGTACATTATAAATCAAACAAACAAACAAACATGTAGTTTTCCAGTTTTCTTACCTGCACCATGGTGTGATTCATTTTCTTGACCTCTTCATGCATCATTCGCAGCAGCAAATGGACACTATCTTGGCAACTGAGCGATGCTGCATAGACCATAGCAACTGTCATCATCAGTGAAAGAATAAGAATGTTCTTCATGTCTGTCATGACCGTGACCCAGCGCAGTTGCGTTAAGCAGGCAAAATATGCTACACACTCTGTGTTGCTACTTATATATATATACACGTCAAGGGAGGAAGACGCCATATAAGGACCAAAGGATGAGTTGTATCTGTTTTACTATCAAATGTTCCATGTGGTGCATGGAGTTTTTTCTAAGCAATTACCTGCTAATCCCTTATCAGTAAAGCTCTCACCGCAAATTGCTGGTCGTGACCTTTTCTAAGCAACTTGTGAAGGATGTCCTTATGTGTAAGGGTGGGAAATGACACATGCTATCATGTCAGAGGTCATATTCAAATTGTACAAAGTTGTATTTTTGACAGTCACTCACAGACATTTTTATGCACTCAATGTTGGAATAGAAAAGAACGGGGGAAAGAATTATAATTGAATTATGACCCAGATTGTTGTGTGTGACAGTGAGCCATTGTTTATAGTCATTAATTAACACCTGTGGCTTTTCTGTTATGACATGTCAAAATGACTGTGATAAGTAGGCACACGGGAAATATTTTGAGTCACACATTCAGAAGAGGAAACTTTGACTGACAGACACAATTCCTGTCAGCTTCAACTCCCTTTTTAATTTCATTCTTAAAGTAAAGAAGAATGATGTTGTTATTATTGAAATTAAATTAATAACAACAAAAAATGGTATTACTTTACTCAAAATGATGTTACTTTAAAGAACTCAAGTGCAATATTACTCCGGATTCCTGTGAGCAATCATACCAATCATTTTAAAGACAGACCAGTCGGTGCATCCTGAATTAAAATATCAACAAATTTGAATAACCGTCTGATAAAACTGCTCATTCGACAAGTTGGAATACAAATTGTTGATAAGACTGCAGAGTAGAAGAGTGACTGGAAGTTTTAGCTGAACTGATAACATTTGAAGGAGAGCCCCATCTTCAGGTGATATTTGTAACTTCTAGGACTCAAAATATTTACTCAAATGCAGTTTCGGTGGTGGAGCCATAGGACAGGCCGAGGTGCTCCTAATGATCATGTTCTCTCACTTTTGTGAAATGAGAAAATCATAAAGTTAAAAAAAAAGTTTTCCATACAAAATATATGAGCTTGTAAAAATAATAATAATTAAAAAAAATAAGGTTCCAAACCTTTTTGACTTGTGTTCCCTAGTTGTTACACATTTTAGTCATGCCCCCAGATGTTACCCTGACAGATCCCCCCCCCTAAAAATCTGGGACAATTCACAAGTCACATGATCAACAGGAAGGATCATGGCATCATTTGAGTCAACTGAAGGAAATGGGAAGAATAAAAGAAAGATACTTCATTCTATTCTCTGTATTTTTCTTCATATTGTAAGTATGAGTTACCAGTTCTTCGGTCCTGTTAATTATTACTATTATTTTTATTTCATACATTATATATATATAACACAAAAGAGAGAGAGAGATTGGCCACGACACATTTTACAAAGGTAAATGAATGTGTTATCAGATACGGTGCTGGAAAGAAAAAAAAGATCAAGGATGAAGTTTAATTTTCAAAAGTGAGATTACAACATGCAAATAGCACTGATTCAGTGGAATGGTCCAGAAACAAAACAGCGCGCCTTTTAATGTATCAACAAATGAATGAATCGCTAATACAGCCAGCAGCGTTTCACTTCCCAGAGAAAATCACTCCCTCGCCGGCTAAACGAATCAATGAGCTCCGATGAGCCTGGACCACTCAACGCGGGAGAGCAACACAGACGCTCGGCCAATAGGAACACGCACAGGATTTAGGCTAGTGCGCCATTTTGCTGCGTCCATAGCCATCAGGCAAGATGGTACCCTTGCTTTGTCTCCCCTGACCGGAGTTGTTTCGGTATTTTGAGGCGATTCTTGCTTCCGTACCATCGCAAATCTGCATATTGAATTGAACTGGGCCACCTGTGCCAAAACCTAAACGTGTCTCTGCCAGTCAAGAAATGACGACGGCGAAGCAGGTAGGAAGACTGTTGGGATTGTTTAGACAAGTCAATTGTGCTTTGATTAACGTTACTGTAACTGTGAGCCGGCCCGTTAGTGCCCACTGCTAGTTAGCAAGCTAGGCTAACTGAGTTGTAGCTATCAGCTGCGCAGCCGGCAATGTTTAAATTCGTACACACGCAGATTCGGAGGTGGATAATGCATTACGGCATCTTTGGCAAAGTAATCAATATTTTTAAAACGCACTTGTTTGTACAAATGTAATTATTCGGGTTGTGTTGTAGCTAGCTAAATGTTACATTGCTACTTATGGATGCTATTGGGTAACGTTACTACAAGGCTGCGGTTAGCGCGCTGGTCCGTGCCATGGTTATCGTCAGAAGGAGGGAAGGCCTGCGCGTGCATTTTTTTTAGGTGCATGCCCATGCATGGGACATTTTTAACGCACAGCAGAAACTGCAATTTTACCAGGGCAACGCTAAGCAGTGGAAACGAGTTGTTGTGTATTGACGGCCACCGCTAAACCGGCTATTGTTAGCGAGTCTAAACTTGGCATTCATAGTCAGGAGTTCCTGTGTTTTCAAAACATGGAGGCTGCGTTGGGGATAAAGAAGCAGCACAGAACTACGAAAATGCAGGAGCGCGCTTCTTGCAAGGCGAGTGGGCTCATTTTCCTCCACTGACACAGGGTTTTTGTTACATTTTAGGCCTGGTTGCTGCTGGCAGGACTCGGCGATAGCTCAACCACAGCTCGTAGCGATCTAATCAGCACATTATGATGACGTAAAACGGCACAATAAACAGCGATGCCTCTGTCTTCCGATGCACGCGCGTAAACAAATTGTATAACTATGTAATTACACATGTACAGTAATTCACTGTCAATATTAATTATTATCTGTAGTTGGGGAAGTTCAGATTGTCTCCCACTGAAGCGCAACAGCAACCCAAACATTGTTTGCTTTGCAATTAACTTGCATTATGAAAATATATAAATAGGTGTATCTAGTTATAATGAAATCTACAGCTTTTGTTTATTTCCTGTTTATTTTTTCTTGGCCCGATATGTGAGAATAATTGCTTTGCTGGTTTTAACAATATTAACGTAATTCTTCCTCATCCATCAGTGTAAGAATTGAGTCTTGAGCCGGCAGCCTGGAGAAAACAAATGATAAGATCACATGTATTTTAGAAGTTTTGATGCTTTAATAGAATGAAATACACAAACTATGGGAATTTAGAAACTGTGTCAAGTACTGATCAGTGCCTAGAGAGTAAAAACAAAGCATGGTTGTCTTTAGACTTGTATAGCCAGTGTAAAGGTGTGTTTATACATGTTTTAACAGACTGACATGTCCATAATTCAGATACAACATCAGTTGAAATTAAGCAGGAAACAAATCTTTCCATGTCTCTCCAGGTAAAATGAGTCTGGCTTCTTCTGAATCACACCGAGACCAAATGTCAGAAAAAGCAGAGGAGGTCAGTATGCAGTCAAACGATGTGTTTTTTTTATCTCTGTATGTTCACTATACTGAAAACAAGGCAACAAATCATTAAAGATGGATGTTAACTGTTTTTGTTTTTGATTGTTATTAATATAAGTCTTCTTGTCAGCCTGGTAGCTCAACAGTAAATATGAAGCCTGCCTCTTCTCGCAACAAGAGGTGAGGAGCCGCTTTCTTAAATGTGGCTGTTATTTGTTTCTAGTTTCATGTTCTCAAAATATTTTTCACAAATACTGCTTGAAATATTAAAGCTATGTGCCAACCCATTTTAGGAAGTCCACTACTATAGCTAAGCACACTGGAGTGAAAGAATCTGACGCCTCGGCCGAGAGTGAAAATGAAGGTGCCACTTCTGACAATCCTTCAGACAATAACACAAGCAGCGTATCTAAAGGTATGAGTTGTGGAGGTACTTGCTGCTCTTAATGAAGATTTTGTTGATGCTAAATGCAGTTGTTTCCCTCTCTTTAGGCACGTTAGTGATAAGGCCAGCTGGGAATGAAAATAAAGGTGCCATGAAGCTCAGAGTGGATTTCAAACAAAAACTTTCAGGTGACTGAATTTCATTATTTGGAAACTATATAATCCATTATTTGGAAACGATGTGTGTTTTGATATGTAGATGTTCACATGGGAGCATGCATAGGATTTTAATGTAAATTAACTTCGTGAAAGTGAAAGGAAGACAAGTGACAACTGTTGATTTATTTTCTCTGGATCACAGATGATACCTTGCCGAAGAAGGTAAACTGCACTGCTTGTGGAAAACAAGTGAACCAGTTTCAGCCCAACTCTGTGTATGAGCATCCTGCACTCAAAGTACTTATTTGCAAGGTAGGAAAGTTCAAGTATACTTTTCACATATTTTCATAGCCATTATAGCAAAGTTCTACATGTTATTCCCCATTCTTGTTGCATGATCACACTATTTTCTTTTTCTAGTCATGCTACAAGTATTACACAAGCGATGACATTAACAGGGATTCTGATGGAATGGATGAGCAGTGCAGGTAAGGCATTTTACACAAGACCAACAAAACATTACAGTTAATTTGTCCAAGTCAAATGACAAAAAGCACAATAAAAGCAACACGATATGAGAACAAATATTTTCGGCCTTAAGAACCTGAAATTGCATTGATTTGACCATGAGGCTTTTAGCTTGATGTTGAATTTAAATGAAGCCTTCAACATTTTATGCAAATATATTTTTGCTCAGTCCCGGTGGCAATCATTTTGGGAAACATTGTTTGCTTTATTTCCTAAAACTTGTTGAACGTTTCCCCCACAGGTGGTGTGCTGAAGGTGGCAAGCTCATCTGCTGTGACTACTGCAACAACGCCTTCTGTAAGAAGTGCATCCTGCGCAACCTTGGCAGGAAGGAGCTGTCTGTCATTACTGATGAGAATTCAAAGTGGCACTGCTACGTCTGCAGGGCTGAGCCCCTCCAGGATCTGGTCTCCAAATGCCACAGAATCATGGAAAAACAAGAACTTAAGGAAAGGAAACCGGACAAAAGTGAGGAACGTGAGAGCAAGAGACACAAGAACAAAGCAGTCAAAGAGCACAAAGCTGTTATCAATGGGAAAGAACACACCGAAGGCTCAGGAACCATGACATTCTCCTACAAAAAACTGCACGTACCCAAAGAACTTATAAAGAAGGCAAAAAAGCTTGTTGAAACTACAACTGGTCTGAACAATACGTTCATCCAGTTCATCCAGCAGGCAACCGAGGATCAGGGCGACAAGTCAATCAGGTATAGGCATTTGAAAGCCTTCAGGGCCGTGCTTGCCGATTTGAAAAAAGCCCACAGTGGTTTGGAGGCGGCGCTGGGGCCTGAATTCAAAAGCATGGAGTTGCAGAATGGTAACGAAGCGCAACATATTGTGAAAAAGAGCGCTAATGTTGTGGTCCCTGTAGAAAACGAGCACGTGGATAATGTCGCTGATGCAGCAGAGGCAGCTGACGACGTCGCAGACGAGGAGGTTGACGACGTCGCAGCAGAGGAGGTTGATGACATAGCAGCAGAGGAGGCGGCGGACGTGGAAGCTGAGGAGGCTGACGGCGTAGACGCAGGGGAGGCCGCCGACGGGGAAGCAGGGGAGGCCGCCGATGTAGAAGCAGGGGACGCTGATGACGTGGAAGCTGAGGAGGCCGACGAGGTAGAAGCTGAGGAGGTCGATGAAAAAGACGCTGAAGAGGCCGACGACATGGAGGCTGAGGATGACCCTGCAGCTGAGGCCGAGGATGACGCTGTGGCTGAGGACGTAGAGGCGGAGGAGACCGACAAGGAGCATAATGAGCAGGACATGGACAATGACCACGGGTCAAATGAGCATGAAATGAAAGACAGCCAAACAGAAACTGGTATTACCAAAAAGAAAATTAAAACTGAAGTATGTGATGATGGGCTAGTATCAGCTGGTGAAATGTCCCTAGATCACGACATTATGTCTGTTCCTCCTTCAGTTCCCGAAGAGCTTTTTCAGATGGTGGAGAGTCTTGCGGGTTCCACGATGCTCTCACAGACTGACGCCGATTTGGCCACAGACTCCGCTACAAAGTCAAATGGAAACTCAATCCAGTCTCAACTGACCCAGCCCAAGGTGAAGAACCTCATAGTCAAACTGACTCCTGTGCCCGTCGTAACAACTCGTGGGTCAAGGTCCACCTCGTCCAAAAACAGAGAAAAAGCTGGAGAGACGCAAAAGCGTGAAGAAGAATGTGAGAAGGCGAAGGACGGTGCCGCTGATTCAAAAGATAGGACAGACAGCCCACCACCCAGCCGTCGCTCTAGTAGATTGAAGACCACCCCCTTGAGGAAACAGGCTGAGAATAAAGGCAAGGAAGAATCCTCAGAGTCAGAGGACGAAAATAAGGCCCAGGCCAAATCCCACAAGAAATCCAGTAACACCAAAAAGGACGATGTGAAGAAGACCAAGAATTCCAAGGAGGAGAAAAAGACGATGGATTCTGACTCGGACGAGGTTCCTAACATCCTGCTGGAGAAAGCTGCAGCGGGCCACAGTACAGATGAAGAACAGGGAAGCGCCAATGCTAAAAAGTGTTTATTCAAACTGAAAAACACATCCACACAGGATACAGACAAAGCATCCAAACGCAAAAGGAAGTGTGAAAGCTCTGATTCAGACTTGGGGCTCAAAACGAAAAAGACACCCAAGAAGAAGAAACAGAACGACTCGGACTCCACCAACTCCGACTCTGACCAGGAGAAAGACACAAAGAGCAAAGCGGCCACAGCGAAGAGGAGATCTAACCGCGTGAAGAAACAAGATGAAGCAAAAGAAGAGGACAAAAGCTCACCTGAGAGGCAGGCAGCCAAGCGGAGAAGGTCTTATGAAGTTAAGCGCAAAGGAAGGAGCACCAAATCAGCCTCAAAGCTGCAGTCATCCTCCAGTGAGGAGGAGGAGGAGGAGGAGGAGCAGGCTGAAGGTGACTCTGGAGAGGACAGCGACCAGCAAAAGATCAAGCCCATTGTGGAGGAGAACTTGGTTGGAGGAAGTGCACCATTCCACCAATCCTCAGGTAATTTATTTAAGTGTTCAGTGACACTCAGGTCCGCGTCCGTGAGTTACATAATTCAACTCTTTGAGAAATATGCGTATTTGCTTTCTTGCAGAGAGTTAGAGGAGACAATTGCATTCTAAAGTTACAGTAAATATGCAGCTTAGCATAGAGCTAGCCTGGCTTTATCCAAAGGTAACCAATCAGCACCTCTGAAGCTCACTCACATGTTATCTCAATTGTTGAAGCCACACAAAAACACACAAAGTCCTGCGTAGAAGAAAAACATCTTTCAGGTCCTTTTCTCTTCCGAGTTTGTTTCACTGCCGATGGAGACGGAAGTTCACAACAAAACTGTAGATTTCTCTCTGACCAGAGTGTGTTTATGGCCAGGATTATATACAGGGTTACAGGAAACAAAAGGTGTGGGCTGAGCTCAGCGCAGAGGAAGGAAAGAGAACATGCAAACTGCCATCACCCAGGGTGTATATTCTGTGTCAGTCCCATTTGGAGAGAAACTGAATTGTAACTAGGCGCCCACTGCACGCACTCTCGGGACTTTCAGACATAACTAGTTCATTGATAAAAAAGCACTTTTACCATGTTTCTTTATAGTTTCTTTAAAAATGCTTGAGAAACTGCTTCAGGAGCTCTTAAAAATATAAATTCAGTCAAATTATTGACATAATATTCAGCCTTTATATTATAAAGTGTTTAAAAGTTGACTGTTATTTACAGGGTTTATATAAAGGCTAGGATGTGTGTCCATTAATATGAAATATGAGTTTACAATTGGTCACAATTCTTCCTCAGTACTGACGAGGGTTGTTTATGAAGTTTTGTTGGCAAAACTTGTTGACTTCCTGCTGCTTCAGTGTATTTATTTTTGCCAGCCCTCTGGCCTTTTGGAGAATAATGCAACCAGGAGCACATTGAGCATAAACACCCTTCGTGGTCGTGCCTTGCGGCGCTTGAGAGGGCAGGCCTGATCTCCTCACAATACAAAAAGTTTTCACTCGAAGAGATCTGTTTATCATTGTGAAATAGTTTCCTCAACATTGATGCTCTCTGTCCACACTCGTAGCACACAAATGTGTCCTTGGTTGCATTGAAGGACCGCCACTCAACTGACAGTGGCTATGAGAGAGGTGATCCACTATAGTTTGCGCAGCCACAAGTTATGCTGTTCTGTTACTTAATGAAGGTAATGAAATACTAGCACCTAATTTATTACTCCCACCTTGTTTACAGCTTCACTTCCATTCTGGCCTTTCACAATAAATGTATTTGCATCAGGAGACATCTCAATGGAATAGCTTAATATAGTTATATAGCTTATAGGGGTGTAATGTACACAAAAATACAGAAAAACACAGCAAGGATGTTGCACACCAAACCGAACATCCTCTACGAAAAATATCCTTTGCCAGGCAACGGCAGCAGTACAGAGTTCAATAGTGACTGCCGGTTGGCCATAACTAATAAATAAATAAAACCGTTTTCTTCTACACTTGCCAGAAAACTCTTGGCAAGAAAGCAAATAAGCATATTTATTGAAATGTCAAATGATTGCATGCTCTTCCATTAATAGTTAATGTCCTATTTTGTTCTGTAGGAGACGAAGAGGATGATAAAGAGAGAGTCCCTCAGGATTGTGATGATGATGACGATGATCCTGAAAACAGGTACAACACATTATAAAGATAAAGACAGTCAAGTCGATCGATTGGTCCCTGCAGACATGTCTTTCAGAGCCAGGAGCAGCCTCAGTTTTAGAACTACAGTGAAGATACTATCCTATCATGATACTAGATGACCTAATGAACCCGTTGGTACTAAACCATGAATGTTTTTTTACATACAGTATACATAAAGGTGTTTTTTCGCCTGTTCTAAAATATTGAATTTGAATATTTCTACTTACCGAGTTCCCTAAACAACCTTGGAACTCGACAAATTGGGTTAATGAGCCTAATTGTATTGATGTGTGATGATGTGAGCCCCCATAGTAGTAATTTTACACAGTGAGACCATTTAAAAAAAACAACTTGTGGCCTCTGGGATAATCACACCCTCATGAAACAAACTAAAAAATCCAGGATATATAATATAGGAACTGAGTATATATGACTTTACACATAATTTACACAAGAAAGGAATCATTTAAAACACGAGTCTTTTGTTTAAATGTAACTGTATTTTTTCTGGGTGGGTGTTCATCACTAAGATTTAATTCCGTTTTTTTTCCTTTTCTTCTGAAGGATTGCAAAGAAAATGCTTCTCGCCCAAATAAAATCCAACTATTCTTCTGGAGCAGAGAGCTCCTCTGATAACGAAGGAGGAGATAAGGATGAAAAGTCTTCTAAGAAAGTTAAAAAAGAGGATGAAGATGAAGAGCAGCAAGGTAAAATACATGAGCTAGATATCCCTACATGAAATATAAATAAGGCTGTTTTATTCTACATTGGGTCAAACTATTCGTTTCTGTCTTTGAAGACGAGGATTCAGAAGACTCTAGTTCTGACGTTGAAGTGAAAAAGCGCGGTGGACGCCACAAATTGCTGCGCCATAAACTCTCACTGAGTGAGGGTGAATCAGGGGAGGAGAAAGCTGCACGTAAAGAGAAAAAGGGCAAGAAGAAGTCGGGGCAGAAAGGTTCATTTTAAACTTTCCATTTGCCCTTTGTTTTCATGGCTATCAATACGGGTGTATATACTGAACTCTGTTTCTTTGTCTTTATTTGTCCGTCAGTTAGCAGCGATGATTCCTCAGACTCGGACTTTGAGAAGTCAGAGTCCAGTGAACAGTCGGGGATAAGCGAGGAGCTTAGTGAATCGGAGAACGATGGGAAGCGTAGAAAGACCAGGTGAGAACTTCAGCTGATCATTAGAAATGTATTACAGCCACTAGATCTGGATTGATCTCCTGCTCCAGCTTAGATGGATTCCATTTTGTGCCTGCAGGGCTGCAAAAAAGAAGGACGAGGCGAAACAGAGAAGTTACAAGCAGCAGAAGAAGAAGCGACGCAGGATCAAGGTTCAGGATTCCTCTTCCAGCAACGAGAAGGTATTTTAAAATGCAGAGCACTGAATATTTTTACCTGTCCCAAAGTTTGTTTTTTCCTGTCAGGATTTGCCAGGTGAACGAGATGGACCCACATGACATTTACTAGTCAAGTCATGCATGACACACAAAATGTTATTTAAAGTCCCCCCACGAGTGTGTTGCGAGGGCACGAATTAATCATCGCGTTTCTCGGCTACTGATCACAGGCAGTGAATTTTATTTTTCCCCCTACGGGCTGAAGATCAGAGGACTGAACTTAATGCTTATTTCCGCAGAGTGGAAAGGATGACGATGAAGATGATGAAGACCGCAAAGGACGCAAAAAGATCCGCAAAATCCTGAAGGACGACAAGCTGCGCACAGAAACCAGAGATGCTCTGAAAGAAGAGGAGGATAGGAGGAAACGTATCGCTGAGAGAGAGGCACTCAGGGAGAAACTTCGAGAGGTAAAACTGAAATGTTTCCCAGTTAATTATACAGGCTTTGTGTTGATTGTTAATTGGAAGCCATTGTCTTGCACTTCCAAGTAGTCTGGATACATTTATCACATTTGGTTTGATATTGTAAAATAATAAATGAGCAATAAGTCTGTTTTTGTGTTTATTAGTAGAGTTTAAATCATATTATATCATGCATTTGTATTGATATTGCATGTGATAGATGGCTATATAACACACTTGAAGAGGTTAGTTATATTATATAATCCTGTTTCCCAGGGTAGGAAAAATGCTATCAGGTGCTTATTGAAAAGTTGGAAAAATATTTTTTTTTCTTTTAGGTAAATTTGAATGAATTTCTTTCAAAGTTAAACTGACATGTCTGGTTATTGATCATTCTTAGGTGATTGTGTTGGAGGCGTCTTCTCAGATGGCGTGTCCCATCACCACCAAGCTGGTGCTGGATGAGGATGAAGAGACCAAGGAGCCGCTGGTGCAGGTGCACAGGAACCTTGTCACAAAGCTCAAACCTCACCAGGTTGACGGTAAGGGTGAAGTTAATTCGGTCACACAAAAATCAACATGGCTGAACTGCAATGTTACACAACAATAAGCCTACACGTGAAACACTGCGATGCTCTGGACGAACCCCTCCGTTTTTCCATTTTGTTTTAGGGGTGCAGTTCATGTGGGATTGTTGCTGTGAATCTATGAAGAAGATTGAGAAGTCTACTGGCTCCGGCTGCATCCTTGCCCACTGTATGGGTCTGGGGAAAACTCTGCAGGTATGGAGGAGAGAGCAGCATGCACTTAAGCTGTGCAATATGGGAGGAAATCAAATCATCAATCTGAAGTTGTTGATGTTGAAAAAAATTACAAAACTAGGGTTGTGTATCTGTTGCTGCTTATCTTTATCGCTCATTAAATTTTAAATGAATGCAGCAAGTTAAAAGACAAAAATTATACCTAATATAACACCATGTAGGTTTCACAAACTTGCGATACTGTATGTAAGAACTGAGAATTGCATGTGTAAACAGCCACCTTGATTCTTAAAGTGGCATTCATAAGATTTGAGATCCTTTGCTACTAGCGGCGTCTTTGACGGTAGATGTAACTGCATGTGAGCCTCTGGGACCTCACCTCCCTCACCGAACAGTGTCGACCGTCTCTCATCTGCGTGATGCCTTCACATGCTCCACACTGAAAGGAGGTCCTCCGTTTCTCCCTCATTCGCGATCACTTTGCTTCTTGATGACTCGCCCTTCTTCACTTCCATTCGTTTTTTTTTTTGGTTCTTTTTCTTCTAGAAGTTGAATGGTCTTCTTTCTCTGTCTGTTGATCCTCCATTGTGAGTCAGCAGTAATGAAATGTACCTGGCTGCGCAGGTCAAACACTTTAGACTAGAGGAGCCTGACTCAGTTAGAAGTTACCGATTTCCGATTACAATGACACGCAGCATTACAATTCAGTGAGTAGCTCCGCCTGGCAGACCGACCGCTGCTGACTGACGTAAAAAGCACCACTGATTTTGAATTTTGCAGGGTTTATCGCCACAGACACAGAGATCCTATTTCTGGCAAAGCAGCAAGTACAAGCACTTCGTTAGTGGGTCATGTGATCAATCACCATTGTTTTAACTCACTCTAAGATAGATAATAAGTAAAAATACAATTAAATGGATGAAAAGGTTATGGACTGCCACTTAAACGCCCAATCAGTTTCTGAAGACGTGTGTGGTGTAACTGTACATGTAACTGTAGTTCCTTTTTTGTCCTGTAGGTGGTGACATTACTTCACACTTTGCTGCTTTGTGAGAAGCTGGATTTCACCACAGCACTAGTGGTTTGTCCCCTGAACACTGTCCTGAATTGGCTCAACGAGTTTGAGAAGTGGCAAATGGGAATGAAGGATGACGAGAGTTTAGAGGTAAGGAGTTGCTGTTTCAAATCTTTCAAATAGCTCCTATTTGACAGTGGTACCCGTTTGTTTTTTTCTGCATGCATTCATCACACCCTTGATTTGATTTCTTGTGTTTACCAGGTGATCGAGCTGGCCACAGTAAAGAGGCCACAAGAGCGAGCGTATGCCCTCCAGCGATGGCACGAAATGGGTGGTGTGATGATCATCGGTTACGAGATGTACCGAAACCTGACGCAGGGCAGGAACATCAAGAGCAAGAAGCTCAAAGAGACCTTTCAGAAGACACTGGTAGATCCAGGTACAGTGCCGTGTCATGTCATGTCCGTGTTGGAACAGCAAGTTAGAGTAAACATACATACTATTATATCTCTTCATAGAAGTAAGCTGAAGTCTGTAGTTGTGTTTTTGTTTTGAGTGTCCAGTAAAAAGAGTACATAAATAAAGGCATGATTCAGTTTTTGTACTTTAGCTATGTTTTTAAGGTGGCAAACTATATTTTCATGACTTTCTCAACAAGCTTAGATCTAAATATAACACTTTAAACCTTGTATTTAATCTACTGAACTTCACAAATAAGCAATCATCCTTTTTCAAATGTGTCTCCCCAGCTGTACTGTTTTCTGACTTTTTTCCCTCCTTTACGTCTACCAGGTCCAGACATGGTGATCTGTGACGAAGGTCACATCCTGAAGAACGAAGCGTCTGCTGTGTCCAAAGCGATGAATTCGATCAGGACCAAGAGGAGGGTGGTGCTGACTGGAACGCCTCTTCAAAACAACCTTGTTGAATGTGAGACAGCCTGGTTCTATGGATGTTGTCAGACCAAGATTTTGTGTGGCTGTGTGTGAATGTGAATGCATCTTAAATTGATATCTTTGTGTCCTCAGACCACTGCATGGTGAACTTCATCAAGGAGAACCTGCTTGGGTCAGTTAAGGAGTTCAGGAACCGTTTCATTAACCCCATTCAGAACGGTCAGTGTGCCGACTCCACGCTACAAGATGTCCGAATCATGAAGAAGAGGGCTCACATCCTCTATGAGATGCTGGCTGGCTGTGTCCAGGTAAAACCAAAACTAATGGCTAAAACAACCTGAATCTTGCTCTCTTTATTCTACCTAAAAATAATTCTTTATTTCTACTACCCACAGAGGAAAGATTACACGGCACTCACCAAGTTCCTACCTCCGAAACATGAGTATGTGTTGTCGATCAGAATCACTCCGGTCCAGTGCAAACTCTACAGATACTACCTGGAGCACTTCACAGGTGAGAACCATGTTCTAACTAACAGGAACACACGGTGATGAGAGCGGCAGTGCCACCTGATTGCCTGGTTCAGACTACTTTTTGGGTGTTAGGAGCAGCAGAGCCTCTAGGGGCTGCTAGCAGGGCTTTTACAGCGTCATGTCTGATTGTCCAGAAAGGGATTTAACCTAGTCTTAGACTAGAACAAAGTTCAATTGAGAATTCCACTGGAAAACATGCGTAGTCTAGGACTAGACTAAATCCTTCTGCAGGAGTCGTGTTTCTCTTAAACGTGCTCTCTTGACTGGCTGTCTTTTATTCAGACATGGTTGTAGACAAATGGAAGGCCTTTCTGGTCTGGTCTCACTTTTCTGTCCTGCATTGTTAAGTCGTTTAGTGGACTTTCCTCTCAGAATGTGGCGTGTGTGTAAGTGAGTGTGTGTGAATGTGTGTGTGTGTGTATGTGGCAGCTGGCAGAATGCCGCAGGCAGGGTTTAAGCCCAGTTTCCCACGTCTCCCTAATGAAGAGCTCTGGGAGAGAGGGAACAGAGGGTGGGGGGTAAAAGGGGGGAATGTTGGGGCATAAAGGAAAGGGAAAGAAGTTTAGAGCGAGGAGGGGTCAGAGGTTTTACACCAAAAGTGAAAACAAAGAACAGAAGAGCTGGTATGTAAGAAGAGTAGTGATGGGGGGGGTTGGTGGTATGTGCTGTGGCTCATTAGGCCAGGTTGTCACTGTGCTGAAGTTGTGACTTTGGCTCTGGACCTCCTCATCGATGTCTTGACCACCAGTTGGTCTACGGGGGTGGGATGGCTGCAAATGGTCCCTCCTTGTGCTGCTGCAACTTCTGACCTCCCCGGGTCAATGCAGGCCAACACACAGGGCAGTTATGACATTTGCAGTCAAGTAGTTGCTACTTACTTGGGTTCAAAAGATCAGACTACACAAGATGTAGCTCTTGATATTGTTGTCAAAAGAATGGCTTGCATTGAATTACTTAAAGTTGTGTACTGCATTTGCCTCAAGTCTATATGTATGAAGAGTTGAAGTGCACACTTTCAAGTCCATAATGCAGACACGCATCCATCTTCCCCCTCACACTCTTTCCCTTGTGTGCAGGTGTGGGGAATGCTATGGAGGGGGGCCGAGGCCGCGCAGGGACCAAACTATTCCAGGATTTCCAGGTGCTCAGCAGAATCTGGACCCATCCCTGGTGCCTTCAGCTGGACTACATCAGCAAAGAAAACAGGGTAGGGCTGGGGAAGACGAGTCTAAACCACACTGAACACTTAATCAAAAACTGGGAATCGCACACACTGTGGGAAAACAATAGAAAAGTAGTGCTGACAGGTACTGCAGCAAGGGAGATGTTGCCACTGGAAAATGTTCCCTTTATGCATATTTTCTGTTACCCACTCTCCACCTCTGTGTTTGGTTTGCCTATATCGCCAGACAGACTTTCACAAGTGCACTCTCTTGCAGGGTTTCTTTGATGAGGACAGTATGGATGAGTTCATCGCCTCAGAAACAGAAGAATCCTCCATGAGTATGACCTCCGAAGACGAGAAGGCAAAAAAGTAAAAAAAAAAAATTCACTTCCATTTATCCTTGTTGTGCATTCACACAGAGATGACCTCATTTAACTCCCCTTCTCTCTTGCATCTGTTACTCTCGCTCACCCTGTGTCCTCCACTGTTCCTCCTTCCTAATAGGAAAAAGAAGCAAGGGAAGGGAAAAAAGAGAGGATCTGATGACTCGGACAGTGATGACGTGGAGGTCATCAAGGAGTGGAACACCAGCTCTCGGGGCAAAAATGGAGAGGGTCGAAACAGACCAGAACCTGTGGAAGAACGTAAGTTTGTTACATATATGAGAGCATTATCGGTAGTTGGCCAGGTTTAAGGTACCAGAGCTGCATGTACTGGAATATCTTGAGTGTTTTGCCTCTGCTGATGAAAAAAAGATTTAGGTTTATATGCCATCAATAACCAGTGTCATGACAATTAACCTCTGCACATATAGTTACTTTAGCGTAGCAGAGGAACCAATAGGAGTGTAAGCTTGATGTCTTGTGTCTGCTTTTCTTGTGAGACTGCATGAAGACTGATCTGTAACCAATCTGTGCATCACAAACAGCTCGGCCCACTAGCTCACCATCAGGGACTCCCACTCATGACTGGCACAAGGAGTTTGTCACTGATCCTGATGCTGAGATCCTGGAGCACTCTGGAAAGATGATGCTCCTCTTTGAGATCCTGCGCATGGCAGAGGAAGTGGAGGAAAAAGTGTAAGCGTGTCTGTACACTATGTGCAACTGTAATCCGTTTGGCCTTTTTTTGTAATGCACTTGGTTTGCAGTATTACTGCGACGTGTCTGGTTTAATCAGAGTGACCTGTAGTTGTGGGAAAGTGACACTTTTGCATCTTCTATCCTCATCTGTCCACAGGTTAGTGTTCAGTCAGTCTCTCATCTCTCTGGACCTGATCGAGGATTTCCTGGAGCTGGCTAGCAGAGCGAAAGATGATGAAAAAGTCTCTCCTTACAAAGGTACATTTCTTTAGGGTATTCTGACGGGGCCTCTAATTCTTGAGGATCTCATTGTACGCAGTCGACATGCTTGTCAATGTGTCAACCGTACTTCACAGGATGATCCTGCTGTTGGTTATGATCAGCTTCCCTCTTACGATGTTGTGTTATGACTTGAAAGGGATGCTTTGGTTTCATGATGTTCTAAAATCACAGATCAATGTTTAATATTATAAAGCCAGTCTTTGAACTGACTAAACTGCGTGTGAGATATGAAAAAAAGAAAATGTTAACATTAGCTCTGCAGAAGGCTAAAGTATTTTCATATGGAGATGTAGATTTCACAGTTGTGTGAGAGCGCCCGCTTGCAACATGTATTTTTGTACAAACTGGTGTGCTTATTACCCTTAAACACACACAGACACACACCGCCGCTGGTGTAAGGTCATGTTCCTAATTAAACTCGAGCAGCTGTTTTTACTTTCATTTTGAAAATGATTAGACCTTGACTTTTTATTCCACAAAAAATGTTTGCTCAAGGGTTTGTAATTTGTAATGAAAAGATCACAGTGCTGTAATTGGAAACATACTGAAATGTTGGTTGTGAAGGCTGGTAGGGGGTTGGCCATCTTGAAGGCTAAACACGGCTGGCCTCTAACCAACACAACCATCTATCTGCTGTCTTGTAATACCCAAACCAAGACCTTTTGATAAGGAAACGGCCTAGCTGATGGTGATATTTGTGTGTTTTTTCAAGGTGTTGAATAGTCATAGCAGACGTTTTAACTGTAACATCTCTGTGTAGGTGAAGGCAAGTGGTTCAGGAACATTGACTACTATCGTCTGGATGGCTCCACCAATGCCACCACCAGGAAGAAGTGGGCTGAAGAGTTTAATGACACTAGTAATATAAGGTAATTTACTTTTCTTTTAAAAAAACATGAAACAGTAATAAGACCCAATTAACACTCATTACAAATGGAAATGATTCCATCGTGAGTTTAAACTCCCTTCTCTCTCCCCAACTCTCTTTCCCAGAGGCCGTTTGTTTCTCATTTCAACGCGAGCCGGTTCTCTTGGTATCAACCTGGTTGCCGCTAACAGGGTCATCATTTTTGACGCCTCCTGGAACCCTTCCTACGACGTCCAGAGTATCTTCAGGGTCTACCGCTTTGGCCAGATTAGGACCGTTTTTGTTTACAGGTTCCTGGCCCAGGTGAGTTTACCAATTATTTCTTTTGCATTTTTGCAAAAGCTGTAATTGTTACTTTTTGGCTGTGTGCTCATTTCGTTCTTTTCTTCTAGGGTACAATGGAGGAGAAGATTTATGACCGGCAGGTAACCAAACAGTCTCTGTCATTCCGGGTGGTGGACCAGCAGCAGATTGAGAGGCACTTTACAGGTGTAGAGCTGGCAGAGCTCTACACCTTTGAGCCCGACTTGCTGGACGATCCCTCAGGGAAGAAGAGCAAGAAAGCCACACCCGTGCTTCCTAAGGTAAACATGCCCATATGTATGCCATGTATGCACTTACATTCCTCAAACGTACTTCTATGTTGGACCAAGTATATTTTTGGAAGTTACATTTTGAATGAATCGTACATCTTATTGGGCTTTGGCGAACCGGTTGACTGAGATTTCATGGTATTCGTTAGACTGATCCCCAAAGGAAATGCAGGAAAGCAGGCTGAAACCTATTAACAGTAGTAAAATAGTCTAACAAACACAGAATGCCACTTTAAATGCCAAGCTTGTTTTTCTTTGGAAATTGCACCAAGTAGTATGTTCTTCCTTTTTGAAGTTTACTACTTTAGTGATAAACTGTTATTTAGATACATTGCCAGCTTGTATCCTGCTTGACCTTTCCGGGATCTTTCCATTTCTTTTTCCTTTCATAATCCAGCGCTCGCCCTTTCTCCCCTTAATGCAGGTGCTGTGTCACTATTTGGGCCCCCTGGGGTTTAATAAGAGCACGCATCCCTTACATGGGCCATCCAACCCCGCACATCTGCACAGAGTTGTGTGTTTACTGTTATTTACTAAATAGTCTTCTCATTGCAACACTGCTTCTGCTCTGCTATAAACCGGCACCCCTTTTTTTTTCTTTTTTCATTAATTCCCTGCTGTCTTTTACTTCTCTGTTGATCTTTGAATTACTCTCATACTTTCCCACATCTTCCCTTTTTTGCCATCTTTGGGTTAATTCAGATCAAGTGGTTTTTTCCTCTTTGTTTTGGGTTCTGGGAAACTCTTTACAGGAAATCTGTATAGAGAATGGATGAAAGAGAAACACTGTATATCCAACTAAGTTTCTCTTTAACTGGACAGTAGATGCATTTCAGCACACCTTGATGGAAAATCTGTTTTCCATTCACACTGTCAAAAGATCTTTATCGCAATTCCCTTCATGGGTATTAACAGGTAGGAGCTCTGCATGAATCCACTCAGCCGGCAGCTGATATAATTTCTCACACCTTCCATATTCCTCTCAACCAAGAGTACTTGCAGTGCAGCAGGAGCACAGTTGGGCATTTCAAGAGGAAAGATGTGTTCATTGAGCCGCGGCCTGTTAGATGTGTGTGATCTTTTAATGAGCCCGGTGACATTTATGTGACACAGTATTAAAGACAGAGAGGCTGACGAGCTCTTTAACAAGCTGACCTGTTTTGGCCAGGGGGTTAACTATGATGTGGCAGCAGGACTGTAGTTTTACGGAAGGAATTTGCCGTCTGGAATTATGTGAAGATGAGTCAGACACCCTCCATCACTTTCCACCAACAACGCTTTGCACAGAAGGAGAGAATGATTTGAGCCATGGCAGAGGGAGTTTTGTACTTCTAACACAGAGGGGGCTGTGTCATTAATGATCAAATATAAATATACGCATTTATCTGTCCCATCTTTTGCTTGTAGAAAACCTTGCAGTGTCTCACTGAAGAGTTTTCCTTTCTCTGCTATCACCCCAAACCTACCTTCTCTAGGTTCAGTCCCCCTTTATTTCTTCTGCCTGCCAATATCTTCACATAGTTCTTTCTGCACAGCCCTTACTTTGTATCCTACCTTTCATCCATGTTGTCCTTACTGATGTCCTCACTCTCTTCCCTGTCCACCGTTGCCCCACCCCATCTTCTCCCTGCCATCTTCAAAACCATCTGTTACCCCAACTGGCTTCTCTCCCTCTGAATGTTCAAAGCAAGCTCCGTAAAGTTGTTTTTCTTTTTCTCCCCCTGACTGACCCTGCAAGATGAAGGGTCATTATTTAAACCCCTCTCTTAAAGATGACTCTGCACTCTTCAGAGAAACTAATTGGAAACAAAGGAAGTGGGAGCACTTCCTAATGACAAAGAAGGTCCCTCGTAGTCCAGACACACAGATTTTTGACTCCCCACGCATTCTGAGACTCCCTCACTAATTTCAAGTTAATCACAATCATCTCTTCCATCTAACATGCAACCACGTGTGAAATGAGTAGTAAAGTTTTTTCACAATTTTATACAACATACTCTGTGGCGTCCTGAAAATGTTGCTGCATTGTGCGCTGGCGGTCAAGCCGGCAGGCCGTGGGCGTCTCTCACTGTATGTGCTCTCAGCAGGTGATGGCAACAGTGGTCATTAAGCTCTGTCAGGTACATTGTAGGGCTGTGGAAAGGCTGCAACCGAATCGCTGTATAAACCAGAGCAGACTGGAGCAATAAGCCACACCATGCTTGTCTCATTAGGGGTTGGAAAATCACTTTGACCTTAAAGGAAACTACCCCTTTGAATACTCCTTTTAAGTGTTATATATCACCAGTCAGTGGATTAAAGGGGTTATTTTGTACTGAAAGTTATGTAAATTATACATGCATACATAGGAAGGCAGGTAGGTAAGTGGTTTCATACTTCCCACAATGCTTTTTTTTTTTTTTTGACAGCTTTCAGAGAACATGCCTGAACTTGTTGCATTGCAGGTGGAGAGAACACTAATGATAGTAAAAGCAAAAGACTGTTTTTTTGAAAAGGAAATAGCGAGACCATGGCCCTCGTTTGAGGCTATTGCCTGTGGAGATATTGGAGTCTCTCTCTCTTATATGGGGAATCTCTGTATTGTGGCGATTTGCTATAATTATTATTATTGTTATTATCTTCATTAGTATCATCATTATTGTTATTCGGTCAATATAAGTGCTCATTTCACAACTCCCACTTCTTGCAGCCTCTTTAGTAATCCGCCCTCTTTCTTTAAATGATAATGTTAAAAACAATATGGCGGCATACCACATCACTACAAAGGAGGCAGAGTCTGTCTAGCAGAGTTCCTTGTAGCATCCATGGCCCTGTGTAAAGTCTAAGGGATTGACCTTAGAAAAAAAACTGTTAAATGAAACTGGCACCCCAAGCAAATATAGGCAGTGTTGTTGTTTAACTTCGTCATGCAAAGATGTAGGCGTGTTTATGGTTTGTTGTTGATTTGGTGGGGCTGTGGTTTTTTTTATTGTTGGTGCGAAGGAAAAGGTGAAACACACCACCATGTAATAAAAATGGGCGAAAAGGAGCCAGGGTTTGAACTTCTCTCTCAAACTTTCTATTATGCAACTGTTTCTGTCACTTCTCATGTGCAAATATCTTCCAGAAGAGATCGTCTCTCTCTGAAACTGTGCAGCATTATCCCCATATTAAAATGATATTGGATCTCCCCCATCTCTATGACGGCAAGCTTTTCAGCCGGCCTTCCAGTGTGGCCTTTTGAAACGGCTATAAACACTTTTGATTTTGGACATGGTTGGATAGCACAGCTTATGAACCACCTCTTCTCTAGCATGACCTGGCCCTTAGTCTGTAGAACATCCCATGAGAAACGACCTGGACTGGCGAGTATAAGCCTGGCCAGTCAGTGGGGAGCAGCCCTTTTTATATCGAATTTGAACTGAGCAACACCTCTCCCCTCCCACAATTTGTGATCAACCGGTGCACAGTCTGCTTCCCCCCCGACCCCATACAGTTCCAGCATCCAACATACTCTAATTGAGTCCTTGTGAATCCCTCCTGACCTGCCCGTTCCAGCTGGCTGGTCCCTGTAGCAAGCTGAGGCTTGTTTTTATAGGAATGTGGTATGTTTATTGTCTTTGTTTAGTCCCTTGTGACATGCATGATTTTGTTTCTTTAATTGACTGACGGCTAGATAAACCCTCTGACTGGTGTCCAAGCCCTGGAGCGTATAAAGACAGCGTGAAGCTGAGAGCAGAGGTGGCTTTCTGATGTCTGGTGCCCGTAGTTACGTGCGTTTCTGTTAAAGTGTTTAGAGCAGACCGGTACGGTTATGTGTATCATCAGTAGAAAGAGTTTTACCTCGCAATGTTTAGGTATTACAAATGTCTCAGCCACTCACATTCCTGCCGTCGGGATCCTGTCTTGGCCCCTTCTGTTGTTATGCTTAACGTACCCGTGAGTCAAAAGTAGTTCTGGCAGAGACAGACACTTTGAATACATTAAACAAATCCTGGACAACTTAATTAACTAGTTGCTATAGTCTGACAACTGGGGATCTTTCCCACTTTCAGGCACATTTATCATTTTACCCTTCCCATCTCCCCAACTCTCATTCTCCTGCACATTTCTTTCCTCCTTTTTAGTGTTTTACTCTGTAAAGTTCAAGTTTATTGATGTGGCAACGACTGAAATAAAATCTAGCTGTAGAAGTATGGTTAACACTTCACAATATGCAGCCGTTGAGGTGGAGGAAATTGGGTTAACATGGTTGAGAATGTTCTTGAGTCGAGAAAATATCTGATATTGTGGCCAAAAATCCTGCCCGTTGAATTGCATCATACCTTTTACAGTTGAGCGTCATCTAAAGTCTATTGGTAAAGTACGTGCGCGTGCCAAGTTGTAAAGTCTACATTAGGCACCGCTAATGTTGACTCTCAAGTTTTCATCTTTCTGATGTGAGAGCTGCGGGGTTCGTTTATGGACTGCTGGCAGTTTAATCATTTTCATAATATATACAGGAATTTGGCTAAAGAAGGGCAGAAATTGTTCTCTCAATGGAAAGGGTTTCATACAGTGGTAAACGTCACGTGTGTTGGATGCCTTGTGTGATTATATTAATTATGACACAAAGGTTTTTTTTGCTCTGCTGACCTTTTTTCTTTGCTTTGTTTAGCAGTTCCAAGACTTAAAGCCTCGAGCTTGTTCCACATTTGCAGATCCTTTGTTGAATAAAAAGGCTGTCATTGAGACTGAAGCTGTTGAGATTCTTGGGTCTAAACTGCAAGTCTTGAGATTAACCTCAGATGTGGACAGCCACCTCCATTAATAAATCCAAACACTCACTCTGCGATGCCAAGATTCCTTTCCAAATTTTACCCTCCAGAAATACTCGCCATGCTCCCCATATATTTTCTAAGAGGGGGGGATGTAAGTTAAGTGGGGTAATTTACCTCTTTCTGTCTGAGCATCTGCCCACCCAGCATCTCTGACTTTCTCTCCTCCCCTGCAGTAAAGTGATAGGCTTTGCCATGTCGCTCCATAAGGATGACAATAACCCAGGTCAGTTTACTTACAGTCATTAGTGCTCGTGGACACATTGAACGCACTGGGAAAGGAGATGGACCAGACCACCCCAGAGCCATTGCTGGTGGGGATTACTTGGATATCCCAGAATGCACTCGGTTCCAGTCTGTACTGTCATTTGACCTGCAGCTTCACTGACCCGTGACCAGGTCGTCAGTCAAAAGTGCTCCTCTTTCATGCGTTTGAATAAAAACCTACACGCATTTTCTACAGGCTCAACAGATTGCAGCTTTCATTACATACTCCTGGTCTCTCTTTTGCCAGGCTATGGCTTTTTCAAATGAGGTGAGCCAACTGGGTGTTTTTCACAGAATGACAGTTTCTGTTTATGCCAGGGAACAAGCAAGAAGCTGCCAGCTCTTGTTGTGGACATGTGTCTCTTGGCTGTAGTCTACTTCCCTGGTTTTAAAAATAACGCACTTCAATCTATTTAATTAGAAATCAACTGAACGATGTATGAATTGGCTTATCGTTTTCAAATGATAGAAACTGTTTCTGATACTGTTTTTCATCATAGCCACAACAACCTGCCATCCCTCTCCTCTTGAGGAACTGACTGCCAAATCAACTTTCCCAGTTCAGCCTCTGAGTGAACACTGGACAATCCTTATTGTCACCACTGAGCAGATTCAGACAGGGTGTTATATACAATACCGGTTCCAACTTGTGCCTGTGCTGGCATCTACTCGTCTACTCGTCGCCTATATTTGACTTGGTCGGTGGGGTTTGTGGCCCAAGCGTTGGGAGGTTGATGGGTAGCTCTGTGGCCCTTTCTGCTCCTACCTGTTTCAGCCACCTTATAGGTGACTCTCTGGAGCTGTGCGGCTGAAAAACATAGTCCTTGTGTAGTTTTCGTGCAGCTCACTTCTCCCCCCATTTTAGGGATCCAGTTTCACTCCGTCTGGTTTGGTGTTTCTTTTTTGTTCATTCATTACAGGTCTGCAATCACTGCTTAATTTCATAGTTTGGAGTTTCTTTTTTTCCCCGCAGTGACGTCTATGATTAATTTTGTGTGCAACTTGACACTCATTGTCACATTTCAAAGTGAGAAGGGCATGAGAGTAAAGCAGAGGCCCTCCATAAATTGGCCTTTTGTGGAGGTTAATGATGCAACTTCTGTATGACGTTGTTTCCAGATTGCAAAGTTCCAGCTTAATGTAAAGCCGAGTAGAGACAAAGAAAAGCAAACGTGCTGCAGAGAGAGTAATTTGAACCATGTTTGTGATCAGAGCCTGGCCTAGCTCTCTTAATTTTACTCAGGTATTGTTTTCAACAACAGTGTAGTCATGGAAACCAGAGCCCTGGGAAGAAAAAAAAAATTCAATTGTTTATTTACTTATTTTTATCTGTTTGGTTTTTCATGTCCTCCTCTAATCCTGTTTAAAGGGCAGTCCAATATTTTTTTACCCTTAAACCCAAGCGTTAGAACTGAAATTAGGTTGAAAAAGTGTATTTAGAGAGTGGAGATCCTCCTGCTCCTCAAACCAAAGCAAGGTGTAGTTTCTGTGCAGATTTCCTATAGCTGAGGTTGTTTGGTTCAAGCAGACTGTGTAGGTCTTAGTTGCCTAGTTAAGACGCAGGCATACAGAGGCACACATCTATTAATTGGATTTGCTCTAAATGACATACATGATTAAGATGTTTAATTATTAAATGCAGATTAAAGAAGGGCAGCGACGCCAACTTTTTTCTTTTTTTTTATCTGAGAGGCTTTGGTTGAGTCCGGTTGCTATGATACGGAATATCCCTGGCAGTAATAATGTCAGAAGGTAGAGTACTTGCCCTGGCCTCTGCACTGGATGAATGGAAAGCTCCAGCGCGTAGGGAGAGAGGACTTACCCCGCCGGTCTTTGTGTATTAATTCTCCTCCATTGTTGTAGTTATTCAGTGGGGATCATTTAATGGCCAGTATGAACAGGAGGGATGATTACAGAGAGCAAAACTTGCTTCAGGGGACAGATGAGCACCTCACTATTGACGAGAAATACTAAGACTAGAACAATTGTGAACCTGTCCATTAGTTGCTGTGCTGCCAGTGTAAATATACAGTAAGCAGTGTGGCCGCATCTCTCCCTGCCCTCCAATGATATCCATCTAACCCTTTGTCATCTTTCCTCCTGCAGGATCCCTTCCTGGCCGAGATGTTGCAGAATAATAAGGACCAGATTGTGTGTTACCATGAGCATGACTCCCTGCTGGACCACAAGGAGGAGGAAGCCCTGAGTGAGGAGGATCGCAAGGCTGCCTGGGCCGAGTACGAAGCAGAGAAAAAGGTAGGCGAGGAGAGAGACACACACACACACACACACACACACACATGCTACAAAGTGGCATATCCACCATTTCCAAAATCAAAGGCACACGCATGTAGCACTTAACCGTTGTGTCCATCATTCTCCAAATCATTGACATCAAAGTGCAAGGTGAGCGATGCGAGACCCCTCTGTTATTTGTCAAGATGTGTGATTTAGTGTTGGATCTGCACCGTCCTTTCATCACCCCACACACACACACACACACACACACACACACACACACTACTGTGACCCTGCTATAGAAATCGCTGAGGCTGTCCAAGCAGTGTCAGTTCTTCCGTTAATACATAGGTTCACAGAGGGTTTGGTACTCTTCTTCAGTCTGCGTTTGACTTAACTATCTTTGTCTCACACGTCTCATTGTCACCACCTCTACCGTCTCCTGTTTTGTGGGTTAAATCAATGAGCAATTAGTGGGGTTTATTTGGAGAAGTGTAAAGGAGACGAGCAGTTGACGTTGTAAGAGAGCAGGAGCAGGTCTCCCCCCCCCCCGTGTAATCCTAGATTCTAATTCACCCTAATGATTATTTTTCCAACACACTCTCCCTCGTCTGCCCTCTGTCCCTTAAGCGGCTTTCCCCTCAGAGCTCCTCTGCTTTTCAAGAGAATAGAGGGTTCCCAGTCTGCGAAAAACGCTAGAGCAGAGGTTGAATGTGAGAATTTTGTTTTGCGTTCGTATCACTGTGACCTTTACATTCCCACATGTACATTTTGTGCACTCAAGATGCACAAGTCGTCTCTTTCAGCCACAAAAGGCTGTTCAGTGTCACGTTGTATACCAGAAAAAACAACTGGAACGTAACCTGGCCTCTGCTAATGTCTTCACAACTTAAGGGTTGGCTGGCGGTCGCCAGGAAAAGCTATGTGTATGAATATCAGATTTGCAACTCAGGAAATGGGAAAAACTGTGAGAACATGATCAGGCGCCCAAAACCAAACTGAACCCAGGAGCCGTCATCCTCACAGAGATGACTTCAGCTTGGTACAGAGCTTAGAGAGGCTCATGTCATAAATTTTTCGGTTTTGGAAATTAAGTAAAGTCTAGATTTTGAGTCTGTCTGAAGATGTTTTGAAGTCTGCAGAACATCTGAAAATGCAGCTGAAGTTCAAAAGCGGCCGCTTGTTAATAGAAAACCCAAAAGTCAAGTGTGCACATTCGTGTGTGTTGGTGTGAGGTTTCTGTACTGTTTAGGCCTGCACACCTGTCTATCTGACCAGGTCCAAAGATCCCCCACGGGCCCCCCAACACACACACACACACACACACACACACACACACACACACACCTAAATACCGGATGGCCAGATTACAGGGCACAGGAAAACCATCTGCAGCAGAGGCGCAATTACACACAAACATCGGCATCCTGCTGGCCTTTACTAGGACAAGACTGTTTACTTCAGGTCAGTTCTCGCTCACACACATGTTTAATACAACGGGAGCAGCCTGAATCCAGGCTGAGTGAAGCCTGTAATGTGCACATAAAGTGCAGAACTGGACCAGCCACTGTGGTCGACACGGGACAGCCATTCACTTCCTCATTCAACCTCATTCACAAAGGCGAAGGCATACTATCTCTCCCACCTGCCCAACTGAAGTGTACTAATCCTGCTCATGGATGTCCCACTCTCTCTTTCTTTCATCTCTCAGGGGGTGTTCATGAGGAACAACTACCAGGCTGGTTACCCCCAGATGGACATGGGCAACTCCAACTACTTCTCCTTCAACATGGCAGCTCTAGCCTCCATGACCAACCAGCAGCTGGAGGTAAGTAATGAGCTCCACATGCCCCTCTCCTGCCTCCCACTCCTCCCTCTCCTTCCCCCACGGCATGGCGCCCCACATTCCTCAGTCTCTACTGCTAATTGTGACAACAGTCTAGTAGTCGACGTTCCTGGCTCTGCCCCGCTCCTCTACCCAACAGTTCTTAATACTCCATGTCTGGGGCAGCAGCTATTTATACACGGTGGCACATCTGAATGATGCGGAGGATAAAAGGTCCAAGAACCTTGAATGAGGGTAAAAAAATACTGTATGCTGCCTCCAATTCTTGTAATCATGGCATGTTAGGAATTATGTTGTTACATGTAGAAGGGATTCAATAACTCAGTTGGTGATGCATCCTTTTTTTAACATTGTAAATATTTTGGTGCTTCAAATCATACAAAATACAGATGGAGCACATTCAGACTTTCTTTCTGATCCACATAATTGACAGCAATCCCAAACCAATCAATACCATCTGAAAACATTTCAACCGTCCCAACATCAATGTTATCCTTTTACCTTGTTACTTCGTTTATCATCTATAGGGGTTATTTGCATTAAAACCCAGTTCAAATACACACAGTTATGGATCCATTGCTAAGGGTAAAAATGAGAAACGTTCAACTGTCTTCTTCATTTGTGTTCAGGACCTTATAAACCAGGGACGACAGAAAGTCATCGAAGCAACAAATGCATTGAAGACTGTAGCACGAGAGTCCCTGGAAGATATCATCGCCAGAGTGGTGAGTGTCTAAATTAGCCTTCAGTCAACAAACCTTTCTTGCAGATTCATTTACGTCTCCAAAGGAGTGGTTTGGTGAAGTCATTAAACTCAAAGTCATTCCATTTCTGTCACTGGTCTGCGATATGATGTATGTGGAGTGAGTTGGTCGTTGAGGTTACATGTCCTCTCTTCCCCACAGTGGAAGGAGAACCCAGCACTCACAGAGAGTCAGGTCCAGTCCATGGCTCTGGGACGGCAGGCAAGTGTGGAGCTGGAGATCAAGCGCAGGGAAGCCGTGTACAGAGATGTCCTCACCAGACAGCAGACGGTAAGAACCCCGCTCTGTGCAACCTACTTTATTATTATTATGAAAACGAAATGGCAGCATTGACCACATCGATCATCACGATACTTTTTGATGGAGGTATTGTATTGATGGTGCTTTAATTGAACGATCATTGGTCATGAACACCATGATCAATCCAAGAAAGGGCATTATTAAAACCTAAATCTCGATTATTTTTACTTGCACGTCATATGTGAACGCGGCTGCATGTAAATTCTGGGTTTCAGTTGCCAACTTATTGTATTTGGTTTCTAAACTTAAGTCTTTAGTGGGTTATTTTTGTCATTTTATTTTAAATTTGTATGTATAGTTTGTTATCTGCACATTCTTGCAAAGTCTTGGTTATTCAAATGATTATTTGACTGTAGTTATCCTTGGAAAAAAAATAAGGTTTTAACTGTTCCTCTGTCTGTCTTCCCAGCTGATGATGTATGTGCAGAAGCTGATCACCAACAGGAAGGTGCAGGAGCAGCAGCTGGCCATCGCTAACCAGGCCAACTATTTGAACCAGCTGGCTATGCAGAACGGCATGGTGGGAAGTGGTGGGCTCAGCCAGATGGACCTAGTGGGGCTTTACCAGCAGCTCCACGGCCTGGGCTCCCATCAAGGCATGGGCAAGAATCCGGGGCCCTCCAAGGGCCTGTAGGTCAGAGGGACTCTTCCTCATCCCCCCCACTCAGCTAGCCGGCTCCCAGTGGGCCAGTCTAAGCGAGGCCCCGTTCTCTATAACAAACACACTGTGACACCACCACTCAGAGCTCAAAGCGGTCAGGTGCACCACGCAGAGGATGGAGTAGTTTTGAGACTCTTCTGCTGTCCACTGGGGCCTCAAGTGGGATAGACTCTCAGTTCTTATTCAGTAGTTCCCTGAGAGAAGATGGAATATAATGTATAAATGACTGCGTGCAAGGAGTCTATTAGGCATTTCAACATGAAAAAAACTGTATATACCGCCTTAATGTTATTCAAGTTCTATATCTTCATTTTTCATTTATTTAAAGACAAACAAATTTGACCCCCAATGCTTAAAGCATTGTATTGTTTTCCTCTTCAAAGAGGGCGTCCTTATGATTTAAACTCGTTTTTTTTATACTGTTTTAAATGCCGGAGTAAACCTGAGTGGGACCAGTGTCGTTGGTGACCGGACTCTTCTGATGTAAAGCTCTACATGATAATTAGCCCCAGTAGATAACTTCACCAATATTTCACAAAGCAGACTGCTGATGGTGCTGCTACGTCCTGCTCTTTTTGGGAGGTATATTAAATTAATAAGTCAAACAAAAACAAACAAAAAAAAATATGGCCTTATATTCATTTCCTAAAAAAAAAAAAAAAAAAAAAGCTCTGTAAAGTTTTGAGATTTGTTGAGAATCTTTTCTATTATGCTTTTAAGTGTTTACATTAGTTGTCACTGAACATGGTAATGGAATGCTTGTGTTGTTCAAAACTGCCTGCCGGTTCCTATGACCTTTTTTTTGTAACATCATTCTCATTGTCACGTGTTGTCTAGCATAGCACTGTGCGTCCTGTTCATTGTTTATGTTCCACTTGTGTTGATCCCAAGCTTGAGTGAGAGGCTGGGTCTCCCAAAGCACAACCAGTTCAGCCAGATATCAAAGGGCCCAAAACGTTTCCCTTTACTCGTCTGTCAAAGTTTGAATTGATGAGTTTCACGGTGGATTTGATAGAGTGAAGAAGGAAATCTTATTATCTATCGGGCTGATTTGTGTCTTCTGCTTTGTGAGAAATGCCTCCCCAGGCATGCCCCGGACTATCCGTATTCTACTTTGGCACATTTTTGCTTCTAAATGCTTCAACTGGTGTAGCTGTGTAAGAGGAAAATGTACATTTTCACAAAGAGATGTTGTCTCTAGTCAGCTCCTGTGTTTGCACAAGGTGTATTTCATAAATGTAGAGAAATCTTTTTTGCCCTCCTCGAAGAATGTTCTTGTGTTAGCAAATACACCACCATGATTTGCCATGAATCTGATCTGCTTTTATCTTGATAAGTATTTAATATAACATTTAATAAAGTGACCAAAAGGACGAGCAACTCCTCTGTTTGTATCATTTGTATTTAAGGACTGAACTGCTGATGAGGTTTGGACATTTGTTTTCACTGACTGAAGTTATTAAGTGGAATAGATTTGGTAATCTGGTTAGCAACAAACCTTTTTAATACACCCGCGGGATGTCTAAGATTTTTGAGGCCTTTAACAATATTGATATTTGAGGGTCTAAATGAAATATTGGCCAAGTATTTTTGAGGGGATTTATTTGATGGATGAAGATGAGAAGAAAAGTGGGGAGAGTTGGGAAATTACTTTTACTAAGGATGTTTATTATTCTCGTATGAAAGTATATTGATTTAAAATGTATCCCATAAACATTAAATCATTGTGTTTAAGATGCAAAAATATGGTGGAATTAATATTCATAGTGCTCTTAACTATACAACACGGACAGCTTTATTTTACCATTGAACAAACAGGTGAGCTGCTATGCTAAGCTAAGCTAACGGCTCCATCTTCGTATTTACCGTACAACTCGTTCTCAGTGTTTCCCAGAATTTCGTACTATTCCTTTAACAGTTGGAGAGCCGATACATCCTGATGCAGTGTCCCTGGATTTCACACCCACCCACAGCATTAAGTGTCGTTTGTCCCTCTCTCCTCTCCCTTCAATCTTTCATCTATTTTTCCCTCTCCTGGTATTGTTTTCATTTTTCAGCCTGCCAGGATTTTCCCCTGCATGTCTTTTGACTTTTCCATTCCCTTCCCCCCCCCAGGGGAGCTTGCTCTCACAGCTTACAGATATCTGCCAGTGGAGAAACATTACAACTATTGCAGATGTTGAAATGTTGATCCCATCCCCTCTCGGTCCCAGCTTACCACCACTCCAGGTTTGGAGCACGTCCCCGCCGGTTGTGTGTGCAGCAGGCAGCTGTTTCTGTCCATTGGAAAGGCTGCAGAGCTGGCGCTGGTCTGTGAGGCCCCCCTCCAACCAACAACCAATCACTGCTCTTAATCCATGCTGATGTGTAAAGCCAATTAGGAGCCGGGATCCAGTTGCATAAGGAATCTGATTTTGTACGGTGGATGTAGGCTGACTAAAGACCTTATGGAGACACAGCAGGCCTGTGTACATTAGTAAAGGGTTTAGAAGGGCAAATTGGCATGGGATTGTATCGTGTTTTCCTCTGGGAAAAAAATATTTTATCTGCACAAAATACACAGTTATTGCTTTTAAAGACGTTACATTTAAAGGTATTTAAATTATAAGTCATCAACAGAGCCTAAATTGTTTTTTTTTTCCAGGTAAGGGAAAGCTAATGTTGCTAAGATGGTTCAGTGCATTATCTGGTGAAAACCACAAATGTCTACCAATGTCGTTAGATTCATCCTCTGGGGACCACGAATGTCTGTGCGTGGTGTTACATCCAACAATATTAAAAAAAAGTCAGACTGACATTCTCATCCTCTCATTCTACTAAAGAAATAACAGTAAATAAATGCAACATTCACATAGATTCTATATCTGGTTTTAATTGGTACATCAGATGTTGATTCCAAGCAAAAATAGTCTCAATGAGTTCTCAATAGCAGGACAATTTTATTGTCATGTTCATTGCAGGGTTTTTTTTATGTAATTTCAGTAGAATCTACAGTCCAGATAACTTCAAGTTCATTACAAAATAAAGTCTTTGCAATAAATAAATATATAGATTTATATTTATACTTTATATGTAGAAAATAAATATATCGTACATCTCATAAATAGGATCACCCATATGTACACCTCAGCTGCTCGCACTTTTAGTAATGTTCCTGACACTCTGAACATTACAAGTCACCATCCTTTTAAAAAAAAAAAACACACACACACCCGTCACTATTCTTTACAACCACAGTCGGAGAAGAGCTTTCGTCCCGAGCATAATTGCTTGTTATGCGTACAATTCCTACAAGACGCCGCTTGATATTTGATTTAAATGTGATGAATGAGATCGTTAGACTCTGATGATTACATGGGAGACCAAGGGAGCCTTCAGAGGGGACTAGGGGGGTGCAGTAAGTGCTCTTTCATCCGTCACGCATTCATCTCAGACCTTTTATTCCCCGGTTTCATCTTTGATTTGGAAGACAACTTGATAAAACTCCAGTTTGTCTTCGCTCTCTGCGTCGCAGACGTTCTTCTCCTTTAGTACCTGACCGTCCCAAACCGTGTCGAGTAGCACGTTGTTTTCTTCTTCTTCTTCTTCTTCTCCCGTCTATCTCCGTGTATATGGAATGTGTCCTCTCTTACATTGAACTGTGTATAATGTGTGCCAAATACACAGTGTCTGTGGTGCTTCCCGTCGTTTGGATCTCATCTCGGATCTCGTGTCCCCCCCGTCCCCCCCTCCCCCATCAGCGTTTGCCTCAGTTTCTACGTATTTACCTCTAAAAAACAAAAGTGGTTATTGAGAAAATATGGCACCTGATTTGATCACACCCCCACAGCTGGGTAAGTCATGCGGGCCTCCTCCGTCCGTGTCCCATGCAGTGGTTTTACAAGATCCCCTTCCCGCCGACATCCAGGAACATGCACAATGTTTATTTCAGTGCTTGGCGGCGGGCCGAGGCGCAAACACAGTGACCTCAGGGGAAGCTGAGGGTAAACAGTTCTGTACCAGGTCCAAAATATCCACAACACCCCTCCCCAACACCACCCCCCTCCCCCCCCCCCTCTTCTTTTATTTCTGTTCCTCCGAATGCAACCAGTTCTCCACGTGTAAGCACTGGTCACCTGTACTGGAATAGGTCCCTGTACGCCTGAGGGATCTTCTCGATCTCCACCGGTCTGGGTAAGAAGTGGGTGAGCTTCTGGTGTTTCTTAGTCCTGCTGCCCTCCCTGGGCGAGCCGTCTTTGTTTAAGGCCACGTAGTAGAAGCGTCCCGTGTCCGTGTGCTTGTACAGAGTGGAAGCGTAGGTGTTGTACCAGTTCTCCTCAAACTGCTCCCTGAACACACATTCTGCTGTCAGCTTCTTCTGCCAGGAGAGAAAAACAACACAATCAGTCACACGCTGACGTCCTGCCCACACGCCACCCAACGACATTGATTGAGGTCGACGGTGCCGCTTTGCATGCAGATTCCACCGCTCCCCGTCGTGCCTGTTTACGTACGTCGTTACCTATTGTGGACGCCACTCCGAAACCAGGGGAAGCTCATTAAGGCAGGTGCTCGTTATGATGAGACATTACGAGCCGCTCTCCGCTTTATGGCGAACACTCATCATTTCCCAGCCCTGTTAACCTCATTGTGCCTGGGGAATTATCCCCCCCACCCCCCCCCCCCCCCCCCACCACACACACACACACACACAGAAACGCACACAGCACAGCAGCTCTCAAAGCCTCGGCCTTCAGCATGAGCGATGGCTGTGGGTTCAGCAGGTGAGAGTGTGCTGGCTGAGTGAGTGTGTGGGAACAATAAGAGACACCCTGGGCTGAGAGCTGCTCTCCTGCCAAGGCCAGTCAGTCATGCAGCAAGAGGGTTGAACCTCAGTCAACTCAGGGGGGGTATCACCGTGGACCGACGGCCAAATGTGAAACCCTTTTTTTCCGAGGGTGTCCCGATCTCCCGCTCTCCCTCTTCGACTACTCCTTTGCTGTTGACTACCTTTTTTGGGGCGGGGGGTTGGTAGGAATTCTAATGTTTGTGATCGGCCAGCCTCTGCCTTTAGCACACGGTTACAGTTCTATCAAGTGTTTGTGCAAGAGTCTCTGTTTTTATTCCAGCAGCAATTGTGTTGATTGGCTGTCAGGCTCTGCTTGGCTGCAGCTATGTGGTGAAGCTGTTGTCTGTAAACACAGCCCTAAGGGCACATGACTGGGCCAGCTCCATCCTAATACACACACACACACACACACACACAAACCTCATCAGATCAAAAGCTCGTCAAGGTCTGGCAGTTGTGGGACGGAAGCACCCTTCTACCTGTTCCCCTCCCTCTTCCACCTCCTGGCCTCTCAGCTCCAGACAGACGTGTCTACATCACTCCCTCTGTCAGTCAGGTGACTCAGTCAGGTGTGCAATTACCCCCCCCCCCCCCCCCCCCCCCCACCCCAAATCACCTCCTACCATCACCCCCGCCCCCGACCTCCTCCCTCCCCCCCCAAGGTCAAAGCGCCAGGATGCCAGACTCCGATAGCGAGCAGTAACAATATCTGCACTTCCAACATAATGGCCGTGCTTTAAAAGTAGCTTCTGTTCAAAATGTTGAGAGCCAGAGGGAGTCTGAGCCCTGAGAGGCCCTCAGGTAATGCCCTGAGACACCTGATACAGGTAACCCTCACATACTTCCCCTCCATTGTCTTTATCGCTTCCCTTTCCCCCCCTCTCTCTGTCTCCAGGTACCAACCGCATAAGAAAGTCAGCCAGGGTGAAAAGAACCTACGTGATCTCTCTAGATATTACATTTAGTAGTGGAAAGCAACTTTAACAGTCCAAACTTTAGTCCAGCTGTGCACCGAGAGGTAATCTCTTCACCCACAGCACACATCCAAACATTCCTGTCTCCACTTTGGGCAAATATGTAAATATTGCTGCATTTCTCAAAACTAAATGAAGAGGTGGGTTTGCTCTCTAAAGCTGCGGAATCTGCCTTTTCCTTGAACCCTTTCACACGTAAAACGAGTAAAGTTTCTTTTCCTCTTTCTCTTCGCTACCGCCAGTGTTGATTTTGGTCGTTATTTGTTGGATCCGTTGTCTTTATTAATTCCTCTGGTCCCCACAGTGAAGGGAAACAGCAGGAGTGTGAAGTATGTGACAGAGAGTGTGAGACTGTAAAAGAAAACATGCTTGTTTTGTCTCGCTGCGGTTTTCCCATCTGTCACGTTCGGGAACCCTGATAACAAACGGACTCTCAGATTGCTCCTGAAAATGTATTTTTTTGATAGCTCAGTACTGATGTGGATTGTAAAAAAAAAAAAGAAAAAGAAAAGAAAAAGCATTTTTGGCTGGAAAAACATGTGCATTCTGTAAAACAAGTCACGTGTGTCGAGTGCCAGACTTGTGAGTGAGACCCTGAGCTGCACGGTGAGGAGCGGGGTTGCACATGAAAGCAACAAGGTTTTTTTTTTGTTTTGTTTTTTTGACTCACCGACCCAAAGAGCTCTCCTTTCTCATTCATTCCGAGGTAGAGTCCAGCGTCCACCCCTCTGATGCTCACCAGACCCACTGCCAGACTGATGAACTCCAGGATACCTGAGGTCAAACGATGCACACACAAACGCACAAGAAACAAGTCAGGAAAGCCCACCAACGGCAACAAGTGATGTATAAATATGCTTCCGTTTGGGACTTTAATTGGTTGTCATATATATGTTCAAAGAAAAGAAAAAGCTTGCATCTCCATTCTACATCTAAGTGCTGTTTTCAGCCCACTACAGAACACATTATGTCACTGATTACAGGCAGACACGTGTATGGACTTTTAAAAGTCTAAATACATCAATTACCAAAAAGGTCTGTGGCGGTCTATAAATATGTGCATCCTGTCTTTGGGATTTCCCAGTGGCTACTAATACAGACGGAGAAGTCACTTTTATGAAGCTGAGATGTGGGTATGTTGTTTAGTGGGCTGCTGAGTCACTGGAAGTTACAGTAAAGTGAACTTCTACTTCAAAGAAGGAGGAGGGGGGGGCAACCGGTCAAATTAAAAGCTATTGGCTGTTGTGATGCAGAGGTTAGTCAGAGAGGATCCAGCTGGCTGCGCTGACTGGCAGAGGCCAGCTTACAGCCACCTGGTCCCCATCTCCCCGACCTCATGTGATGCCAGAGGATGACAGAGAAGATCCCTCTAATTTCTTATTTTTTCTGTGTGTGTGTGTGTGTGTGTGGGGTGAAGAGTGTGTTTCATATCCCTCTAATCAAAGCCACGTCTTCCTTGCAGCTCTGACAAAGACCTTGCATTTTCAAACTAAGTGAAGCCAGAAACAAACACGCGGACCACCCATCCCCGTAAACCGGCTTGTTTTGGCTGAAGTCTCAACATTAAACCTCCCCTGAATTCCGCAGTGGTCATGCTTTAATTGAGGGTTTTACTCGGGCTCTGTCCGCAGCGCGAGAGAGTGAGCGCGAGACGGCCTGCACCTGTGAGATACCTGCGCGGACATGAGGCGCGAGACATGTGCGTGTCCGCCCACCCCTGACCTCTCCCGCGAGCCGCACCTCGCTCCATTTACATTAATGGCACCACATCTTCAGAGCAGCGCGCGTGCTCGCGCTCAAGTTGTCGACGTGACCGCGGGGCGCGCGCGCGCGCAGCTTGTTTGCGCCTGAGGAGAGACACCTGCCCCCACGCGCAGCGGTGATTATCAGGAACACGGTGTGTGTGTGTGTGTGTGTGTGGCTCTGCTTCCTCGCGCGCCAGGTGACAGTGACGCACAAATGAGTAGTCGCCGGGGATGTGCGGCAGGAAAAAGCCTCTTACTTCTACTCCCTTCACTCAGTTTACAGGTGACAGCGGCGGAAACGATTACTGCTAACCTATTATTAAGTGTTAATAGCCTCAAATGGGAGCTACATCTCAAAACTGTAATTACATTTTGAATTATATAGATAATTGCTTTCTTCGAAGTTAGTTTAGTCATAGATCTCCCTAACAATAACTGTGCAGTAAATGGTGGTTAATTCATAATTATTAAAAAAAAATAACTCTAAAGGGAGATTTCTGTCTGAGACAACTTATGTGACACAATTTCTCACATTAAAAAAAAAAGGTTAAATGCTCCAGAAATAGCCTCACCAAATCTACTGTGGTCCTGTCTTGTCCCATGCACAGTCCCATTGGGGAATATCTCCAGCTGAAAGCCAGTCCTGCAGTAGAGCTGCCGCCGCCGGAGGATCCCTTTGAGGTGTCCGAAATCCGTCGGCGACCCCCGCTGCAGCCTCCCTTCAATCTGCCCCAGCCGCTCATTCAAGCCCACTGGAGACTCCGGTAAGGGCATATTCCCGAGTGCAGGAAAGCTTTGTAAATCCAAGTCGACTGTCCCCAGAAAACTCCCGACCTCTGCCATCGTGTGCACAGCTGTCAAATTAAGCGACGGCATTTAAAAAAAAAATGTTCGGTGACTCAAGGAGGGAGAAAAAGTTGTACCCAGCGCTCCTCCAAAACCCACCAGCGGTCCCTTCAGCTTATTGGTCGTCCTTTGCTATAATCATCAGTTTGATATCTCGGTTTATCAGATGGAAAAGACTCTTATTATATACATACTCCCCACGCATTCTCACATTGGATATTCAAACACAAGCCACGCCTGGCTGGCATCCCTTCTTACGCGCATCACTTTCTTTCTGCCGAATGTGTACTTTACTTTCAGTCCAACTTGAACCGCCGTGGCTGCCTGTACGTGTCTGTCCCCGCTGTTGTCTGTCTTCCGGACGAAGCGAGTCCAGAAGTGTCTCCTCAGAGCTCCCGCGCTCCCGATAAAACCACGTCGCCCATCCTGGCGCAGGAAACTCTGGCAACACTCGGCGGCGCGTAAAAACGCGACACGGACGCAGAAGCGAAGATCAGCATTGTTCGAACACAAACGGCAGCTGACGGGAAGCCGGGAAGTTGCGTCTATCATCAGCTGTGACAACCACTCCACCACAAAGGCAATCCATAATTTACTCTGAGTGATTTTTTTTTTTTTGGGGGGGGGTCAAACCACAGTCTCTCTCTGGAAACAAAAAAACCAAAAAAAAAAAAAAAAAGAGAGAAAGGAAACCCACAAAGAAAACGTGTCCCCCCTCCCACCAACAGGACTATCCAAATAACCTGTGCATTATCTCAAAGCAATCCAACCTCCACAAGTGTCAGTGCCAACCACTGGACGTTTTCATGAGAGCATTTTCTCCACCTCCTTGCTGGGAGCAGGTGCTTCCTCGCCCCTCTGCACAACGTTTGCAATGTGCTCCAGCAAACCAGCAGCTTAACCACTTGTACTACTGGCAAGGAAGGGGGGGAGGGGGGGGGGGGGGATCCAAATGTTGATGACGTGTAGTATCAAATCTGACTGCTGCAGAGACTCATCAGATGTTCTTTTAGATGTTTTTTTCTTCTTCTCCAAACTTAATCTTCCAAAAAGGTTGATTTTTTAAAATTTTATTCCCCCTACTGACTTTTATGCATAGCTTCCAATAAGCTGCTGCTTCTCCACAGAAAGTCCTGCTGCTGGGTAATTAACTAGATCAAACGGGGAGAGAGAATAAAGATCCACACGTGTATATTTAACCGCTGTCATGATTCACAACAAATGTCCTGCCAGCACCAGCGGTGGAGGAAGTATTTGGATCCTTTTGCTTGTTTAAAAGTACAGCATTGTAATTTATTTTAATTTCTTTTAAAGGTCGAAATTCAAAGCATTCGGGCCCAGCGGCAAACAACTGCTTGCGCTATAAAGACAAAGTGTCTGCTTGAGCAGAGGATAAAGTTGTTTTACTCCGAGTTTCCCTTTGATTTTCTTACATAAGAATATGGCGTTCCATATTAGGAATCCTACTATGGCAAAGGTCATGCCTTCGTTTCATAATTTCGCGCACTTCCAGTGCTCTCATATGATGTAAGGTCACAGAAGTGACCCCTCCAGTCCCCCCTCAGGTAAACGCTGTTAGCACCGTGAGCCTGTTGGCAGCTTAAGAGCCGCCGGCTCAGCCGTCGCCATGTTGAGAGCCATCCAGAGGCAACAGATTAGCTCTCAGTTTTGGCGTTCAGCACCTTTTTTAAAGTTGAGCTTGAACGTCGTTTCGAGAGTTCAACTTGGTGACGCATTTCTGAGTGAAACAGGATCGAGGCTGGCGGGACGTAATGTTGGCAGGGATCTGATTTGATGGTTGAAAAGATTAGCTCACCACCTCCTCTAGCTGTGTGTCATAAAAAGTTGCAGAATGATTTATGGATGGAGTTCAAGATATTATTGGTTGGAATTGTTTGGTACAAGCTGACATAAGCGTGCGTCACATTTTACTTTCCAGTAAGTAAAAATACAAAGAAATAGGTTTTTTTTTGGGGGGGGGGGGGGGGGTATATATATTATTACATAAATGGGGGGTGTGGTCGAAAAGTGCTTTCCATTTGAGGTCGACCTTTCGGATGAACACATGTTTCGGTTTCTCAAATCATAATCTGAAAAGTAGTGACTTTGTCAAGTATGGCATAACCTTTGTAGCACCTCTAAGCTGCAGGCTGTTTACCTGCCTTGCTTAAAGTAAATGTTCTTAACTGAAGCCAAATAGATGATTTTGATATTTCAGGTGCACAGATGAGTGCGTATCTGACAGGGAACACAGGCAAAGCCACAACAGGAACAATGAATAATCGGTGTAATTTATGATTGAATGGGAATTTCACGTCTCTTCTGTGCACAGTGGGGCAACAGGTCCCGACTTGTGGCTTTTGTGGGGGGGAAAAAAAAGGAAAAAAAGGAAAAAACGCAGCTGTTTAGTGAAGACTTTATATCTGTGTGAAGAGCGAAATGAAAACAAACTCCAGGAGTGTTTTAATTAGTTCACTGTTCTTGAGATATCAGTGACAGCAGGACAGGTGGGAGGGGAGGGCATGATTACATCAATAACACCGTTTAACTATTAGGCATGTTATTTTAGACCTCCTTGGAGCTGTTTTTCGGAAACCCCCGTCCCGAGGAGGAGCTCTCTCCTCGGAGCTGCTCATCACGAGCGGCGGTAGCTTCCTCGCAGAGCAACGGGAGTTATGACACTCTTCCACGTACGTGATCGTATGAACGCACGTGTGATTGTTTCTACGCCACTGAGGCCTCGATGAATCCCCTTCTTACTTTCGCACTCATTCGCTCACTTCTGTGATGTCTATTTAAAAGCAGATGGGATTTTCTGTGAGCTCCTCTGAGTGCGTTACAGTACAGTTGACCCTCCAAAGCAGGCTTCTTTTTTTTTTTTTCTCACTGCTACTAATTATGTCACTATAAATCTTCAGGGTGTGTCATGGCTGCATTGAAGTCAGAGGAGGGACAGTGGCTTTCAGCTGGTGTGGGATATGAAAGGTGGTGGAGGTGATGAATGCCCGTGGGCCTCCGTTTGATGAATTGGGGCGAGGGGTTGACCGAGGAGTCAGGGATGGCCGGGCTTTGTGCGAACAGACACCAGGGCCCTCGCTGCAGAAGAGGATGAAAGGAGGATTCGTCTCAGCTAAAGGGTGGAAAGAGAGGGATTAAAAGGAAAGAGAGAAGGGGAGAAAGAAAGAGAGGGAAATGGAGCAAGTGAAACAGAGTAATAGAAAATTAAAGCCCTTTTCTTCCCTCCTCGGGAGCGTGATTTTCGCTCCCTGTCTCCGTCCCCTCCAACTCTATCTTACACACTATTAAGTGTTAGAATATAAAATGGTACATTTTGATTTCAATTATGATTTTTTTTGGTAGCTATTAGAGCGACATCTGTTGCTGGTCAGCTATATTTTATAGTTGACATGGCAGATTTATGGCTGCAGACACAACCCCCCCCCCCCCCCCCCCCCCCCAGAGTTAAAATGTTCCCATATGCTGAGAACCTGCAGAGGATATAGAAATGAAGATAATGACCTCAAGTGCATGGCTGCAGCTTTGAAGTCGCTCTCCCATGAGTCACAGCCAGAGAGTCGAAATTGAAAATGAAGTTACACTTGCAGCGGGAATCGGGGGAGCTAATAAGTGCCTCACCTGTTTATTTGGATTAGTAAAACTTCATGTGTTCTCTTCGGAGGGTTGAGCAAAGGTCGGTATGTTGTCCAGACCGAGGTGTGTTTGATTTGATCGTGGATCACGCTTGGAGGCGCTTGTCTGTCTTTGGCAGAGTCAGAGATGAAGTTAAAAGGTTTTTGGGGAAAACAGAGGAGCTCCGAGAGGAACACGCTCTCGATATTAGAGGAAAGCCAGCAGCCGGTCAGCTTAGCTTTGCATAAATCTGGAAACAGGTGTAAAAAGCTCACTTGGTTCAGTCCACATAATGAAATCATCCTACCCGCATCCCTGAAACTCATTGGTGAGAATGACATGTCTCTTTAGAGGTGCTGGTCTTATTGTTTCCTCCTGTTTCCAGTCGCTAAGCTAAGCTAACGATCTTCATATCTAACACACAAGAAAGCGAATCAACATATTTCCAAAGCTTCTTCTGTGACGTTGCTGCATATTATTTAAGATGCTCAAATGTTCTGTTCTGCATGTAAAGAATGGTGGAACTGATGCACCCCCTCCTCTCACACTGGTTGTGGCGGAGTTTGCAGCTTCCCTCCTCTGCGATGGATACCCGGTTTAGGCGAAGGCCTCCCGCTGCTCCCGATGTCTCACACGTAATCATCAGATCTGGGATCAGGTTCCTCAAACCCCCCCCCTCTTAACCCCGGCCAAGTGAGGGCAGAATAAAAAAAACCCCGGCTGACTCAATGTCAGCGGCTATTAGGAATGAGACCTCGTATCTCGTACCACCCCGGTTAACAAGACGACCACAGGGGTCAGACCCCTGTGTTTCCTGGCTGGCAAAGCAGCACAACAAAGCACAGGCGACCGTCGAGCGTAGCTGCAGAGGAGAGAGAGAGAGAGTGAGTGAGAGAGGGAGAGAGGACATCATCTGTTCTTATTTTACCTTTTGTCGAGCAGCATGTGGAAAATGATCTTCACTGTGAGTTATTTGCAGAGCTGGATTCCGTGTTATTTCATTCCCTAGCAGAGACATAACAGAGAGGGTCTCCTCTTTCACGCAGGTGGTCCTTCGGCCTTGTTCAAGGGCGCTGTCTGCGCTGGAGGGGGGGGGGAGGACAGACAGATGCATGCGAATTTAGGTAATGGTGTAACATTTCAGTGCTTGCTTTCCTTGGCCGCCCCATGTAAAGATAGTGTTAATTAATTTGTTTGCTTTGCTTTCAAGCACTAACGAATGTTGCCCTCCAGGTTTGGAGAAGCCACCAGTATGCAAGGAACACAGTCTAAAACCAACATTTGTTGTACAAATTGCTTGCATATGTTCTTGGGAGAGGGAAAATGATCCCTGTCATGACACACCAACAGAGATGTCCTTTTTTTTTTTTTTTTTACTCAATGGGAAAACCTTGGTAGGAATATTTTAAGTTTGTCTCCAACATTCTGGTTTTGCAGTTAATTACCCGTACTCCAAACTTGTGGTTTTCGCTGTTTTCATTAGTCGGCTGACTTAAACATGAACTGGAACGCTATATGCTGCATTACACGGGCCGCTTTCAACTTACCCATGATATAAGTAGCGTGGATAAGTCTAAACTTTGTACTAATTCTTCTTATCACTGTCACGGCCCCTGATTTATCATTGCATTTGCATCGTTAGGATTCCCTAATGAGCCTGATGGACTGCAGCCTCACATTCGTCTGCTCCTACTTCGTGAAAAGGAGCCCTCGGCGCGTGAGCGATGTTCCACCTGTCCGTCCACGCCGATGACTGAGGCGCGGTGTAATAACATCAACAACAGCTCCACTTGTGTTTCTCAGCTCCGCGGGGCCCGCGCTCCGATGTTAGGGAGCGTATATGCGTGATCATGATCCTGTCTGATGAGGGAACGGGCCCTCAGAGCGAGACTATTATTCTTACAACAACACAGAGCAGGAATCTACCCTCAAACAGATGTTAGGAGCCCTTTGTAGAGTCTCTGGCACGGAGCCCAACCCTACCTATCTGCACAGCTATTTACATGGCAATCCAGCTGCTCAGTCTCTCTTTTTCTTCCTCGTCTCTCTTTCTTTCACCCCTCCCTTGCCCTCTCCCCCTGCCTGTGTCTTTACATTTACATCCCCCCTCCTTCCCCTCACTGTTTGAAATCAAATACCCCCTCTCATATAAACTTTGATCAATCAAACGTACTAATTTGTTTAGCTGAGGAGACAGTGACATACTGATGCAGGTTCTGTTACACGCAGATGAAAAAGGCCAGGCGTCCCGTATCTCAGAATATCTTGCTGCTGACGCAATCCTTTATATTTGGTCATTCCCTTTAACAGAAGAGGCCAAATATATCCCCCCCTCTAAAAAAAAAAAAAATTCTACCTGCTCTCCGCTGACTTATTGTCCCCTCTAGTCCAAGCAGATGTGGGAGGGAAGGATTTATAATGATAACCGTTCCTGGAATCAGAGTTTATATTTGCTCTCTCACTAATCTTGTGAGTTGATATAAAAATGCTCTGCACTTTCTATTTTAGCCCGCGTAGCCTTTGATTCAGAGGAAAGTCATTTGTTAAAGTCATTTATTTAATTTGATTTTGCTCGTCTATCAAGTTCAGAGAACTGAAGGGACTGTAGAGAAATCCTAGGGAGTCAGGAGAGGGGCTGAATGTTTCTCCTCATGAAGAAAGAAAGGCCCTCCCCACTGGTAATACATCTTTCTTTGGAAACTGCTCTTTTAGTAAGAGAAAAGTTGTAACAAATTTCCCTTAATGAATTAAAATAATATGTTATTACAGTATAAAAAGGGGTTTCACCACTTGTGGATAAGGAATTTAAGATAATAATGTATATGTGGGACAGTCACTTTCACATAATTAAAAAATAAAAACAAAAAAAAAAATTCTGTGACCAAATCCCTCCTTCTAATCATTTTTACAAACTCCCAAAAAAGAAGAGCCGAACTGTGGTTGTTAAGAAGTTAAATTAATTCTATTTATCTACCCTTTTAGGACCAACCCTTAAACGTGTAGCCCTCCTATTTGTAATTTTCAGTCACAAGGACTTAAATTATGCATAAACCCAGAGTTTTCCAGCTCAGGGGACGGATCTGGCCCTCGTTAGCAGGCAGCTCAGTGGCAGCGTCACCATAAGATGATAACAAGACGAGCAACCTTCATGTAAATGAAAGGGGGGAAATGAAATTCCGCTGGGGCCCTGAAGCTGGCCGGCTCGTCAGTAGAGGGTGCTGATGTTTTCCCCTTTCCAAGCCCAGCCAACATCTCAGATTGCCTCAGAATCATGCAATGTCACGCTATGACAAATGGAGATGCATTAGTTAATTAAAGTGGGGAGTTCAGAGCGGGGTGACGCAGGTCATCCTTTCTTTTTTTTTGTTGCTTGCTTTCGTTCTTTAACATTCCTCCGTGTCACGATACGAGGGCCGAGTCCAACTCGCTGACTCTCTTGGCGCCATCGGATGAGTTCTTTCTCGGTTTCTTGTAATCAAGGCCGTTTCAGCTCCCTGACGTAGTTTTCGCCGTTCTTCTCCCCTCCATTGACTTAAGTGAACACTCAGATCTGGTATATTATTGGAGGTAATTCACTGTCCAGAGTGATTTACAGTTGGGGGTGATTGCGTGGGCCCGTGCATGTGAACGTTTCGAGCTTGTTTACCAAATAGGAATAACAGAAGGCACGTCTTCCGCATGCTCCTTGACGTTAAACAGGTCTTCCACCAGAGATATTTTAATTGACTTAAAGTGATTTTTGGCGAATGAGTAAACGGCGGAGGATCTAATAGGGGGCAGCGGGTTCATTGATGATGATTTGTATTGGGAGGTTGAGAACGGAACAGCACAGAAACCCACTGTTTTCTCCTGAAGTCTTCAACTCCTCCGTCTTTGATGTCGCGGGGGCGAATAGTTGTTCGGTTGAGGCAGCCTCTCGGCTGCCAGGAACGAGGCTGGATGCTGAGACAGGTGCACGGCGTTCATCACATCCTGATGGAGGAGGTCGAGGGCCAAGATGTTGTTCTCAACATGTTGGAAGTGTTTGTTAGCAGATGGAGACATGTGCTGGCAAACGTTACCTCACTTTGTCCAGAAGGAGAGGAGAGAAAAAAAAAATGATGGGGCGGAGAGCAACGTTTAATTTCCAATGGCACGAAGGATATCGGAGTTGGAAAGAAAGAGAGAGAGAGAGAGAGATAAGAGGGGGAATCAATCAAGGTTTTATTTGAATATTTTCACATCCACTCATTGTGATTAAATCGAATATATAATAGTAGGAACAACCACAAAAACCTCTTTATGCACTTGTGCTGTCAATCTTAGTCTCATAATGAGACTTTGTTTATTCCCAGGTTTTGACTATAATATCTAGCCTCAAATTGTGCAAAACCACAAGCAGGTTAAAGATTTTTTTTTTCTTCGTTGGACGTCTGTCATCCTTCTCTAAAGCACACACATGTTCCTCCACCATTCCACTCCTCTATCTGTGTTTGTATCACAGCTTTATTTCTCTTGTAAGGTCATGCAGCTACAGCTGGCATCAATATGGCAGGGCTCTTTTCTGTCTGAGTCCAGCGCTGGAAAGTTATATTCATAGGGCTAATCAGTTTAAAAGATAATGAAAACAGAGATTGTTTACAGAGATTAGGCCCTTGGAAATGGAGTAATCAGTGCTTTGAAAGGGCACTGACAGCAGTGGGCTGGATTACTGTCTGTAGAAACGGAGCAAAACGCCGCTCCGACTCTCCATCTCTAACAAGCTCTCGGAGCCCTGATGTCATCACAGATAGAAGATAGAGTACCTTATCCTCCACTCCTCTCCATTTGCTCCTCTTTGCTGGAATGAAATTACTCAACGCTTAACAGACGGGGCACCTGTCAGCCAGATGTGTTTGAGTAATGAGCGGAGTGTAGGATGAAGTAAGCGTTTTGACCAAAAAATGTCTCCAGAAAAATTAATCACGGGGCTTAATTTCTTTTTCGACCCGCGTTGTTCAATACGCCGTCTGATTTCCGCGACGATGGATTGATTTATTTCAGAGCGGGGATGCTGGATTACCGAGCCGAGCCTCTTGAAATATTTGTTACATTTCACGCTTTCATAAGCATATGGATGATATACTTTGATTAAAAAAAAAACATGCATTTATAGAGGCCAGCGATTGCAGCACACTTTTTTCCTCCTCTTGAGGGTCGGTTTTAATTTGCGTGGCTTACATAGTGTTGTTTGTTGGCCGAGCTATTGGATCCAGTTCCCATTTTATTGATTGGAGAGACACATGGGGCCCCGTTTTAATTGGGGAGGGGTTCCCTTCATAAGAGCTCACTCCAGAAAAGCCACGAAAGTAATAATCAGTTTCTCAGATCTCGTCCAGCATGGAGGAGGAGGAGGGGGGAGGAGGAGGAGGGGGACATATGTTTAGGATTTGGACTTACACAGGGTTGCCCCCTTCACCAGCCAAACAAATAGGCATCCTTTAGAAAACTGGGCGAGCGGTATGTAGCAATGACAGGAAAAAAAAAAAGATGTTGGAGAAAGATAGATGCAAGGTTTGTGTCCAAGACGATAGTGGGTGTGATGTGCCAGGACAAGAGGACAAGAGGTTTTTGGCTCAGAACCGGACTCAACAGTTGGCTGGAGTCTTGTTATTGAGTGGAAGAAGAAGTGGAGGGGGGAAACTACATTCTCACCTCCATCCATATATGTTTTTACTCCAGTATGAGCTGTAAAAGATAATTTCTGAACACAACAAAACAGAGAAAACCAAAAGCCGGTACTTTGTTGATCCCATGACTGATCAGAAAGGATCCTTCTGGAGAGAAGAGGATGGGTGGGAATCTTTTGTCTCAGTCTGAGTCCACTTTTGGCGACGAGGCGCTTGTCAGTTGAGCAGCCCAGCGAGGCTAACCCCCGGGCCCTCCGCCTCTGACCAATGGCTCTGGCATCCTCGGCTCTGGCACCGCCACGTCCCCGGGGAATCTTTATTCTGATCAGAATACAGGGCAGAAACCTCCTATAAAGTTCCACAATAAAGTGAAACAGAGACTTCAGTGGAGAGGCGAAAGGGGACAGATCACCATAAAAATGTAATTTATCTTCCGGGATTCTACTTTTACCGATCGCTCTGTCCCATTTTTCCTACAAGTTACCTTTCTGCACTTCAACAAAGAACAAGGCATTTTTTCTGTTGCCGCTGCTGCTGTCACATTTGAAGCCATCTTAAGACCGATGTAAAGGTTTGGGTTTGTAAAGCACTGCGTGTCTTCCAGAGGTATCCATTAGTACAACGCCGTTGTTTAGGAAATCTGGCTGTTTGATTGCGAAGGAGACCCTGACAGTGTACTTGACAAACAGTCGGCTGATCCATTTCCTTCCCAAAGGAGGATGACAGGGGGCTGCCTTTTGCCGCGAGTGGCCCCACTGTGCGCCTGTAAGAGCTGAGAGTTGGGTGGTCTGTCCATCAACGGCAGATTTGGGGTTAGGCCTGAGAAAAGCAGCTCACCCATATCAGTTTCAAAGAGTGAAACCCTAAGCGCCGGCCACTCTCTGCCTGCCGCAGCCTCATGTGCACAAAGACACCTGTTGTTCGACTCTCATACAAAGGCTTAATCAATCTAGGTGTTTGCAGTCAAACAAACACGAATGCCATCTTGTATTAGTTTGTGTTCTGCTTTTGGTCAGTTGCAGATTGGATGCCAAAATTCTGATTACACACAATACTTTTTAACATCAGGCCTCGCAATATCGTCAGGCTATCTGACCCAGATCTGATTTTCCATTTTATCGTCAGTCAGCAACACAAATAGGACAGTAATGCTACGCTGTAGGCGGCTCATGGTAAGGTGATACATTACAGGAAACTTCAGCGCTGCAGGACACCAGGATGCACTCGCCGGCCTCAGACTCACAGCGGCTCTGTGGAACTCCCAAAGAAAAGGAAAACCTTGTGTTGGCTCCGTCCCTGTGGTCCGCGCTGAACGAGAGTGTCAACATGAAGAATGATAAAATTCTGCCACTGCAGGCATTTTGATTCATGCTGAAAAGGCCGGCTTGGAAGCCAAGCTGAGGTGATGTTTTTCTCTCGTTGCTATTGGAAAGACGTTACGGTGCGAGGTCCCTGAGGTGATGGGAAATGACATGCGCAGTAAACTCATTGATTGTCTTTGGACAACATCGGTCGATTGCGTTTCCACTCGGGGGAGCGGTGACTAGGCGTCGCTGGCTGAGGATAGCCAATTTTTTTTTACTGATTTTGAACAAATTGAACCCAAATTTGATGTATTTTTTGTTTTTTTGTTGTTGTTTTTTAAATCAAGTTTGGGCCATCTTGTAAAAATTTGGTTGGGCTTTTGTTTTAATCTTTTTTATCTTAATAATCTTGTTTTGAAACACATATCTCAGTAGAGAGAGCTGTGAGCCACAATTAAACTTCACCTCCCAATGGCGAAATGAGATGTTTGCATTTCAAGGGTTATTTTTTATATTAGCAAAGTACGTTTTACATTAACAAAGCCTCATCTCGCCCACTGGCGGTACGTCCAATGACATTTAATCCCGTAGTCAAACAGTGGACCATTAAGAGCGATTGAGGATTGTTGAGGAAAGATGGGATTGGTTTCTACCTGAATCTTTCCAGTAGAGGGGAGGCAGATATGAATAACTGTGGTAATTTGATGAGGCGCTGCCTCTCTTTGGGATCCCACACTGAGAGAAGGCCCTTGTTTACGTGCCAAATGGATTTATGGAATCTAATAGGAGTTTTTTTTATTTCCTTGTTTGAGTCGACGTTCGGGGGGATTAGGATAGGAAAAATGTGGGCAAAGATAAAAGCAGTTATCAGACACACGGTGGAACAAAGGCTCTTTGGTTTACCTGCAGGTTGTTCTGATTTTCCATTTTGCTTTGAATAGTGTCTTTATAGTGCACTCTTGGTTACGTTGAGGGTTCAAGAGGGTTTCAAGGAATGCAGGATCAAGCCATGCTTAACTGAAAAAGTGCATTCATTTGTAACAAAACCCCAAACCTGCAACAAAAGGCCAAATGCATTGATTAAAACAAGTTCAGCTGGTGGAGATTAAACTTTATACACATGGAGCAATTACATAAATCCATGAAAATGTTCTTTGTCTGTTTGGATAATATTCTGCTTATCAGAAGATTCTGCATCTGAATAATTTCTGGGATGAGAACAAATCAATTCAAACGATTAGGAAATAAAAGATGGTATTTCTATTATTTGCTTTGAATAAATGTTGTTGGGGACTTTGTATGCATTATAATGTTAATGTTAATGGAAGCTATTATACAGCATCCAGGGAGCAGTTTGGGGGTCCTACTGAGCTACTGCCTCCCTATTAAGCTGCTTAGATCTAGGAAGTGAAAAAGGTCTTAATTACCTCTATAATATATATATTTATTATATTGCTGTGAAAACATGTCCTTCAAACAACTTAAATGACGACCTAGCTATTTCTATCTTGCCAATTTCTAAATGTGTTGTTCAATATGTAACATTAACAGGGAGTGGCAGTTACAAAACATAAATGCTGACTTTCCTGATTGCATATTTTTTTTACTAAATATCGGCCCCCAACAAAGACCACATTCATTTTTTATTCCCCCGAACACAGATTTGACTTGCCCTCGGCCAGTGCCTTTGTGGTTCCAGGGGGCGCGGGTTCAAATCCCTGGGAAGAGACAGCAGCTATTTCCTTCAAACAGCTAGTCACACTCTAATTTAAGGCACAGAGATGAGGTAGCCTACATATGTGTGTTTTTTTTCTCTCCTTTTAGCACTCTGGTGTTTATGTCCCCATATTTGCTTTTCTCTGAAAGGACACTGAAATTCACAAACGGTTCGGTCCTCTCCGCCCTTTTCTCTCTCAGAAAGTCTGACAACATCCCTCTTAAATCCTCTGATATCATCGACTCATTTGATGTTTTCCAACAAAGTTAGAACAAATCACTATCACAGCCTCCACGCGTCAGCTCGCTGCCAGCCACACCATGTTGGATACGCGGCTCCGCTGGCAATCGCGGACCAAAACAGCAACTCCGCGGATGAAGTATGGAACTACGTGTCATGGCATCGTGTGTATTTTGACTCTAAACATGCTCTTATTGGCTTGCAAGCATGTGAGGCACAAGTGAGGTTATTAATTATCACAGTCTCCGAGCTCTAGTAAAGGCAACAGCTGCATTTCATGGAGCACTTGCAGGCAGCTTTGTATATAAAGAGGGACAGAAATAGCCTCAGAGTGATGTGTTTCTCACAAGCTGCCATCGGAGAGCTGAAAGGACCAGGAGAACAAGCCACAATGATTGTTGACGAAGCACCTGATTGATTAGTGTTTACTTGTATTAACTACGAAATGTATTGTGCATAACTTGTGTCCGAACCCGGAGGGAAACTGATCGAGTTAAGCTTCAGCCCCTCCTGTTGTGTTCACACTACGAGTGACAAAGCAACAGGCTACAAGTCATTTTCCAAGGAAGGCGGTGACACAGATCTACAAATTGATGCCTGAAACTTCTTGCGTGATGTGTTACTCAAAGTTGAGCTGGCTTTGTTCTTATTATGTGTTAACAAGACATAAATACATGTGTTTGTATATCAAGATCCAGTCATTCTAATCCCACCCAATGTTCAGTGGTCCAATCCAATGCCAAGATTTGATCCAAACCCGCTCACACTGTGTCCATCACGACCTTGTAACCATGATGTGTCCTGGTTAGAGCTATTATTACATATATCGCTCTAATTCCAGCTTTGTGCACAACGCGTCACTGAAGAGACCAAAGCTCGACGGGCCTGCCATGCCCAGTTACAGTTGCTAAGATATGATGTGACGATTGCTGTTCGGGGGAGGGGATTCATGGGATGGAGTACTGATGTGTTGTGGGAAACAGGAGATACTGCAAACCCCGGCGGTTATAAGTACATTTCCTTCTGTTGAATTCAGTATAAGGATGATGGAGACCACACACACACACACACACACACACGCACACACACACACACACACACGCACACACAGCGGCTGCTTCTTCAGGAAGATATGAGCATAACCTTTGAAGTGACTTGTGACAGTAGTTCATATATCTGGTGATGGTTTTGTCAGGTGGACGGCCGTCTATAAACACATTCCAGAGGTCCAGACATAAGTCATTTTCCAGAGAAGGTGGAGAGCGGCGATGTTAAAAAAATCACAGGCTTGTTTAGGTTTTTTTTTTTTTTTGCGGAGTGATCACTACATTATGAAACTTTACATCTCTGACCCCGGGGTCTGGAAATGCCCACACGGACACATGGCTTTTTCATTGTCCTCACAAAGCCCGTCTATTGTCTGCCTCCTCTCTCTGTGTCTCAATCAGAGACTCTGACGCTGCCCTTGCGGATGCACCTGGCCCATAAGGTTTCACTCATACGTCCTCCGCCTCGAAATATTAAAACACTGACAAGAAGTTAAACTGAGTGGTGCTGTCGGCTTTTAGCAGACTGCTCTGCGGTGCAATATTAGGTGCTATTGTCCGGACAGGGTGACCAGTCGGTAAGATTTAAAAAACAGCATGGCCTTTATTGGGGGATATCATGTTTTGGAGGGGGGGGGGGGGGGGGGGGGGGGGGGGTGCAGGATTATTTGAAGTGGATAGACTGGGATGAGGGGGCGAGCTGTGGAAGAAGTCTGAAGGTGGCTCTGACTTTTGCCTTTCGTCTCAGCTCCTGCGTAAGGGCACAGACTTGGTGCGGATCAGCCCCAGTCATGAGCCTAACAGATGTGGCCCTCTCTCTGTTCCTCGTCCAGGGTTGCCGTGGCAGCCGTTCAGTTATTCTCTGCGAGAGCTTCAGCCCAGGGAGCGCAGGTCCGGGGCCTTTGCGTGCGCCCTCCCCGGTGTTTACCCTTCATCCTGTCAGCGTGGCTGGATACTTGGCTAAAAACAGCCAGCAGCTGATGATGTCCAGGACTGATAGAGGTATCTGCTTTCATTAAGGAAGACTCTATTAGCCAGTGGTGTGAATTTAACGTTTGTTCTTAGAGGCCAGGCCTCAAATAAATGAAGGGTTATCTATAGAACTCTAATTGAAACCACCTTGACTCTTGTTTCTCCCTCTCTCCCTCCGTCCCTCCCCGCCTCTCTGGTGAGTGATTTCATGACTTTTGTCCGTTGGCGTCACAAGAAACAGATGTGAGCGAGATTCCTGCCGGTTTCTGTTTTTGATCGAAAGGCCTGGTAGACGGTCGGATTGATGACATTTTGTTTGCCTGTGAACATGTTCTTCATTGGATTTATGGAGTGTCTCTCCCGCTTTCAAAACACCTGCTGCGCCGGGGCAGATGGCAAATCAAAAACTGATACTCTCGCATCTCTGACATCGCCGTACGAAAAGGGGAAGTCAACAAGAGAAAGAACTGGAAAGAACACAAAGTGAAAAATGTGCTCTCGGTCGACACATGATTTGTGAATTTTTTGTTGTAAGGCTCATAAAACAGATTAATGTCTGCCATAGAAGCTTCATTATACACAGAGAAGCGGCATCCGTCATTAATTTATGCCTTATAAAAAGTGTTATCTTGACAAATTCTGCTTTCTTCAGCACAGTGTACTCAGGGGTGAAATATCACGAACGCAATCCGTCTTGTTGCTTTATTATCACTGAAGAATGTTGTACTTTCACCTCCTTACGAGTTAGCCCCGCATTAAGTGTTGCATCTATAAAATGAATTAAAACGGCCGGGTCTGGACTTTTATTGCTGGAACGTTTCGAGGAAGAGCCTGGTGCTTCGAAAGGTTATCCAGTAATAAAAATCCCTCTAAGGGGAGCATCTTGGTGTGCGGATTCATCGGTTTTGTAATAGCATTGATCCACCAGCAGCCAACCCATCCTACACTGGATGTACACCCCTTATTAAATCGGCTGTACATGAATAATATGTGTGTTTCTTTTATTGTTTGACAATGAAACGCCGTGCCGTTTAATCGCCTCGCAGTTGAACTTGTCCCGTTGAAATACAGCTAATGTTGGATCTAAGTGTTTCCTGGGGTTGGTGTTTAACCTGTGGTGAACTTGATAACTCTTGGAGCCGTCCCGGAGAGCAGAATGATCCTCTATTCTTTCCCCCCGGCTTCAGAGGCCCTGTCACCTCACATTAGCGCTAACAGTCAGCTGCAGCCCGGCCCGCTCTGTCTGGCAATCGGCTCCGGAGTCTGAAACACCTGCTCATGTTAGGCAGTTTCCATGGAATAATGCAGTAATTCCAGCAGGAATTGATTGGGATTGAGGGATGGGGGGGGGGGGGGTTAGGAAAAGAAAGGGAAAACAAATATGCACGTACAGTAGACTCGATTGGAAAGAATGCCACTGTTTTTTCAAGCGGAGGAAAAACCGTCTCCTCTCTTGCAACGAGAGATCAAAGAGGTTGTTGTGATATGAGATTGCCTGCATGCTCCGCCCCCCCTTTTATAATTGTGAAGAAAATATGAACTCTTATATCTGCTTTGCCATGGGTATATGTCTGTATTTATGGGATGTAAGTCAAAGTTCATGGCTCTATATTCGGATAAAAAAAGAAGAAGAGAAAAGCCACTTGCTGCTGTTTGAGATGTCCAATAACTTTGAAATCAAAAGGCAGGGCAAATACATATACATGAAGCCTCTCAGCTCCTCACACAACTATATGTCTTTGCGGTATTTCCTGCTAGCTGTTTTTGGAGGACATGAGTCTCCTTTAATTCCTCCCGAAGCCCAAAGAACTCCCTCCTCTTTCAGACACTTTTACAACCCATCACTTATCCTCCGACACCGACTGTTTTCCATCAGCGGTATCTTCATCGACACGCGAAATGTGCTCGCCTCTGGTTGTAGCTGTTGCAGGAGTGTTTCTTCAAGGTTGCACCTCAGATCTGTGGGAATCATTCTCTCCCTGGCTTCCACCGTTTCCGCCATTTTTTGACAAATACAAGCAGCCCCACTCCTTCCAGAGGGGGAGGATAAGTGTTGCTGCTCTTGCCAGGGTTGAACACGCTGCAGGGAAGACGCGATATCAAAGGAGGCTGCGGCGGATTTGGAGAGTGAGGAAGCACACCTCTTGGGCCCTGGATAAACACAAATCTTCACACATCCATCATCCCACAAGAGCACCGTTAACATCGCCGTTCTCCACCCGGCGGAGGACGGAGCGACTCGCTCCAGCCGGATTTCTCTTTCCGAAACATGCAATCTGAATTCCTTCATTCCTTTCAGAGCATCCCTCTCTTAACCTCCTGCAAGGCGTGTTATTTGTTTTCACAAACAGCGCCTCAGAGCAGAACTACGGCCTCTCGTGGTTATGTGAAAATGGAATATGTTTAAAAAGATTAAACTAAAATTGCATGCTGGGGAAAAAAAAAAAAGTTTTTCCATCTCTTTGCAACTTTTTCCACGCTAACCATCTTCCATGTCAAGGGGCAGTGGTAATGACTGAGGATTGGATCTTCTCTGATAACGATCTGTATGATAGGAAACGACGTGTGTGGAACTTTCCACCTGATCCAGGAACAGGCCGTCATGTTGCTCGCTGTTTACTTTGTCTCCTTCAACCTGCTAAGACATGAGATATTGTCTCCCGACTCACTGGTATTCCGCGAGCTGTCTCCCCCGAGCCTGAACGCACACGCACGAACAATTTCCCCCTGTGTTGATGGGTGAGCGAGAAAAACATTCCTCAGTCAGGAGGTGGAGGTGCCCTGAAGGACTGTCTGTGTGTGTGTGTGTGTGTGTGTGTGTGTGTGTGAGCGAGAGAGAGAGAAGAGTAAGACAAAGGAATCATTTCACTGCGGTTTCTTGCCTGACAAGACGGTGGACACAATCAGCTGTAATCCCTCCTGTTACAGCGCAGGAGACACACACACACACACACACACACACAGAAATAAGAACAAGCTCTTCCTCTTGTTCAGACACACACACACACACACACACACACACACACTGGCAGCAGAGACACTCGTGCTGCAGAGCGAGGCGGATTACATCAGGAGTTGGGTATTACTTCAGGTGATGCCTTGTCATCTGCAGGGTGTTGGGTGTTGCACACGGACGTGTGCGGCGAACTCCGGGGAGAGGCGTTTTGTCGAGGGCGAAGGGGAAAAACAGCACAGAAATAAACATGTTGTCAAGGCGATATCAAGCGTGTTCCCTCTCGCCTGAGACTGGCAGCGGGGGTAGGCCTATTTCCGAAGCGCCTGCCGCTGTTTCTCTACTTAAACACCTGTGACACACGATATGAGCGAAGCCTGGGAAAAGCATGGTTGTGGTTCCCTTGGGGAAGCTGGCGGGGGGAAACGAGGGTGGGGATGTGTGTGTGAGGCCTGAAGAAGTGTGTGTTCCTGGGGTGTGTTTGCCACGCAGCCCAGTGTGCGGAGCTCGGGGCTGCCGGGGGACTCCGGTGTGTGTTCAGCTGGACCTGCAGGATGTTTTTATAAGGGAGGCGATCCCCTCCCGCACAACACACACACACACACACACACACACACACACACAGGTGCTCGCAGGCTTTAGCTCTTACTGCGCAGGGTTACGTGGTCGGTGCACCAATGCGTCACTGCGCAATATGTTCGGTATGCAGCACGCAGGTCGGTCTCTGTGCAGCAGCGGGGCCTTTCCTGTAGCCTCTGTCTGATGTCTGCTTCATGGCAGCCAGGCTCGTTCGCCTTCTCCTCTCTGCTGTCAGACTGTCAGAAGGCTTGTTCAAAAAAAAAAATCTGGAGGCTTGGTCTGGCCCGCCAGGCCTCAGAGGGACCTCCACTCACATGTTTCCCACAGGCAGCAGCAGCAGGAGGAGGAGGAGGAGGAGGAGGCCTGATGCTTGCAGCCAGTTCTGTGCAGTTACAGTAAGTGTCTGGCTATTCCCCGCCAGGAGGAATAAATAAATAAATAAATAAATGAAGGCAACTCCACTTCATAACATTTTAATTGGCTTTGGGGGCTTAGCTGTGGCTCGCCTGTGGTTACCGCGGTCAGGCAAGTATGGAGCGCAGCAGCCACTGGATGTTTTAGGTTCCCGAACAGGCGAATGCTCTCGAAGAAACACACACACACACACACACACTTAGCAGCTATACTCCCTGTCTCTCGCTCTCTAAAGGCCAAGAGTGCTGCGCTACACTCCCACATTACAGCGTGTTAGAATGGCTGAACGCCGCAGCGAAACATCACACTGAACCCACCAATAGTTATCTCCCAAACAAGTCAAATCAGACTGTAAACACACTGAGCTTGTTTCTGTTCGACCTCCTGTTCGGCTGCCCGTGTGAGCGTGTGTGTGTGTGTGTGCGTGCTGAGTGTTTTGATGTGTTTTGACTTGAGGCTTTTGCGGTGTGTGTGGTTCCCATACAATTTGGAGCAGCACTGGATAGGATCCTGTCAGCATGGAGCCTCGCTGTGATGAAGCGTGCAAGTGTCATCTGATGATGTCATTACCTGTGGGAGCTTAAGAGGTGTGTGTGTGTGTGTGTGTGTGTATTCCTTATGTTTGCTTATAACAGGGATTAAGTGGCATTTCAGAGTGGCCCCTCAGTTCAGATGAGATGATATGAGCGTCTGTACAAGCGCCCACACAAGGGGAGCCTGTGTTCCCCGGTTCACTCTGACTGATAGAAAAGGATCCAATTAGAGCCCGAGTTCACGTCACACATCTGCTGATCCCATCCGCCGAGCTGCAGGAGTTTCCTACCTATTTATGAGAAAGCCATCCATCCGCCTTCACGCCTCCTTATCCCCCAGCCTCCATTATTCCTGGGAAGCTCCCTGTCACCATAGAAATCAAGAGCAAGAAACAGAAAAACAAAACAATAGTGGAGGGAAACTATAGAGGAAAACAGGGAATGGGGAAGGAAACAATTGTGAAAACCATCCAAAGGTCAAGGCACTGATAAAAAAAACCAAAACGTATATATATATGAAGAGAGAAATGAAGAAAGAAAAAAGAATCAGCCATGAAAGTGTCAATGTGGAGTGTGTGACGCATTGTCGGTGCGGGGTTTGCCTGCTCAGGCGAATGGGTCTCAGGGGCTCTTTATTTTTGAAGCTTGACTGCAGTTTGGATAAGAGAGCCAGGAGTCCCAGGGAAGGAGCCGCCAACCCTGACAAGCTGCTGGAGGAGCCCTGCGCGGGGTCACCGAGCGAACCCCATCCTTTTCAGACAATACTCACACATGCTGCTTATACACTCACACATGCTGCTTATACACTCTCACACATAGCATTTTCTTCTTCTTCTTCTTCTTCTTCTTCTTCTTCTTCTTCTTCCTTTCTTTCCACCATCGCTTCCAGCCCCTTCTGCGTCTTCTTTCTGACCTCTTCACTTCACCTTAAAACAAAGCGAGACGCTCGCTGACAACTGACAAGAAACGTCTCAAAGAATCCGTAGCCATAGAAACCACAAAAATAATAAAAAACGCAGGGAGCTGTGGACAAATTCAGTCCTGCAAACATCAGGCGAGAAGCTGTTTCCCAACTATTACTCGTTGGAGTGCGTTCACACACACACACACACACACACACACACACACGTGAGTTGTTCTCCTTATGCTGGTCCATACATGTGCTAATTTGTCAGATTGGTGCTTGACGTAACGTATTAAGGACAGGCGAGCGTTAGCGGGGGAGAGAGGGAGAGGAACCTGACATGTTCCTGTTGGATCGGGAGATTCCATTATTACCACAAAGGTTAAACCTCCAGAAGGCTGGCTGCTGACTGGATGATGGGATTAGAGAATACATAATTGTTCGCCGGTCGCATGTGTCATAAAACAAAGAGACGCCAAACCCTTTGTAATGAGGATTATGTGTCTTTTCCATGGATTCATTTCTCCGCTGTGTGACATTATGGTGCGTTTGTGAGAGCCTGCATCTCTCCCATCCCCGACTGTCTGATTGCACACATGGGCCAACTACCTTGACTTTCCACTGTGCACTCAGATGTTTTACTGGTCAGTGTGGATACAGAGCCCCGTTGGCCAAAACCTGTAAAAATAGCGCAAGCATGTTTCATTGCACTACAAGGTGTGAACTAATAGAGTCTTAGTGTTTGGCAGCGGAGCGAGCTGGAAGTGAACCCTTGGACCTTGACTCACCTCCGCAGATAATTGTCTGTTATTTTTGCTTTGACTCTGGAGAAGCCAGAGCGCTTTACGAAACCTACTGTTTAGGTGTTTTATGTGCCGAACCGGCGAAGGTCATTGGCGGAGTCTTCTTTTTAAATTACTGTGTGAAGCTGTTTATTGTTGAATATGTTAATTGACTTTAAGCGCTCCCGTAGGCACAATAAAGTCAAATGAAATAACCAGTGTTGTATAAAGTCCTCCATCACAAGGTGAATGCAAAGTCAATAGGAAACAGATTCCGCTGGGAGATTGTCATTTGCAAACAAAGCTGAGTCATGAGGTAACACTTTTACACGAATGTCTGGGAGGATAAAAGGAAGTGGTGACATTTTGGATGGACGTGGATGTAAACAGCAACATGATTGGTTGGCGGAGGCATATGACCGCAAGGTAGAGGCATTAATTACAGCGACTCTACATAGAGTGCTGCAGGCATTATATATTTTGTAGGCCAACCCGTATGTTAGAATGTCACCGGTTGGGATTCTTCCCTTGGATGTTGGAATAATGCAGAAAATCGCAGATTGATTGATGAATGGATGTAGCTATGGAGGAAGCTTATGTAAACACGTTATGTTGTGTGACAGGAAGGAAAGATGATGGGATTTTAATGCAAGAAAATACAAAGGCATTTATATTTTTGTAAATGTATGACCTGTGACCTTCTTGGTCCTTCTGTTTAACAATGTTGTTGACTGATTTTCCCATTTCTCTGCTTTTCTCCCTCTCCTCCTTTGCTTTAAATGTACATCCTCTGTCTCCAGCTGCTCTACACACAATCAGATGTGACACAGGTGATTCTAGATGAGCGTCTGTGTTTAGAACAAAGCGCCGCTGAGCGTAAAATGCAAAGTGATCAGCGGAGCGTGCACCGAAAGAAGGTTTGGCCGCGGTGAATGGAAACACCTGCACAGCAAACCACCAGAAACTGCGTTGAACATCACAGTCGCGTTGTCATTTTACAGCCTGGTGTTCACGAAGCTCAGGAATCCCATGAACTTTGAAGCGCACGTTCGTGAAATGAGTTTTCTTGCACGCCAAGAAGTTCAAATTGTGGAAAGTGGTGAACACAGCGAGCCCACGCGACCCATCGAGCTCTCTGACGTGTTTTCTGTGTTGAACTGTTCTCTCGGTCGGATCTAGAGCGATTCGCTAGAGCGGTTCGCTGGACAAAGTTAGCCAGAATTGGTTACATAATATGATGCTTTTTGTATAATGTAAATTTAGACTCTAAACTTAGGTTGATAAGTTCATGTCTCTGACTTTAAACCAGACAAATATTTTCAAATGTTAACGTTTCCACTGCCAGTAACAGCACGTTTACATGGCAACTTAACAGCAGCCTGTAAAACCACATTTTATTGTGTTTTTTGAAAGTTTCTGGCCTGTTTCATGTCTGACCAGCAACGCTGCTACGCTTCAATGCACCTGTAACCACGCCCAATAGTGATGTCACAGGGTCCTGAACTACACCTGTACGAGAAGTGAAACGACACCACTGGAGGTCAGCAAAACCAAGACGCATTCACGGGGGTGTTAAGGTACTTTTCACAGATTTAATTTGAGCGTCATCAGCTTGTATCAGTTCCTGTCTTTGATTCTTTTCACATTCGGACAGTGTCTGTTTTGTGGGAAACAAACAGGAACAAAAAAAAAGCGTGTGCGGTCCTGCTAGTGTACTTCTTCAACACCCCAAAAAGCGTTAAACGGCCCTCAGTGGAGCGAGCCTCCACACTGCCTATCACTCCATTAGCAGCCGCGCCGCTTCACTCGCTTCAGGCCAATGTGCAAAACAGCTGTGGAAAAGGCCTCATGCCTTTCCTTTAATAGAGTGTCCCCTTAGAAATGTTTTTCCTTCTCTCCCCATTTTTATCAGAAGCACAGAAATACCCACCCACTTCTGTCATGTAAGATTGGTTCGCCTCCAAGTATGACATGATGGAGCTCATCTGGATCGAGTTAGGGCGGGGCACCCTGTGGAGATAGAGTGGACAGGAATGTCATTACTGAATCGATAAAGCTTCGTTTCGCAGCCTGGGCCGACGGTGTGCAAACACACTCCACTCTTAGGATGCAGGCCCCGTGTTCAGGAGGAGCCGCTCTACCATGACGGTGCACCATTTTGCCTGAAGGAAGCACCCTGTCTCCCCCCTGTCTCCCCGCTCCCGCCCCACCCCTGCTCCTGTTTCTGGTATGTTACTTGTGCACCACATGTTGCACAAATTTCAGCACCATTAAATTTGCCATTCGGGCTGTAAAGCACAGATCACTGTAGGAAGCATGAGATTTTGGTCCTCTCCAGTGTTTGGGCTTATTAGGGAGATGCAGGATGAGAGGGACGGAAAAATACTGAAAGCTTTTATGAACTTCTCCCGTGTTTGTCTTTGTTCACACGCCAAACGTCGTCTTCAGTCTCATTCAACTAAACCAACGGAAACAGGTCGGCGACCTTTGTGCTGTAGCTTGTTTGCTAAGATCATTCAGAATAATTGGTTTACAGAAGCAAAATCTCAGAGAGTCTCTGTGAGATAGGGTCAAATAATGGGAAGCAACAGAGTCACAATCAGTAAACAATGATAAGCGAGATGGAAAAAAAACATTTCAAAGAAGAAAATATACGTGGTCGCATCATAGGAGTCATCATAGGAGTCATCATAGGAGTCAGTGAGGTTGAATTGCAGTTTTTCTATAAATTTGACAAATATAATCATGTCAACGAAGACGTTTTGGTAACATTTAAATGAGATTAATTAAAAACCATAGATAGTACATGGAAAATGAATGTAAATTGGGTTTTAGGAAGTGAACTAAAGACATGACTCACAGGTTTATTGTTGTATTATTGTATCAACATTATTTTACATAATTTATAGTATTCTTCTTTTATTATTTTATGGGAGTGTACTTACATTTTTTCAAATGTGGGAATAAGAGAGCACAAGTGTTGTTACTTGCTTTCAGCAACCGAGGTGAGGTATTGGATTTGGTATCGGGATAGAAAAGGTCTGTATGGTAGTAAAATCACGGCTGTATTATCGTCAGGTGTCAAATCATGTTGCGTCTTTCCAGCTTATGTAATACTGTTTTTCTAACATTCATGGCCTTGATACACTGACAGGGATAGGGAAATGATGTACAGAAGAGAGTCTGTACCAGTTGTCCAAAGGCCAATCCGACGGGTCAGTAAGTATTTGTGTAGCTGTTTGTGGTTCGTAAGGTCTTTTCCTGGTTCAGACACAGATTATCATCTCATGTTCTTTTGGTGCTTCATCTGTAAATCCCCCGTTGAATGACATTTCCTCCTGATGGGATTTAATAATGAACAAGATTTCCATTTTTCCATTCGACTCTATCCAGCCCTGTGATAATATCTCCCAATCAATCACAGCACCTTTGAATTTGCTTAATAAAAGGTGATTTGTGCGGACACCTTATCCCTCCATTTCTGTGCCTCTGCGTCGGGGGGAATCTGACATATCTCAACCCCCTGGTGGCTTTTTATGGCAGATTCTAGTTCTTGTAACCATTTATGTAAAAGCATAGCTGAAATAGCTGACATTTTCCTTTTGGTCTTGTTTGATTACGTGAGAAACGTTCTAATTAGAGACATCAGGCTTGTTTTCCAGTCCTTCTTGTGCATGTTGAACACTCAGCCCAGGGCCCATCGGGCCCCGGTCTCCCAGCCGGTCTTTGATGCCAGCGCAGAGCAATCAGACTAATTGGCCATGGCAACACTGATGAAACATTTCAGAAGGAGAGAAGGAGAAAAAACACAGGCTTGGAAAACAGAATCAATATCATTAATCACACGCAGGAATCTGCTATTAATGGTGTCTGCTTTCTATTAGGGGCTGAAACAGACATGGGCCGTGTGCAGGGATGGGGATTATCTGACCGCTGCCGTGACCCTGGCTGTCCTCGCCACGACCAGACACAAGAGTTCACGGCGGAGCGCTCAGCAGAGTTCACGGTTGTCATCCCTCCGAACACACAAATCCAAACAACGCGGCCTCATCTATATCTGTCGAGGTCGCGGCGGATGGTACGACACCTGCAGGTGCAGGCGAAACGGAGACATGCATAACAATAACATGCATAATTCATCGCAGTATTATATGTATCGGGAGAAGGAGGCTTGTCTTTGGATGCTTTAGACACAGCAGAAGTGCAGCGTTCGAAGGGCAGATGATATGAGTGTCTCAGATACCAAACAGGCGTAATCATCCTTCCTTTGAGCAAGGCTGTCTGGACAGCTGTGAGAGTTGCTCTTCTCCAGTCCTCCTTGAATGTAAGGCGAGAATCGCAACCCGACGTCACCGACGATTAACGAACCACTCAAATCAACGTGTGAGTGTCACTAAAATGTGCTTTTTTAATTGACGCTCCCACAAGTCGGCGCAAATCGCTGCAATGTGCTTCGATTTCTGGTTTCGGGTCTCCTTCCACTCCCGAGGGAAATCTCTGGCTCTTCTCTAGCGGCTAAACGCTCCACTATGTTGTTGGGTGATGGCAGGTAGTGAGCAGGGAGGCTGTCAGAGCGTTTTCACTTGAAAACAGCTTTTTTTTTTTTTTTTTGCTGCTGGCAGAAATGATGTTATTACATCGGTGAGAGTGAACGAAAACAGTTCAAGTCGCCGAGCAGAGAAACGACGAGTCTCTGTGATCCTGTCACTAAGTCATATGATCCATTGTAAATACGAAACTATTGATTAGAGCAGCTTTGATCTCATTTTTTACGGCACTCGCATTCAAAGCAATGATTTGTGATTAGATACGATTCTGAATGTTCCAGCTCTCGTGGCAATGGTGTGAGCAGGACTTTCTCTCGCGCTGCTCCGAGCCAGGTAACATGAAACATGAAAGGCCCTTGTTGGGACTTTATGGGAGCCCCACAGACCAGTAAGGCACCCCTGGCCTCCAGTGGCACACACACAGACCGTATAGCAGCTGTCTCATCAGCGGCCGTCCGTCCACCAGAAAAATCAGACATTCCTCAAAGACCAACCAAAGAAAACTATGAGAGAACTACCTCAAGTGGAAAGTTTGTTATGCTAATGTGTTGAGGGACTGCAGGGAGAAGTGTCGAGCGTGAAGGGTGTATGGCTGCGGAGGCTAAATAGTTAGGCCGCCGTCCCAGCTCCCAGCTACAGCGCCGGTGCACCGAGGCAGTGCGTGCCTGTTGCCTGCCAGAGGGCGGGAAGAGGGAGTGGGTTACACAGGAGCAGCGTGGGCCGAACCCCCTCCTCCCTCGCAATCGCTTTCTCTTCCCCTCTCCTCCCTTCGCAACCCCCTGACTTTGATGTAGCGCTGCTGGTTATGCCATATTTTTCTTGGCTATCGAATCCGAATGGAAAATCCAATGTAACAAAGTCCTCGTTGCTGCCCAAGTGCATAGATTTAACTTTTTTTTATTTTTTTATGTGACTTTAAAAGATGGAGGAACTCTTTGGAGGTGACACTGGCACTCTAATTCTCCTCCTAATCCCTAACTCAACACAGAGCTCTTTTGCGGATGAGAAATCTCTTCCACACTCTGTTTAATGCTGGAGCTCCCCTTTGTACGGCGGTAGTGACATCACCACTACAAGACATGTCCATTATCAGCCACCTGATGACATGTGGGCAAGTTGAATTTGTCGTCATGGGGACGGAAACACTGCTGTATATACAATGCATATCTCTGTCGGCGGTGCAACAACACGTGTGATTGTACATTAGCACGACTCTCGCCGGTGGAATTTTGACAAATGTGCATTTCTGACAAATTGTTCATCGTGTAATTCATCTTCCACGCTATATACACGGATGACAAAAAATCTGCAGAAGATTAGCCGAAGCAAACGCAACAGCAGTGTCATTCTTATTAACCTGAATTAAATCCAAGCCAGACAACAGTTGCTCATAATTTTAAACCTTCCACGACTATCCAAGAGAAACATGTTTCCACTCGTTGGGGTTACTGTTTCCCATCAACGAATCACGCACACACATTAACAAGTATTTGTGTTTGCACTCTTTCGACAGTGATTGCTTATGTTGTCAAATTTATAATCGTCTCTGGAATGGCATGCCGTAGTAGGCGTTGGGGTCACTGTAGGTGTAGTCTGCAGCCCGTGTGAGTAAATGTATCTGTGCGCGCTCGGGAACATCAGAGACGGGACGAGGATTTACAGTCACGCCGAGACCCGAAAAGGCCCCGACTAGGGTTCTGTTTGGACCCGCGAGAATCTCTTTCCAGGCAGCTGTCAGTCTGGCCGGTGGCTCCCGACAGCAGCGGGACTGTAACACTGGATCCAATGCAGGGGAGACAGAGTCAGCTGCCAGGGTTTTACATGACACTGCCAATGGAAAGATGGAGTGTTTAAAATACATCAGTGGGAAGGCCTTCAATGGAACCAACGTTCTCCTTCTGATAAAAGAAGCTTTTATCTATTGACATGTTTTATGATCTGACTTAAACATTCATTTATAGCTGTCCTGTGATATTGTTAATCGAATGATTTAAAATTGACTGTGACAACAATCTGACTGACTATCTGAAGATATCTCAACAGCTATTATATCATTTGTACAGACAATTCGTGGTCCCCAGAGGATGTACCCCACGGATCACTTCTGACACCATGGAGTTGACATTTTTGGTTTCTAGTGAAATGTCTTGACTACTATAAGTTAGATCGTCATGATATCTTATACAACATTCATGTCCCCCTGAGGATAATTGTATTTACTTTGCTAACTATTAACTTCGAGAAATGTCCCAATAGTGCAATCATCAGGTCAAAATGTAAACTAAATCCCATCATCCTCAACTGAACTTTGTGTTTGGCACTAAAAAGCAAATGTTACCATGCAAACCACCAACCCCATGATAAACGTTGTACCTGCTCATCACCAGAATGTTAGCATTGTCTCTGTGAGCATGTTAGCATGTTCATGCTGTAGTTCAAAGCTGTGCCAGAGCTTCTAGTTTCATTTCACCACTTTCTTTCTTTTTGTGACAAAACCCTACCTGAATGGAACCGAACGTCTGCACTCTTCGTTTCCATGGAGAAGAAAAAAAAAAAAGAGAAAATGGCACTGTTTATAATGGCAACAGACAGATTTTTTTTTTTTGTTGTTATTCATTTCTATCATCACAACTGATTACACAGCGTGAGCCCTCGGGGGTGATGCAGAGTTGTACAAATTGGGTGGAAATTTCTTTACACTATGAGTAACAACTTGCAGCACATGGTTTATGTATTATTTTTCTATTTTTATAAGCAATGTCAGCTAATGAAGTGTTCCTGTTGGCATGGGCCGGCGATTTTAGAAACGGATTCATTGGGCTGCCTTTCTGCCTGTCTGCCTGTCTGTCTGTCTGCCTGTCTGTCTGCTTGTCTGTCTGTCTGTCTGTCTGTCTGTCTGTCTGCACTTCAAAGGCATGTATGCATCAGATACGGCGACCGGTCCAGGTTTCTTGGGGGTGCAGACAAGGTCAACAACATGTGCTATGACTACCAACCCCCCCCCCCCCCACGTGGCTCCAGACTGCATCTGTTGCATTCCTCGCAAAACGGAACAAAACACGGTCACCCCCCGTTTGTTTTGGTAACCTGGAGCACGAAAACACATCGCTGTGTACATCAGGGGGGCTTTAAATGCAACAGTTGCCTTTCTTTAATGTGGTTTCCAACTCGTCTTTTATAGCGCCGGGAGCTCTGACTTCATTACTAACTCAATAAGCCTCTTTTCCACCCCCGTACACTTTCTATTTGTTCCTTTCTACCTGGATCTTTGTTTGCAGCACCCCTCCCCTCCCACATTCATGTATCTTCTTAATCTCTTCTACCTGTGCTTTGTTTACCCTCCCGTCTGCTCCTTTTCTCCATCTCCTCCCACATTCATCTCCCTGATCTATTTATTCCACTCTCGCTGTCTGCCTCTCTGCCCCTGCCTGTAACATTGGAGCATGGAAACAGATTCCCTTAAGTACCTGCCGTGGAATCTCCTCGGCGATGATAACTCCAGACCCTTTCCATGCAGAACTGGGAAAACCGTCAACCCAAACTCACATTTTCAGATGGGGGGAAAGAGGGAGAGAGGGAGGGAGAAAGAGAGAGAGAAAGCAGGCCATTTAAGTGTTTTGCAACCTTTGAAATGTAAATTATTGTCACTGATGGGGTCACCTCTTTGCTCGAGGCATTTGCCGGAATATTTATGTGCATGTGATCTTGGAAAGCATTCATTTGCGTACGGTTCAAACGGGGGTGCTCATAAATTACCGTAAACTACCATAACAGGAGACAGATGAGCTGTTGTCACCCAGATTTCCTTTATGCCACATTACTGCTCTGTCAGCGCTCGGCTGTTTTGTGTGAACTGGCTCTCGGTAGAGCTGCAAACATCTGGTACCGTAGCGCTGACACTTGAGTTGACCTTTGTTCCCTCATCAATGTCCTCAGGTGAATGTGAACTCTGCAACATGTAGAGAGGACAGGTAGAAAATAAGATGCGTTGATCATCCCCACATGGATTTCTCATTAGTGCCGCTCATACAGTAGGCAATAAGTCTTAAAAGTGGACGTTTACTGAAATAGTTCTGCATCGTTTATCTTGAGAGCGACTGACTGAGACAGTGTCCATCGTGTGTGTGTGTGTGTGTGTGTGTGTAGGCACAGAGGTGTGTATTCACGAGGACCAGTGACTGATATGGTCCCACGTGAACTTGATGTGGTTGCGTCAGCCGGACTGGATCATCACAACCCAATGAGGCCTTCCACCGTCTAACCCAGTCTATTCCCCGCTGCACCATCAGTGACTAATCTGTTTTCTGAGGCAGCGTGGGGGGAAAAAAAAAAAGCCATGTCCACATGTTCCTGTTGTGGTTATTGCTCGTTCTCACTAGCCTGCTCTGTCTCGACAGAGTTTGATGCAAGAAATTCATATCCCGCAGCAAAACATCCAAAAGGAGGGGGCGGGGCCGGTTCCTGCTCGTCAGGACATTTTTCCTGGTGTGTGGTATTGTGTATGTTGTGACTGTGTCTGCGTTTCATGGAAAGATAAGCGTCCTTGGGGGGACACTGGAGGCCGGCCGTACAATACAAGGCAAACCGCATGTAAACGTGTGAGATGATAGACTTCCCAGCTGCACTCTGCGTCCAGTTCCTACATATTTATACAGACAACCGTATGCATGGAACGTTAGCATGAGGTGATGAAAAAATGCGCCTAAGTGAAAGGATTGCCTTTTTGTTCTCGCTATCTCCAAGGAGAAAGGGGTTTATCTGCAGATCAGATTTTCCATGAGGTATTGAAGTGGCATTAAGTTTAGTCAGAGCAGTTCTTTAGCCTTCAAAAGGGCTCTTGAAAGCGACCAAGCTGCTACAATTGCCCTTTGATGTTCCACTCTAACATTATCATGCGGTTAGACACAATGTAGGCTATGATTTTATCACTCGGAAAAAAGCAATATATCTGTTCGATGACAAGTGTAGAGATCAGGAACAATGATCCCGATGAAATACATGTTCAGTTCAGATCCCATCCAGGCAACGGAAAAGAGCTTTTTTTTTCGAAGGCAGCACATGATGCGGAAATCGGCCCGCGAGTGCGTGACAAGTGCACGGCGTAACGAAATGCTTTTTATTAAAACTCGTATAGCTCTCCTTCGTGGCACGGCCATTGAAATTTCCATGATTGTTGAAGACACACAGGTCTCCACCCTTGAGCAGATTTATTTTCACACATGCTGGGTGAGGTGTCTGCAATTCCTCCCCGCCCTGTCATTGTTTGTTCTGCTGTTAAGTGTGAATATGAGCAGAGGCCAGGCAGAAATGTAGCCTTGTTTAAGGGCTTCTCCTGCTCCGCTGAGTGCCGTTTGCTGATGTCACACTAACCCAACAGCTTTCCAGACGTCTGTGGAGCGCCGTGTCCATCGGTGGGGTGAGAACCAGACCTTGAGGCTCTGCAGTCGTCCTCAGAGTCAGAACATTTGGCTGTGTGACCTTGAAAAAAAAAAAATAATATGCAGAAAGTATGCGATATTCTCCTTGATTCCAACATGACTTATTCATACGTGCATAATTCACCAAAACACGTCCCTCCACAGTTCTCAGGGCGATGCACTGGTGTTAATAAGTTAATGGTAGAACGCATCGGGCCTTTTTCTGTGTTGTGTTCGGCTAAATTGCAAATGACGTGTGTGACCATGTTCTGTGAAGTCATAGCCGTGTTTTCTTGTACTGGTCTGTCTCTCTAATTACTCCGGTGCTCGTGTCTGATGTTTTGCACACATACCGTTTGTGTACATGTGCGCAACTCAGAACAGCGACTCTTTGATGACCCTGGATGCACACCAACGACAATACCTTGAGATGTATGCAGACTTTCCAATATGTGCTCCATGTGGATGCTCTATACGTTGAACTCCCTGTCCAGACACTGAAGCATGCTGGGTACCAAACTCAACATTGCATCGTCTGGCAAAAATAATAATAATGATAAAATCGAGACGAACATACAGTCGGCAAAACAAATAATACCTCCATTTCTCTTCCTCTCACACATACATATGAGCCCTGTGGCTCCCACACACACACCTCTCAAATGAATCACCCTCCCAAGTGCTTAGCATCATCAGCATTCCCTGAACCAGCCGTGACTGCAGAGCACAACTGCATGACATGCGAGTCTCAGGGGTCAAATGAAATGCACACTCTAAGTGCCACTTCATCTTCAAGGCATAACAGGGAGCAGCAGCTCGAGAGCAAAACCCAAATAACACCGGATTGTGTCCGCCATTGTGCTCCTCTCAGCGAGTCGGTTGCGCCTGCATGGTGGTGCACTTTGAACCGGGGTGCCCTCGCACTTTTCTGCAGCCGCGCATGACTTCACCCCAAAACGGGGCTCTCCTCCAGCCCCTACCGTCTGTTTACGTAGACTACACCACCGGGGCGGCGTGGAATGCATCTCCACCAACACTGCTCTCTCTCTCACACACACACACACACACACACACCACAGAGATGAGGAGTCTGCCTCAACCTGCTGATATGAGCTGTTTGTGTTTTACTTGTACACGGGGGTAAATGTTTTAATTAAAAGGCTGTTACTATTTTGCTAGTCACAATGGCTTTGTAGTGGAGGGGTTTTGCTGCCGTGCTGATGGATGGAGGGCCGCTCCCTGCCTCCAGTGAGCGGCTGAATGAGAGAGGAGCTGTCATCGCCCAGCTGCCGACACTGTTGCATGAGCGGGGAAGACGGAGGGGGGTTCAGGGGGGTTAAAGGGAGCAGGGACTGGATGGAGGGCCAGCGACAGACGATGTGTTGAAGTGGGAGAAGATGTCGTGGAAAAGGAGCGGGCCTCGGGAATGAGAGGAGGGAACATGTGTGATGGAGGGGAGGAGGTCAGCACTGGGTGCAGCTCACCTCACACCCCTATCCCAGAAGGCAGAGAGGGAGTCTGCATTACGTAAAGGGGGAAGAGCAGGTGGTACTGTGATGCACACGAAAGCCTCTCTGCGATGCCTGCGGTCAACAGTCCTGGCGGGCTGTGAGAGTCTACGGTAAAATGCTCCAGTGACTCTAGGGTCCCATGACATGATGAAAAAGTTTCACAACATCCAGTAATGGGGAGACTATTAGAACGGTTGCTACGCATTGTGTTGGACGGCCACGTCGGAGGGTGACGCCATGTCGTAAATCTTCAGAACAAAAGGAAGCAGCATCTCTCTGGAGGGATGGAGGAGGAATTCATGGGGTATATTAAAGATGAGAGATCAGCGCTGATAGTGACATCAGCCGACTTTTACGCATAAGATCAACTGTGAACCATAAAAAAACCCCACACACAAGTCTCTGTTTAAACAAGTCTAATTACCGGTCTATTTGGACACCTCGATGTTCACACAAACTCTCAAGCCTCAACGTGTTTTGATGGAGATTTAAAAAACTCGCATTGGAGGGATAAACGCTGCTAATGAGTTCACGTTAAACTAACATTCGACTGTAACCTTATTTGTGTTCAAATTCCTCTAGAGGGTGATGGTGAAAGGTGTGTTTAAGTGTCCATGGCTGCAGGAATGCAAGTTACTGGTCTCACAGTGCCCCCCATTGGTGACTGCTGCAAAGTGCATGTAGTGTTGGTGTTGTTTCACCCCCCCAAAAAAATGTTTTAAAGTTCATTCAAATCGAACACAGACATGAATGAACACGGTGCACTAAGGTGCTTGTTATTTCCTCGTTTAATGAGCAAAAATGTTAACTGATTCTGAGTTTGCGGCTACATGATCTTGTTTGGATTCCTTTAATACGTTATTAGGAGGCTGTAAAAGCAGAGAGGATGCTAACATGAAAGAAACAAAACAGCAGGGGGGGCAACATTTAAAATGTTTTATCCTGCTATCTAAAAGATTTATTTTCATGTCTTTAAAATAGTTGTGGAGTTGGATGAGTAAATTAAGATTCAATTGTGAGTTGTGCTATCTATGAAGTTTTGTTCCTCATGAACAGGATGAGGAAGCTGTTTGTAGATTCTAAATATAGAGCAAGAAAACTGATATCTGTCACCATCAAGCACTGAGCTGAAGCATCAAGAGGACAGGAGGCAGCGGTGAAGCTGTCATAGGGATGAACCTGACCCCCTGGAGACTTTAACACAATCCTTTTTACCTCCTCTGTGAGGAACTAATGCATGAGGCACCTACAGCGTCCACCTCGAACCTCAGAGGTGTGACGACTTCCAGAACTTTCTGACCCCAAGAGGCTCACACTGACGCGAACCAAGGGAAGCAGCTACCTGCAATACACAACTGCCTCTGACTCACACAACACTGCAGTATTATTAATACTGTAATAATGCTCATTTAGAGGTTTACACTATTTCTCATAAATGGTTAAACCATATTTTTTCATTTAACATATAACTCACTGTGTCGTGTGCATTTTCTGCTGTTTGTATTGGTTATATATATCTTTACTGGAATCCAATGTAATCCCATAATATAAACAGCATGTTGAGTTTATTGGGCTTGTAAGCACTCAGTTCTGCTTTTCTTTCTTCAAATACATTGTTCTTTGATGCATCTTTGTTGTTGTTTTTTGTTTGTGCAATACACAAAATGAATCCCCCCGGCATTATTAGTTTAATTTGATCCAGACGAATCTAAAAGTTGAGCTATTTCAGTATGAAACTTGGGAAGGTAAGAATGAAAATTACTCAATACATAATTATTACCCTAAATCAAACCAAGATGATGTCAGTTTTATGGAGATGGTGGACATCAGAAGTTACCTTAGAGTAGATTAACTGCAGCAATTTTCATGGCTTATACTCAAAGAATGTTAATCCAATTTTGCTCTTGGGAGGCAAAAGGAAAGGTTATTTCTTGTTTGATTGTGTGTGTGTGTGTGTGTGTGTGTGTGTGTGTGTGTGTGTGTGTGTGTAGCCTGTAAATAATCCAGCTGATTCTGTAATAAACAAATGAAACCACTTCCTCATGCAGCTTATCCTGTCTGTCTGCTTTATACAGCGTTTGACACATCATTCACATCTATAAACCTATGTGTGAAGTTTGCTTAAATCTGCCATTAAATCAACTAAACACCTGCACCCAGAATGCACCTGTGAAAACACCTGTAACCAATTAGATCATTACCGTATCTTTCAAACAGGATACAGGTTTGCTCATTGGTGTGCACAACAATTGAGGACACACAGGAGAGATGGCTTGAGGACGAGGTTATTGCACTAAGCTGTATGTTCATGTCATCTTCAGATAAAGTAATAGTGTCTGGTGTATGAGAAAACGATGTGAGTATTTAGAAGAAACGAATTTGTTTGTTTCGACATTGCATTTGTGCTCATAGTCTGTATTTACAGAATGCTAAAAATGTAAATGTTTCATATTTAGAACTATTGATGCATCAATATCATGTACAAAAAGCTATTTATTTGGTTTGTGGTGTTGGCAAAATCACATTTCCTATAGGCAATGCACGTTTGGGAAATACTCTTATTGGCTTTTATAGAGTTTAACTTCTTTCACTTTAGGTTTTTACTCATTCTTAATGTACCTAAGTGCTTTCCTTTTAGCTGAAACCGAAAATGGGAAATTTATGACACGTTATACTTCCTATTTCTGATAGAGTACACTGTGGAAATATCAGGAATCCTATTTTCTGAATTATCTTTAAAAAAAACCCACACAATTTTGCCAATGAACCTGACTGAATTTTGGGAATGAAAAGTTATGTTACAATAACTCTACAAAAAATGATCTAATATCATGTATAAATTGCCATTTTAGACAATAGATTCTGCCAGGAGACTGATCTTGGTCCCGGAGTGCGGTGAATCGCTCGCCGATATCACTGATGGATAAATCCCAGGAATGGTAGTCGAGCGCAGATAAGAACAGAGGTTAGGTGGAATATGGCTCTCTCCAGAGGTTTGAGATGCTGTCAAAGGGTTTTTTCCTGGATACCCGTTCTTATAATAACCTCCGTGGTGTTGTGGTCATACTACGCCTACGTCTTTGAGTTATGTCTTTGTAAGTATGAGAAACGGAGTCCGTTTGTTGTATTTTTTACCGTTTAATTGTAGACAACGCAGATTGCCGCACAGCAGTGTTGACAGAAATAACGTCCAAGACAGGAGCAGGAGCTAGCAAATTAGACGGAAGTGGTTTAGGGTGTGTGCCTTTTTATTTGCTTAACATGACATTTAGCTTAAAAAAAAGGAGACGTCATTTAATTTCTTACTGCCACTAAGTGTTCGTGTTAACTGTTGTTACAAAGACTGGCTATTGTGTCTCCTAGCTGTCAATCTGGCTAGTCGTGTTAGCCGGTAAATGTTCCTCTTCTGAATGTAGTGTTACTAGTAACAGTTAGCCATTCTGTTGCTAGTCTGACACCCGGCTTGTGTTTTTATTATGTCGTATTGTTGTTTTTTTACAGTTACACTCACCAACACGCTAGAAAAAGGTGAGTTTCCCACTCATTGTTGTGCTAAAATCAGTGTGCGCTGCTATACCATACATTACGTTATGTATTGGTTGTTTTGTGAATTTATGTGCTTATTTTTTTGTGCCTACAGTGGCCTACCTACTGGTATTTCATGTTTGCTTTGTGATGTTCTCCTGGACATACTGGAAGTCCATATTTACCACTCCTGCATCACCATGCAAAAAGGTATCCTGAACTGTGAAGATGTAATTTTTTTTTTTTAATACAATATAACAAGTCTGTAGTCTACATTTGGTAATGATGCAACTTTGCATTTCTCTAGTTTCAGCTATCGTACTCAGACAAGCAAAGATACGAGATGGAAGAGAGGCCAGATGCTCAGAAACAAATCCTGGTTGAGATTGCAAAGAAATTGCCAATCTTTAGTCGAGCTCAATCCGGAGGTAAGTTGGCCTGTTAAGTAATTTATATTCTTCCTATGCAAGGATATGCTTATATGTGGAATTATTCACTTATGTGCCATATCTAAAAAACACAGGATTAACAAGGTAATTAGCCACGGTCTGTCATCTCACACATTATCTGTGTGTGTTGAAAAGAAATGGGCTCGGGCAATTAGCTTTGTGTGTGCTCTTGAGCATCCCCATCCAGAGTAATCAGCCAATGCATCTCTTTCATTAGTGCTGATTGCTAAGACTAAGCTCCAGGCTACAGGAAGTAAGCTCAGCTCAAATGTCGTTCATTCAACTGGCCATCCTGTTGTCTCTAGCTATCAGATTCTGCGACCGCTGCCAGGTACTGAAGCCTGACCGCTGTCACCACTGCTCAGTTTGTGAAACGTAAGTCTTTCCTTCTCAATCCATTCTTCTAGAGAGATTGCCCTTCGGCAAGGAGATATTTGTTGGACTGGGGCTGGTGTGATAATTAGAATTAGAAGGTGTTGCTATCTCAGAGAGAATATCCTAAAGATCCATCAGAGCAAAGGTTTACCATGAGAAGAATTTCGTATTAAAAGTTTTATGATGAAAAGTGGTATTTAAGTATTTACGGCTACGTGCTGTCAAAATGATATGGATTGTTTTTTTCTTTTAAAGATGTGTCTTGAAGATGGACCATCACTGTCCCTGGTAAGTGGTGACTAAGCCTGTGTTTTCCTGTTTGGAGGAACTCATGCAAATATTTAGCTCTGACACCAGATTTTCCTTTTCTTACAGGGTCAACAACTGTGTGGGCTTCGCCAACTACAAGTTTTTCCTGCTTTTCCTCTCCTACTCCATGCTGTACTGTGTATTTATTGGTGCAACGGTATTTCAGTATTTCCTGAAATTCTGGGTGGTGAGTGTCTTTAGCCCAAATTACCACTCATGCATAACGTCATGAAGGAGTCATGTGATGCGGTTTTAATTGCACATAGTCAGCACTATTGCAGTTCCACAAGTACAGAGAGCTAACCTTGTGTCATGAGTAATACCTTTCAAAGCCCACAATTTTCTCAAGTTTCTTAATCTCCTCTTTCTCTCCCTCCCTCCCTCTCTCCCTCCCTCCCAGGGGGACTTGCCAAACGGGCCTGCAAAGTTCCATGTCCTCTTCCTCATGTTTGTGGCGCTCATGTTCTTTGTCAGTCTCATGTTCCTCTTTGGCTACCACTGTTGGTTGGTGGCCAAGAACCGATCTACTTTAGGTGAGGATTTACATATTTATCGGACAAACCACTCATATTCTGCTCTCTCATTGTGTCTTGGGTGGAGGTTCTTCTGTAAAAGTAGATTGACAACACATTCTCATTGATTTTCCTTTCCTAGAGGCCTTCTCAGCACCAGTTTTTGTCAATGGACCAGACAGAAATGGCTTCAATGTCGGCATACGCAGAAACCTGCAGCAGGTGTTTGGAGAGGATCGGAGGCTGTGGTTCATCCCTGTTTTCACAAGGTGAGCTGGTTGACGAGAGAAGTTGAAGCTAATTATCTGCCCCCTCGCTCAGTTTTTCGGTGGTGCTGCTCATTTTGCGTTTGGGTTCTTAAATTTTAGACAATATAAGGTGTGATTTATACGTAACAGTGTAGGAGCTAATGAATGAAATTTAGAAAGATGGATTGAATTGTTGAAAGAGTTGAGGTAATTGCAATGGTTCCATAACCTAAGCCTCCATTTTCTTTTGTGCCCTGTACATGTCAGCCAAGGGAATGGCCACTACTTCCCCTTGAAGAATCGGAGTTCTGAGTCCCACAACCCGTTATTAGCTAATGAGGACATGTGGGAGGAGTCGGATGAAGGCTCTCAGGAGGGAAGCTTGGGTGAGTCACTTAAATTTTTGCAACTGCATTACATTATCCCGAAACTTAAATCAGTAACTTTTCTGCATTACACACACACACACACACACACACACACACACACACACACACACACACACACACACACACACACACACACACAGGTTGGAACAAGCAGGAATTAAATTGAATAATTTTTTTTAATGCATTTCTTTTTAAACTATGATGATGTGAAAATGATAACATAATAAGTAAGCATTCTTAAAAATAATTGAATTTAACAAGTCTCTTGAGCTGCGTAATCTTCCACTATAAGCACCACATTCCTACAGCAAGACACCGCAGGTTGTTTTGTTTTTCATGCACTGATCAATTTTGAGCTATTTTGCTTCCATAACATGTCAGACTAGTGGAAAGAGAACACCCAAAATAGTTGTTTTCATAAACTTTATCTATTTGCATCTGTAGATACCTACTGCATTTATCAAAAGTATAATACAATTTAATTGCATATTTTAACATACAACTGTAGTGTTTTGCAATATGAATGGCATTTCACAATACATATCTTTTTAAAAGCCATTTTCTTAAACCTGAGTTTTTCTTAACCCCCCTCATACTGAGAGAGGAAACTGCCACTCCAGAAGCACTTCAATGTACCTGTCAATATTCTGATGGTTTTTAAAGACCGGTTTGCTTATATATCATTCATAGCCTGATTTTAGACACTTTATTCCTAAAAAATATGGCAAACAGCTTTTCTTTTTTTTATTAAACGGACTTTGACAGACAGTATTTCTGATCTATGGAGTCGTAGATAGAGATTGAAAATTCCCTCTAAAAACATTTTTAACCTGGTTTTATCCAATCTTCACATTTCTGTTCTGTAAATGTATGCAAACAGCATCTTCTTATTAAGATAATGCATGATTTGCATATTTAAACACATTACAGAAAGAATTTGCATTGCAAGAAATAATTGCCGTATTGCAAGTAATCAACTTGGGGACGTTAATGGTAGTATCCAGGTTTTTACCCCATTCCCCTTTTTTTTTTTTAAAAAAGCAGAACTATGTCTGCTAGTGAGGAAGCTGCAGTAAGTAATGCAAATAAATCGTGAGAAGCATTATGATTACTCGCTTGATTTCTCTAAAATAGAAAATGCATCAACAATTACAGTTGATAGGTATCCATCTTAACACCCCGAATCTAACGTAACAGTTTTCCATAGTCACAGACGGTACTGGCACACACCGTAAAACAAGAAGTCTCATCTGTAGTAAGTCACCTTCCGGCAACCACCATGAATTTTGATGGAAAAAGAGACAAACCAAAAATACAAAAGTGTTTGTGTTCAAAATTCCGTACACTGGAGGCACTAATCTGCCTCTAACCCTAACGACAACAGTTTGCTGTGTTTGGATTCTAACTCTACTATTCTGCTACCACCTGGTGGTCATATGTCACATACTGTTAACTGCTTTACGAGGTGAATCAAGTTTCAACAAAGTGAAGCTTTTTTTTTTTTTGTCTTTCATTCCAGTTGAGGACCAAGACCCCTCTGTTACCATAGAGATGGAGGAATAGTAATTTAATGTGAGGACAATCTACAGAGGATGTAGATTAATATCGCACTGTGTACCACGAGGCAAATGCATTCCAAATCATGTGGATGTTCAGACAATTGAGAAAAGAAAAATGATGGAGGGGGCCAAAACGTGTGGATGGAAACCTGTATTTGGATTGTCGTCAACGCTTTTTGCTCATGTGTTTTACATAATGATTAACGGGAACTCGATGGAGGAACGGTAGCATCACTTCTCCTCTCCTGGACAACAGTATCAGTGCGTTTCCTTGCATACAAAAAGACAACTGCTCTTTACCTTGGGTCAAATATATCCGTCTGGTTCATCTCAAAGCACTGGGCTCTGTGGGATTGTACATTACTGTTAATTGGAAAGCTTCCGTCTGGCACTGTAATACTTTATATGCCTCTGTTTTTATTGTCGGGCCGTTTACGGTGATGCATCTTCAACCTCGATCTGTGAAGGATGGTTTCGAAATTGCACCCATAATCCTCCAGGGGTCTCTCGTAATAATTCAGTTGTCTGGCCTCTTCCAGTTTGGGTTTTTGCAGTATATTAAAATAAGCTTTTACTTACATTTTTCCAATGAACACAAGCATATTGTAATACCTGACGTAACCTCCGCCTTATTAATATATATTTATTCTTGTACTTTAGGAGCCCATGTCTCCTAAGAATGTATCCAGAACCCTGCTTGTGACTAGACTGTGCCAACATTTTGGGCACTTATATTTACAAAATGACCACTCATATTATGCTTTATTGCAGTACTTGGGCATTCATATTGAGTGAAAATGCCATTACCGATGTTTGATCAGAATGGTGACGGTCATAAAAATGGGTATATTTGAAGCTTACGTTCACAGCTAGAGCTCATTATGTTTGAAAATGAATCCTGAAATCTCATCCAAGAGTATTATGGCAAACCTAAAGGTATACTGTGCAGGAATTTCCTAAAAAACAATGTATAGACTAAAAAAATTCATTCTCCACTTTGACTGTATTTACTCCTTCCTTATTTTTCTGTGTTGGGGACGTTTGTGGGCGTCAGCTGTTGGGTAGTGGGTGCATAGCCCAAACCAATAACGGTCTGCAGGTGAGGTCGGGGACTTTTATCAAAAGGCAGTGGACGGTTTACATAACTGTCTCCATCTCTCTCTGCTCTGCGTGGATGTCTAAAGAGCTGCAGGTCTGTGTGTGTCACAAAGAGAGAGGCTATGCGGGGGCAGGATGGAAGTGTGCATTTTAGGCTTCATTCACAAAATGCGTTACTTTCCAGCAGTGTTGTACGGCGGTTGAAGTTTAACACATTAATGCTGTGAAACGATCAGAAAATAACATTTAATTTCTCTGATTCACTGCTTTGTTGTCGGTAACGCCGCGCCCACTCCTCATTCACTCTTACTCGACTGCCGCTGCCCTCGCTCGCTCACTGAGCCAGGGAGGAGGGGCCAACTCTGAATGTTGTGTTTGCAAACAGTAAACAAGAATTGCTGCATAGTATACCTTTTTTTTTAAATATATATATATTTATCATTTTTCAGTGGAGTCATATCCTGAGTATACTGTATATCTTGACATCATTAAATTATGTTGCGTTCTTGCTTATTTAAAAAAAACCTTGATTTGAAAGTCTCGGATGAGCATACGAGATATACTATGATAGACATTTAAAAATATTATCTTTGACCATATCAGCCGTCCCCAGCACGGTGTGTGGATGCAAAGTGAAATTAGCTTTTAAATAATAATTCATAGGGGAAGACATAGGTTCCTCAACCGTGTGTCTGTTTTCACTTTTGATCCTTTTTAAACATAACTGTACATGTATATATAAAATGACTGCTCCTCGTCCACTGGTTGGTAGAGGTCAGCAATCTTCTGCAATATGTTTGAATTTGTTTTCTTCTCTGTGTTAATGTATTTTGAAATTTTTAATATCAACGAGACGGATTCTCCTCATCAAGCCTGTTTGATTTATGGACTTGTGTACTTCTGTAAGTAAGGCCTCTATCAAACCTTGCTGTTTTGATGACGACACCTTGCCTCATCAGATCTTTTTCTACTCTGTTGGGAAGCCAAATGCTGCTCATGTCTGAGAAAGGAAAAGTCACTTCTTGATTCAACTCGTTTTTATCTGAGGTATGATTGAGTGTTTGAAAGCAAGTTTAAAACATCAGGAAAGATGTGGATGTTGAATGTTTCATGTAGTCTTGCATCTATTTATTGTTGTAATCATCAGCTTCCCCCCCCTGTGTATTGAGTTTACTGATTCATATCTGCTGCAGGCAGTGTCTGTATATTTTGTTGCATCAAATGAAACTTAAAATAAACTATTGAAGCAATGTGCTTTTATCAAATAGGTTATTTATAACATGAGAAGATGAGAAATTATACCCAGTTTGCAGACAGGCGTTCTGTATTGCGAGGCTATTTTCTTATGTATGTGATTGTGGCACTTCCCTTTTTCAACTGAACCAAAAGTACCGATACTGTTTCACCTGCCGTTCTGTCTTTTAACAAATATAAACTCTTTATTTTCATCAGTTGTTGTAACATGCAAAATAAAATGAACCAAGTGGAACTCTTTATGTGGGTCAGTATCATCTTCTTGCTTTTAGAATGAGTAAACACAGCAAAAACAACATAATAAATACAGTCAGATTAATCATTTTGTATCAAGTTTAGGAGCTTTGGAGTAGCAGTATTTGGCACAACAAGGAGAACATGATACATTTAAATAAACAAGACAAAATATACCCAAAAACAATTAGCAGGTCATGTTCCTCCGGTTGTCCTCCGTTCAGTCGGTGCCAAAGTACCTCTGTCCAAAATGTGTCGGAGCCACCGGATGAACCTCCGTGGTCAAGATGGTGATATCGGGGAACTCCTGGATTATAGATTTGGCTCCTTAAAAGAAATATAATAATACGAATCACACCTTGGATGAAGTTTTAAGTGTTAACATAATATATCAAGCAACACTGATGCTTTTAGGAATGAAGACGTGTGTGCAAATGGCTAAACCAGAAAACCAGTTGATCCTGAACCACAGCTGACAGAACACTACACAAACATGCAGATAATTAGCATCTCTCCAAGACCATAATGAGATACACGTGATACAAAAGTTGCCTATTTTAAGCCTTTCAGCAGATGCACAAGTACATCCAGCAAAGACATATATGCAGTAAGTGTGTAAACATCATGGCTTAACATGAATTCACATTTGGTGTGATAATTCATTAGCCATGCTACATTATCCTCTCAACCACAGTAGAGTGGTGGAAATGTATTGTTATTTACTGTCTTTTTTGCACTAGAACAAAGGTCCAAGGGGTTAAAAAAAGAAATCTTGTCCCCATTTAATGTCATGACAATCTGGCTTCGTAGTCGGGAGGAAACTTCTCCAGGACGATGCTATTTCTGGTCCAATTTAAAAAGAATTGGCTGCTTTGTTCGCTCTCATCAGTGGTTGGACTGCTGGGCAGGATCAGCAGTCCAACTGAACGACATTGTGGTTAGCAGCAGTATACTGTACGGAGACAATCGAACACCAGCAACAGGAGTGGTGAGCATGTTGGAGACTAAGTGTGTGTTCTGGTGGGTAAACAAAAGTAAATTGGTGATGAGCTGCAGGTGCAGTGAACTGGCTGTGGCTGTGTACCGTGAGGCGTGGAGAACAGGCTGAGGAGGATAATATGTCTGGGCTGGACTCCGTGCTCTATCAGGACTCTCACCGCCTCAATCACAGTGTTCCCAGTACCTGCAGACACCAAGAAAAGTAAGGTTTTCATTTGTTACTCTCATTCAAATGTTTACAATGTCATGTTATTTACAGCGTTGATTTAAAACATGCTCACTCATTTTTTTTTTTTTTTTTTACAAAATAGGTTAATACTGCAACAGGATTTTCTTTCTCAATTAAAACAGGTTGACTGCACATAACTGACACATTATGTTAGCATCTGGAAAAGGTACTGAGCTGTGTGATCTATGAGTAGGAGCTCGTGGCATGCTTTCATTTCTGACCGTGTGGAGGCATTTTCTGTTAAAAAAAAAAAAAGAAAAAAAAGATGAGCATACAACCAACCCCATTGTGAAATGCTGGAGCACTTAGTCTCCCCTTTCCCCGCTTTTTTCAATACTTTTATGCGGATGCTTCAAAGCCATAGATCTTACACGGTCTGCTGTTTGTCTGACACTTATTGACTTACAGGGAACATCTCTCAAGTTTCCCAAGAAGGCAACACAGACACCGACATAGTCCTTATTGATGTTGATGAACACATGTCAAGACCTACGGAATGGGCTAAATGTATGCATTTCCCATCACGACACAGTAAGCATGCATCAGCGTAGCCATACGTTCCATCATTCTGACATGATAAAACATACCTTCAACCTGGCTTTGTGCCCATCATATTTTTCATGCAGGAAAATGCTGCCTTTGTGATGCTGGGAAACCAGAGCTATTAAGATACTATTTTTGTTGGCCCTCATTATGCTATTCAGCAGCTTGGTGGCAATCTCCCAGGCAGTGTATAATTTCCCCCATGAGTGCTATAATTATCAGAACAGTGTGAATGGGCCGGTATGATGTGAAAATGCAGACTTGGCGGTGAAGGTCAATTCAAGGGATTTTTTTTTTTTCAAAATGAAAAATGCATGAAACAGTTTTTTACATTTGCACAGGAATGGCCATGTCTTGACATTTACAACTGGAGCCATCGGTGAGATAAAACGTGCTCAGCCCTGTATTACTTACTAAGGATGGGGTACATGAGCAGCACTTTTCTTCTGTAAACATCTGGAGGGAACTTGGCATAGTAGACTTTGGCTTTCTGTGTCTCCTCGTCACTCTGGATGAGGATCTTGCCAATGCGGATGGAGCGGCAGCAGTCCCGGAGCCCCTGCTCCATGGCCTCACCTGTGAGGGGACACGCAGACCACAACTGGGATTGAAATGTTTTCTATTTAAGCATGCCGGCATTACTTTTGTTCACCGGTGTTTATTCACAATAGCCTTGCAGCAACATGTGATGCATGTATGACTATGATCCATGAAGATGATGGCACACAAAAGCTCATGTCGGACAAAAAAAAAAATATATATATATATTTTTACATATATTGAATATAATCACCTATTGGTTTGTGACATATATTTTGAAAAAAAAAATAATAATCAAGATGTCAGATACTGCACTTTTTGTTTTTAATCATATTTCCCTCCACGTTTAACACATTATGTAGTGCTCTCCCACACACTTAAATGCAATAAGCAGCGGCCACATTCTGCTTCATTCAACATCCATAGAAAACACCGGACACCATGCAGAGACAAGTATTAGAGGCACAGCGGCCTGGGTGTGTGGATGTGAAGAGCAATTGCTTTTCTGGGATGCTGTTGTGTCACTGAAAAATAAGACGGGATTGTACATGGACACATTGATCAAAAAACAATAGGGGTAGTTGATTTGAATTACGACATATGCTGCCGATGTGTGTTGCCTTTTAAGATGCAGCGTCTGTACTACACAGTGACCACCGCGCCGGCATTTTACATTTCCTACCCTGGCATTACTGTCATTGCTGTCATACAGAGGATAATATAGGGTCTTGCAATAACTGCGGTAGGTTTAGCATTTGACAGCGATAAGAGTCTCATTAAATCTGATGAGGAAAAAGCGGGTCGCTCACTGTGACGCCTTTGAAGAACATGCTCTGCAATGTACAGAGTTGCCCCATTATTAAGTATTACAATGATCAATAAATGTCAATGAAAGAAAAGAACTGAGTGCTGATAATAAAAAAATAAGAAAAAATGTCCAGACATGAAGAATATATTCAGGAAAAGAGTGTACAATGTAAGTGCACGGTCGCCACATATCACATATACATGGAAGACGTGATACATGCCCTTACAAAGGGGACTCTAATTCGGTAGGTGTGCAAACTCACCACTCCTCATTATGCTGACTCCACAGTTGCCTCTTTCAAACTTGACACCTTCATACTTGTACCCTGAGGGGGGAAATTAAGTACCAAACTCAGAAATGTAAGTTGCTCACTAGTCATATACACTGGAGGTAAAGCATTTATCTGCGTATTTTCGTTATTATAATCCGTATTCAACCTGTAAATCAACTTGGTTATTAGAGGACGAAACCCTCACCTGTTGGCGTGGTCACAGTGCACTCGGAGTAGGGGAGCTGATTCAAACCCTCTTCAACTACTAGTCTGATCTGTCGCCGTAGAAAGAAAACAGCTTACAGGATGTAGCTCATAAACACACATACTTATGCGTGGTATTAAGTCACAATCTCACCAGTCGATCGGCACAAAACACAAAGTCTCCTCTGCTGGTTGACCTGGAAATAGGAATGCAAACATTTGGTAAGATTGTCTAGTATGTCCTCACTTTACATCTCCTGTTATGATATACATCCATTTAAGGTAATAGTACTGGGTACTGACCCTATACCACTTTGAATCTTTACCTCGCAGTGTGGAACTGATTCCTCTATGTGTAAAGTTAAGTCAAATTATGCTTAAACTACACAAAACATGCAGTAGCTTGTACACTAATATTCCTTGGATGCTTGTGTAAAGTTTTAATCATATTTTTATTAATTATGTAGTTAAAAAATACTATCTATTACCAAAGCAACTCAATATCAGTATTAAATCTCCTAACATCCAGTTTTATGTAATTTTGCTTTAAGTGGGTTTCAATTTGGAGTATCATTTTAATCTTTTTTAGAATACATTTTAAATTAGGGCCAGAAGACATGGAGAGCCCAAGAGACTAGACCGTATATGGTTCTAGTTATGATACAGGTTGAGTGTATTTTCCTATAATTAAAAGGCATTTTGAAGGTCTGAAGATGTTGTTTTGAAAATTAAATATTACAATACTTTAATCTGTACCACAGCCCCCCAGATGTGTGTGTGTGAAGACAGGAGAGTTGGGCCTCACTTGTCTCTGATTATGGTCTGCAATTCACGGATCTGGTCGTTCAGAGGGAGCAGTTTAAGCTGAGGTCCCAGGTTCTCCTGGCTGTCGGTGTCTACGGTGGCGTCGGTTGGTTCGGAGTTGGACAGCACTGCGGACACACTACTGCTACTGCTGCTGCTGCTGTTGTTGTTGTTGTTTGCGAACCGTACCTGCTTCATCGGATGCTCCTGGCCACTGTTGACATTGTTCAGTTGCTGGTTGTGGCATGGCATCCTGAGTGCTCGGTGAAGCCGTTTCTCTCGTCACCGTTGCTGGACCCAGTTTAACCGCTGTGTGACAAAGAAGACACAACGTGTTCTCGCTTTAGCTTCGGCTGATGTTTTGTACCGAGCTTCTCCGGAGTCACGCAGCCGCGGCAGAGACAACGCCAAGTCGGTACCACACTCACAAACCTTCGCGTACTCAAATCACGTCGCGTCGGAGTCAAACCGGCGGCTGGTAGTTCCTCATCTCACTTATAAAAACGCGGTGTAAAAGCTGCTCCTATGCTAGCTTCTTTGACACTGACAGCGTTGGCGTGTGCGGGGAACGGATGTGACGTAACCGGCGTGCCTAAACCGCCGTTCCTCCTTCGACAACATGGCGCCGTTGTTGCTGCTGCCGCTGAAGTGCGGCTTTCACTTCCAAAAACGGAAAATAGCGCTTCTCCTTCGACAGACGAGCTCATATCACACATGGAATAAAAGTCGCGCTGAAAATACGACGGACCGTAAACGCCAAAGTACACATCCGGTGAGTGAGGAGAGGGGGCGACCGGAGAGGACACAGTGCTTCTGGTTTTGACAGACACCACGCAAGGGCAGAGATGGGAAAAGTGTTTCCTAACAAACTTTCAGAAGTTACGCCTGTGACTCCTAGATGATTCGGCCTCGTCTGTTTGCGAGAGTGGTTGCTGTCATTTCAGCGGCTAGCTTAGCGACGAACTGCGGCTAACTAACCGGCTAACGTAACTGACATAAACTATCGCGTTATCTGTGTAAACTTTGGCGTTATTGAAGGGTTGACATCGCAGTTGGGTCTTCACTTTGTCCCTTAGCTTTGACCATCACGCTTTGTGAACATCTTACAGCACAAACCGTCCCTATTAACCACGTTAACGGCGTAGCCGGTCAGTGGTCCCAGTCACGTGTCATTGTCTGATAAGAGTCGGTAAATGTTAGATAAGACTGTCTGTTTGTGCTAACTAACGTCACCGTCGTCACTAGTTAAACAGCCTGTTATTGATTGCTTGACAGCTTTAATCATCAACGATGAGTCAGTGAAAAGTTGCATCATAATAAATCCGTATTGAGCATTTATGATTTTAGCTCAGTTTACAATCGTATTACACGTTTGTTATTAATGAAATGTATGACATTGGTTTAAGTAAATTATTATGTAAAATTATTATCTCATGGCAAATAATGCTATGCTATGATGACCCCCAACAATATGGTGTAAATTATATTTGAACATGATGTCATAACATCAGAAACTTTCTGAAATAGTGTTGCTTCAGTTGTTGAAAATGAATATTAGTGACATAAATATTCATTGTGAAGAACCGCTAAAAACTCCCCCCCTGATCTTAAATCTGTTCAAAATATCCCAAATATCTAGAATATATTAACCTTGTGAAGTCTTTAAATCCTGACTCTAATCTCTGAGCATGTCAGTGAAAATGATATTTTTCATCCTTTATTTGATCCCCTTTTGTCTTCCATTTATTCTATTTGTTTTATTGTGTTTCAGTGTCTGAATATTCAAACATCCATAACAACGAATCAGCAGAAATTAGAAAGCCCAGTCAAATAAGACTTATTTGTTTCTCATGTTTCAGCTGAACTCCCCTCCACACCTGCGAACAGCAGCATGGAGTACAAATGGGAGCGAAAACAGTCGTCGGATTTTGGAGGCAGTAAAAGTAAGTGTGTTTGAGAAATGATCGTGAATCATGTCTGTTATGAAAGTCAAAAGGAGAATAACAATGCGTGATGTTTCCACAGCATTTGCAGATAACAGACAAAAGAACATGTTGGCATGGAAATGCAGGAGGAAAGCTAAATGCAGATCCAAAAAATGTGGTGAGTACAGTCCCTTTTTTTTCCAGACACTTTTTTTTTCTTTTCTCAAGTGCTTTCACACTCTTATCGGACCCTGTTGCGATCTAGAACTGAACTGAGACTGTTTGAATAGGTCTCTGTCTGCTTTTTCATTAACTGAAACTTTGATGGATTTCAAGAATACTGACAAATATCTTCCACATTTGATCAAAGCCAAGCGTGGGTGTGTTTGCTCATGTGTCTGCTTAGTAATTCTCTATCTTTCAGCCATGCGGGGTCACTTTTTGTGTGAATTGAATCATATTAGATTTCCAAGACCAGTTTATTTATGTAATATATAAATAAACTGGTCTTGGTAATGTAATGAGGCATTTTAATAAAAAACAAAAACACATTTTCACCCTTTATTCTCTTTCAGATTATTTCAAATTTGGAATCTAAAAATTGGGTTAGGGACTAGAAATGTTTTAAAAACCCTTGACTAATCAGTTTAATTGTCCTGTCATTTAAGCACTTCAGTGAGAATCTCTGATGATCAGTGTATGGGACATTTCAAAAGACAATATATCAAAACATTATTATTATTAATAATAATAACAACAATAGTAATAATGGAGACGATGATACTAATAATAATCATTTGCTTTGTTTTATTTTCTACAGTATATTTAGTATTTAAATGGTTGAATGTTGTGTCCTATTTTGCTCTTTGCCATGGAAGTAAAATGAGATTTTCACAAAAAATGACGATGAAGTTAGCCTAATAGGGTTTTATTATACATTAAGTGGTTTCCTGCACATATGGTACAGGGACATCAGTAGTGCATTCAACTGCTAATGTCAATCCTGTCTTTGCAGTTTCACATTCTACTTCATTGCATTTGATTAAAGGCAGGCATTGGGCGCCATTTCACTGTAATTTGCTTGGAGGCTGTGCCATACAGCAGGGCTGTAACATGGTGCCACCATATTGAGTGGATTAGAGGAATTACTGCATATTCTTTGGCCTGCGGAGAGTCCCAGTGGCAGGTGTGCGGCGGAGCGTGTGTAAACAGCCATGTTGGCACCAGTGAGCTCTCAAACTCAGTTGGGATGACAGCCCAGGTGTCCGTTGGGACTTGTAGTGTCAGATTGGACCCCCAGAACCTCCTGGAGACTCTGCTGTTGTTGATGCTCCTTGATGTCCCAAGAGACACCCCTTGACATTTGATGTTCCATGTGTCTGCCCAGAGAGCCATCTTGAGGTTGTTATGATTGTCGCACTAAATTTGATAAGCAAGGTGCTGCCAGGATTGGCAAACATAAGGTAGGCTGAAGGTTCACATTATAGTATATATTATATATAGTAAATATTATTTGACTCATTTACCTGTATTTTTCATCTATTCTTAACCAATGTCACGAGTTAGCATCAGAGCGTCACCTGGTGGTATTTTTGGTACTGCCAAAGAGATATATTAAATAAAAATTACATTTCTGGTAATTAACAAATATTTTTCTGTCTAAATGTGCTCAATAAATTGACATAAATTATGAAACTAAAAGGAGAAATCAAAATAATAATTTCAGTGACTAGTTAAAATCACCACACCTACCAAAACACATTGTCAGCAAATGTATTCTAACCCACTATCAGATAGCAAACGTTCCCTCGGATACTGCGACACAAAATGGATTATTATTTTTTAAGATAAAAGTGACTTGGCTGACAACCTTCCACCAATTAAAGCTCCAAAGAGGTTGGTCAGGCAATATGACAGTGAACACATTACATTTTAATTCTTAAATTATTTTTTGTCATTACAGCAGACAGTAGCCCAGCCCATATTTACATTCCAGGAGTTGGTCCCTCATTTTTTTTTAACGATCAAAAGAGGGCTTTAAAAGGAATGGCGATCTAAGAAGAGGCGTTTTCTTTTTCCTTCTCCTGCACAGCTGAAAGAGGTGAATTCAACCCAGATCCTGTCTGCAATGTTCTCGTACGTGTGGCCAAAGGACAGACCGGACCTTCGGGCCCGTGTTGCCATCTCTCTGGGCTTGCTTGCTGGAGCCAAGGTAAGTTTACAGACACTGTCATGGGATTAAAAATGCCTTTCTATTTTGCTCTTATACAGTTTAACACCACATTATTTTAAATTTCATGCCCCGTCTTTTATTGACATTGAGATAAGAGGGGAACATCTGAGGTATCCACTAGTCACACCGGGACATCAATAAGCGTCTTATTCTTCCAGCGTCTGCATTAAAATCTACCTCCATTTCAACACATTGTGTCTTATTTCTAAGCATGACATTTGAGAGACTCACCTTCCCAAAGGACAATTGGAATATTTCTCGTGTCAATAAATGTCAACTGCTAATTTATTCAGGTAGGTCTGGATTTGTAATCATTGCACATAAAAGGCCTAAATATTCTATTGCTTCAGAAGCATCAGAAAAGAATCGCCAGTGTTTTCAGCTAAAGAGAAACCTGAACATTTCATGAGTCTGTTGTCATTGCTGGCACTTGCTGGTTTCTTTTAGCCGCTGTAATGGCAACTCTCCTTTGACCACGAGTTAAGAGACATGAGCGTTCACTACAGGTTATAACACTGTGTCAAGAACCTGTGTAATACTAATGGTGTACTTTTAAGACCATTTTTCACATAAATAATTGCCAGTGTCAGTCGGTGTGTGTTGTATTTCCTCTTTCTTTGTTGACGGTCTCTAATTTACACCCCGGAAAACAATCACAAATCCACAGCTCCTAAATAAGCATGTGCTGCTGCTGCTCAGCATGTCTGAGTGTGCTAGGGAGGAGAGAATGCACGCATGCAATCCAATCTCCTCCTATTTTCCTTCTTGGCTGGAGTTAGCCTCCAGTTCGTCAGTTTGTCTGTTTGAACCTAAACCACCCGCAACGTGGAGACAATTTTTAAATCAACTGGATAATTATGTGGTTACAGTGCATCACACCTCTGCACTCCACAATATCAGTGACATTTTCATTTCAAATAACTGATTATGTAGGAGCTCTTGTTTTCTTTGGCCTCAAATGAACCCCTTTCGGTGACTCTGTCATACTATAAGCTTTGGCTAATTCTTGATGGCCTCTTCTTCACGACTTGACACAATACGTCTATTATGAGATGACATTGTCGGGGACAGATTGACATGATACTGATTTTAGTCTCCGGTTGGCCATTAATGGATTAAAAGAGCACATCCAACCTTATCATGTATTAATAGACATTGTTTTGGCCCCGTGGTGATAGGCCCAGACTATTATTCATTGTCTTGGTCACAAAGATAGTGGTTTTCCTTCAGATGACTTCTATTATCTGAGTATAATACCCAAGTGTATAAAGTGAGCACCCAGGGGATGGAGTGTTTGTAGTGTAAATGGTGCATTGTAAGTTGTCCTTTTACATTAACAGGGTTGAGGGTTTATTTCTGTACTGTGCTTTTTAGATAATTGCTGTTACTTTTATTTTATCAAAATTATATCATGCAGAATTGGAGTTAAGGAACAATAGGAGAAGTAAAAAAAAACCTCCCCTTTCTTAGAGGTTGAGAGGTTCAAATTAAATGGGTTTTCGACTGAAAATAATCTGCTCTGTTCTCTGGCTGTCCTAATGTGCAGCAGACCGCCTTGCCTGAGTCACACAGCTGTCCTTGTGCTTTTAATTAGCCCTAATAACCATTTCAATTCCATTAACAAGAAGCATCAGCTACCTCAACAGCACAACCAGTCGAGGAGAATACACACTCGCACAGCAAACCATAGATAACATACATTCATATATATCCATGGATGCACCTGTGTGGGTAATATTGGATTTAAGGCCCAGCAGTAGAGGGAATCCATCTTCCTAAGCACTAATGGTACACGCACACGCATGCATGAGAGATACTACAGATGACTAGAAAAATGTCACAGGACTACATTGAGCATATGTCTGTCTAATAGTCTATTTGAACCATTTTTTTTCTCTCCTCCTCCCCTGAATGTTTTCTCTGCCGTCCCAGATGACCAATGTGACAGTGCCCTTCATGTTTAAGTATGCAGTGGACGAGCTTAACCAGATGTCGGGACACATGCTGCACCTGAATGACGCGCCAAGCACAGTGGCTACCATGGCAACGGCCATGCTGATTGGCTGTGAGTCCCAGACTTGTATTGCACTGGCAGGTGCCACGCTCATCAGAGGGGACTGTGGGACTGCCTATTATCTACAGGCTGACCTTTCCCAACACATTCATATCAATGCCGTCCCACAGCCCCCGCCTCTCCCTCACTTTATTTACATTATGTGCATCGTTCTGCGCCTGGGTTCACTTCTGTCAATCCACGCAGCCCTCTCATGAGCCTTGATGAAGTATGATACCGGTGTGCTCCCAAGGCAAACGGAGCTTGATAGATTTCTAAAGCAGTGGGGCTGAAATTGTCAATTTCGTAAGAAAATGGTGGGATATTTTTTTTTTTGCGTCATGCGCAGGTCAAGGATGTTTCATTCACTACATCCCTGAAGAGCACTCCTTTTTTTCTCCTTCTTTGTCCAAGTGGCCCGTGTGAATACAAGAGGGGTCACATGGGTAACATGTAGCTTAAATGTGTAGTTCATTTTGGCTTGGAGTATATATATTTTTTGCCCCTAGCTGCTGATGAAAAGCTGAAATAAATTAATAAATCTTGTGAACCTGAAACTCGATGCAATTCAATCTGGCCCTGAGTGAGATCAGCTTGGATGCAATGTACACTTGGCCCAGTAGCCACTTATTTTAATGAGCCCACTTAGGTCTTGCACACTAATGCTGCCTGTCGAATAATTGGAGTACATGAACAGGACTCCAGACAGGAAGAATTAAGATGATGAGGAAGAATGAAGGAGGAGCTCTTAAAGAAAATAATTGTATTTTTTGTTCCCTCTTTGCAACACTCGAAGCACAGCACTCGGAGCCTGCGGTGACGGCTGTAATTTGGCTAAAAAGGTTGCACAGTGCTCATCCTACCTTGTCAGATGTGGACGCGTTCAATAGATGAGCATTCCTATTTAACGCCACATTACAGCCCCATGAAAACTCGGGCAGACGGAGTGATTATTACCCCGACTTTGGCCTCAGCAGAAAAATTGTGTATTCACAGAAGTTGGTGAGATCGCCACAGGAAGGCCATGTTCCATTCAAACAGACTATTCATTTGTGAGAGTCCTGCTAGCCATCTGCTTGTATAACAGTTTATGAGAAATTTAAGGGGTGAAATAATACACAACCTTGACATTAGATTGGTTATGTTATTGAAATTATTCCACTTCTTTTGAACTGCTTTGCCTTTTGTGGCACATCAATTTCCTTAAAAAAAAAAAATGCAACAATGAAAAAAATAAAAACAGGTTATGTTGCTGGCATCCACCCTCATCATCATACAGATCAACCTGAGAGAAGTCTAGTCAGCAGTGGCGAAATTAAGCCTGTTAATTGGATCAACTCATAGTCCCATCTTTCTGTGAGACTCATGTTAAAACCCCTCCCCCTCTTCTAGTGTTCTGCTCATGTAGCCTGCTCCCCGCCACACACACTGAATACACTTGTGTACAGTCCCCCCCCCCTCCTCAGTCTGCAATGTGCTGGCCTGCCATGGTAGTGAGGCTCCAGACAGCATCCTGCTCTGTAATTACAGAGGCTGTGGGAGACTGCTGCAGTACTTTGCAGACCAGAGATGATGTGGAAAAACCTGCCTGTCCCACCATCTCATACAAGCCTTCACCTTAGAGCGGCTGACAAGACTCTGCCCTCTCTAGCCTCAACTGTATCAGTGCTGTGTTACTTATCTTACAAGGCAGGAGAAGTAGGGGGTGGCATTCCTTATTTGCTGCCTCATATCACTTTAGAGCTACATAACAGTCCTGTTTAGTTTAGTTTTATGTTCTCACTTGATAGCTCCCAGCCCCGCTCTTTGAACCTTCCAGCATTTCACAGCAGGTGTGTTAAACTCTCCGTCTCCTCCGCTATCCCAGATGGCGTGTCACGGGCTTGCGCAGCCCTCTTCAACGAGCTGAGGAACACTGTGTTCGGCAAGGTGGCCCAGAGCTCCATCCGACGCATCGCCAAAAACGTCTTCCTCCACTTGCACAATCTGGATCTTGGTTTCCATCTCAGCCGCCAGACGGGTGCGCTGTCCAAGGCCATCGACCGCGGCACGCGGGGCATTTCATTTGTCCTCAGTGCGCTGGTCTTCAATCTAGGACCCACAGTCTTCGAGATGGGCCTCGTCAGTGCCATTTTGGTGAGTCTCACGGTGACACTGATGCACACAGACACTAATAACGGTAATTATAAGCTTCATCATTATAGTAGGATGCTACCAGAAACACTGCTTACATTTTCTGGGTTTTATTTGCTTGTTGCTGTTACGTTTTCAGGCTTTACTGTTAGCACAGGTCTTTCCATCACCTTGGCACTCTTCATGGCAGATTGTATGGAACTTAATTTCGGGGATATTGTCTCATTTACATACTAAATGGAATATGAATCCCCATGAACTTTTGGTTGCAGCACAGAACCCATTAGTGTCAATGACGAATCCCAAAGCTTTGTAGCAGCTTAATGTCCTCCTGCAGAGTATTCCCTAAATAGATGCTCCCCTCCTTGGCCACCGTTGAAATACTGGCTTGTCTATAGCTATTATTTCATTCTGGACCATAATGTCAGCTTGCCTGTAATGAGGACAGACTCCATTGCCCAAATAGCTAAAGCATTAGCATGATTAGTTCTCGCAGAGTCCCCTACATTTGTAACACTCAATTTCATAGTGGAATGGTCAAAAACGGTATGTTCTCAATATGCCTTGTGACGCCCAACATTGGAGTCCAGCGGTGTGATGTGGTTGCTTGACTTTTTATCACAAAGTTATTCAGTCACAGCATGTAACGGAGGCATTTTCTTGTCTGTGCTTTTTCTCCTCTGCAGTATCACCAGTGTGGTGGACAGTTTGCAGCAGTGTCCTTGGGTACTTTATCAGCATACACCCTCTTCACCGTTCTCGTCACTCAGTGGAGGTAACAATGAGGATGTTTGTACTTGTCATGCATTTGACTCGGTTAACTCTGAGTTCAATTGGATGTTATGCAACTTATATATTTGTATCGCTTGAAAAAGATTAATTAACACAGTTGGGTGGTTTTCTGTAACAGCTGTCACTTGTAGGCTGTTCTCAAGAAAGTGCTTATGTCATTGTGCATATGTCTGCATACAGGACTCGGTTCCGGATAGAAATGAACAAAGCAGACAATGAAGCCGGCAACGCAGCTATCGACTCCCTCCTTAACTATGAGACTGTTAAGGTGAGACACACACACACACACACACACACTCTCTCACTCTACCTAAGTGTACAGGCATGCACATACCTACCATACCTCCACCCTTTTATCTCCTCCTTTCTAGTCCTTTTCTCCTCACTTAACCAGTGACATTGACAGCAACAAATATTTACTCATCTTTGATAATAGTGTTTCACTGGAATTATCGCCACTGTCAGAATTTTCTTTTTAAGCAAAGAAAAGCGCTGTATTGCTCCATCTCCATCTCCTTGTCTTCCTATCTCGGACTCTCACCACTTTCACACAAACTCCTTATAGTAAGGACAACAGTGAGGTTGACCTTCTTGAGTCAGAGGAGTGGAATTTATGGCTGAAAGGATTGGAAGTCGCTTTCAATCCTGACTATAGGTTTCCTTTAAGGTTATTATTCTCTGTAGTTATAGAGAAGTTTCACACCAACGTAGGCCCACAGGGATAGGTTTGGAGTGTGGTTGTTAGAAGTATTGCACTTCCATTTTGTCTAGATTTTTAACTGCTGCCTGTTTGATCTAAGATGAACCTGAAAGCTATCAAAATGATTGCAAATGCACTGCAATTTTGAAATTGCAGGAGGCAGAATATCTGGTAATGGCGTTGTGACCTACAAATTATCAGAAAATATATTTTTTTTGTAGACATTCTCACAAAAATCACACCATACTCAATTAATACCCTCCTTTACACCCTTTTCTGTAAATGTCAGTCTAGTTGCTATAAGCCTGTCACAGTAATTGCTTTTGTTGGATGATCTATTGTTCCAGAAATAAACGATATTATTGCCATTTTAAGACTATTTTATGCTACTGATATAATGATAATGTAATAGTGTCATAATGCAAATGTGCGTTTTTAAAGAGAAATTCTTTCATTCTCTAAGATTATTCAGATTTGGGATGTGAAAATACAATTGAAATATTCTTAAAAGCTAAAACACAGATTGTTTTTTTATAATCAACTCAACCAAAACAATAAATAAAATGGACGCTTTCTGTGTTATCATACAATTAATTGATTGCAAAAAAGATTGAGGTCATGTCCATGCATCGCACAATAAGTCGGTAATTATCGTGACAATGAATTACAAACAATGAGACCTTAATCACTGGGAATTCACTACTATCTGTCTAGTTTAGCCAATGTTGTAGTTTTGGAACTGTATTTTGGAAAGAAATGACTGCTAAGAACCAGGATAGTTTGCACTCACAGAAACCTGTATGATACGATGTGATTGGGGTGTAAATATTACTTTTTCCAGTGGTTCCATGGTTATCCTGTATCTTCTTCGTTTGCAGTTTTAAGCCTCTTTCTAGGTAACCTCATTGTACATAGGACACATACAAACGTAATCACCATCCAGTTTCGGATGCTTTGTTAGGCTGTTCTACATATATTTTTTTCCCATGTTATTTTCTTTGCTGTATTATTTTGTGTCCTGTTTTCCTTAACGTTTTGTTCTGTGTTATTTTGTGTCATCTGTGCCAATTCGGCCGGATTTAGCATCACTCTGAGCTGTGAGTGTGCATATGTAATTAGATCTCCGCCCACTCAGAAATCCGTTCCACTTTCACAAAGGGCTGGATGAGAACCCGAACGCGGTGCCTTGCACTGCTTCTGTTTGTCCTCCATGTGCTACTTTCTTCCTTCTCTCGCTCTGATTTCCTGCATTTCCCTATATGCAAATCAATGGCAAGTCTGTAGCAGCACAGCACCACTGCTGTTAGCTAGAGAAGCAAATCGCCCACTTAACCAGAGCAGAGGAACAATAGTGCAAACTAAACAAACAGCAATATTAGGTAATTGGCAGCAGAGTTGAGGGGGGTCGTTGTTATGATCATGGCGTAGTTTTATGTGCTGAATTTTAGAGATGTGCTTGTGGCTGATTCATGAGGCTGTTTTTCCTCTAAATAATAGCTGTATTTCTTAATCAAAATTAGCGCTGCTTGTGTGGTGTATCACTTAAGAGCTGTCTGTGTAAGTGACAGTGCCAATGTTGTTTAGGCTTTCCTTAAAATTGGAATTGCCTATTATATTATATACCGTTATTTGTGCCATAATCACCATCCCCTGCTAAAGTCGCTTTTCTGAGCAGGCTCTGGATTTTTTTCCCTTCCGCCCTCCACATCCTTTAAGATCAGTGGGTTGGAGATGATGACACAGAGACATGAAAAAGTGCTTTAGTGGTCAACTGAGACCCAGACTACACCCAGAGTAGTCGCACAGAACAAATGCCGCCTAGAGGAAGACTGCGTTTAAGTGTCTATCTGCCTATAACGGCTCTCCATGCTTCCTTAAACTTTAACCCTAACCATATTTTGTTTCTCTTCCACCTTCTTTCTCTCTCTCTCAACTTTCTTTTGTGAAATCTTTGTGCCGTCTCTGTGCCCTGTGCTCCCTCCCCTCCCCTCCTCCCTCTCTGCATGTTTCTCGTCTCCTCCGTCAACAGTACTTCAACAATGAGCAGTATGAAGCTGAAAGGTATGATGGATACCTGAAGGTCTATGAGTCATCCTCTCTAAAAACCACGTCCACGCTGGCCATGCTCAACTTTGGCCAGAGTGCCATCTTCAGTCTCGGCCTCACTGCCATCATGGTGTTGGCCAGCAAGGGCATTGCGGCAGGTGAGTGTGTGTGTGTGTGTGTGTGTGTGTGAGTGATGGGGAAAAATCCTCTTAAGATCTATATCCATGAAAAAAATATTGCATCCTTAAGCTGCAAAATATATCACCTTACCTGAGCTCACCTCTCCATGCTCATGAACTCTGTCCACAGAAAGACATGTAGGTTTGGGAATATGAAAGCTGTTTAAAAAAAATAAAATTAAAAATCCACCTCAAAACAAAATCAAATGAACAGACAATGACACTTAAAACTCTGACTGAATGGGACAATAGAATGTAAATGATAACAAATCACAGCAAGCATGGAAAAGCGGCATGGATAGGGAATATAACAGCCTTGATGCAGAAAATGAAATCACAGCAGGTGGAGATGAATTCACACATGCTTTGTCTGCCTTCACAACTTGAAAGAAGAAATGGTTAGTGTTGTCAGTTTAGACCTTGTATCCAAAGATACATACATGATCCAACAGATCTAAATGATGTGCATGTCTGTACGTTCTTCCGTTGCCGTTGTGTAGGTACGATGACTGTGGGAGACCTGGTGATGGTGAACGGCCTGCTCTTCCAGCTCTCCCTCCCCCTCAACTTCCTCGGCACCGTGTACAGAGAGACCAGGCAGGCCCTGATAGACATGAACACCCTTTTCACCCTGCTCAGCGTCGACACCAAGATCAAGGTAACTTGTCGGCCCGACATGCATTCCTCCGCGTTGTAGCAGTAAATTACAATCCCCCCCACACACACACTTCCTTTTCCAATAACAAGAGAGATCAGTAGACTTGAATACAGGTGAAACTGAATACAGATGTCAATATTAAATCTGAACAGCTAAATTAAGTACTTCTTCTCCAACAGCAGCACTTAATGGTGGTAAAACGATGTTAACACAGGGCTGAGTTATTCTTGGCTGCATGACATGGCTAGCCTATCCGCATGTGCTGTAAAAAATGATAGGTTGCAGTCAAACATGGTAATTACACGCTTGATGTGACTCCGGTGCGTCCTCTTATGTTACCACTTGTAGAGTGTGATGATATATTTATAAGGTGATTTATTCAAATTGCTTGTTTTATAAGGCCAACGGTCCAAAACCCATACTTTTCAGTATACCATCATATATACGACAAAGAAAAACATGAAATCGTTACATTTATGAAGCTGAAACCAACAATGATTATCTAAATAGGTGCAGATAATTTCAGTTCCAGTGCCAAGAAACATGTACTGCCCTTTTATATGGGGTTACTATTTGTGAATTCACATTTTAAACAGACATACAACGATATATTCAATTCTAGATCCTGTTCTTAAACCTTAAAACCGGCTCAACCAGTCCCCTGTTTCTCTAATGTCATAGCTCTCAATATTGTTGACATTTCATTGCATTTGTCTTTTTTTTTTTTTACACAAAACGACCGCCCATGTTGCGTCAGAAGAGCACATTTAAGTGCAAATGTGCACCTGCTGCCTAACAATATGAATGCCATTCCCGTCTCCAGCCTGTAATTATAGTAGGAGAAATGAATCTGTCCAGTTATTTTTCACTCATCAGTAATACTCCTCTCCATTGTGATTCCCTGTGGAATGGTACTGCCCAGCAGGCCATTACTGTCTGAATGCCTTTTTTTTTTTTTTTTTAAACATGTTGGCCTATTATGTAGAGGTAAAATAATTTAAAACACCCCCTTACTTGAAACTGCTCCACCAAATAAAAAATACAAATATTTAGGCTTTTTTCCACATTGGGGGTGTGTGAAATGATCATTTGTTTATACTAATGGACTATGAGTTATTTGTAATAACTGGCTGAGGTGGATTGTGGGTGATTATGTTGTTATTAGATAGCACAGGAATGGAGCAGAACAGGCGTTTACTCTCAGGGCAAGGACGGCGCTTTATTCACTGCTGACCTTGAGTGCATCTATGAGCACTATGGCTCAGCTCAGTATGTACTGAAAGTTTTTCACGCCTATTGATCCTTCTGCAGGCATGAAGGGTAGTGTATAAAAATTCAGTTGAAATCAACCTATTTCCTGTGAATATCTCTGCTTTACGGCGACCATGTTGGCTCTGTGCTCCACCGTTATACTCCTTTACAAGGTGTTGGAGTAACGTTGCATCATGCTGGGCCTCATTTGCCAGTGGCTGTTCTCCCCTCTCTCCGTTTCTTCTGTCTCAACCCTCTGATGGTTTTCTCTAGGAGAGGGATCTCGCCCCGGTGTTAGCCATCACACCACAGGAGGCCACCATCCGCTTCGAAGACGTCTATTTTGAATACCTAGAGGGCCAGCATGTCTTAAACGGGGTGTCCTTCGAAGTGCCTGCTGGGAAGAAGGTGGCTATAGTTGGTGGCAGTGGGTCAGGGTAAGTACACAGACTGTCAAACCCCGGTATTCGTCATTGCTTTTGTATGTGCAGGAAGTCTTATAATCAGATATCTTCACAACTGTGGGGGTGCAGCTCACAGACAGAATGATGCTGACGATTTGTTCCACGTCTGGTTGCAGGAAGAGCACCATTATGCGTCTTATGTTCCGTTTCTATGAGCCCCAGCGGGGGAACATCTACATAGCGGGGCAGAATATCCGAGACGTCAGCCTTGACAGCCTGAGGAAGTCTTTGGGGGTCGTACCTCAGGTTTGAAACACACCCACACAATCAAATAAACAAAAAGCCTTTTTTATCAATAGGCTGCCGTCTTTTCCACAAATGAAATGTTTGTTTAGATATGATTATATTATCAATAGAAAATGTAATGTGTTTGAGTTATTATTGATAATCATACACAACAAGGGGGCAGCATAGAACAAAGTAACAGAGCTGTAGTAGTTTACAACATTAGAAATAAGCTGAATTCTGCTAGGTTCGTTTTCACTGCAGTGAGCTCAGAGGCTGATCTGAACAGATGGTACATGAACAGTATTTTTGTCATTTGCGTTCATTCTTTCTCCCTCCTACCCGTGTCTTTGTATCTGCGGTCCTCTGCTGCAATAAAAAATATTCTCTGAAGCCTCTTTTCCGTTTTTTTGTTGTTGTTGTTGTTGTTGTTGTTGTTTTCAGGATGCCGTTCTGTTCCACAACACCATCTTCTACAACCTGCAGTACGGCAACATCAACGCCACCCCGGAGGAGGTGTATCAAGTGGCGCGTCTAGCAGGCATCCATGATGCTATCCTCAGGATGCCCCATGGCTATGACACCCAGGTTGGGGAGCGGGGCCTGAAGCTGTCAGGTTTGCACCAGCATTATGACTACTGTTTAAATATGCTCTCCTCTTCAGAAGCCAAGTACAAGGGCTGTGTGTTTTGTGCGTCTCCCTGCATGGTATACTAAGTGAAACATTTCAAATCTCATCACGTTTATTTGTCAGCTATACAATCACACAGTTTAAATGTGTAGTGAAATTCCAGGGCAGCTAACAAATAGAAAAAAATGTTCATTATGAACTGTTGTCCTGTTAAAAGGTGGTAATGATACATATCATTTAATTAATACAATGAACTTTAATTCATGAGCTTCATGTTGAGACTTAATCTGTTACTGCACCTGTGTAACTTTGTTATCCTCCTCTGTGTGGTGTGTGAACCTGTTTAATGGCACGTTGCCTTATTTCATCTGCAGTGATGGTATTTGGCTGCTAGCATAACTCTGCAGCTCATTGAGGCCATGTTAAGGCACACGGTGTCTTACACGCATAATGTGTGAGCACTTTCACTCAACATTCAAGATGCAATTACTGGCAGCACAGATTTCTTTATGTGAAGTGACTGGAGTGAGTGCGAGAACGGACAAAATAAAGACATGACTAACTTCTCATTAATTTCACTGTACGTGACAGCTGCCAGTGAGTTTGCTCAGGGAGGAGGGGGGGGCAGTCTGGGTTGTGATATCCTAACTTCCTTCATTGCTGTTCTCCACTGCCAGCAATATTTATATCCGCTGAATGCTGCTTGGGTTTCAAGAGGCCACGCGCAACTCATATGTAATAAAAGCAGAGTCAAACACAGTGGGAGATTTCTTTGCATCCTGCTTATTTTTCTTCACAATTAAATGGGAGTCTATTTTGCCAGCCCTCCGTTTGAGGGTTGGTGAGAAGTGCCGGAGAGACAGACCTGCTGCATCTTCACATATTTCAAGCCTTTTTGTTTTTAGCCCACGTTTATTTTTGACATCTGCTGTTGGGTTTTCAGGAGGGGAGAAGCAACGCGTTGCCATCGCTCGTGCGATACTCAAGAATCCACCTGTCCTCCTGTACGACGAAGCAACATCCTCCCTCGACTCCATCACAGAAGAGGTGGGCCCTTACAGTGTATGAACGCATGCACGATGACAGACCAAGGCATGCGTACTTAACGTGCCCTCAAATGCCCGTTGTCTGCTGCACGTATATGGGTTGATGCCTCGGTGTGCCTGCGTACACATTTAGCAGAACAAACATCCACTCAGTCACCTGCCTGCACAATAATTCAGCTCAGTCCTGCATCACATACCTGCTGTGACATACACACACACACACACACCACCCACAAGTTCTCCCCTGCCACCGTTTTCTCCCACTTAATCTCCAGCTCAGCTTAAACCCCACAGTCTTTGTAAATGTTACATTTAATGAGAAAGTTCAGCATGCCCTCTCTGAACTTTAGGAAGAGGAGTGGTGCAGGAGATGCTCGTTGTTTATAGAGATTTTTACAGTTGCAATGGTGTTTTTTAAAATGATCATTATTCAAACAAAGAATGCACAAGAAGGCGGATGTTTGTGAGCAACATTCTGTTAAATTAGCCTCATATCAACACTTCATATATAGCTTGTCATTTCTTCTCTATCGTTTGTTGCAAACCTGGGAACTATTTCCATTTGGAATAGGTGATACTTCAGCAAATCTCGGAGTTATTAAGCTATTGTGTTTGTGTGCTTCTAGAACATTTTGACTTCAATGAGGGAGATGGTGAAGGACAGGACATCGGTGTTCATCGCCCACAGGCTCTCCACAATAGTAGACGCAGACGAGATTATCGTGCTCAGTGAGGTAAGAACTCATCCACTTATTTTTTGCTTGATCCTACACCTTCCATGATTATCATTTCCAGTTGTAATGTCAGGTTCATAAAAAGCAAATACCATGATGGTTCAGAGTTTCCCAGTAAAAACATGCACTGTGTTAATTGCCAGTCCAATTAGCATTGAAGAGAAATATGATGACCTGCAAGCTGCATGACCTTCAGCGCACTGTTATCTGCCAGCAACAAGAATTTAGCAAGCAGCCTCTCATTTATTTTGAGCTACCTTTCTACAATGTAAGTGATGAAAACATGCTTTTTTTTAAAGCTTTTCCCATTAACTTCAACAACAGCAGCAACAGGACACTGATGGTAAAAGTGAATGTATTATTTTTTTCCATAAGGGCTCATTAAAACAGTCAGACTCGACTGGCTGTTTTGGTCAGATGGCGTGTCTTGTTTGTCTCGGTGACTAATAATGTATGGGCCAGCTTCCCAGACACTGTTGAGGCTTCATCCAGGACTAAACGAGGCTTTTTACTGGAAGAATGGCTTATCTATACAGTTTTTGGTCTGGTATGTTTAAGTCAGGTTGAAGGTACCACGGAGACATACGGTTTGTTTTAAAAATGTGGAAACAGTGAGTGTTTTTGGTTCATTACCACTATATTGTGCATCAGAGAAACAAGCAAGCGAAGAGAAAAATGCCACATTAAGTAACAGATTGAGCTTCAGACACTTTCAAGCACGAAATGACACAAAGAGAAGTCAGTTATTATCTGGAAAAGTAAGAGATAATGTGAAATGTAACGGACGTGAACTGACATTTTCCACCGGTGCTAGAGTCAGATAGGCTAAAACGAGAAGAGGTCTCTTTGAACTGTGGCGAGTGAGCATGTGTCGTTCCATGTTTCCAGAGTCAGATGGCAGGGATCAGAGGGTCGTGGCGAGGAGGCATGTTTGCGTGTGATGTCGCCATGCCGTTTCCTGGTGGTGTCACCGGCAGAGGACTGCCTGGGGTGCTCATTAAAATAACGAGCGAAAGCAGTCACATGCTCATCTTGGGTGCACTAAAGATGATGCCAACACCCCTGCATGCTCTTGGGAAGTGGGGGAAGGGGGTGCCTTCATTTGTGTTTGACTGTGTGGGAGGGGTGTGTTTGTTTGCGCGTGTGTCTGTGAGTCTTGGTCTGTTTGGTTGTTTTTTTTTTTTTTTTTTTTTTGTGAGAGGAATTGCAACAGTTGTTGGGGAGGCGGCAGGGATTCTAGGGGGGAGAGCTGACTCTCCACAGAGAATGTGGTCAGTGTTATGTGGTCATGATGAGATGCTAACTATAGGACTCTGTGCTTGTGATCTCTTCATTTTAACTTCATTTTTGCTGCAAGATTAGGATGAATTTGTTTCTTTTCCCCCCTTTTTTTTTTTGTTCCTCTGCCAGGGTAAAGTGGCAGAGCGAGGCGACCACCACACCCTCCTCAACCTTCCGGGCAGCTTGTATGCAGACCTGTGGAACACCCAGAACAGTAAAATCCTCAACAGCAAGAACAGCTCATCCGAGCCGCCGGCTCAGCGGCTGTCTCAGAAGGAGGAGGAGAGGAAGAAATTGCAGGAGGAGGTCCTTAACAGCGTTAAGGGCTGTGGGAACTGCTCCTGTTGAGAGAAGCCGCCGCCTCCATGTCTCAACGTCCCTCACAGATGCAGTATCTGGGAAGGAGCTGGTTGGGGGGTACATCCCCGCTACCCACTCAACACAATCCCCCACCCATGTGACCATCCCTCCTCCTCCACATATGAATAAAGGCCACTGCTCGCCAAAGTGAAGGAGGAGGAGCAGAACAGGGAGCAAGAGTGGTTAGCACTGGCTGTTGTCCAGAGATAGAGCTTCTATGCCAGTTGTCTCAGATGAAGCCAAGCATAAGAGACCTTGAATATCACATACGTGTGTGTAAGACATCTGTTAGTCAACATGGTTGCCCCCCCTCCCCCTCCTGATTTTTGACGCAAGGTTTATTGACATCTTCGGTTTCACTGGAAACAGATGGGAGTAAATGTAATCACTTACATATGCCTTGAATTTGACACAAGAAAATTTTGTTTAATTTTTCTAAATTATTTTCACAAGACATTTAACCTGTAGTTTGCTTTTGTATATTAATGTCACATACTACAATTTATTCTGACTGGCTTTCAAAGATTGTTTTGCAGTGTTGGTTGGTTCTTTTAGCAGAAACTGCAGCCATAGCACACATTTCCCATGACTTTTTTTTTAATGCATGTTCAAAAAGAAGTTGGCAGATAATCAAGTCTTCTCAATTCAACTCACAACTCAATACGGATGTGTGATGTCGATGCAGAAATAATGTCCCAGTGAATTAGCAGTATGTCATAGTCACATTCATATAAATGTAACACTGCGAGAATGGCAAGGAGTCACTCAAAATCTAAACCATTCATGATCATAAATCCTGAATGGTTTTCACCACATTAAGAAGCAACTACTTGATTCTCCTCTGGGAGCATTTCCCTGTCATATCATTTAACCTTGGTTGACGGGTCTGTTATTCAGTTTTATGAGGGGCTAAGACAGCTTTTCGGATTGTATGATCAGAGTATAGCGACTTCCTCCTGAAGGTTAAATATCAATTTTAATATTCTAAGCTTGACAGTATACGTCCTCATTTTCTGAGGGCTGTTGTCGCTGAGAAATGCACATTTTGTTTGGAACCTTGTTATTATATCAATAAATGTAATTATTAGTCTCGTACGACACACAATGTGAAGTCTGTTTCATAGTATTCTGGACTATATTGACTTTGTGGACTACAGACTTATGAATAAATGTTGCCTTTTGTCTAAATAACATGGTCTCCATCCTGTTTTTTCAGATAAGGGTTGAGTAGTGTGATAGTATTTATATATATATATAAATCATATAGTGAATCAAGTACAAAATTAAGATACTGATATATGTTAGATTATTTTAATAAATAATTTAAATAATACAAAATTCTGTATTTATATAATTTTTAATTGAATCCCTAGAATTTTTACGACATGATGCAATCTTTATTTTTTAACAGCAAAAAAAATAAAATAACATACCATGCTGCGTCTTTATCTTAAAATGAAAACTATATTTTGTTGAAAAATGATCTTGCTTTTAATTGCAGACTTTCCACTACGTGAAAATATGTGAATGTAATGTTGAGTGTGAAACCCATGACAGCAGTCAAAAGAAATGGTCAGATTATTGATCTGTCTCCCCCTGAATACAAGTGGATTAGAATGTCGGGTGTTCAATCTCTGAAACACAATAGTGATCCCAACACTCTCTCCTTGTGCTCATTGTCTAGTGGACACAAAGACGGTGGATCCACCTCAAGAACCCCTGCAGCTCCCTGGTTCCTCCTCTGGGGCCGAACACATTAGACGGCACTCTGCGTTCGGCCTTTTTGGCAACATTATAATTGAAACCTAATCCACAAAAACATGCACATAATGTGCCGGAAGAAGCCCCACTGAGCCACCATTCTGTCCAATCGATGCCTCTTCGGTCCCCACGACATTATTAGAGTTATATTATCAGGCAAAGCCTCATTCCACTTTGTCCTGCAATTTAAAGTAAAACGTTGTAAACATAGAGCACTGAAAAATAGGATTTTAGCCCATCCCCCAACAACAAAACACTTATTGATGAAATCAACCCTAGAATCCTTCAGAATTTTATTTTTTTTATGTATTATCGTCTGACAATTTCCAATTTAGACATGAAATACAGTTCCTCATCAGAACGTCATAATATGTAAAAAAAAAAAAAAAAAACCCAGATTTTCATCCAATGGGGGTGGGCCATTATAGATGTCACATGACCAACAGGAAGTAGCATGGTTTGAGTCAAGTGGAGGCAATGGGAAGACCAAAGGTAAGACACCTCTGTTATATTGATCACCATTGGAAGTATGACGGAGAATTTAAATATTAACAAACAATCCTGTTACCTAAACGACGTAGATTTTTTTTAAGATAGCTTTGGTTAAAACATGCTAAGTGTGTTCATGCTATTAGCATTGATGTCACGTGTCATGTATTCGCTCCTGTTATTTTCAGTCATGTCAAAAAATACAAAAAAATGTCCGGAGGCTGGCCATTGAGTAGCTAACCATAAGATAGGGTGCAGAAAAAAAAAAGATAAAGAACAAAATGACAACATGCAAATGGTACTGATTGGGTGAAATGGCCTGCCATCGCGAGGCCTCCGCCACCTCTGGAGAAAGTCACACATTATAGATGAAAGTAGACTTTGATAGAGCTCTGCTTAAAAGGAGAGCTACCGCATGATTACTGGTTAGATGGGTCTGCTTCCATGCGTCAGATGTCCAGGCCGATGAGTTGATGTTAATGGCGTCCTTCTAATCTAACCTAGGAAGACATTATGAGGCTATTCATTAGCGACTCCCAACAACGTTCAGCTGCCCCTAACAGGTTATTCGCAAATTATTCAGTGAACATAATTCATTAGGATCTGCTCAGTTCTGTGGGAGAGCCGAATCCATTTATTTTTGCTCTTCCTTTTTTTTTCTTTCTGCGGCAAAGCTTTGTGTGTGAGTGTGTTTGATACGGTCAAGGACAAAACACTCACAGTAGTGAAGTTACGGAGCGATTCAAGATGGACGTACATACGCGTAGAGGGTGTTTGCTTTCTTGCTATTTACGTTTAAAAAAAAAAAAAAACCTGAGTCATAAAATATGTTGCTCAACAACCCCTTAATTGTTCTGTATTTGGTGCATGCGATTAGTGCTGTTGTGAGCTTGTTCGCTCGCATGTCCTTGGGTGGTAATGAAGAAGCCATCTCCCTGTTTACCATGCAGCATTCTGCAGCTGCAAAAGAAAGACAGCCACACAAAGGCCTCTAATAACGTCCTTAATATGGACCGCAGCAGGATATTCAGCCCCTAACGCAAACAACGACCTTCTACCGGGGAGAGATTCTTTATTCGAAGAACATTCTGCTGAGGTTTTTTTTTTAAAAGCACTATCTCTGTTGCTGTATCGTGTTATCCTGCCCGGTGATACAATGATGGGTTTAATATGAAAAGAGTTAGTCCCAATAAAGGGTGCACAGGTGATAAGAGGAGTTTGGCCAAACACACACCTCCCGTGGCCTGTTCCCCAAGTCTGCCACGCTTTTTTTTCCTTCTCCATCATGATAACTGAGACTCAGGGCCATCCCTCTGCACCAGACAGTCAGCTCACTCCCGTCCCACTACAATGGAGCTAGTGTGTGGCCAAGGGCGTCTACGCCTTGATAAATATGCATCGATGCCTCAGAGAAGATGTAGTTATTTCCACCGTTTTGTGTGGGTGTGTAAATTTATGTGCGTAATCCCTGTGTACTATATCAATGCTCCTGGTCAAAATGAGGATGAATATTCACACACGCATGCACACGGCAGATCCTTTTAAAGTCAATAAGCAGATATGGTGGTGGTATCGCCCTCTTTGCACATATATATAGTATGCTGCTGCTGCTGCTGATCATGCAACAAAGCAGGCCACACATTTGTAATATGTATGCTTGCTACGTGCATCACTTATGGATTTGAATGTGTTTCATGCTCACAGGCAAAAAAAGGTCTTTCTTCCCTTTTTTTTTAGAGCAACAAATGACAAAATCTTCTCACATTCTGGTGACACATGCTTTCTCTTTTTGAAGGTACACAATAGTGTTAGAAAAGTTCAGACTCCACCCCTTTTTCCTGCAAAATTGTTGGTATTTTTGTGCTATAGGTGTAAGAGATGGGGACTGGAACCTGTAGGACTCTTAGAGGGAGTACTAAGAGGGCACCCTAAGAATTGAAACCCTACAATTTAAGGGTTCGGGTCAGAGCAGACACATGAACTGGTGATGTCAGTAGAGGTCAAAGGTGAAGAGACACTCAATCATTCTGGAGAAATGATTACTCTGCTAGCTGTGAATCAGTAAAAATCACTGTGGGTGCTGTCAAATAGTCCCACATGAGTTGGTCCATTATTCACACTTCTAAGAGCAGCTCTCGGCCCGGATGACATCATCATCATTACTGGAGATTTTCAAGGATTCGATTTCATTATGTTTGTGATGTTGCCACAAAAAATATCAGAACATTTCCTCAGAATTCGTTGAAAAGAAAACTCCTGGAGAGGAGGATGGATGTGTTCTGGTCGTGCCCCGTCATTCAGTGGTCTCTAAGACTTTTAGACAGAATCAGCGTGAATCTGCGCGTGCATTTCAGGGCCGCTTTATGAGTCGAGCTCGCCACGTCTCAAACAGAGCTGGCGAATCAAACCAAATCGCCCCTTCTTAGACTGTTTGGACAGGCAACGGTGATGCTTAAACAAAGATGGATGCACGCAGGTTACAACTGTCATAATCCTATTGGAGATTTCACACCGACTGTCAGACCTGGTGAGCGTCAAAGCCGGAGATTTCAGCATTTACGTTCTGCTCTTGACTCCTGACGGTCTTTAATTGTGCACAAGCTTGAATGCCGGCGTCACCTCCTGCAGATCAATTTAAACTGCGTTACGGAGAATCTGCCCGTTTTCCACATTCAATTCAGATTACCTTTTCAACCGCTCGGCCTGGCCTTTATTATTAGAGTGTAAAACATTTTATCATTATATTATGCTAAGGCTGTCAGTAAAGCTGCTGCCATTCTGTTCAGGCCATTATAATTTACATCTTTACCTTGCCATTAACTCCATTCATCATTTTCCTGAATCGCAAGTTCAGGCTTACTTTTGTCACAATTCATCAACATCTTTCCGGAATATTTTACAGAATTCTTACTTCTTCTGAAAAATAAAAACCCAACGAGTGCCACAGAGAGTGTGAAAAATAAAGACAGAACTAAATCAACCTAATTTAGCAGGACATGTTTTTTGATTAGAGGATTTCATCAAATAGTGCACATAGATTTCTGTACGGGCAATATTATATCACATGGAAACTAGTGTTTTACAATATAAAGATAATAATATATTACTCTGTTGTCTTTATTGCCAGAATACACTCATTAATTAGACAAGGAAGTGTGGAGATTGGATCATTTAATGTGGAGCAGACGATGAGACAATCAAAGTCACAGCCAACAATAATAATGATAATACTTTTTATTTGTATAGCGCTTTTAAAAGTTCTCAAAGACACTTTACTTAAAGAAAAAAGAAAAAAAATCACCCAGCTATGGGTGGGATAGGAGCTATAAGCTAACCCAGCTACGACAAAAAGCTACTCCACTACCCAGTCTGCTCTGGTCACAGGATAATAATCATGCTGACCCGGCAACGGTGACTGTTGTGCCTCCATCTTGGCTCCATAGTGGCATCCTGGACTGCAGGACAGAACCGGGACCCCGGTGGGACCCCGGTGGGACCCCTGTGGGACCCCGGTAGCACCCCTGTGGGACCCCTGTGGGACCCCGTTGGGACGAGAGGAGGCGGGCTGTGTGTTGACAATGGTGCTTGGGGCTCAAACAGACATAAGTTGATGGAAAATATTCCCTTCATGTTTGATTTTTAATGTCATGATGTCGACTATCTGCCTGGACGGTTTGTTGCTGTTCCTTCTGATGCAAATGAAAAAAAAAAAGCACTATGGGAATGCACTACTGTTTTCTTTTCTTGTTTTGCTTTTCTTGTGAAGCAAATAGGGACCAATTGCATGTCGTTGCGACAAAAAAGTATCCTTGACTCCTTGAATAACAGCATTATCTTGGAAGGCCAACCCTTTATACAGATGATTGATGATCTTCACGTAAACAGACCGTAGACCCTTATTTCATATTATCCCACACAAATATTCCCTATCAACAGGAAAGTGTTAATGTGTATAGTTGAGCCTATTACATCATATTACACTCATAGCGCTGCAGTGGTGATTACCTCTGTTTACTGCAAAGACATGTAGAAACTCTGTAATTATGCAGCATGAAAATGTTCTTCTCTTGTCAGCTTTCACTTTTGTTATCAACTTGCTGTGCTTAAGAGGAGCTGTAAGCCAATTTGTCCCCTCGGTTAAAAAACATAATGATGACTGCAGCTAAAAAAGGTATTTTAAGAAACGATATGATTTCTGTCACCATTGAGTTCATTAGCAGTAATGTTGAAATGTTGAAATCAACGTGGAAAGTTAAAACTTGGCACAAAAAATAATGGCATCATTCCTGAGGTCCATCTCCAAGGTAATTTGCACATTTCAGAGTTGTTCGGATAGATACTGCAGATCAAGACCACCGCATGCCAGTGTGTATGTGTGCATGAAACAACACCACATAGTGATAAAGTATTGTTTTTGATGCAGCTGTAGCAGTATGATGGACTTTTGCTTTATCGGAGGTCATTACGGCCTTATTCACCCACCAACTCTTTAGTTTGAATTAATTTATTGTTTAGTTAAGCGGTTCTGTTTCATTGGGTATTACTGCACATTTAGATACACGCAGGCTTTCACACCAAGTGCCTCAAGATGTCTGAATATTATATATAATACATATTTTAGGGCTAATGTACCTGCAGTAATGCAATGACTTGTTGAATCAATAACAACATCAACAAAGAATGAATCTGCGACAATTTCTATTATTAAGTAAAATTAGGTATTAATGCCCCCAAAAAAGCGAATATTTTGTTAAATTTTCTTGATCGTCACTGATGGAATGTAAGTACATTTACTCAAGTACTGTACTTGAGTTTTGAGTTACTTGTTAAAATGACTACCTGCGACATTAATGTAATGCACACATTAATATGTCAATAATTATGATCCAATGATATCATATATAAATCTGAAAATGGGATATTCTGCATAATGAGTACTTTTGTTATGGGCTACTTACTTCAAAACATTTACTTAAGTAAGATTTTGAATGCAGTACTATTGAGTATTTGTACACGGTAATTCTTATTTTACTTGATTAATGGAGAAAATAAAACCAAATGAATGTATGATGAATATAAAAGTTAAGACAATAATAATGCCTTTCATAACATTTTATACAATGTAGCCTACAGTGATACAAATTTAAGTTTTTTTGTTGTTTTTTTACAGCTTTCCTATATTAAGGAAGGGAAGTGGCATGTTTAATGTGATCTCTCATATCATATAACTGTGCATTTTAACTGCAGGTGATCAATCGGCTGAATATTAATACATAGCCCGTGATATTTTTATGACAAGTATTTGAATCTTCTATATTCAGAGGGGGGGGGGCAGAGTGAGAGAGAGAGAATCTCCAAATATTGCTTCCAGTATGGTAAGTGTTATAAGTGGGCCTATCATCCAGCATAGGCATACATGAGTAGCCTATTCATTATTCATGTCATTGCAGTTGCCCTGTTATGATACAGTCCTATTTGGAGAGTGCTACCTGATTTGCTCAGCGCGTCCGTCAAAGCAGTGCGTGGCCCTGCGTCGGCTGGCTGTGCGCGCTCATAGGTCGGACCGAGAAGAATCGGAGGGGGGAGCAGGCAAAGTGCGCGCCTACGAGACTGCGCGCCGCAAGGAGGGGGAGAGGTCCAGCTGCAAAAAAAAAAAAAAAAAAAAAAAAAAGGAGAAGGAAGAAAAAAAAAATACGCCGTGACAATGGCAACATCAAGCATCTCGCGGAGGTAGATAGCAGGCGAGGGGGCGCCGCGCATCGGGAGTCTGAGAGGCGACGGCCCCGGTTGGTCCCGGAGAAAAAGCGGCGATATTTTTGGACATGCTGGCTGCCCTATAGCGCGTTTCCTGGAGTACGAATTCTTCCGTAATTGAAAATGGAGCGGCGGGGGAGAGGAGAGTCGCGCTGTCTCCATCATTGAGAGGCGCGTCCACCTGCTATTACTGGAGGCCCGGGCTGCTGCTGCTGCTGGTGGCGGGGAGGGTGGCTTTGGGGTGGGGAGGGGGGCAACATGCAGGGGAAGTGTTTGCATTTCGGGGGAAAGACGCATCTCTGATACTGTCCGAAGCGGCTGAGAAGGATCCCATTGCGACGGGGGAAAAAAACGCAGTTCGGGCGCATTACGCTCTGGAGGTAGGCAGTGAAAACGTTATTATGCTGCTATTCGGCGTGCCGTGTGTGTGTGTGTGTTTGGGGGGAAAAAAGCCAGCGAGCGCTATTAGGTATGCACATGACAGCTTGACTTATACACACAGAGATTGATATCCCTTTGCTTGGCCCGATTTGATCTGATCGGACATTTTTATTCAAGGGGAGAACACACCAAGCATGCGGTGTAGTAGCTGCTCTCCCTCCTTGGGACAGCTGTCGTATAGCACCACATTCATTCGTTCTCTGCTCCATCTCTTATTCCCTGCGAAAAAAAAAAAAAATAAGAATACCCTACTTATTTCAAGCCCATGCGCTGACCTATTCGCTTTAGGCTCCGAAATTCACCGCGAATACAGATGCCACGTGTGGTTGTTCGCATTGAAGCCAGTTACCCTGCACTGTTTGTGTGTTTTGAAGGCAAACGGTGGCCTGTGGACGTCATTTTGAATCAACGCTATGCATCCCGAGCAGGGCTGCCCCCCCCCCCCCCCTAAAAAAAAAAATGAATAAGAAATGAACAAAGGGGTATAATCTATAGTCCGAACTAATGAATGATTCATGAATGGGCTATTGGAACCCAATGGGATAACACATCATCTTAAAGCATAGGCCCCTCCACTGTGATGAGGCAAATAAATGATTCATAAACGGTTTGTAAGCACAAATTCTTCAAATTGCCCTCAACAAACCGCAATGGCATGAGCACACACAGGTGCACCAAGGCGTGTGTGAATGCCTGCACTGTTGGGTCACTAGATCAGTAGCGTGCTGTGTCTGTGCTCCCCTTTTAAAGGATGCCTCATGACAGATGTTTACTGGGTGTCCCAGTCAGCCATACTGTGAGCCAGACAAGCCCCGCTCGAGAATAATGAGCTGCAGCCCATAATAACAGCTTCTGTGCGGTGGTTTTTGTGGAGGTGTTAGAATCAGTTGTTAACTTGGTTTTAAATAGGGTTTTAATTGGATTAAATTTTAACAAGCTAGAAATTTCCCCCGCTGATGTTTATTGGTATGTCTTGTAAGATGGGATTTTCAAATAAGAACTTGGTGAATTTATTGCCACAATTAATGATCTGCACTGCGCACAGTTATTGACCCGACGTGACTTGGTCCGATTGATGTTTCGGACTCCTTTATCCGAGCCTTTTTGACGGGGCGGTTTGACTTCTCTTCCAGCATGCGTTGGGTACCTGTTGGAAGATTTGTTCGGCGGATGCAATGTAATGCTAGCCTGATGGGGCAGCCTGTCACTGCCCTCTCCTCTAAAGACAGCACTGGAAGCCGGATGAAAGGCCGTGCATTGATTGAGTCGAAGGCAGCCTATAAGAAGAGCAAATTGAGTTGACAGGTTGATGTGGGTGTCATTAACATACATGGTAACGTGTGCCGCCATTGGGCCCCGAGGCCACGTGACGTGTGCAGAGGAGAGGGGCCAACCTTGCTCCGGCCTTGATTGAGGATCATATTTTGAGGAGAATAACAAAGAGCTATCGCATCAAACTGCATCTACATTCTGCACCAGCTCACCGGAGAGGTGTTTTTTTTGTTCCACTTCTCCTCCTGGTCAGTGTCGTCGCTTTCACTCGGGCGCCGTTCTCCGCTCACTTTCCAATCGGGTGAGAAATTGAGCCCGGTGACACATTTCGACACAGTGTCTCTGCTCAACGGTAGCAAAGACAGCGCTGGAAGGTTTTTCTGAAAATGTGTTTTAAAGCGCTTCCCGAGCGTTATGTTGCAGCAATAAAAAGCGGCAGCTTGTGTACATAGTCTCTTATCTCCCCCTGCCCATGTGTGCTCTGTGGCTTCTCCTCGGCTTCAGGCACATGTGTTGGGCCTCTCCTACCCCGTCTGCTGAATGAGAGAGTCTCAATTAGACAGAATGAACTGATCCTCATCAATCATCCTCATTATTACCGGTGGACTTGTTATGCATATATGAGGATCACGTTTCTGATGAATATTTTACACCTTGCGTGTTCTAATCACCGTAAAGGTACGATAAAGACACAATACTGCAGCATTGCACATGTTTATCTGCAGGATTGTTATTTTTTTTGCTAGGTGGTCTAAGTTCTGACTTCTACTAATGGCATAAAGCAGGCGGGAACATCTTGTTAAGCATACAGAAAAGCCTATATCGAGCCCCGCTGTGTTTTATGTCTGGAGCTCTGCAGTTGTGTCGCTACAGTACGGGAGCACCTTGGCTCCGTCCCAGTCTGTGTAGAAGCACGCTGAGCCCCATCAGGGCCGACTGTATGCTTAAGCACGCTGTATTTATGTCGGGCCGCCGTATGCAGAGGCCTGCTGCGTCGACCCCGGCCCTGCGTTCGGGCTGTGACATGCTGGCTGCGGCCCAGTGGAGGCAGTCGTTCTCTGTGCTGCCGCCGCTGAGTTCTGTAATTAAAGGCAGAGGTAAGTCCAGGGGAGAAGGCTGGGCTCTGATTGCTTTTCATGGCCGCGAGGAGAGAGCTGCAGCGTGTCCTGAGGGACTGAGGCGCTGCTGAGCTCTTGCTGCCTGCTCTGCGCCCCCCCCCCCCCCCGCCAGACGGGAGCTGTTCCAGGAAGCCTCGCGCATTTGTACTCACATGCTACCGGCATACTCATGCACACGTCAACATACTTAAACATCCTGCTGCACGCACACACACACAGTGGCTGAGAGAGGCAAAACAAATTGCATCTGTAGCTGAGAGCACTAATCTACTTTAAAGAATTCCCTGTTTTGGAAAATATGTGTCAGTATAGCACTGAGGGTAAACTGTTACAGCGCAGTGATGTAATGAATGAAAAACAGTGCAATCAGAAAAGACCCCTCTCCCTCGATTGGCTGCCGGGCCGGAATTGACAGAGCAGCTGACGCGTGATTGGGCCGAGCGGATAGTTGTGAGCAGAGGCTGCCTGTGGTTGTCTTGGACCGGCGCTCTGTAGGGGGAGCTGTGCCTCCCCGCCATCCCACCCACCCGTCTCCCTCCACAGGCAGCAGCCAAACCTGACGAGTGGCTGCACTTTGAGGGGCGCTGGCAAACATGCACACGCTCACATATAGGATCTGGGCGGGTCCCAGCTCTTTTAGGGGCAAAATGGCCTCAGCACTCTGGATTCATCCACGACAGCTGGCCGGTTAAAGTACACCAACAGGTTTAAACCATCACTTGCCTTACAAGTCCTATCAGAGAGATTCCTGTGGAGTACTTTGAGGATAGGAGGTTAAAGAGGGAGGGGGATGCAATTTAAATGCCAAGTCCAGCCACATTTTTTTTTTTGCGTGGCGTTCATGAATTAGTTCTGCCAGGATAATTAAAGTAATGCATCAGGATTTCTGCCATTAACAAATAAAAGTCCAATTAAACCGGGGGTCTATTAAACCACTTTCCTCGCTGCCTACTTGATCTCAATATGTAGGCTGGTGGCCACTGGGACCATGAGCACGCAGGCTTGACGTTCATAGCTCATTTCCTGCTTCCGCATCAGACCCTTATATTGCAGATGGATAGATAATGTGAAATTTCCCCCCCCCTGTTCGGCTCACGCTCTCTCCCGGGCCCCGTTGTATTCCAACTCGCGGGATATGTTGAAACCGATAAACGCGAGTGTGACGCTGGGACATTTGAGACGGGGGCAGAAAAACGAGGGTTGGGGTTTTAAAGCGGTGGACACAGGTGCACTGACATGAATGGTGTGAAAGCGGCATATTCACAACATGACTCGGGAGGGAGGAAGCTATATGACGGGGCTGGATTTTAATTGGTTTCACACAGTGTGCTCCCATGTATTGTTCCCTTTGTAATGGCACACGCACACACACACGCACATACACACATGGGCAATAACAGCTCTGTTTTGTTTTTGTTATATAATAACACTAATAGATTCATGGCACCTTGTCTAATTTGAACATGTTTTTTTTTTTTAAATACCTCATGTTTGAGGAAATGCATGTTTTACGCTAGGAATGTATAGTCTGTCAGAGTCGATGCCGGGATAATAAGCCCACCTTCATTAGCCTTATCTTTGATTTGGCGGATGGAAAAGGGTGGGAGGATGGGGGGTGAGATGAAAAAAGGGGTTGATGATGAGAAAGAGAGCCAAACACAGTGTAGGGTGTACTGTGAGAGAGGAGAAAACAGAGGAGCTTCAGAGGAGGCGGGTGGGGAGGAGGAGGGGAGGGGAGGGAGGGACCTGGTGGGAAGATTAGAGGACAGGACGGACGGACAGAGGTGGAGGGGACAGAAAAAAGGGAGAGACATAGTTACTGTTGGTGGTGGGGGGTTCAGGGTGCGTCCTCCCAGCACAGCCAGTCGGAACAAACAAACCATCGCGAGACAGACAGTGTTGTTTCTAATGGGAGAGAAGCTCGCTGTGCCCTGGATGTTTCCCTGCACCTTTCATTTTCTAAATGCTGTTTTGTCTGTTCACCACTTAACAAGCCACCAGTGCCACAGAAAGAAACCATGCTTTATTTGCTGCTGTACATAATTACCAGCCATTGAAGACAGGCTTGTTTGCTACTCTAAATGATGTTGTGAATTCATCTACAAATAGGAGACGGGCGATATTTTTGTTTTTACTGTGTGTGTTTGAAAACGTATGGCGATGCTGGCGTTTTTCCGTCCAAGATTTCCACCCGTAATTCATTTCGCTTTAATTGTGCTGCTGTTAATGGAGACTGCAGCATTTGTGCCCCAATCAAACATTAGGGATAATTGAATAGAATAGCTATTTTATCATACCGCCATGGTTCACGCGGAGAGTGGAATGACAAAAAGCCTGTTGCAACGGTCTCCCCGTCAGATACAGTCAGCTGACGGATGCCGCTTTACTTTCCATTTACTATTTGTGCGCCAGAGGCGGAAACACAATCCATGCGCGACACATCCAAGCAGAAGTCAAATGAGAAATGTTTTTGAATATCTTAACGCAGGGACCGGAATTGAATTGCATACATGAATTTCAAGTTGGATTTGACCCTGATCTGTTGGATGATGTTGCTGATGATACAACAGCATGACTGCTATTCTACTACGGGTAATAATTATAATCATTCACAGCTAGTGGTCCTTGTCACAGGAGTGGGGCACAATGGAAATAATAATTAGGACTTCTCATTTCAGATGCATCACAGAAGGGTGTATGAAGTGTGCACTGTGGCTCTTTGACTTCTAGGATGCACAGCTGTGTGTATACTTGCTTGTTTCCCTGTGAGTGTTCCCGCCAGAAGAAGGATTTCTGCTGGCTCGGGCTTTTTTTTACCCCCTTCAGCTTTGTGGCACATTCACGCATGCACATGTTTTACATTATGACACTGACCCAGTCTACGCCGTCACACACATAAATAGCCATTTGTGGCATAAAGATGCACGGAGGGGCCGGGATGCCTGCTTCACATTCATTCTGTCATGCACAAATAGATTTTTTTTTTTTATCTTCTCAGTAGCTCTTCTAACCCATTTCCCCAAGTCATCATTCAGTGACTCCGGCAGAATGCAGCCCACATATATCACAGTCGAGCCGGTTAAAATGCTCTTCAGAAGGAGTCGAATATGCATCTCAGCGTACCGCTGATAAAAATAAAGCTAATTCATCATTTAGTCACACAAAGCCTCAGAGATTATTTGTCATATCTTCTAATGTCTCGTTGGAATTCAGGAGATCTGGGTTTTGCTGAATAATTTCCAGACCTTCTGTCTAATACCAATTTTGGTAGTTCATATTAAGCTATTTGAATGAAGTACAACTTTTGTGTTTTTGTATTTGTATGTACTGCTTCATTTTGCGAGATATTTTCTTACCAAATGGTTGCATGTTTTGCTGACGCCCTGCCAAAAAAAAAAAAGGAAAAATAAATTAGAATTCTACGATCATAAAACATGATAGGTTTACCAACTGTTATGGCGAGGGCCGGGTACCGACTCAGCTGTGAAGAATTACAGACTGGCACTGAATGTTTTAAAGATCCTTTGTGTTGTTTACTTAACTTGTAATCAGGTATTCTCTGATTAGATTGAACTCATTCTAGACATGAAAGTAAAGTTCTTGTTTGGTTGCTTTGTGTAAAGGCCAAGGCTGAAATGAGCAATTAATTGCTTAGTCAAGTTTAAAGCCTACATTTCTTGTTTAATTTGATATTAAACAGAATATTTTTAGGTTTTTCCAGACAAAATAAGCAATCTGAGGATGTCACCTCGGCTCGGTGAAATTTTGATGGGTCCCTGTTTTAGAGACATTTTACTAATTGATTCATTGTGAAAGTCATCAGCAGATTAATCAGTAATGGAATATAATGATTTTCTTAAATTAAAAACTTGTTGAATTTGAGTTTTATTCTTTTTTTTAAATAGATTTTTTAGACATATTTTTTTAATATATCATAAATAAACTCTGGTACTGAACCTCAGGTCAAAACACATGTGATACCTCTTGTTATATATAAATATCCAGCAAAAAGTACATCCATGCTATCCATAGTATCCAGTAATAACACATTTCTGTTGCTGTTTCTGTTTTGATACAGCGGCGCCTCTGTCACAATGGGCTTAATACTTTAGCAGTATCACAACAGCAGGTATTTTGCTTTTATATTCAAATGACGCCATGTATAACCTGCTCCTTTGATATCCGTCTCTGAGGTGTGTATATATGCTCGCGTATGAGCGTGTCTTTTGTGCACTTTTTGGGATTTGCTTATGGTTTATTTATGCGGGTAATTCCACTGAGAGAGAGTCTTTGTCAGGGGAGAGTCGGTGTACAGTCTGCATGCATACTTTATAGCCATATGATCTAATAGGTTTAAAATTCACTATCAGAGATGTATACTGCTGTGATGTTTGGGCCCCGGTGATGAGGCCTCTGGAGAGGCCGGGTTAGCCATCTGAGCATTTGTGTGCAGGAATTGTCATTAAGGGGCAGCCGGTGCTCCCAGAATCCCTCCGTGCTGACTGTTAATCCCCAGGTGCGTCGAATCTACCTGGACTGAGTGAACCAACAGTAAATTAGCAATAACAAAACACCCGGCGTCTCTCTTCCTCTTACAAATCTGCCTACAACCACTGAGACTCCGCGGCACGCCGAGCCGTTGGAAACGCCAATGTGTACGTACGCATGTGCACATGCTCATCTGGCCCTCTGAGCTTCAACGCGGGCACAGAAGTTTGATTTTGTGTATTCACGAGTCAGTCCGCATTCACATAATGATACGATGTTTTTTTCATCTCGCACGGTACAACAAAAATGATAATGAGCAAACGGTTGTTTGGATAACACGGAGTGCGTGCAGTGCAAGCAACACTTATTCCGAGGACAAAGGCTCCATTCTCGAGGAAAAAGAAAAAGTAACAGTTTACACTTTGACTCCGTCTCTGGGGATTTTAGGAAATGTTAATTCAAGTTATAAAATGTATTTAAATCAGACTAAGAATTAATTCCATTATTCTTGGAGGCAGGGTTTCTGTATCCGCCGAGACGTTTCGCTGCTCCCTCCTGAGACCTGTGGGTTTTCCCATCACTTTTAAAATCAATTACCTTTCTGCCTCCCTCGCCTCTCCAACTCTCTCTCTAAGTACTTTCCTCATATTCTTCATTAGAAAACCCACCACTTCACCTAAAGCTCGCCATGAACACCTGAACCGGAACTCTGTTTTGTAAGTGTCCGCGGCGTACGAGTGCCTCTCTTTGCTTTATTAATATGTCTCACATGCAGCCCCGTTGGCCTGCGCAGATTGTTCTCGGGCGACTTTTCTTTTTTTTTTTCACAGCATCGAGACAACATCGCTGCCTCGGATAAAAATAGGAAGACAATCTGTGGCTGGTTAAGACCTGTTAGCCCTGTGTGACGCTAAAGCCGCTACAAAGACGCCGCTGCCGAAGAGCGGCTGCAGCCCCTGGGTAGGGATCACGTTCTTCTCCCTCGTGCGACATATATCACAAACATCTCACCGCGCTAACTGAGGGGAATAAGCACGGATGGGCTTGACGGCTTGCTTCCTGTTTTAGTCATCGGCAGGTAGGCGGATGAGTTGAACTGCGGAGGATCTCTGTGCAGCGAAGTCTTCGTCTAATTAGTTTGTCTAATTATGTCTTTGTGCTGGAAATTTCTCAAATTAGTGGTATCGTGCAGAATGTGAGCATGCTCATTATAGTTGTCATGAGAATTGTTGCGGTGGTTGGAGAAGAGAAAGAAAAGGAGGAGGGAGAGAAGGAGTGTCATTGGAACCAAAAGCTCTCCACGGTCCAATTTTCTTTTATCAAATACAAATATCGTGTAATAGGAGATGCAGCGCCAAGATTCATCCCAGGAATTCACAGGGAAAATGTTACCTGTGAAGCACTCAACACCCCCCCGCCCTCCTCCCCACACTCCTGTACAGGGGGGTGCACCTATTTGTGGCAGACCACAAAAAGGTCCCCTTTGATTTTCCCACCCTGTGCGTCAGCTGCACATGGAGACACTTTTTGATTTTCCCTCCGTGTGCGGGTGCCGCAGCGTCAGGGATGAAGACCCCCCTCCCTCCTCCCTCCCTCCCCTCCTCGTCATCACCCACGACTCCGAGGCTTCTTCCCCCGGCCACCAAGTGAGGACAAGCCTCCTGGATCGCTTACCATTTCCCCTCCTTCCTCTCCAGCGCTTTTCCTCTTTCTTCCCCTCCCTCTCTCCTTCCTTGTCCTCATTGCTTCCCCACAATCCTCCTCTCTCTCTCTCTCTGTCTCTCTCTTTCTCTCTTTCTCTCTCTCCCATTCTCCCCTTCACCTCCCCCCACTCCTGGGCCTACAGTAATTGGTATTCCGAGTGGCAGCTGGGATCCATACAAACACAGCAGTCAGAGGGAGAGAGCAAGCGAGGCAAAGTGTGTGTATGTGAGAGGAAGAGAGAGAGAGAGAGAGAGAGAGAGAGAGGCAGAGAGAAAGAGCAAGCCAGCAAGTCAATACGCTGGTTCATTAGAGCACTGAGTCACAGTGGCCGCTGCCTCGTTTGTTTGTGTTTGTCCAATACTCTGTCTTAAGCAGAGCCCACCGCCTCTGTCCGCTCACACCGGCAAACCTGACAGCAACACACCCGGGCCGCCTGGCCGCCTGTGATACGGGCTTTTCTGTGCCTGTGAGCGTTTGGACATACCGGCTTATGAAATAATTACCAAATCAGTAGGTCTGAATTTAGCAAAGCGAGGCCTTTTTTCCTCTTCTCGTGGCTCTCCCCGAACGCCTAGAACAGAAGGGCCAGTATGGAAATTGCCATGATATATATTTGTGCTGTTATTCCATAATCATGCTCTGATTGCGTTATATTTTCCATGACTGATTATATTATACGAGATATATTATATGAGTGACTGCTTCAACCAAGGTGTTGATGAGACATGTGGTGGCAAAAAATAGCATGTCTGATTATAGTGGAGCAGAAGATGGGGCCGGTACTCTCATATGGAATTTGGAGAGAGAGAGAGAGAGAGAGAAAAATAAAGGGCGACTCCATTAGAAAACAAAATAAAATAGGATTTTGCTGTTATTGAAAAATATGAAAGTGGATATTCCAAAAAAAAAACAAGAGCGAGGAGTGTTCTCCGGTCACGGTGAGCTGAAAGCAGACTGCCGGTCAGGATATTGAAAGAGAGAGAGAGAAAGACAAAGAGAGAGTTAGGAGGAAGGGCTGAAATGAGCTGTTCCTCCTGTTCCTCTCTGCAAGGCCTGTTTATTTTGGAGGAAATAGTAATATGACGGTGACTGTGTGGTTGTCTGGCCGCCACTGCTGGCTGCCAGGGATCTCATGGTGCACAGTGACCTCTCATTACCACTGCTTGAGGGAGCGTGAAACAGAGGAGATCACTCCAAAGGGCAGCTGTGTAGATGCGCCTAACCTTTTAGACCATAGGAGCACGTCAACCATACAAATAACTCATTAACCTTATCCATTTAAATGAAAAGCCCCTACTTTCATCCCACACCCAGTTCTCCTCTCCGGTATTAGCTTAGTTTAATTGGCCACTGCACATGATGAAAATGGCAAGTTCCCTTGCAATGCATTGTGGTCAGGCCAGGCCACGGCAGTAAGGCAGTGGGGATTTGGCCTCCTTTGGCCCTGAAACTTAACGAAGTTGGTTTAAGATGTGTGTGTGTGTGTGTGATAAATGGAGGGTTGTGAAAGTGATAATATGTTAGCATGTGTGTGAGTGTTGTTTGGGAGGTGGCCTCCGGCTCCGTCCAGCAGCAAAGCAGGTCATTGATTGGAGGTGCTCAATAGCTCAGGCCTTTTAATCACCTTGCTCAGAGGCTGCATTGTCCCACCGGCCCGGAGAATAAGCGCTGCCAATACCCCCGTGCATATGCACACACTGCCACTGGCTCCCAGGCTTCTGCAGACCCTCACAGACCCACACAGCCACTAATCAATAGGCCTGATTACCAACAGGGAGGCTGAGTGGGCTTTGTTCTCATTTGTCCACAGAAAAGCTTGCACCCCCCCCCCCCCTCCTCCCCTCTTCCAAACATCTTGCCAACTTCTCCTTCTTTTAGACACAATAGGTTATTGTTTAAAAGACCACGACCCGCTGGGCCGGACCTGTCGGATGTCAAAAGACTCAAACTGGTGCTGGTTCTAGGACATGCGGGCTGTTCTGACCCAGTTGTGTGAAGCAAACATTTAGACTAACACATCAGGCTTCTAAAAATGGCTTTTCTCTCACTCTCTACTTTGCACTCTCTCTCTCTCTCTCTGCCGTCTTGGCTGTCATATCTCTTTATACCATTTAGAAATGCTGTACATTGTGTTACAGGGTTGTGACTGATAGCCTGCCAATTTCAGCTGTGGCACATCAGGGAAGCTAACCCCCCCTCTTCCCGAACACAGAGAGACACACATTAAAACCGTGACAGTGAGCTCCTTTTCCTGCTCTCACTGATTCCATACCGCCTGATTAAGTGTTTCACAGCAAAGCTGGGTTTTTCTTTACCGTCGGTAAAGTCCACCGGAACCATGCTGGACTCTTGACGCAGAAACCCAAAAAACCCAGACACTTGGGTTGGGAGAATGAGTGTTTTCTCTCATCAGAGATTCTAAGGCCCCTTTTTTATTTATTTATTTTTTTTATAAATGCCCATATTTCCATCCGCGCAGCCTATCAATAAGCCTCTAAGCCGGGTTTGAAAAACTAATAACATCAATGACTTTAAAAGGGAAAACAAATATCAAAGGGAGGCGGTGTATTAGCAACCAGAGATGGCGGGTGAATATTGAGATTTGAGTTTGTAGACAGTCCAAAGGGCAGAGTGGGACTGTCGTTGTCTCCCATGCCCTCCTCGTTATTACCCCCCCCCCCAACACACACACAAACACATTGTGCACACACCCTTCTCTGCTTTCTCTCAGGCCTTTCCCCCTCTATCCTCCCTTTCTCATCCTGTCTTTCTCCCTCTTTTTTCCTCTGTGTATCTCCTTTCTTCTCCTTCTGTCCTCCACCACCCCCTCCCCTCCCTCCACCCCAACTGCCCCCCCGCCCCCCCATCCTTTGGTTTTTGAAGCCAAGTAAAGGAGTCGCCTTCTGAAGCAAACCGGGGAAAATAATGTGTGGCTCCGAGAACAAAGGGAAATCTTCACTGTGCGAGTAATGGAATGGATTTTGTGATGAAGATGAAAACTGTCTTCATTTTAGACCGTCATTTTGAAAAACAAAATACTGATAAAAGGTCAGGATTTGAAGAGAAAAATAATAAGGGTGTAATATCTGAAGGAGAAGATGCATGCCTCTCGCGGGATCAGGATTTTTTAGATCTAAAGAAATAACTTTAAAAGAAACGTATTTTCCAAAAAAAAAAAAATCCCCAGTGTGCATTAACTATTCATCAGCTGCTTATTATTAATAACTCCATTGTGCCTTCGTCATTGTTATCGTATTGTGGTGGGGGTAAGAAGTGCTGTAGAAGTTGGCAAACTGCAGCAACTGCAATTTCAGGCGTAAAATACTGTTTTAAAAAGGTCATGTACAATCCATTATGGCCACATATTGACTGGACATTCCTCAAAGCCCCCGGCAGACCTCCATGGTCACTTATTGAGCAGTTATCAATGATCTGCTTTTTTTTCTTGGCTCCAGAGACCGTGGCTGTATTAGCAGGACATTTACGGTGTTTGAAAGGAGGGAATTGGGAAGCCAAAGATGCCACGGATCCTTTCACTGAACACCTATTCGTTCGTCCCTGCAAAGATTACTTGATGTCTCAAAATGTGTATTTCTCGTGGCTCCTAATTTTTTCTTTATAGTATAGTATTTTTTTTTTTTGTTTTTTTTGTTTGTCTCCATTTTTGTAAAGTGTTGGGTTTCGTGAAAGGCGCTATATAAATTAAAAATATATATATTTTTTTGAAAAATACACGTTGCAATTAACAGATTGCGACCCTGAATACAGGATAAGCGGTAGACGATGGGTGGACATTCTGCAATTATTTCCAAAGAAAGTGAAGTGCGCTCATGATACATTTAATGACCTCCTTCAGTCTCTCACTTGTTGGCTTTCTGTTGATCATTCTAATGATAACGACTGTAGTTTTTCGATAGACAGGAAAGAAAAACTGAACAAACTGGCTGATGAAAGTGATTTAAGCAGCAGTCCGTCAGTCAAAATGGCGTTTTGACCTTTTCAACTCTTTAAAGAGATTAATTTTGCACATTTTCCAGATAAAATCAAATGCACAATACGATCATTATCACTACTGTTCACTGGCACTGTAATGTACTGTAGGCCACGCCCACCGGGGCCATGTAACCACGCCCATCCTCACTTTCACCAATGTGGTGACCCTCCTGTACATACAAAAAAGTTTAAGTAAAAGTAAAGAAAATATAAAAGTAATAATGATACTGCATCTGTGACATTATCTTAGTTAGAGAACAAAAAAAGCGCTTGCTCTTTATGCTGACATTCAATGTTCAGAACATGAAATTTGCCTTTCAGAGAGTGTTGAGTGTGTTTTATGTGATAATTGCTATTAACCAAACCACTATGACCCCCACAGATAACTTATAGTAATCTGAGTTATTTTATGTTAGGAGAGTAAAAGAAATCCCACTAAACGGAGGACTAATCAGACGAACTTGGGGGCGTTTGTGCACCGAACAAAGCGGAAGGCCACTGTGTAAGTGTGCAGCAGCAGCAGCAGTCTGTCCTGCAGCGGCCCTGCAGCCTCCTTCCCCCTTGACACTGGCTTTCACCAAGCTGATAGAGGCCCTGTGGGGGGATGACCTCAGCTTCCTCTCTGGTATTGCTGCTCCAGTCACAGGGTATAGTCATCTTTATTCCTCATCCATCAACACCGTTGTCAGGGGAAACGGACCTTACAGCATAATAACTTTACTGTGCTTTTGTCACCGACGAGTACACGGGTCTCACAGTGAAGCAGCATTGTTTACGGCGAAACAAAAGTCACCCAGCGTTTAAACACAAGTGTGCGTTCATTCAATTTGGCATGGACATATTTAATTGCATTAAGCCTGATAAGAAATATGTAATGAATTATATGAATCCATTGTTTGGTTTGGTTTAAAAGTCTGCATTGAAGCGTGCTAAATGAGTTTTATTTATTTCGGTGCAATAAACGATAATTGCGTCGAGCACTCGATGCAGACAGTAGTAAATAATATTCAATGTCGATTTTAGCTGTTTTTTATAAAAAAAAAAAACATTTATTTTTAGATCTCTCTGTAAAACATTTTTTTCAAGCACGACCAGTCATTCCCTCACCGTAACCATGTATTCATTAAAGTAACCATGACGACAACAATCCTTCTAACCTTAAAAATGTATTTTAATCAAAACCACCATCTTTCCTTAAATTGTGTTTGTGTCTAAACTTAACCATTCCACCCTCATATCATTGTCACATCATAAAATACATTTATTTTTCAACCCCCCGTTGTCTTTCCGGTGGCAGCGTGAGATCAGAAAACAAAGTATTTTCTTGTTTAATTTAGAGGAGATAAGATGAAATTTGTCATAAAGAAGCATTTTTAAAGCATATTTGCTTATTTGCCCGTATGTCCTGTTCATTAATGATGATGAAAAGCAGTTTAATTGGATGGGAGGGGTGGCATTATTCACAAATCTGCTGCTCTGTGAAAAAACCTGTATTTTCAGATGTGGTGACTTTAAATTTAAGCAGGAAAAGCATTTTTTTAGGGATGAGACAATTATCCTACTTTATATGTTTCATGAACTAATTAAAAACCCATTGAACTGTCTGCAAAATCTATTCATTCATTCATTTGTTTTGATTTTTTAGTCAATAACAGCATAAAAAAATAAAAGATTCACAATCTCAACACAACACATTCATGACCATAAAGGAGCAGCGAGAAGAGAAAAACAATTATGTATTGACACTTCGAGAAAAGTAATCAACTTTTGTGAAATATTTGACATTTACTTGCGTATATTGTGGCATGGAAAATGATCTATAAAAGTAGTTTCATTTCATTACGTGAAAGCAACCTGAAGTGTTTCCAATCGGTCTCATTCTGCATCGTAATCCGTCCGTTCAAGCTGTAAAAGCAAGGTGTGCCCTGTTTTAAATACCAGACGGTGCTTTGTCATGGAAGGAGTCAGGAGGTCATACTGGTTTGAGGCCCAGAAGATCCTTACGGAGCATTTTGAATCAGCTGTCATCTCCTCTACATCTATTTCTCCGTGTCTGAGCGCGGGCAGAGGGGATGTGGAGTAGGAGGTTGCCTGTGCATACAGCCATTAATCACACGCCCGGAGGTAGTAAACACTCTTTGATGGTCATTAGAAAACAGTTCTATTACAGAGGTTACTATGTCTAGCGGTTAACCTTCCCCTCTTTGATGTATAGCAGCGAGGGTTTTTAGAGCAGGAGGTGGGGGAGGAGGAGGAGGTGGAGGAGGGGGGAGCATCCTCACCTAGGCAGGAATGTCCCCCTTCAGCAGCTTTTGAATCGTTGTGCAATCATAGTGCAACCTTTTGTTTCCTTCCCCCAATGCTCCTCCTGCTCCCCCCCCCCCGCCCCAAATCATTCCCTTCCTCCCCTTTTTTCTCCCTCGCTCCCTCCCCCCTGTCATCTGAAATGTGCCCTGCATAAGTGGAGGCAGCTGCCTAAGTGCTGAGAGAGGGAGGAGAAGGGGAGAGTGGAAGTGGAAGGAGGGAGGTAAAGGCCGAAGAGAGAGAGAGAGAGTCTGACTCACAGTTAGCTTTGCTCTCCTTCCCTGAATGCTGCAGCATCGACTCCTCCCATTGCACTCAAGGTCTCCCTCGCTTTCTCTCTCTTACACACACGCACACATGTATGCACACACACACACACACACACACACACACACGTCTACAATGAGCATAAAATAAAGGCTATGTTCAGTCTTTTACTTTAGGTTTCTGGGTAATTTTGTATTGCGCCCGCCTTGGTGCATTATTGACTTGAGAGGCTTTATTGCCGTCTTGTTTTTTGTTATGAAATTTTAATGCGGACCCTCATAATTAGGGTGGATGTATTTGACGCAGCTCCCAGCCTTATCTCTTGCTGTCGTGCTCCGTCGTCGGTGGTGGCATGCGCCGGCGCTAGTGATGCAATAAAATAAATAGCACACGGTTAGAATGGTGACAATTGTCTCTCTCAATAACATGTCAGATGAAATGTCTGGAGCTTAGGGCAATTTGGCAAGGGTTTGTGCCTGTGTCTTTAGTGCTCTTGTGGCAGTGGGCTTCATGGCTAAAAGCACACTCCCCTGCAGTGAAATTACATAGTGGCGGCGATGCCAGCAAAAGCCTGGAGCTTTTATCAGCTGTCATTCACGCAGAAGAAGCTGTATACAGGCAGCAAGGCCACCAGGCATGGCACAGGACAAAAGCCTAATACTGGGCTGTAATTGTCGGGGGAAAAGGGCATCTAACAAGGCCAGAGAGCCAGAAGCTGATGCACTGTTCCGGTGACAAAACCGCACTCTGGCCTTGATGTGGATCAGCAAATGCACTCTCCAAAGGGAAACTCGGATAAGTTTCTCGTATCTCTCATCAGCTGGTTGTTAATATGTTGTTTAATACCAATGCATCTTGAGTTAATTGAACAGGCATCAAATTATACGATATTAGCCCGTATTTCCTGATTAAAACAGTCAAAATGATTCTGAATGCTTCAATACAACACAGTATTGACGGGTACTACGATACCTAAACTCAAAGTAATCAATTAGTCGCACCACAGGAAATGAATCAGCAGCATATGCTCATGTTTTAACAGAAAACTGAGAACGATTCATTCATTTCTAGCCACAATGCATCATCTTTAGTTTGGGTTATGGCATTGTAGTCATCTGTTATTTCCTCTTATATTCATAATATCAACTTTTAGCAGATTTGAATAATTTCAATCAGGTTGTGTGCTACTTCGTGGCTGTAAAAGTCTTTTGATATGCTTTGAGTTTGACTCAAACAGGCTTTCTGTTGTGTTGCAGCACTCGTCTGCTGGAGGTTGGAGTTAGAGAGTGTCACATGTCAGCGAGTAGATTTCACACAGACTTTACTGCTTCATAATCCTTGAACCATAAGAGGAAAAGAGGTGCGATATCCATGAACTCCCTGCGTTCTCCACCAGCGTTCTCCTTCACATTGCTGATTTCCCTCATCGTCACATGCATAGGTCAGCAATTCCCTAAAAACCACAAGGCAATCAGATAATCCCACCACCTTTACCGTATACTTTATTAAAAGTTGCTGCGGTTTTGTTGTTTACACCATAAAGTCAACACAGTAGAAATCCTCTATTTGGTCTCCTTATTAAAAGTAACTAACAAACTCAATGAAGATGAGAAAAGTAAAATTGCATTATAGACGGAATTGATTATTGAGTCACCGTCAATTTATTTAGCTTTCATTCCGGCAATGATATCACAATGCCGTATTATTATCATTATGTGCTTGAAACCCATTTTTAAACCTTGGTTTCATGCAAGGTCAATGCATGTATGAGGAATACCTGCTGAAAACAACCGCACACTGCAACGCATCATTTTACTGCTGTTTTATTGAGCTCACGTTTTCTCTTTTGAGCCAGAGGTGAATTTAAATCAATACGCTAACATTAACATTGATGTTTCGACCTGAGATAATTAGGGTGAAGGTTTCTGACTTTGCAACATCAAATTGAGACACACTCAAGGTCTGTAGGATATTATTATGGATGTCTTCTCTCCCTTCGTTTCCTCATACATATTCATGACCTAGGGGTGGGCCTACAGGTCAGTGTGGGCTGTGAGGCTCCTCTCTCAGATCCCTTAGGAAGAAAACTCCCGAAAGCAGATTGAGAAAACTGTAAATATTCATTTTTAAATGTTTTATTTTACATGCCAAGGACTGAGACTTGCAGTTGCACACTTCAAAAGTTTCACTTCCTTCGTAGGTTAATTGAAGGTGCACAAATTCAGTTTTTAAAAGGCTATGCAGGCGAGAAGGAAAGCAGATTTTTCTCTCGAAATCCAAACTGCAGGTGTATCGTCAACTTCGGTGGCCGGAGATCAGATGTTGTGGATGCAACAGGACGATCAAAAGCAGGCGGCTGTTTCCCCGACGAGCCCTGAAGACGGTCCAGGTTGGCTCCCGCTTTAAGAAAACGGAAGCAACGTAGAGCATCCTAAATATACATCAAAGGGCCGATGATGTGGCTTTCTGTGCGTGATGATAGCTTTCAAAGAGAGGGATGCCTGCGCTGTTTTTCTGTCTGGAGTTTTTTTTTGATAACTAAAATGATTTATAAGCAATCTGCATCCAGTGAGTCAGATCGTAATATTCTGTTTGTTTGATGGCGTATCTGGAGCCTCCTTAGATGCTGTGTCATCAGCTAGAAAACGTAAACGTAGCAGCAAAAACAAAAAATGGCGTAATGACAACACAACGCCGCGATTGTCTTGCTTTACTGTACTTTACATGATAGCATTTCTGCCATTCACATGACAAATCTGTGTTGATGTTGGAGTATGATGATGAATAATAAAAGTGCCCTGGCGTTTTCATATTCCTGAATGAGTCATGTATACTTGCACAATGAAAGCGGGTGTAATGCAGACACCGGCCCCTTCTGCCACACGCTGCTCAAGTGAAAGAAAAGGCCTTCGTATATCCTACGTGACCTCAGTATCTAGAGATGCTCTAAAAATCGGATTTTGATGGTCTACACACGATACAAAGGATTGTAGGGAGGTTTGTACGTGCAGCTCCACCAACGAATGCCAAGAAAACAACACTTTATCCTCATGTTAGCGATAGTGGAATAAGAGAGTAGCTGATTTGTGATCAGTCAGGAAGTAGTGAGGCTGATTGGATGCTGCTGGATATATTCTTCTTCTTTTTCAGAGCAGCTCGTGACCACGCTTGTGTTGGACTCTGCTTTGTTGTGTTTTTCTGTTCATCCACGTTTAACAGACCAGTTAATACACCAAAAATGTAATGGCGTGTTGAAGAATTAAGATACCTTAAATAAAAATAAATCCATAAATAAAATATATTTTCCTAATTTAAATTGAGATGCTTTCCGTTGACGTTCAACCTGAATTTCTCTACTTTGTTTTGTTCGTGTGTGGACATGATTTTTTTCAGGCTTTCCTTAGAAAAATCCTGATTTAGACGGTATAAATTCCAGTCAGTCACTTTTTGCAGAGGCGTTGGTCTCTTTCACTTCAAGTACATATAATTGCTTTGGGGTTAATGAGTTTGTGGCTTTTCTGTTCTTCTTATTTTGGATGTGAGCCAGCACCTCACAAGAATAGGCGTTTCACTCGTTTAGAGTTGACTTGTCAACAAAGTGGGGATTAACAAAGTCAAGTAAGAAGAACTCGCCGATAGCAGCGCGTTGGACGCATAAGACACGATTTGATGACTGCTTTAGTACTTGAACACATCGTGAAGTTTGTGAAAGTAACAGGTTTTTGTTTCTGTCCCTCAGTAACAACGTAATGCTAATGTATTATTAGCAATAACGTCTGAATCACTTTTATACTGTTACATTTTTTTTATTATACTGTGTAACATTGATTAAACTGAGCATTAAAGTAACTTTAAATTAGTTTGCAGTAACATTTTAATAAGGTCCTTGTCAGACATTTTATAAAAACAGGAATAACATAACATTTGAAGTTTATACCGTTTGTTACTTTTAACTCATCCGTGTGTGAGGTGGAGACAAAAATAACACTCATAGCAGACATTTGTTCAAAGGCTAATTATCTCGAAGTCGTTTCACATTTGTACAAAATAACACCTTGGTTTATCCTGGACTCACATGTGAGTTGTCGATCACAACAAAAACTACTTTTAAAACGACATTAATCTGAAAAGGATTACTCTCTCTCTCCCTCTCCCTCTCTCTCTACACTTACTCAATATATTCAAAATGCAAATAATAGCTCGGCGCTCTGTATTTACTTGCTCATTACAACCCAGTTAAAGAGGAAAACAAGATCAAGGCAATTGTTCAATTAAGGCTTACTAGCAGACTAATGTTCCCCAGTAACCCGGGTTTACATGCATTTTATTTTTTGATGATTAGGTTTGTTGCATCCTGCAGAAAATATGCTCAAATAAAGAGAAGGGAGAGAAAAAGCAGGGTCACTGTTGTTTTTTGTGGTGATGAGGTGTTTTTCTGTGTGGAAGAGAGACAATGAGAATGGAGAACACGGGCCGAGGTCAGACTAAGCTCTATACGTGCCACGGTGCTTCACAAGACTGACGCGTAATCCAGGTTAATCGGGTTATTTCTACCTTAATTTGACTAACATGAGCCCGGATGTTTACATGACATTTGAGATAATTGTAATATCACCTTAATCTGGTTCTAATGATAATGGAGGGAGGCAAAGGAGAAGCAATTACCTACTGCCCTACATTTGAACATGAGAACAAGTGAAATCTGACCAAAAAAAATAAAAATGCTGGAAAACGAACAATAAGGAGTTCTTCTTCCTTGATTTTCTCTTACCCTGTGTTTTTTTTTTTGGTTGTTGTTGTTCATCAACAACTGTGCCATTCTGTCGGAGGAACTATTTGGGATGTGAGAGTCTATCTGTGCTGTTACTGGGGCAGATCTCTGAATGGCTGCCCTGGGCGGCGAGCAGAACAAGACACAGAGTGAGCTGAAGCAAGCAACTCTGGAGCAGCAGCAACACTGTTATTCAGCCGTTGGCCTGAGCTCCAGAACACTGTGTGTACATCTGTAATCTTACCTACCCCCTGGGCTCCCCCCCCCCCCCCCCCTCTTCTCTCTCTCCAGTACCACCATGTTCTCTCTCTCTCTCTCTCGCTCTCAGCCCTCATGTCTGCACCGCTTCTCCTCCATCCTTCTCGTCGTGGCGTCACTTCCCTTCTTTCCTCTCCCACAAAGATATAGTCAAGCAAATACGCCCACACACTTTCTCACCCATACACAAACACACACCGAGGGCCTTGAAGATACACCCATGTGTGAACATCACACTGTCTTAATGTGTCAGAGCCACTACAGCCTGCTCCATGTTTTACCCCCCTTCTCTTAATTAAAAATGAAACAATGACGTAAAGGGAAAAACAAGTCTTTTTTTCCACTTCGGGGTCATCCGCGGCCTCGTCTTCCCAGCTTCGCCCTGATATTTCATATATATATGCACGTGTGTGTGTGGGGGGAAAAAAGCAAATGTTTTTTAGCTGAAATTGATCTGGAGCTGCGAGTGTTTAAATATACATGAAGGAGAAGGCTACATGAATGCGATCCCCGTCCTGGATGGCGAGCGGTTATGAGCTGTGTCATGTGTCGGCTCCTTCGACTGCTCGGCGCGGGGCTTTCATCAGCCTCTGTCACCGAGACGTTCCCCCTCTCCCTGCACGCTCCCGGCTCCACTTCACACACTGTAATAAGGCGCTCCCTCTCCGTTTGCCCCGGCTGTGCTGCAGCACCGATACATGTAAAAGTCTAGAAGCCTGTTGTGTCAGTGAACGCGTGCAGCTCTTTCATGTGCATTGATGTTATTTTTCACCCACAACCATAGATATATTAACCAGTTACATTTTTAAGGATTCTTTTTAAAGCATTTTTTCCCCCCCCCTTCCTTTGTCTTCTCCGACACTTCCGCTTCACGAGGTGATCGGCTCGTTGCAGCGAGGATATCTTGTGCATTGACATGTTGTGATAATTCACGTCATATACTGTCATCATCTGCTCGTTAATATGTTTCCCTGGGGACTCGATGTAGCTGTCGCGCTCCAGGTTGACGATGCTGTGTGATCGCACGCAAATCCTCCTTGTTTTCATTCATTACCCATCAATCATCATTTAATGCAATTACTGCATTTCCCTTCACTTTTAACTATGTTTGCCTGGTTTTATGTGTTTATTTCTAATAGGAGGCATTTATAAAACAGAACTTTTAAGCTCCCACTAAAGTTCAAAACAACAATGCATTTTCTTCCTTTTTTTTCCCCCTAGCGTGAATTTTTCTGAGACAGCGGCAGCTTTTCGCAATTTGAATGCCACGCTTTTAGTGCCGGGGTTGTTTGATTATCCGCAGACAGGGAGCCGTGCTGGAGACCATTCCTTTCATCATGCTTTAACCAGTGTGCGTTCGCTCCCCTGTCATATTTTCTGAGAGGTGGTTTTAGTGCCTCTCCTTTATGCAGATGCATTTGGCTGCCTCGCCCCGGTCTAGTCTTTAAGAGGGGGATATTGGTTTTGACAGGAGAGCTAACCCCTCTCCCTTCACTCTCACCGGGCTGTCTTTCCCCTGGCTGCTTCGCGGGGCTGGATTCTGGGCCATATGCTAATGCAAATTAATCTTTGTGAAAGGGAAGATCCATCTACAGGTGTTTTTTTTTTTTTTTTTTTTTCCCAGAATAAGGCTCAGCGACAGGAGTATTACCCGGCCTGGAAACCTCGTTGACCCCTTTGCACTCCCCCATGGATGAGAGTGGATTTCTACTCTGCCACTGAGCCATATATGCTAGTTTTATGGAGTGATACTCCCAGTTAATACCCAACTCCGATGACAGGGTTCCACATGGGTTACGTATTCATCCAGATGTATGGATTACAGGCTGGCGCTGAGCCTCTTCTATGGGATCCCTACACTGCCGTTTAGAGGATTTTTCCTTCCACTGCGTTAATGCTTCTTCCTTTGGCCACTGCCGCTGAATGAAGCATGCATGGCTTTCCCTCCCGTAGCCTCTGGTAAGCTGCACAGCTCCTCCATGTCCCCACACAGGAAGCACCGATGGGGGCATGTCGTTTTAGCGAGTAGGGGTAATGAGCAATGTTAATGGCGGCGCTTCAGCTCTGCCAAAATGCCTCAGTGTGCATCAAGTCACATACATAAAATCTTACAGCTGCAGCGTGGAAATCTACTGCAGAGCTCTTCTCCGCCACGACTGCACCTGAAGTCGCTGCCTTCACACAGGAGGGCGATCACGTGTCTGTGTGGAAGTCACTGTGATAATCATGTGTGTCCTTTCGCTCTCCCTCTATCCTGTTTTACTAACTAAGTAGAGGGCTTTGCATGATTGCCTGGATGAGTGTTTCCCCTCAACGCCGCATTACTATTGTCCACTTGTCCCTCCTTCATCTGTGTAATTGTATGCATGAAGTTTCTGGACTGTAAATCCCAGCTGTTGGCAGGTTGTCCATGTCTCCTGTAGTGCTGGGTATTCTGGTGAGCCATTGGCTAAGGGCTATTGGTTTTTCTTAAGCTGGCAAACATCATAAAAGATGTGTCTGTGAAGATTCAACCAGGTCGAGGTAATCTTTGAAAGCTTTATCAACTGGACTTGCTTTCATAAGATATAACACAAAGAGGAGCCTGGTAGTTGTTTTTTTCTCTTTCCTGCTACGCCAGTCAAATAGATTGGGGGGGGGGGGGGGGAGCGAGCAGCATTTGTCTATCCTTGCTCTCTCTCTGCTAAAACAGATAGAGTAGCTGTGCGGAATAAAGGAGATACAGCTCTCTCTATCACACTCCATCAGCATTATTTACCAGACCTGCCAGTTGCTTTGTACAGCACCTCTCCCTGCCAAGTAGGCGACTGGCGTACGACCAGGGGCTAGTGACAACAGGCTACAGTGGAAAGCAAGGAGAGCTGTGTGGACGAGCCAAGTCTATTCATTCCCAGAGGCCGCTGACTGAAGCACAGGATGCTATCTGCTCTCGCTGAGGAGAACATAGCACTTTATGGATTCATTTTATCATACGCTACGCTCGGAATGATCATAAAACCCGGCCTATCTTTTTGAATCAAGGGTGGAAAACGCCACAGAGTGCAGCGCGGCAACCTCGATAGGTTTATAATGGTCGTGAATAACCATATTTGTTAACCCTGAGCCGAAGTTAAAAGGCTTTGAAATACGCGAGGCGCCGAGCGCGTTAGGAGGATGTAGCCTACCGAGCTGGAGGTGAATCACATGTGTCAGCGAGGCTGTAATAAATGTTTGTCATCCCCCAGCCACACTCCCATCAGCCCCCCTCACAGAACCTATGGAAACATCAGCACTCTGGAAACAGAAAAGTGATTTTTTTTTTTTCTCCACTGTGTGTCACAGATGGTGGGAAAGCCTTTGTAATGCTAATATAATATCACACTGTGTCGGCCTAGCTCTGCAGTTTGCTCTGTGTGCCAAGCATCCTGGCTGTGGAGTGATTTACCAGTAAGGAGAGAAAAAGACCTCCCTCGGTTTCTACTGAAAGGCTGCATGGTTGGCGGGTCCTGCAGCCCGGCCTGCTGCGACCGGGCCCGCCTTTACTTTATTGATTCCGTGGTCCGTCCAGTGCCGTGTACTGTTAATTAACTCTGTCTCCGATTGTTTGTCACATTGTGTGCGCTTGTTAAAAAGGATATTACAGAGGGGCTTCGGCATTAAAAACAGCAGGATGGATATAGTCGAAGATTTTCAGAAACCAAAGGCAAAAAGAGCTACAAATGTAGGCCAGTTATTTTCGGCAAAAAGACAAAACCTGCACACCGTATCGCATCATAAACACGCAAATGTTTCAACATGCAATATGGCTTCTCTGTCCTATAAAAAGCAGATGTTTAGAGTAAAAGATGCCTCGCTCTCTAGTATTGTGCCTTTTTTTTTTTTTTTTACTACCAATGTTATGCCACCTCCCAACAACTGAGCCAATGGCAGGCCACGTCCTCCGCCGTTAACCAATGACTTTGTGCCTCCTTCCGTGGCAGCGAGTCAGCTGCCGGAGAGGAGGAGACGAGGGCACTGATGTCTTTCTCTATCTGCGCCACGTCACATTGTTGTCTATTCGACTCCCAGCCCTCATCCGTGGTATTTGAATCACAAGGGGGAGCGTTTCATATCCTTGCTGGGAGAAGAGGGGTGATCTTGTCTATCTGAAAGAGCATGCTGGATTAAGGGGGTTATTTCCCCAGAGGGGGGGATATGAGAGTGAGTGTCACTCAGACAGCACTCACTCTCACTGCCTCTGCCCCTACATGTTGCCAGGGAGCCCCAGCTTTGACTCCCCCCCCCTCCTCGTCTCCTTCCTCGTGTAATCTTTGGCTTTTTTCCTTTCTCTCCCTCTCCTCTTCCTCATTGTCGCTACCTTTTTCCGTCTTTCCCCGCTGGTTCAATGCCGCCCTACGGGGAATGTAGAATTGCGAGGTTTCAGATTGTGTTGTTATTCCAATCACACCTTCGATGCAGCGAGGGTCCAGTAAAGTACAAAATAATTGGCAGGTTCCAGCAGCTACAGACTGGCATTCTATTCAAGTGTGTTTGTGTGTGTGTGTGTGTGTGTGTGTGTGTGTGTGTGTGTGTGTGTGTGTGTGCGTGCGTGTGTAGCTGAGATGAGAAGGGGCTGCTGTCGGTGCAACATTCAGAGGTAATTTCATTAATTACTAGCTCTTGTGTTACGTGCGTTCTCACACTCTGTTTGTCGGCCTGCGTAGTGAGGACATATACGTCCTGACAAAAGAGCTCGCCGCTGATATTAAAAAAAAAAAAACAGAAATATCAATTGAAGGACAAATAACCACTGATGTTAAAAAAAATAAAAATATTTGAAACCCACATTTTCACAGTTTAATTAATCCAGCCAATAACATATTGGGAGTTGAAATTTGGCTGCAGTTTTCTGTGTGTTAGTAATATCCAGCCCACCTCTGCCTCATAACTCACATGAATTCTGTTTTTCCCCGACGGTTTGGAGCGAGTGGAGCAGGTGTTTGGTAAACACGCGCGCACCTAATTAACCGAGGGTCATCGTGGTCTGGGGTCATAGGTCAGAGGTTGTATGTGCTCACCCTTTGCCTTCCGAGACTCACTGACTGATAGGACTCTGGGGTTGACTCCTGATACACATCAATGGAGCCAAGCAGGGCAGCTAATAAAGCATGTGGGGTATCAGACAAGGGACAAGCGTCAGGGAAAATTAACCAGTGCTATCTGCTGGCAAACACATTGACCCACGGACTTAATGGAACATGTCTCCCATAGGTGCACTGCTCTATTGATTAGACATTGATGGCGCTTGTAGCCAACACATATTGAATGTGATTTTTGCTTCCTTTCACCATCTCCGCTGTGTGCACATGTCTGTTCTTGCAGAGGTTGAATTAAAATAGGTACATGTAGCTCTGTGTCACTGTACTTTTTTTCTTTCTTTCTTTTTTTTTTTCCAGCTGTGCTTGGCTGCCATAGGAGGCCAACACCATAGCAACAATCATCACTTCTTGTTCTGATGCCCTTTCCCTGTGATCCAGCCTCACCTTTATGGGCTTTCTCATTATGAGGGACTTTAACTTTAGTTCTTACATGAACAGACATGCCCGGCACGCGCACACAGAGCAGTACAGAAACACACGTCACATGCATATTATAGCTGCATGCAGCCACACATTCATTTATAGTAAGAACACACACACACACTTGTGAAGAAAAGAAAGGCAGTGGCCCCGAAAATTGCATAAATGTCAATTATAGTGGAGCTTATGTGCGAGAGGTAGAACAAAGTGGTGGTAATAAAAAATATTGATCACTTCAACCCATAATGTGTCTGACAGCCATTGTTGTGGCAGAAACAGGCATTGACAGAGTGCCTTTGCAGGCATGTAAACCTGCAGGACATTATGTTTCTGTATTAGCACTGATCACTGCAGTGTAATGGCCCCCAATCCCCCCACAGCCTGATTTAGATTCAGCAAAGTAAACGAAGCGTAGCTCTAATAAATGCACCTGTTGGAAATATGATAATTGCATCTCTGATGGCTGACCTTTTTTCACTGTTGCGGAAAAGATTAATTGATGCGTGCAAGTGTGTGTGTGTGTGTGTGTGTGTGTGTGTGTGTTTCTTTGCGTGCGTGTTTGTCTTCGTGTGTATCAGTCAGGAGCTTGAAGGGGCTGGTCATGATTGGAGGTTGTTGCCGTGTTTCTGGGGGATGGATGCATCCTCTATTTATCAGCAGTTACTCATACATCAGCATGTTTTTAACTGTACTGAGTGGGAGCGTAATGAGTGTGTATGGGATTGGCCGCGTGTCACCGTGTGCGCGCGAGCTTGAATGCAGAGCCTCATTAAATACGCAGTCGTTTCATAAGACTGACCCTTCAAGAGCAGTGGGTGGACCAAACATAGATTTGCCCAAATGAGCAAATGAATCGGTAATGTGAAGGTTTATGGTGTGTAAACCCGCATGTGTGTGTGTGTGTGTGTGTTGTATACGCATGTCAAAAACCTACACTGCATCCTCTGTTTCTATGATCAAATCCTTTTGCTTCCTCTGTGCCGTGCGTCCGTGTGCCTACCCTCAGGCTCGTCGAGATGTTTGTACCGCCGTCGTCACATTAACCGGGTTCTGCTGCCTTCCACGCTCGCGCACCATCAGAAGCTTGTTCTGTACATGAGAGCAAGGTATATCCATATGTTCGCGAGGATGCCATTACTTCTGTCTCATTAGCAGCGGCGCCGAGTACCCTGAGCCGCTTCTTGTGCTCCATTGGGACAGCTGATGAGGCCTGACTATGTGACCTTTAACAACCTAATCAACTTTTAACACCTCGCCTGCTACCTGCCTTATAGCCATTCTTCTCCCTTCCATTACCTGGCAGTGGCCCGTCCCCCATTTAGCCTCCCATCACTTTCTCTTTTTTATTTTATTTTTTTTAAGCCGGAGTTGTGACTGTTCATCTGTATGTATGAATGAAGCAGCGCTGTGCAAACATGCAGCAGCAGTCTCTGGTGGCATGCAGTGATGTACTGTAATCTGTCACTTCTCTCCTCACTCTTGACCTTCCCTCTGCTTTTTTCCCTCCCGTCCTTATCTCTCTCTGTCCTCTTCGGCTCGCTGCTGAAGAGCTAGGGCTCTGCAAATAGATAAACAGAGAAACAGACCCGTTATCACCTAATATACAATATGTTTTTAATTATATCCCATGTGTTTTGCGCTCTATACACAGGAGCGAAATAAATGAATGAATTCAATGTTGTGACTGTATGTATGAAGTAAAACTTTGAGATTAACTCATTTATTAATTCATATTTCCTCAATACCCATCCATTGTATTTATTTCTATGATAATAAAGAGTGTGTAAACACAGAGGTAGAACATCTTCATCATCAGGAGCAGTATTTTATATTCAATAAATTAATGTACTGTTTTGTTAATTTAATTTTGAATTTATTTCCCCATTTTATAGCCCACAGTCTCATGTTGATGAGCCTGTTTTTACGTGTCTGTAATGCACTAAAATAAATTATAATTCAATCTAATACAATAGTTGGGGAGACAAGTAATGCAATACATTTCAATAATAATATGTTAATATTACTGTATTTGTTTTAGGGTATATCAGAAATGAATGAATCCGTATATCTATTACAAACAATTTCCCCCAGCGATCAGTATTGCAAGGAATCATATTTTCCGTTAATGTTTTTGTAGATTTGACCTTCTGCCAATGTGATGAAAAGTTGTGAAAAAACAATAAGTACAATAATATTGGAAATATGTTAAAACAAAGCACAATGTCCTTAAAATATGCTTTTTGTGTTTTTGGAACGTTGAGACTTTTTAGCTTGAGCTACAAACAAGCTGATATCCATTTGTCACTCGCTGGTCACAGTGGTGTGGTTTTGTTTTTTTTAATCATTTAATTGCATCTTCCATAAATCATCTGTTTCCTGCCTTGTGTGTCGTAGTTCTCCCGATCAAAACCCAGGAATAAATAATCAAAATGGTGCATGAAATAGGCCAATGTCACCAATGTTAACCAAAGTTTGGAAGGTAATGTTTAAATCGAGCTATTAAAGGATCATTTATTGCCCCTGTGCAACACGGATATACACAGTAAAATGTTGTAGCCCATCCCATGCCCATTCCCGCTCCATGGCATCATGACACACATCAGGTAAAAACTTTTATCCATCAACTTTGCCTGTGTTCCAGCACCAAGCACAATGGAGCCTGGCTTTCTGTAAAGATGTGAGCACAGCAGTCTCCGACCTCCCTGCTGGGTTGGCCTGATGTCTTATTCCATCCATCTTATTTCCCTGCGACCAGGCAGCCAGGAGCAACCTGGGTAATGGAGCCCTCAGGTCCAAGCTGGGTTCGCTCAGTCTGGGCTCCCCTCCCTCTCTTCCTGGGGCGTTTGGTCTGGCTGGGTCGTGTCAAAGTCCACTGCTCTTTATCCGACACCCACACTTGTCGAGAGCAGTGTGTTGTGTTGTATGCCATTCAGCGCTCCAGAAATAAACAACAAATTAAGACTAGAATGGAAACCCAAGGGAGCTTGAATATACATGTATATACTGGTATCTGTAATTGGCACCGGCCGATACACAAAGCCTAGTTATCGCCGTCGGAGTGGAAAATGTTGGATCCACTTCAAACTCTGTCCAGATGTACATAATTCTAGTTTGCTCGCCGTCTAAAGGAGCCTCATACACTCATGAGTGCCACATGAACTAGACTCCACTTTCACTGAAGGTTCATTGTTGAGAGCTTGGAAATAACAGCTTGACAAGAAAAACAAATTCAACACAAGGTTCAACTTTCTTGTTTCCACATCTCGCAGACCTTCCTCTGTGGATGGAGTTGCTCCGTTGTCATGGAGACGGGTTGGTTGTTATCAGTCCTGGTTGATTTAGGATTTCTATTTGAGTGAAAACAATGGAGTTGTGCTTTGAGTTTCACAGTCAGGAATCTTTTAATATACACTTGAGCTTCAAGTTAGGTTTTTTTAGAATTGTGTAGATAGTTTGATGTTTTCCCCGGGAATGTCCCAGTTTGTAATACTGCAAACACTATATATAAATAGAATAAACTGCATCATCAATGGGCCATAGGCATAATCAGGATTGTCTCTTCTGGCGATGGATAGTGACTTCACAGATGTCTAAATGAAAGTCTTCAAGATTGCCACTTTAAAGCAATGACTAAAGCTATTTATGGGAGATGGAACTTTTTGCTGTATGCAAGAACAGTATTTGAATTGTGCATGATTCACACTGCAGATATCCTTCATTAATCAGTTAATGACAGAAACCGCAAACTCGACTCCCTTAGAACCGTGGCGAAATGTTTTCATTAAAACCAGAACATTTGCAGCAAATGTAAGCTTAAAGATAAATGAACGCAGATGAGAGAGTTAAACTCTCCACGTACTGAGCCAGGATTAAAGCCTGCCAGATGTGTCACTCATTTACTGTATCGGAATAGAAACGTGCTCATTAAGAGGAACCCGCTAATTGACTGTGCGCTCTCTGGAGAGCAAGTCAAGCAGAGGCTTGCACCTTTTAGTCTGGGGCAGACTTAAGAGACTACGGGGGGGTGGGGGGGTGGAGGTAACAGTAGTTACAGTTGTCCACATCTGGCTCTGCAGGTTGTGCTGTGCTGATAAAGATCAAGCTCTATAATCCCGATTTGCGGTGAATCGGATGCATCCGGGGCTCTTCAGCAGCCTGTGATTGACAATGATTATCTCAAGCGGCCACCGTATCTCCTCCATCACTGAAGCCATGTCAGGGATTTCAGGTGAGGTCGTTTGATCAAATACTGCACCAAACAGCTGACGGAGGAGTGGCTGAGGCGCATGGAGATACACGGATAAAGAGTTATTTTTTTCTTTCTCCCTCTTCATGTGTCAGAGACACAATTATGAGATACGTCTTTTGCTTCAGCACAAATATTATCTGACAGGCAATCTTCATGATAGACAATCTGAGCTTCGTGTGGACGGTGAGGATGGACGGTTGAATCAAAATAATAGACGTGATTCAGGAACCACTACTGTTGAGCATGTGTGGCCAGTAAAAAAAACATTTAAAAAAACTGCTTAGTCGTTAATCTTTCTTTTTTTTATTTAGATAACAGGGATACAATAATGTAATGATTAGATTGTTACGTCTGTAGCTAGTATTGATTATTGTCTTTCAGTGCATTCATCATTTTAGAAAAATCTATTTAAAAGTATGACTTTCTTTGTCTAGTTATTGATTATGAGTCACAGTCAAATGGGAAAAATAAAATAGGAAAATGGTTATTTTAACAGCTATAGTCAATATTTATTATTGAAACTTAATAAAATGACATGCATGTATTTGTGAAAAAGTGTCCTTGATGATGCACTGATGAACCAACTGAAACGTTTTAGCTCCTTTAACTCATTGTTTTGGTTTCATGGCCGCCACTTTACCTTGGTTCACTTCTTCTCCAAAAACTGCTCCGACGAATGACTTTTACTCTTCCTGCTCACCAAACAAAATAGAGAAAAAGGAGATTGAATATTGGACAATGAATGCTGCTTCTCCGTCTCTGCTGGATGCGTAAAGTAGCAAAAAGTGGCAAAAATATTAACATCTGTCTGATAGTTTCATGTAATTCTGACGTGTGCCTTAATGTGAGACAGTAAGTCGATACTGAAAAAAATATTAATATTGTGCTGATTGCAGCCTTGTCAACCAGCCCGAGTAACAAACACAGACAACTCACTTGTAACCGTGAGCGAGTGCGTTCGCCGGCCTGTGTGACATGTTCCAGTGCAGCGTTTAACAGACGCGAGGTGATGCAAAGCGTTTGATCTGTCGCCATTGACAGCGCTGTGTCTTTGAGGTGGGCTCGATCTGTCAGTGCCCTCGGAAGAGGAGAGCTCTGACATATCGGCTGTGAGGAGCCCTGTTGACCTACGACAGAGCGACGCTGATGTTTGTGAGAGAGAGGAGAGACGGAGGGAGAGGACTGGAGAGATGCAACATGGAAGCAACAAACACGATATACGCCTGTCGGGGAATGTTTTGGCATTTTGACAATAGCAGGACAGGTTGAATTACCCTCATTTCAAATGGGATGAAGTGAATAGTCTTTCTTCCTCTTTTTTAAAAAATATATTTTAGTACTCTACATCATATGACATTGTGCCTGGAAATGTGACGGCTCCCTCTGTTGGGATCTATTTATCTGAGCTGTTCGCGGTCACCTATAATTAACCCCACTCTTGTATATGGATTGTGAAATTGGCAGAATACATACTGAAGAAGGGGCGTCTTGTCCAAAGCGTCGCCGTGGCAATATTGGAGTGCTTTCCTACTAATTTCCTTTCTTTAATCATCTACATTAAGGTCCAAGCACCCCTAGTCATCAAGGTCAAAGCATGACTATTAATGTAGAGGTTAAACCTAGGCAGGTGAAACACAAACTAACCATGAAAGAGTCTCTGTTTGTATTGAAAGGTGCTCAAACCCTCGGTGTAGCTCTGAGTGAAAGACAAGTTCACCTACTTCTGTGTACCTGTATTGGATTTGTGTTCCTACGTGCCACACCATAAATTGCTGCGAGCGTACAAGTTCAACATTATTGCTTGGGAGTTGCGTGTGAGGCTGGTTACTCAGCCGGTCCGCAGCCAGCCAGCCAAACCGCTCTGAAACTCTATACCTGTGCTGAAAAGAGGAGTCGCCATTTCAGCCGCTGTCTGTTTGGACCAGTGTTCTGTGCTGCCCTCTTTGAGAGCCCCCTCTGTTGGGGATCTATTCCCTGACCCCTGACTCGCTCCGTCCTTCGGCACAATGGGGCCCTTTGTACCTACGTATGCTGCTGTGGGACCTTCCTACATACTTTTTGGGCAATTATACACGATCCCCAGTCCAGCCGTGCCTCCGATACTTCCTTCACTGGAGAGGAAATGCAATCGAATCGAAGGAGAAACGCAGTGAAAAGGGGATCCGGGGGGGGAAGAGGCTCGCAAGAAATTAGATTGCGGCGCCGATAAGTTCCATATAGAGCGGGTAAACATGTTCTTATCTTGTTATCCAGCTTGCACATTAACACATGGTGTGTGGAGGAGGTGGAGGAGGGCTTAAAAGGATGCATCAAATCCTAATCTTTCCGTTTTGGCTTTTCCCCACTCGCCCGCTCTTTGTCTCTATTTGTGTTTGTCATGGCGCCGAGAACTCTGCGGCTCGTGCAAAAACAATGGCGGGGTCATTCGCGCCAGCCATTTTCCCCTACACCTGCCCGAACGCTCCAGAAACGAGCGCACAGCGATTACGTGCCCTAACATGCGGTGCTTAAAGAGCGGTTTTCTGCCGCAGAGTTAAATGATGGTGCCCTCTGTGAAGTATTAATGATGTGGATGGATGAATCAGGTCGGCACAAACCTGTTGACGGCCGCTGCCGCCGCGCTCTCTTAAAGCGGCGCCCAGACATCAGGCTTAACCGCTTGGCAAATTGGACATGCTTGTTGGCTGTAGCTCCAATTTATGTGCACTCTCTATTGCAGTTAGTCCATCTTCATTATTGAAATGGCCTCTCGTCAGGTCTTGACAGAGTGGTGGAGATGGCGGAGGGAGAGGGAGGAGGGGGGGAGCATGCAGGAGAATCATGAATAATGTGGAAAATAAACACATTTTAGGCTTTGGAGCTGGCTGGCGGGGAGGAGGGGTGTCGGGAGTGTTGTGAAATGCTCGGCTCCCGTATTCGCTCTCTCTCTTCCCCCCATCTCTTGTGCAGCCTCTTCCAGTGGATGCTGATGCTGCGGCTCCTCAGCCTTGGGGCTTTGTCTAACACACATGCAATTGGGCACACACACACACACACATGCAGAGACACATCCACAAGCAGCTGTAGGCGCTGGGCTCTGGCAGGACCTCTGTAGCCTGACCAGCATCCCAGCTGGGTGTCGTGTCAGTGTGCTCGGTGGCTACAGCCCACATTTCTGATAGGGTGCTGCCGTGACTTCACTTTTCCCCCCCGAGTCCGTAGATTGTTGCATTGTTAAATCGGGGCTTAGCTCATCTGGGTAAGCCAGTTCAGGAGGGGATATCCAATTCCAGTTTATGCTTTGTCAAATGGGACGTATCTGTTGCCACATGTAAAAAAAAATTAAATTTCTCAGTGTGCCGAGTTGATACACGATGACCTCAAAAACATCTCTTTAGCTCTGCAAATGCCACGTGCACTTAAGCCTCAGCTTTGGGAGAAATCTGAAGTGAAGACGGAGGGGTCCTGGCTGGGTCTACCTACAGGGTCCTTGTACCTGCTGCACACATGAGCAGCTGTGATGGCTCACGGGGTAATTACCCACTGAGCCGGTGTGTATCTATGCAACTGTTAGCTGAAGCAGGGGTTCCCTTCATGTAGCCTCTCCCCCCCCATTCAGGTCAGTGAGCAGCTAATGCCATTTAGAAAGCAAAAAGAATGAAAGAAGACGGCAGTTGTTTGTAGTCAGCTGCGTGCTACCTTTGTCTTATTGTCTGCCGTCTGTCTTAATCTCTCCGCCGCCGTTTTTCGCACCACAAGGAGATCATGTTATTAGATCCCCTCCCCTGGCTCATTTGTCATCCTGCAGCACCACTCCTCCAGAGGAGGAGCTGCACAAAAAAAAAAACAATATAAACAGGCAGGAGGCCACGACATCAAATGTTCATCATTTACTGGCCCAGAGTCTCTTGTAGCACCATTATTCTTTCAGGAATCACACAAGGTTAATATACTTCTTCTTCCTTGTGCCACCCCACCCAATTCCAGTAGGGTTGACAAACTTCAACCTCTCTACCTTGATGTATTGTTCTGTATTACATTGGGCCCACTGCACTGCATGCTGCCACACACACACTCGATCATCCCCCCTCCACACACACACACACTCGCACCACCATCATTTGTACGGTAAAGAAGTATTGTCAGTCATCCCAGTTTGCTGTCGCTGCCCCACTCACATCTCTTTAATCCGTCTTGGGTTGGTTTTTCCTGTTGCCGAGGCACGCGGGAGGGAGGGAGTCGGCTAATTACAATAAACAAATATGCTCGGAGCCAGCTATGTAAGGTTCCCATAGGTTAACGACGCTACTATAAATGTTAAATGAAGCTTAAAATAGGAATGGTATGGCATACAGTTGCCATAGCGATCTCCGCCGTGATCCTCTGTGTACTTTCTTGGTTGGCAAAGTTTAAATTAATCTTAGACACGAATCTGTGATACAGAGAAGAAATGAGTTCTTGTTTGCGCCCCAAGGGCCTCTTTGATGTCTCAATAATGTTTGAGGCTTTTCCTCCAATTTCTGCGACTTCGTGTTCGTCTGCCTTTGTTGTAACGCCGTTAATGTTGTTAACGTTATTCTGCATTAGACGCATGGCAGTCACCCTTTAATGATCCCTCTCTTACTCCCGTCTCTTTTTATTTCTCTGTCTTCTCTCTGGCTCTCTCTGTTTCAACAGGTGGGACAGTCAAAATGATGCGTAGGAGGTGAAGCGTTGAGCCGTATTGATGGATGTGTTAACAGACAGCAGTCTCACATTGATTGTGAAGACTTCAGAACCAGAGAATGCAAATGCAGCGGAGAACACAGGTGAAAACCACTCACTTTTTTTTCTCTCTCTCTCTCTCTTTGAATTGTCGCTTGTTAACTTCTATTTCAATTAGAAATGGGCATAGAAATGTTAATTTTGCCTTTTGATTCTTTGAAAATTTGCTTTTAACATTAAGACTTGGTTGTCGACCCGAGACAAGAATTTCCAATTTTTTTTCCAAGAATAATCAAGCATTCTTTAGAATAAATGAAAGCTTAATGACAACCGTTTCTCTCGTAACAGCTTAAAAACTTTGAAAAGACAATTAGTGTTCCCGCATAGCATTTAAGTTTCTTGCTTGAATGAACTTTTTCGCCCTCAGTTTTAAGCTCTTTGACAAGATAGGGGGGGAGGTGAAACCCGTCCTGTCTTTTTTAAATGAAAGTGGGAAAGAAACATAAAATGAAGCTTTTTAAGCTATTGATAATCCTCTCGCCGCATGCTTCCACAACTCAGAAATATAACATCTACCCTTTTCTCATAAAAAGGTGCAAATGTGAAAGAGGTTCCAACCATTTATTCCTTCACACATTAGCATAGACAAAAGAGTGTGTTTGGGGAAAAACATTTAGTTAAGATTTATTTTGTTTTTTATTTAAGGTCATACCTGCTGCCTCTGTGACTTAAACCATGCATCATAATGATATTTCCAGGATTTAAGCTCTTGATCTAAAAGTGAATTCAAGTAAATCCAAGTAGCCTACATCAGCAGTGTAGCCTCTTCTGTGTACTGAAATATAAGCTGCACTGATGCAATGTGACTTTTACAAGACTCCTTCAGCCACTACCTACTGCCCCCTAAAGTTTAGGTCTACCAAGCAGCACTGATCCTTCGATGAGGTTTATCTTATCTGGTCAGGCTCATTGGGGGACTGACTGGCCCCCGCTGTGAGAATCACACAGATTATCCCCAAGCACTCGGCTGTTCCTTTGGAGGCGAAGCGGCTGTAGAGTTGGGGGGAAAAGAGCGGCAGGAGAAAGGAGTGAACGTACCTCCATTGAGCGGGGAATAGGGCAGCTCTCTGAGGAGGATGGCCATGAATCATGCTGCAGTTACTCACCACTTATTATGAACATCCTGTACAGTCTGGATTGATTCCCCCCCCCATCATTCACAAAATGTCACATAGTGAAGATGGAGCAGTAGGTGGCAAGCGGCTTCTGTGGCTGGCCTACCAGCTGGATGAGCGAACGCCCCGGGTGGCTGAGCTGTAGAATGGCTAGCTCGGCATTTTACGGATGTAAAAGCCTCTGTATAGCCGGGATAAGGAGCCGGGAAGTTGGAAGGGGGACGAGATAGTGGAGGAAAGGGAACAGAAAATGAGGGGGGGGGGGATGGGAGGGAGGAATGATTTTAGAAGCCATTAAAAGGAAGAAAAAGCCATGTCAGCTATTATCATTTGCATTGTACTTGTTGGAGCTATTTTATTCCTTTGGCCTCATTGGATGAGTTTCATGTTCATATCAGGGACGGATAGTCTTTTATTTCATGCTTTTCTTCCATGTATGAAGTGAGTGAGGTGGATTAGTAGTGTGTGTGGCATCCGACACTAATAGACGAGGCCACAGACGCCAACTTTCCTCCCTCGTTATGTCCATGAGCTTGTCCATCGGCACGGGCTCGTGTCTCCGCAGCGCCGTCTGGCACGGAGCAGCCTGCGCTTACTTCAGGTGGATGAAGCCCCGGATGTCATGGCTAGAAAGAGGGCTCCGAGCGCTAACTGGCTCGGTCTGGTCTACATTGGCTGTCTAGCACGGCTGGGCTTGGCAGGTCTGGGGATCAGAAGATCACCACCTCCTGCCAGCAGCCGGCGTACTCCCATATGCTCGGCGGTCCAGGTCCATGCCAACATGCGTGAGCCGAGTCACATTCAAGGACCACCTCCGCTGATAACACAATTATAAAACCATAAAACGGTGTGAGCACGATCTCAGAGTGTATAGAGCTTGTTTCTTCCCCCCGGTAAAGTAGATATTGAATTCTGACAGCAGTGAGCATTTTGTAT